>JALIGW010000003.1:182157571-182757571 GCA_023053685.1 Diadophis punctatus similis
GTGTGTGTGTTTGTGTGTGTGTGTGTGTGTATATATATAGAGAGAGAGAGGGGGGGAGGGGGGGGAGGGAGGGAGGGAGGGGGAGAGAGAGAGAGAGAGAGAGAGAGAGAGAGAGACTTGTATGCCACCCAGAATCGCTTCTGGTGAGATGGGTAGCTATATAAATTTGCTATATAAATAAATAAATTTTAAATGCCTGTACATACAAAAACCAATGATCAATCTTTTTAGATTAATGTCCTCTCCCATCCCTGTTTGATTATAATCATTCCTCTATATCATTATTTTTCAAACTTGGCAACTTTAAGATGTATGGACTTCAACTCCCAGAATTCTGAGGAATTTTGAGAATTGATCTACGCATCTGAAAGTTGCCGAGTTTGAAAAACATTGCATTAAATTATTGTCATCTTCTTCTTTTCTCCTCCTTTTCTCCTTTCTCCCCCTCTCATTAGAACTTCTGCCATTGTTGAAGCATCTGGTAGGAAAACAATATCTCTGAACAATGACCCAATGGGTTACAGGTTGTCTAGTTATTTTGCTAAAAAGGATGAGAGAGAGCCAAAATTACATTTAGGAAGAAGTCAGAACCAAATCTGTAGCACAGATATTTCCAGTCGTCCTCCAGGGATTTTCAAACTCGATTTTGTGGAATCCTAAGGTAAATTAAGACATTAATATACAAAATCAAGTTCATTTAGGTGCAGCCAATTTTATATCACTATAACTAACAGGTTCTGCAGCCTATAAAAATGTAAACAAAAAACCCGCTCTACATAATAGCAATAGCACTCTGTGCTCAAGGATGTACCATATTTTTCGGAGTATAAGACGCACCTTTTTACCCTCAAAAAGAGGGTGAAAACTTGGGTGCGTCTTATATACCGAATGTAGCCCCACCCAGCCACCCCCACCCTTTGGCCTCTGCCTGCCAGCAATTTACCTCTTTGCAGCAAACAGGGCAAAGCACAAGAAGAGCACAAGAAGAAATAAACTGCCTCCCGATCTACAGCTGACGGAGGCTTGCAAGCCACCTGGTAAAATGAAACTAACTACGGTGGCTGTAATGTGACAAATTGCTGGGAGATAAACTGCTGGCAATATTAGACTGCTGAAATTGCAAGAAGGCAAGCTATAGCTGCTATGGCTCAGAGCTAGAGCTCTTGCCTCACAATCAGGAGGTTGTGAGTTCTATCCTAGGTAGAGGCAGATTCTGTTAATATGTTATTTTATTAAATGTTTGTAGAGTGTTCAAATTATAAGACTTATTTTTTAAAGCTTGCTTTATTATTGTTCTAGACAACTTAACAAAATGAAGAAGCTTTTTAAAATAAATGCTTGCTCTGAAGAGGCCCAGTGCTATTGTATCTTCTTTTAAATAGCAGAGAATACTTCCAGAAAGCCACATCAATTTTAAAGATCTGTAAAAGTATAATCTGAAATGTCCTGTTTTAGTATTAAGTATTAGTATTAAGTATTAGTATTAAAAGAAGACAGCTGAGAAACCCTGACTTAGTCATGTTTGGAGTAGATCTATTTAAATAATTGGGAGGAGTTAGTGTGATTACATTTAGGAAAACTTTCTGGGATTAATATACTGCCATAAATGTACATTTCTCCAATTCTTTGCCATTTCTATGGGTCAGGCATACATGCACAGAAATACACAGCAAACAGTGTATATTATCTGTGCTGTTTGCTGTTTGCTGTTTGGCAAATTGCTGGGAGGCAGAGGCCTTTTTTCCTTGTTTTCCTCCCCCAAAACTAAGGTGCTTCTTATACTTTGGTGCGTCTTATATTCTGAAAAATATGGTATATACGCTTCAAAGTGTTTTACAGCCCTCTCTAAGTGATCAGCATATTGCCCCCAACAATCTGGGTCCTCATTTTACCCACCTCGGAAGGATGGAAGGCTGAGTCAACCTTGAACCACTCAACATCTTGCCTCCAGAAGTTGTGAATGCTCCAACACTGGAAGTTTTGAAGAAGATGTTGGACAACCATTTGTCTGAAGTAGTATAGGGTTTCCTGCCTAAGCAGGGGGTTGGACTAGAAGACCTCCAAGGTCCCTTCCAACTCTGTTGTTGTTGTTGTTGTTGTTGTTGTTGTTGTTGTTATTATTATTATTATTATTATTATTATTATTATTATTATTATTATTATTATTATTATTATTATTATTATTATTATTATTATTATTATTATTATTATATAGAACTCCTGGAGTGAACAGTAAGTTAGCCTACAGTACTGCATTCTAACCACTGTGCCACCACAGCTCTAATGCCAGGAGATGGGTAGCAGGAAATGTGAATTCAACCTTAGCAGAGGGATAGTGGCAAATGGTGACAGCTTCTCAATGTCTAGTTCTATGACTGCCTCAGGCTGTATCAAAAGCAGAAGGAAGGGAAGGGAACTCATAACTAGGAAAAG
This sequence comes from Diadophis punctatus similis, assembly GCA_023053685.1. Lineage (NCBI taxonomy): Eukaryota > Metazoa > Chordata > Lepidosauria > Squamata > Dipsadidae > Diadophis > Diadophis punctatus. The sequence continues at coordinate 182,160,005 of JALIGW010000003.1, forward strand.
AAACACCACAGAGCAATTCTAAAGCCAGTCACAGCAATAGGTGGAGGGCATTTCTACAAGAGAATCACCACTAATTCAGAAGGAGCTCCAAACGTTTGTGATTTCGTGTCAGCAGCTGTATATTTGAAATGGTAATAAAACTATAATAGTTGCTGCTGCAAACTTATGTATTTGCCTCAAAAAAATGAGAGGTTTTGTTTTTTCAATTGGCAACACCTGTTTAATTATTGGCGTATTTATATAGAATGCCTCAATATGCTATCTACTGTATGTCTTCCTAATATTCTTTTATCTTCTGATATCTCTTCCTAAGTAACTTTTCTCCACTACACAGCACTTCCCTAGTAAGTGCTAACCAGAACTAAACAAAAGCTTCCTCTTATGACCTTAATTAGTTGATTAGAGCTCTCCCACCTTGAACTGTTGCCTGAAATTGACAAAGCCATAATGAGTTACTTAATCAGTTAATCCATTGGGAGACTTGAAAGAACTGGTTGGGGAAGATGTCATAGAGAAAATCTATGGGGTTGACTTGATTGCATATAATTAATCAGTTACACACTGAAGAAATCAGTCTTTCTGATGTTAGAAAAAGTAATTTCATATATGTATTTTTTTCCCCACTATCACTTTTGTTTCCATGCCAAGAAAGTTAACCAGTGTGTGTCTCCCATTTGTCCTCCTTTTTCTGGTTTGTAACTAATATTAGTTTGTAACTAATATTTGAAAATACATTGACCCAGGGGTGAAATCCAGCAGGATCTGACAGGTTCTGGAGAACCGATAGCGGAAATTTTGAGTACTGTATTTTTCGGAGTATAAGACGCACCGGAGTATAAGACGCACCTTAGTTTTGGGGGAGGAAAACAAGGAAAAAAGGCCTCTGCCTCCAAGCAATTTGCCAAACAGCAAACAGCATAGATTATATACACTGCTGTGTATTTCTGTGCATGTGTGCCTGACCCATAGAAATAGCAAAGAATTGGAGAAATGTACATTATGCCAGAAAGTTTTCTTAAATGTAGTCACACTAACTCCTCCCAATTATTTAAATAGATCTACTCCAAGGTAAGTCAAGATTTAACTCTAATACTAAACAGGACACTGTTACATTTCAGACTATACTTGTTCAGAGCTGTTAAAATTAATTAAAATTTCTGGAAGTATACATTATTCTCTATTATTTAAAAGAAGATACAATAGCACTGGACCTCTTCAGACCAAGCATTTATTTAAAAAAGCTTCTTTATTTTGTTAAGTTGTCTAGAGGTCTCCAACCTTGGCAACTTTAAGACTTGTGGACTTCAACTCCCAGAATTCCACAGCCAGCTGGCTGTGGAATTATGGGAATTGAAGTCCACAAGTCTTAAAATTGCCAAGGTGGAGACTCCTGGTCTAGAACAATAATAAAGCAGTCTTTAAAAAATAAGTCTAATAATTTGAACATTCTACAGACATTTATAGTTATTCACTTACCCCCTTGCATCCATTTCAGCAGAAAATAAAAATCTGCGTGTCTCTCCCAGCTATTTGCCTCTTTGCAGCTTAGTTTCAGTTTCATTTTAGCATGTGGCAAATCAGCTGTAGGTCAGGAAGCTGCTTATGACTTGCTTGGCTTTACAGGCTCTTCCCTCTTTGCTGCAAGCAGGTAAATTGCTGGAAGACAGAGGCCAAAGGGTGGGAGTGGCTGGGTGGGTGGGGCTACATTCGGTGTATAAGACGCGCCCAAGTTTTCACCCACTTTTGGGGGGTAAAAAGGTGCGTCTTATACTCAGAAAAATACGGTAGTTCGGAGAACTGGCAAATATCACCTCTGGCTGGCCCCAGAGTGGGGTGGGAATGGAGATTTTGCAGTATTCTTCCCCCAGGAGTGGGGAGGGAATAGGGATTTTGCAGTATCCTTCCCCTGCCACCCCACCAAGCCATGTCCACCAAGCCACACCAAGCCACGCCCACAGAACTGGTAGTTTAAAAAATGGATTTCACCACTGCATTGACCACATGCATGTGAATCATTTTCAGGAACTCCCTGAGCTATTGGAAACTGCTCAGAGTTCTCAGCAGTTCTCAGCAGTTTAGGCAATCTACAGCACTAAATTATACAAACAAATAAATAAAATATAACAGGTACGTTCATTAGTTAGGTATTATTTAAATAATAAACAATCATTCAGTCAACATGGAGTTATTGCAGTTCAGGGTAGAGAGGTCTAAGCCAGGGGTGCGTTCTAACTTACCTCACTGCCGGTTCGCTTCCTCCCGTGCCGTGTGGCTGTGCCGCTTGGGCGTGAGCGCGCTTTGCGCACGCGCACATGTGCAGTGCCAAAAAATTAAATTTTTTTTAAAAAGCCAAAAACAAGATGCTGACCGCATGCACAGCGCCGGAAACTCGGCTTCTGCACATGCTCATAAGGAAAAATAAATAAATAAAAAATTTAAAAAATTAAAAAAAGATGGCGGCACCCATGGACTGGCACAGACCGAACCAGTTCCGTGATATCATCATAACATCACCAGCGGGTCACTACCGGTTTGGGCGAACCAGTCCAAACCGGGAGGAACCCACCTCTGGTCTAAGCACATGGCACACATCTTCTGTATCTTTCACTTTTATTTGGGGTAAATTCCAACAAAGAACCATTGGTGGGATTCAGCCAGTTCGCACCATTTCAGGAGAACCGGTTGTTAACTTTCTGAGCAGCTTGGTGAACTGGTTGTTGGAAGAAATCATTAGGGCAGAGAACCGGTTATTAAATTATTTGAATCCCACCACTGCAAAGAACTATTAAGAAAAGTGGAATAGATTTACAGTAGGGAGCTTCCACCCCTGCTTTGGCCTTTTTAGAAAGCTTTGGTGAAAGATGACTTCTTTTGCCACAACTGCAGGAATTTTATGGAGTTGTTGGCCATTGTTTGTTCATTTCTGTAATTTGCTGCACCTTTTAGCTTTTTGTTGTAACACTAATTACCATCTGCCTTAAGATTTCTTCTAGATTCTTTGGTTAGAGAAAGTTGGTTGAGTAGCAACAAGGAAAAGCTTTTGCTGGGTTACAGCTTTATCTCTGGAATGCTCCCACTTCCTTAGTAGATGGCATTAAGATAATTTTGTTTTCTAACATTGTTTTAATTATATGGCAATGAGTTGTGGTTGTAGTCCCAAATGTCCCAAACCAGAGGGCACCAGATTGCCTTCCTCTGTTTTAAATATTAGACACATGTTAAACATTAGACTTCATTTTATTTTAATTGTTAATAAGTGTGTAAGATCTCAGAATGCTGCTAAAATAGGAGGCCTGTGCACTGCAAACTGCAAAATATACAGGAAATCCTCAATAGACTTCTGGCATCTGCTCAACTTACAGAACAATATTGGAGCTAAGAACAATTGATTCAAAGTTTCAAATAAAATCAATCTATTGATTCAGCTACCTATCTATTCACTTGGATTTGACTTGAGGGTACATAATAATTCTGCCATTCTCTAAAAATACTTCATTTGTTATATTTGTATTTGGAGGGAAGCAATGTCTGAAACTCCATGGAAAACTACAGCACAATCTAGACTATGTTTACATAAATATTAAATTGGAAAGCATGAACATTTACTGTAGGGCAGGGGTGTCAAACTCACACCATCATGGCAGCGTCACGTGACATTTTGGGACTTTCCCCCCTTCGCTAAACAGGCATGGGCGTGGCCAGTGCAGGATGCATCCAGCCCGTGGGCCGGGAGTTTGACAGCCCTGCTGTAGAGAGTGAAAAGCAGTTAAATGCTGGTTAAAATGGATATATGTCAGGAGTGGGTTCCGGTTTTCTTTGCTGCTGGTTCGCTCAGGGATGTGCCATGGGGGCATGCGCGCACATACGCAGTACTTAAAAAAAGCTTCTGCACATGCGCAGAAGCTAAAAACAAGATGGTGCTGCCTATGGCGCTGCCGGGAGAACCGGCTTGGGTAAAGTGACCAGATTTTTTTTTCTTCAAGCGGGACACCATTGACGGGGGTGGGTTTCTCCATTTGAGTTTTGCCCTCTGCGCATGCTCGCCTCCCGCCTCCCCTTTCCTCGCCTCCCGCCTCCCCTTCGGGAGCCGGCAATGGCTTGGGCTGGCTGGCTGGTAGAAATGCTCAGCCTGTGTTTCCCGATCCCCGAGGATACCCAAGCCCCATTACCTGCCACGGATAGAAGCCGCTCAGCACATGTTCTTCTCGGGGGGGGAGGACCCACCGGCTGGTCCCCCCGACCTTTATCCACCCCCTTCTCTCTTCGCCCGATGGTGTCCTTGTGGTCCTTTACGGAGGCAGGTGGGTGGGGAGGGAGCGGAGGTCCAGTGATTTCCTCTGGGAAAGAAGGGGCGGAGGCGCAGCCACGCTAAAGGAGGTGGGAGGGGCGCGCGTCAGGCTTCCATGGCGGCGCCCCTTAGCCATGGACGAGCAGCTCAGTCTCCTAGGGCTGCGCTGCTGCCAGCCGCTCCCTCCCTCCAAGCCCGCCTCCCCTCCCAGCCCGGGAAGAAGCCTCTCCACTCAATCGCTCGCTCGCCCACCCCGCCCCCTCCTCCTCGCTCGCTCGCTCGCTTTCTGTTCAGGAATGCAGCGCTTCGCCCAGCCCCCTCCCCAGACTCATTCATAGCGTAAGGTGACCAGACATCCGGGCATTCTTTTCAAAAAGCGGGACTTTTTGAAAAGAATGCGGGACGCGGGACACACGCTTGAAAAGCGTGTCTGTCCCACCAAAAGCGGGACGTCTGGTCACCTTAGGCTTGGGGCAGTGGCGGGTTGCTGTCTTACCGGTGCCGGTGCGCTGCACGCGCATCTCCAAGTTTCGGGGGGGCGTGCTCGCTACGCGCGCGCCCACTCGCACAATTTTGTTTCTGCGCATGCGTGGAAGCAAAATCTTGGCAAAATCTCTCTCGCACGCGCATCCCCTCGCGAGATTTCGGCAAGATTTTGCTTCCACACATGCGCAGAAGCAAAATTGCCCCAAAATTAATGAAAAAAATGGCGACGCACACAGTGGACCGTCAGAGAAGGCTCCGGAGCGGTTGTGCGCAAATTGCGCAATCGGCCACTCCCTACCGGAGCTGCGCACCGGGCAGCTCCAGCAGGAACCCACCTCTGGCTTGGGGGCGTGGCAGGCCTGGGTCACTGCCGGTTCTAGTGACCCAGGCCACCAAGTTACTATTGGTTCTATAGAACCGGTCCGAACCGGGAGGAACCCACCTCTGATATACATGTTTTGAGTTGATACCAGGCTTCCCCAACATGCTGTTCTTCAGATTTTGTAGGTTTCCTCAGCCAGCATACTGGTTGGAATTTATAGAAATTGAAGCGCAAACATTTGGAAGGTGGCAGACGTTAAAAAAAAGGTCATGTGTTTGCATCTACCATCTTGGTTTTTATGCACCTCATCCTCTCTTCAGTGCCCCTGACATCACATCAGATTTAAGTCTTGCTAACTTCACAGGATTACTCAAATTTCAGAAGCATTCAGCACTTGATCAGTTATAGCAATCTCCCTTTCCTTATAACTTGTAGATAGGTGTAAAATGGTGGTTTTGAGAACGACAATGAAAACACGTTTTGAGCATTTATGAGATACTTCTCAAAAACCACAGTGCTTTGTAAATTCCCTAACCTTTGTTAAACTAAATCTGTCAGGTAGGTTGATATGTTTATACCCACTCGGTATTTTTAAGGTGAATAGCTGAAATTAAAACCACTTGTCCTCTGATTTATATATATCTACAGACTTTTGGGTGAAGGCAACATGGGAAGTACACTTTTTCCTCCTGTCAGCAAGGTGACTTTGTACCCTATTTTACAAAAGACAATCTTCCATTTGAAAGACTATCTGATAGCAATCTCCTAAGGCGTTCTCTCATTGAATCTCTGAACATTGAAGTCTGCTCAATTTAAAGAAGAAGAAGAATCATGTTAAGAAAGCAGGAGGATTGACCTTGAAATGGCTATCAATAATTGCTGGCCAGGCAGTAGAGTGAGTAGACATGCAAGTCACATAGTCTCCTGCATTACTCTGAAAGATGTGATACATTGATTTAAATTCTAGTGATTATTTTCAATCTCTGGAAAAGGATCTAATGCTGGGAAAGGTGGAAGGACAGAAGAGGACAAACAACATCAAGGTACTGTAGATGGACTCTGTTATAGTATACCACTGGGAGTCTTGAAAAAGTAGGTTAGGGATAGATGGTCATGGAAAAAAATCTATGTGACTGCTAGAAGTTGAAAATGACTTGATGTCACATAATCATTTAATCAAAATTATTTCCAAATTTGCATCTCTCTCTCTCTCTCTCTCTCTCTCTCTCATAACCATATTGATTACTTTATCTATCATGGATCTGTTGATTTCATTTCTTAGATTCCCTTCAATGTTGTAATCACTTTTTCTGTGGATTTAGAGTGCATCTATCATTGCAGGGAGATGTCAAGCTTTTGTGAGGGAATTGCGCAGCAGGTGTCTAAATGAAGTCAGAGACACTGACAGGAACTTGTAGTTTTAGATAAATAAATATATTTTACATCTCTATATATCAGTGGTTCTCAACCTTCCTAATGCCGTGACCCGCACCCGCACCCGCGACCCACACCGCCGCTGCGACCCCCGCCCCGCTGCCATTTGGGTTCTTTTACCCTCTGCGCATGCGCAAAGCGTTCTGCGCATGCACAGAGGGTAAAAGAACCCAAATGGTGGCGTCCGGGCGAAGTCTCCCGACCCCTGTGAAAGGGTCATTCGACCCCCAAAGGGGTCACGACCCCCAGGTTGAGAACCGCTGCTATATACAGTAAACTAGACCAGGGGTGTCAAACTGGCGGCCCGTGGGCTGCATGTGTCATGCGCAGGCCACGCCCACCCCAACTTCGCTAAGGGGAAAAATGTCACGATACATCAAATGATGGCAACGTGACACAGTGAGCTTGACACCCGTGAACTAGATAGTCAGGCAAACAGGAGCCTCATGAGGTAAATCACAGAGAGCACACAGAAGAAAAAGGGGGTGGGGAAGGGAAACTCCCCCCTACACCTACAGCAACCAATCACAGTGCAAATTGCCTCACAAAGGCGCCAGCACTCTTCAATCAATCAACCACAACCTTGTATTCTGGCTCACTGCACTGCTCCAGCTACTACATTTAAATACCTTAGCAGCTTTTCATCCAGAATCTTCTGTCAAGGATTGGGTTCTAGGAGTGTCTGGATTTTTCTGAGAAGGAAGTTAATCGAGTTTGTTCTAACACAATTCCAATATCCCATAAGAATCACAATGGAAAAGCTTTGTGAATACTATCTTTTCTCCTATTCCCGCACACAGACATTTCATTCCATTCTTATGCAACCTGTCGGCTTGCACACCAATATACTGACTCTGTTAATGCCCCTGGGCAGATTGCTGAGCTTTAGCCACACCTTGCATAACTCATCTTTGGGGGCAATTATTATGAATTTAAAAAAAATGGAATGCAAACAAAGACATTTGCTTCAGGAGGTTGGCTCAGCTTTAATAGAGGATGTTTGCTCTTCTCTCAGTCCTTCTTGGCCTACAAGGCATAAACATTATACCTAATGCAAAATGTAAGTATTTGCTCAGGATCATTATTTATTTTATAATTAAAGATCATAGGCTTTATTAGTCACCAGATATCAGATAAAAACTAACCTTGTTTTCTCACTGGAAAATTTGGGCATCCCTTCTACGTTCCCAGAGTTCATAATATGGATAAGTGTATACGTTTGAAGTTTAGATACATTGAAGATTAGGTATGTTTATTAGGATGGTATTTTTAAAAAAATCCAGGGATTGGAATCAAAAAGGCTATCACTGGAATGATAACTTAGCTGTAATGTTCACAACAAAAAACGGAAAAAGCTGCAAAGGCTGTTTGTATCTACAAAAAATTAGAAAACCCATCTATTAAATATTATTTATTTTAAACTTTCATAAAATACATCACTGTCTATCAAGCCTTTTAAAGAAGTATAGATCTAAAATTAAAACAATAGTACAATCAAGCAATCACAGATTAAAAGCCAAAGTAAAACATTCCTTAAAAACAAGCCAGAATTATGTTTACATTCAGAAACTAAATAGCTCTGGCTAGTATTTGGACGGAATAGATAGACTGGGTAGAATTTATGGTAAATGTGGTACATGGATTTTTTCTTACCACATTAAAAATATTTAGTCTAAGCCTTAACTCAATTGAACCTCAACACAGCTTTTTATTTTTGCTGAAACAATCACAATAAGGTTTCTAGATAGGAAAAAAAAGTGCTGTAATTTTATTATAAATAAAAAGTGAGCAAAGACATTTTCTTAATTACATTGGTTATTATTTTGACATCATGCTAATGTGATACAGCTACAAGTATTAATAACACCTGATACTGGAACAAATGCTATGACAGTTTGGTATGCATGTGTTATTTTGTTGTGCCCTAAAATAAATAAAAAACAAAATGCTGTTAAAAAAACCAAAGAGAAAAAAAAAATCCAGGGATATAGCAATAATTTAACTGAGCTACTACTAGAGTTTCCACAGGATCCTCTCCTATTGATCTCCCTCCCCCCGCCCCCAGTTATTCTTCATACAAGCACTATACCAAGCAAGGAACAATCTGCAAATGATGAAGGGAGCATCTTGATAGTTCCTGCGACTAACACAAAATAAAATTTAAAATTTAAAAAAAAATTTGTACAGGTAGTCCATGACTTAGAACCATGATTGGGACCAGAATTTCTGTTGTTAAACAGGGCAGTTGTTAAGTGAGTTGTGTTTTATGAACTTTGTTTTGCCCCAGTTGTTATGCGAATCACAGTCGTTAAAGTGAATTGTGCAGTTGTTAAATAAATCTGGCCTCCCCAATTGACTTTGCTTGTCAGAAGCCAGATGGGAAGATCACAAATGTAATCACATGACCCTAGGATGCGGCAAATGTCTTAATACTCACTGGTTGCCAAGCATCAAAATTTTGATCATGTGACTTTCAGGATTCTGCAATGGTTGTCACTTTTTTCAGTGTAACTGCAACTTTGAATGGTCGCTAAAGGAATAGTTGTAAGTCAAGGACTACTTGTAAATCCTTTGCAGTTACTCATTTGGAATAAACACTGGAATGGATCCAACAAGAACCTGTTGCTAAAGCTGGCCAGAAACCTATTGGTTAAATTACTGGAAAGCAGCCCGGTTGTCACCCATTATCTACCAGCCTGGTGCCTTCTAGATGTGTTAGGATTCATTCAGGGGTGAAATTCAGCAGGTTCTGACAGGTTCTGGAGAACCGGTAGTGGAAATTTTGAGTAGTTCGGTGAACCAGTAGCGGAAATTTTGAGTAGTTCGGAGAACCGGCAAATACCATCTCTGGCTGGCCCCAGAGTGGGGAGGGAATGGAGATTTTGCAATATCCTTCCCCTGCCATGCCCACCAAGCCACGACCACAGAACCGGTAGGGAAAATTTTTGAATTTCACCCCTGGATTCATTCCTATGTGTCCTAGGCTGTTGAAAATGGGTCCAACATTTCTGGGTACTGACAGGCTTGGAAATGTTGCCCTACTGTGTCACTCCAAAGGGAGCAGATTGCTCAGTGGTTGGTAGAAACAACCGTCTTTGCCGGTCCGTTGTGCGCATCGCCATCTTTTTAAAAGAATTTTTGGGCTTTTTTGCTTCCATGCATGCGTGGAAACAAAATCTCGCCGAAATCTCGCGAGGGGACGCACGTGCGCATGAGATTTCGGCGAGATTTTGCTTCTGCGCATGCGCGGAAGCAAAATCTCACTGAAATCGCGCACGCGCGTGCATCCCCTCACAAGATTTTGGCGAGATTTTGCTTACGCACATGCGCAGAAGCAAAATCGCACAAGGGGTCGCGCGTGCGTAGCGAACACGTGCACGCATGAAACATGGAGATGCACGCGCAGTGCACCGGTATCGGTAAGTGAGCAACCCGCCCCTGGTCCAAATCCATTTTAAAGGCAAAACTTCTATACAATTACAAGGTTCTGGAAGTTGTCTAGAAGGTACTGTATGTAGTTAGTTCACACGGAAAGTTGCCAAGCTTGTTGGGTGACTCTAGCCTGTCTCAGGGTCAAATTAGAGAACACAATTTTTTCATTATGTTGGCACATCAGATCAGTTGTGTTTTCATTATCTTCTCTTTGAAAGTCATATGCTCAGGTTTATGAAAAGCAAGTTCACTAACTCTCTCATTCAAATAAAAAAAAATCTTTTTCACCACTAATTGTATGAAATATTGGCTCACAGTAGAAATTCAAAGATCAAAAGACACAAGTTTAATGAGCTAGGCTATAATCTTCATTCAATCCTCACATAACTTGATAATTTCTTCATAACCTTTCAATATGATTTATGCATGCCACTGATAATGGGATAATGGAATGGTTAAGTATAAATGGAAGATATATCTTGGTAGATATAAACTAGATTTTAACTTTGTGGTAAAGACATTACACACACACACACACACACACACACACACACACACACACACACACACACAATTCATGTTAGCTGGTTTTCTTCAATTCCCAATAAGGAAAGCAAGAGAATGGAGTTTTTAATTAAAAAATAAAAATAAAGGAGCATTGTCACTTTTGTGGCTATCTAGGCAAAATGCCTTCTAACAGAATTCTTCCCTGCCCATTTCCCCCTTCTTAACATGTTCATGTTGATTTTGCCTGGGTTTTTTTTTCTGCTTTACCTATTCCAAAGGGTAGAGATTCAGGGGCGGGTTCCTAATTTTTTTACTACCACTCTGTGGGTGTGGCTTGTTTTGTGGGTGTGGCTTGCCCGCCATGTGACCGGGTGGGCGTGGGCCTCAGGAGCTTGGCAGCGGCCGGAAAAGCGGGGGCATTGCCCACCCGCAACGCAGCCCCCCGCAGCGGGAGCATCAAGACTGCGGCAGCAGTTCTTCTAGGAGGCTCCGTCCGGCCTGAATGCTTCTCCCCATTCGATGATCCTAGGCTCCTGCCACCCATTCCCCCTCCCCTCAGCAGCTCCAGAAGCCTCGAACGTGCGAAAATGCCTAGGATCATCACCGCGTGTTCGTGGCTTCTCGGACTGCTGAAGGGAGGGGAATGGAGATAGCTCCTGCCACCCACTCTTTCAGTGTCTCACACGCTCCCTCAGCCATCCTCCCCTGCTTGGACTCACTGTGGGGTAGGAAGGAAGCGCATGCGCAGTGCCGGAAGTTCAGCTTCTGGGCATGCGCAGAAGAAAATTAAAAAAATAAAATAAAAAAAATTTTTTTAAAAAAATGGCGGCGCCCAGGCACCGGCAACCGACCGCACCGGTACTGTGACGTCACCAGCGGGCCGCTACCGGTGCTATAGAGTGGACCGCACTGGTAGGAACCCACCACTGTAGAGATTCCTTCCTTCTTTTGAGGCTGTTCTATGGAATTTTGCCTTAGCCTCTTAATACTGAGTTCTGACGCACAAGTTTCCAATCACCACTATTCATATCTTCTGTAGGTTGATTGGGACCCTAATATGCAAAACTAGCAAGAGCTGCACTTTATTCTTTGGATAAATCTGAGGGCAAAAGAAGAGTCTAGAAAAGCCATAATTGTATCATATTTGTATGAATAGCTGCTCCAAAAAATAGTAACTATATTATCCTGAAGGAAAACACATGAAGTCAAGAAGAATATGTGTATAATACCTAAAAAGATTGAGTAATGGAAAATTTCATTTGATGTTTAGACATTTGATGTCTAAAATATTCTCATTTCATCCTTATTGGACCTGAGTAATTGTCAGTCTAATCTCATTCTTTCTAGCCATGGTGGAATTAAAAGGAACAAATTCAAAGAGTTAAAAAAAACTTAATCCTTTAGGTATCAACAGGTTAAACAATTATATCTTATAGTGTCAGAATCCAATTGCACATCACTAAGAACACAGCCATAGAAACTTCTCATGATTGTTCTGTCCCAGGATAATTGTTTAGAGAACATTCAATCTTCATGCAATTGAAAGTCAGTTGATCTTGGGAAGCTGAAAGAAAGATATTCTTGTAGTGTTAATTCATCCAACAAAGTGAAACTCAAACAGTTATTTCTTGATCCACAGCATCCTACAAACTCAAACCAACCCAACAAGGTGAACAGAAACTTCCAGTTAAGCAAACAGATATTTTTGGTCCTCTTGGCTTTGCTTCCACTGACCGGATTAGGATATGTGTAATTACATCTAAAATGTCACAAGGAGATAACTGAAATCAGGTCACAATTACTTTAATTATAGGCAGAAGCCTAGTAGTCAGCTGGTACCAATATTCATTGACTTAGTAGTTCTTAGTCTCACACTTGCCTTTAGTTGCCAGACAGAAAACAGGAAATCTCAGGTTATAAACTAGAGAGGGAAGATGAAGAAAGTAGTAGTCAACCACTTCAATACCATATTTAAGAAAACTTCATAGACATTAGAAATCAGATTCAAGAACATCTTTTTTCTTTACATTTATTAATCTATCATGTCAAAGCTCTGCATTTGTAATATTGGAATAATGCTATTGACACAGTATATAATCTAACTGCTAGAATGGTGATTCTTGTTTTAGAATTTTAAAGATTTAAAAGAATAAATTCTAAGTATTTTAATTAAAATGATATAAATTACAGTACATTAGACTCTCATAGTATTACATTTTCATATCTAACTTACATATCTAAGTTGGATATATCTAAGTTGGCTGTGTTTACAATAGACTTGATAAAACTGAATGAATTCACCCGCTATATACAGATACAACTGTATATGGATTTCCTCTCCTCCCTACTGTAAAATATCTAAATATTTAAATATTGCCAGGGAAACAGTTGATTGTTTTATATAAACAGTCTAAGCAAAGCACTTCTGCTTTCATTGGCATGATATTTTAACATATATTTTGGTGAAATCTACTTATATTATATTGATGGTGCACATATATTGGATGGATGGATAGAAATGAGCAAGATCTGTCTGTAAAGCCCTGCCATTAATGCAGGAAAATGTCATGCACTTTTATGGTGCAAAGAAAGATACATATTCAGCTCAGACATGACTCAGAGGATTGGTAATAGGCTAGAATGGTAATACAGGTAATCCTTGATTTACGACCACAATTGAGCCTGAAATTTCTGTTGCCAAGCGAGACATTTGTTAAGTGGGTTTTGTCCCATTTTATGACTTTTCTTGCCACAGTTGTTAAGTGAATCACTGCAGTTCTTAAGTTAGTAACATGGTTGTTGAGTGAATCCGGCTTCCCCATTGACTTTGCTTGTCAGAAGGTTGCAAAAGCTGATCACATGGCCCAGGGACACTGCCAGTGTCATAAATATGAGCTGCTAAGCATCTGAATTTTGATCACATGATCATGGGGATGCTGCAGCGGTCGTAAGTATGAAAAACGGTCATAAGTCACTTTTTTAGTTGTAACTTCAAATGGTCACTAAATGAACTGTTGTAAGTTGAGGACTATCTATACTAGATGGAATCCACATCAAAAATTCATGATAGCTTTCAGTATTATCTGCAATTTGATTCTCTCAGCTGCCCAGACTTCACAAATCATCCCATTAGGACACTGCATTATTCTCCTTCCCCAAATCTCTCCTGTCACAATGAAACCTAAGAAGGAACTTCTTGGGAAATCTAAAGCCATAGCAGCAGGGGTGGGCTGCTACGGGTTCACCCGGGTCCAGGAGAACCTGTAGCTAACATTATGGCCGGTTCTGAGAACCTCCAAAGCCCACCCCACCCCGCCTCTCCCACCCCATTCCTCCCAGGAGTCTCCACGTGGCCCGTTTTGGATGCAAGGTAAGTGCAGGACCCACACGGAGGCTCAGTGAGGGGGAAAATGGGCCTCCTGGAAGCTCCGGAGGGCCTCCAGAGCCTGGGGGAGGCAGTTTTCGCCCTCCCAGAGGCTCGAAGAAAGCTTCTGGAGCCTGGGGAAGGTGAAAACGCCCCCCCCCCCGCCATGGTGCAGGAGGCCGACTAGGCCACGCCCACCCAGCAACCGGGCAGAGAACCCGTTGCTGAAATTTTTGAAGCCAACCCCTGCATAGCAGTATAGATATATAGATTACACCGTATAGTAGAAGTAAATCAATTGTGTATAGGTTGCTTGAGTTTCAATTTATAATTGTGCTTTTATCTTCTAATGCATCATTAATAATATTAGATAATAACTAAATGATCAGAAATAAGTAAGAAATACCTTTCCGTATCATTCACATGTATGCAGAAGCAGATATTAAGTTTCTATAGGACAGTGATGGCGAACCTATGGCATGCGTGCCACAGGTGGCACGCAGAGCCATATCTGCCAGCACGCAAGCCATTACCCTAGCTCAGCTCCAGTATGCATGTGCACTCCAGCCAGCTAATTTTTGGCTTGCACAGAGGCTCTGGGAGGGTGTTTTCGGCTTCCGGAGGGCCTCCGGGGGCGGGGAAGGGCATTTTCACCCTCCCCAAGCTCCAGGGAAGCCTCTGGAGCCTGGGGAGGGCGAAAAACAGGCCTACTAGGCCCACCAGAAGTTGGGAAACAGGCCGTTTCCAGCCTCCAGAGGGCCTCTGGGGGGCGGGGGAGGCCATTTTTGCCCTCCCCAGGCATTGAATTATGGGTGTGGGCACTCGCACATGCATGATAGTCCGCGCGCGCACACGCTTTTGGCACCCAAGGAAAAAAAGGTTCACCATCACTGCTATAGGACATGAACTCAGCAAATATGTGGAGGACAGTAAAGTAGCTTATTTGGTGATTCCCGTATATCCTGCTAAGTGAAATAAATTGGTTCCTGTGGTTATGTTTAGAGTTATAATTCTCAGTTAATTGCATTTTGTTTGAACTAAGATAATACATAAGGTCTGTGTGCGCTTATGGCTATTTTGCATGACGTGTATGAACTTGAATATAATAACTTTTACCTTTCCATTAGCTTAGTAATAAGCTCAGAGATCTATTTGGTTATGGATTGGGCAATCGGTTGTCCTTGACTCATACGAGATTCTCTTTCAGTGTTTCTATTGTTTGAACTGTCAACTTTGCACACAGTTATAAAATCTGAAATCATGTTGATGATTACCAGAACTTATACAATTTTCATCAGCGATATAAACTATGCCAAAAATGCTACCAAGAACTATTTCAACTTTCTGACTTCAGCTCTTATGGATATCAGTAGGAAGAGCAACATGGACGTTCTCATCTTCTTCCCAAGCTTCTGTGATATCTTGCTCATTTTAAGAAGGTGATTTTAAGTGCATCTGGAAAAGAACAAGCAAAAATGGAAGAAAACACTTGAGAGCCATCATGACATAACATGCACTGTTCAGGTATGCATAATGAAAGGCGAGGGAAATTGGCAAAGTAGAATGAGACACAAAAATGCCTCTGGAAGTTAAACAATTATTTGAGACATTATGCAATCATTAGGTATGTACTACTAAAGATTCAACAGGCCTTGGTATTTAGCAAGGCTGGGAAGATTTCTTTCCCAAAGCTTATTGATTCACCTGTCCTTCAGTCCTTGAGGTAGCATTCATCTGATGTGGCATTATATTCTCAATGACAAACTCTCATTGCTGGAATTTAAATGGGAGGACAATAAACCGAGACAGCTCTGTGACACACATAAAAAAGGAGCAGAATTTAATTGCATTACTGCAGCTGCCATCATGACTTTTTAACTCCCTATTCTTTTGTGATATTTGACAGCCAGTTTGGTGTAGGAACCAAGAAACGGTGAGTTCTAGTCCTGTTTTAGGTATGAAAAGCTGGCTGGGTGATCTTGGGCCAGTCGCTCTCTCAGTATGTGTGAGTTGGGACTAATATTTCTAACGCCATTTTCTTGAACACAATTTCTCCTCAGGGCTGTCCCCTAAGTCTGCTGTTGTTCACCCTGTTGATCCATGACTGTTGTACTAGGTTTGCCACCAAACATATTCGGTGGTGGGATTCAATTTTTTTACTACCGGTTCTGTGGGCGTGGCTTGGTGGGTGTGGTGTTGCTTGGTGGGCGTGGCTTGGTGGGCATGGCAGGGGGAGGATACTATAAAATCTCCATTTTCTCCAGATCAGCTGGGACTTGGGAGGCAGAGAATAGATGGGGGAGGGGCCAGTCAGAGGTGGTATTTACCGGTTATCCGAACTACTCAAAATTTCCGCCACCGGTTCTCCAGAACTGGTCAGAACCTGCTGAATCCCACCTCTGATATTGTGAAGTATGTGGATGATACAACCATAGTGGGCCTTATTCAAGATGACAATGAGGGTGCTTACCACAAGGAAGTAGAGAGTTTGGTGAACTGGTGTAACAAAAAGCCTGAATTTTCTGCATTGCATGAGAAAAGTATATCTTCCTTCCCCTGTCCTTACCACTTTCTATAGAGGGACAACCGAGAGCATCCTGTCATATTGCATTACTGTCTGGTTTGGAAGCATTACTGCTTCAGACAGGAAGGCGGTGCAGAGAGTGGTGAGGATGGCAGAAAAAATTATTGGCAGTCCACTCCCTTCTATCCAGGAGATAGCATATAAGCGATGCTTGAGCAAGGTCCGCAGGATTGTCTGGGACGCTACGCATCCTCTTCATGACCTGTTTTCCTTGTTACCTTCTGGGAGGAGGTTTCGTGGTATCTGAAGCAGAACATCCAGATTCAGTCACAGTTTTGTACTGTATAGCAGACGCCCCCAACCTTTTGGGCATCAAGGACCAGTTCTATGGAGAAAGAGGAAGACAGCCTTTTCCAGGAGGCTGTCCTCCAGATGTCATCATGTTGACTAGGAGTAGTTGATGTGAGTAAATATTTAAGTAACTAAAATGGGGAAGCTGCATCATAGAACCCTAATACCAGGGGCAGCGCTCCAGATGTTTTAGAATCCAGACCCAGTTGTGATGATGATGTTGATCAATGGACCAGAATCATGAGAATTGTAATCAAAATCATCTAGAGCAGTGGTGGCCAACCTTAAGCATACCATGCGCCAATTTTTTCACAGACGAGTTCAGATGTGCCATACAACTCAAGCACGTTTTTTAACCTTCTTACTTTCACATTTGGGGTTGTAAAATAGGGATAGGGGTAGGATCTGCTTTGCTTAAGGGAGGAAAAGGAATAACTCAATCACGCAATTCAATTAATTAATTTACGTCATTTCAAAATTTGACAAACGTAATATATATTTAATCTTGAATCTGTCTTTCAATCACTCTCAATACAAAAACCACGCTAGTACACTCAATAAAACACTGCTTCAAACTCCACGCCACGATGGCTCACTCAGAACTGACTGACCATATTGAACGCTCGCCGCTCATTCGCACGTGACTTCAAACACATGTGTTGCTAGTGCGCGATGTTTGCGATTGTTTGAGCAGGAACGCGCAATGGCAACACCGATAAAAATATTCGTACGTTTGTAAACCTGCCTAAAGTAACATCTCACAAGTTCCATTCTAAGTTTCAGACACCGAGAAGTTGAACATTACCGAAGGCTGTACGAATTGAAGTGAGATCACTTTGGTGTTGAAAATATTAAGATGGATTCAGTTATGACACCTATTTAAAAAAAATAAGTAGGCGCAAGGATGCAATGCGCCACTTGTAATCATCCAATGCGCCACGGTTTGGCCACCCCTGATCTAGAGGATATCTTATTAACTGCATTTTGCTTAGCTCCACTAATTAGGTGTTTAAAATGTGTTTAATTGAAGAAAGAAAATATATTACTATAAAAATACTTTCAAAAAACGTGAAACCAAACTCATCAATTGGGAAAAAGAAATTGGGAAGAAGGGAAGAAAGTAATCCCTTCCTTGAAAAAAAAAGTAATGAATGATGAATGGATTTTTCCTGTTATTTTCCTCCTCTTATGCTTTTTATGGATTTGTTTTATGGATTTACATTTTTACATACCGTATCCTGGCACTTTGTATTCAGATTTATTAAAAGATTAGAATTGTTTTAATCTTTATCTTACATAACAAGGTATCTGCTTCAAGGCAAAGACTTAATAGTCTGTTCTTTTATTCTGCCTCTTGATGCATAAGAATAGAGGCAAGTAGAAGATAACCATCACTGCCCCCTAATCTTAAGCTGGGCATCCTCACTTTTAACTTTTATTTACATTACAGTTAAGATGAGATTGAAATCAGCAAGATCTTCATTTGCAAAATCAAAGGAAGACTAACTCATATTTGAACAATGACGTGGATTTCATTATAGGAGCTGTTCAAAGGTTTCAATAAAAAGGTCAAGATGTTAGTTGGGATTAAAAGGATCACACTTGGATATATTAAAATTATATTAAAATTAAATTGAGGAGCAAGAAACAAACAAAAATGCATTTCAAGAATATTTCTTAAAGTTAATTTGTATACATTATAAAATGAATTAACTATAATATCATAATCCACACCTAAATTGCTTGCCATTGACTGCCTTCTGTTTGAGTTTTGCTTCTTATTAGCTCAAGGCTGCATAGTCTGTTTCATGAATTAGTATAGTTTACTATTTTGGTTCAAACATTAAAGCTAAATAAATGTGCATGTGCATACAAAAATGCCTATATACATCCAAGGATCATCCTAAATCTGTTTAGCTGGCCAGCAATGATTCAGAATGGGCCTATTATGATGCTGAGCTTTAAAAAGTCCAAACAAATTAAAAAATGTCAGCTTGATAGCTCATCCTTCTCCCTGTCCTTGCAATAGTTATTTTTGTTGAACTTACCTGAGTAGAGATACAGAACATAAGTCTATAGCTAGGGAGGGGTTCCGGATTCTTCTACTGCCGGTTCACTCAGGGATGCGCTGAATGGACGGGCGCACGCTGTGCACGTGCGTGCATGCACAGTACTAAAAAAAAGCTTCTGCGCATGCGCAGAAGCAAAAAACAAGATGGCGCCATCTATGGCACCGCCGAGAGAACCGGCTCGTGGGCGTGGCAGGCCTGAGTCGCTGTTGGTTCCAGCGACCCAGGCTGCCAAGTTACTAATGGTTCTATAGAACCGGTCTGAACCAGTAGGAACCCACCTCTGTCTATAACAGTGATTCTAAACCTTGGCTATTTTAAGACACATGGACTTCAACTCCCAGAATTCCCCACTGGGGAATGAGTTGAAGTCCACATTTCTTTAAAGTGGCCCAGGTTGAGAAACACAGGCCTACAGGTTGACGTTTCAGGATGACACACGTAATACTTTAAATGTGGTTGTCAGAGTTTCTTCAAAAGTTGTCACCAAACTGTAACTTTAATGAGATCAGGCAGAAAAGTCAGAAATCATTAAATTTGTAAGCAGCAACCTTATTTACTGAATTTAATTTTAATTGTTTACATTGAGATTAAATTTGAGTTTTGTTTTGATCTATCTCTTTTGATTGGTTCTGCCCATTTTTTAAAAAAGTATCCTTTACAGGTTTGACATTAGGAGGCCACTATTTTGAAAAAAAAAATCTACATATCCCTAATATAAGAGATTATACAGTTGGTGTCCCCAAGCCATTCAGGAAAAATCAGAAGTTTAATAAGGCGTGAAATAAAAAGTTTGATTTTGTGTTGTTTTTGTTTTTGTGCTGTTTGATGTGTTTAAATATTTTTTTTTGCACATTCTTTTGTATAAATGGCGATACCCACATGCCTTACAAAGAGTAAAGTGATATACATTTTGGAAAGATACTTGATATAACATATATGTAATTTGGTGAACACCACTTCTTTATATGCACAATAATGTTTGAGGTCTCTATATTCTAGAGGTTTTGTTGAAAAGCTGCCTAAAACTCATTTTTAAATCACAGCTGTACTGTTCTTTCATCTTGAACCATTCCTGCCATTTCAAAGAATTCTGTTAAAATCTGCCATCAGGAGTTCTGGCTCTTCTCCTTCTCTTCCTCCCACATAGCAAGGTACATGTTCTAGCCATTATCCTCATACCTTGCATTCCTTTGGAACAAGATGAATGGTTTCATGAAGTCTTTATTTTCTATTTTTATTTCTAGGTTATTCTGAGGTACTAGCCTTTTGTTTTAAAATAATAAATGTATACCTTAAGATTTAACTATGTTAGGTTATGTTAATCATCTTCTCTGTATAGTTTACTAAAATGTTCATTCTTAAAAAGAGAACGTTGATCTTGAGCAATGAACAGAAATTGGCAAGGTCTGATAAAACTGTGTTTGAAAAATTATAATCCTAGAAAGTGTAATTTGTACATTTCAAAAGAGTTATTGGTGGACATACAGAGGACTTAGGCACCATGATATCAAAGTTTAAAGGGCGATGCTAGAGATCTCCATTGAGAGAGCAATCCTTCTGAAAACAAGGTTGCCCTACACTATTGCAAGCTACAGTGCTGTATCTCTGTATTTTGCTTCCATAATTGTAGGAAATGGTAGAAGGCAACGAGGAATTGGCTTCTTAATGCTTAAAGGTAAAGGTTCCCCTCACACATGTGTTAGTCGTTCCAGACTCTAGGGGGCGGTACTCATCTCTGTTTCAAAGCCGAAGAGCCAGCGCTGTCCAAAAACATCTCCATGGTCATGTGGCTGGCATGACTAAACGCCAAAGGCGCACAGAACGCTGTCACCTTCCCACCAAAGGTGGCCCCTATTTTTCTACTTGCATTTTTTATGTGCTTTCGAACTGCTAGGTTGGCAGAAGCTGGGACAAGTAACGGGAGCTCAACCCGTTACGCGGCACAAGGGATTCGAACCGCTGAACTGCCAACCATTCGATCAACAAGCTCAGCATCTTAGCCACTGAGCCACCGCTTACCTCTTGGGAAATCCAATTTCATCTCTGGGTCTTAATAGACTTCACACAATTGACCGCTTCCTTGGTATTCTGTTTTATCACAACAGATAAAGTAGGATTCACAAGTATTTTGCAAATCAATGTATTGTATTATTTATTGTTCAACATTCTAGGCAGGCAGGCAGGCAGGTGTGTAATATTGATAACATCTATATATGCTATTTACTACTTGTTTTAATAAGCAGTTGGCCATATTTCCAAAGCAAGCAGAGTTGAAGACATGCATTTTTATTTTCTAAGCATGTTTCTGGATCTATGTAGGACCTAGAAACATAAACCTGCTTGTTTTCATTTTTTAATTTAAATGTCTAAGATATACTAAGTTGGGTGAGACCAGATAGCCAAAGGATGCAGTGCTCAGGAGTTCCATGTTATCTTCTTTAGAAGAACTGTAAACATTGGGTATGCGAACTGGGTCTTTTCCCTCCCTCCTGTCCCGTTTTCCTTTTATTTCATGCCTTTTAGACTGTAATCCTAAAATTACAGACTGTCTTATTTTGTTGTTAATCTGTAAACTGTTCTGGGAGACTTTCTGGCTGAAAAATGGAGTGAAAAGGTTTAAAATAAATGGATGAGATTATTTAGATAGCAAATCTAAAGAGTTTGGGACTCTGATTTGTAAAATCAGCAAGTATGAGGTGGGGAGTTTTTCTTCTTTTACTCCATCACTTAACCCTAGAAACCTCACCCTGTAAAGTGGACAAGTCACAAACATAACAGTAATGGGTAGTGTTTCTTACACAACACATTATTAGCTTTCCATGTCCCAACACAGGGCAGGCCATTAATTTAGATCTTTTGAAGAAGACTTCACACATTTGTAAGTAGACTCTATGGCCAGTAGGTGAATAAAATGCTGTGGAGAGTAATAATAGTTTGTTTAGATTTATACATTTGAGATGTTAATGGACTGTCATTCTTGTGATTCTTAACCATGTTAGTTAAGGCATATCAGAGCTGAAGGCTAACAACACTAGGAGGTCCATAAATCCCCATCTCAATAGCAGCCCTTCAAATAAGAGTATAAAAGAGATAAATAAGATAATACCCTCCTTTATGAGCCCTTCTTAGAAAGATTTTGGTGAGCATCTCACTGTTTGCTTGTATTTTATAAATGCAGGCTGGTTGTCAAGTACCCAAAATGCAGTTGTGTGACCACAGGGGGTGGACATTAAAACTTCAAATGGTTGCTAAGCGACCAGTCATTAAGTCGAGGACTACCTGCAAGCAATTAATACCTTTCATAAATTTCTCTAATATCCTTTTGAAACTATTTTAAAAGAGTCGAGGTGGCGCAATGGTTAGAATGCAGTATTGCAGGCAAATTCTGCTGACTGCCAGCTGCCAGCAGTTTAGCAGTTCGAATCTCACTGGCTCAAGATTGACTCAGCCTTCCATCCTTCCAAGGTGGGTAAAATGAAGACCCAAATTGTTGGGGGCAATATGCTGACTCTGTAAACTGCTTGGGAGGGCTGTATGAAGAGGTATATAAATCTAAGTGCTATTGTTATTACTATTTGAACTGAACTTGTCCTATAGCAGACAATTGTTGTCTACCTGTCTGGTCTGATGAATCTATATCTATCTATCTATCTATCTATCTATCTATCTATCTATCTATCTATCTATCTATCTATCTATCTATCTATCTATCATCATCATCATCATCATCATCATCTCAAACAGTTTAATCTTCTCAAAGATGCTAAATATAAGGCAGGCCAAGTATGAGATGAATAGATGTATCTTTTAACAAAATACAAACAGCCAGATGAACAAGAGATTCTTTGAAATGGAAATGAACATGGGCTTCATCAACAAGACTCATTCTTTATACTCTTGTTTTACTGTGTTAGCATTGCTTTTTGTGGGTGAATGTTTACCTTAAGTTCCTGTCTTAGAGTAACTTTTAGTCATTCTGGATTACATGTTAGAGCATGCTAAGAGATTCCTTCTCTATGGCAGAATGTCTTTCAATCAACATCTTTAAAAGCACCAGTTAATATAGCTTAACAGATTTTCTTAAAGAAGTCATGGGTAAATTTCTAATTTTTATAACAAGTGTCTAAACAGCCATACATTAAATGCATATAGCAAGTAAGAATAATAATTAATCAGTGGTAATCTATCAGCCAAACATGAGAATGGGTAGCACGTGTGTATATATATTTTAAATTTTAAAATATTTACTTTATACATACATACATACATACATACATACATACATACATACATACATACATACATACATACTGTACATACATTTAAAATTTAGTACTGACAGCTTAATCTATATTAAAAGAATTGACAAATGAAACAATCTACAGTTAAAAAAGTATAAACAAAAGGCAGATTTTGAACACTTTTATTTGAAATATTTATACATTGCTTCACATTGGCTTACAAACTTAGCAATACATATTCAAAATGTAAGGTATTTAAAGGGCAACAAGTAAAATATGTAACAAACACAGATCAGTAGAAGAATCCCTATTTCTCTCTTGGACTATGACAAATTTCATGTGCCTCTGAGAAAGCAGCACGCAGTCCTGGGGTTGCCCTACCAAATCTACTCTTCCATCAGCAAAGAGAACTGCAGCCATGCCTGAAAAGTAAATCTTAATAAGCAGGTAGATTTATGAATATCAGAGCTAGGTTGGTGCAGTGGGTTAAGACACCAGGCTAGAAATCCAAAAACCATGATTTCTAATCCTGCCTTAGGCCCAAAGCCAGCTGGATGTCTTGGGCCAGCCACTCTCCCCTAACCCTAGGAAGGGGACAATGGCAAATCACTTCTGAAATCTTGCCAAGAAAATTACAGGGACTCATTCAGGCAACCACCCGGAGTCAACACTGATTCAAACACACCATCTATGTATAGGTCCTTATCCAAATTAACACTAATAAGGAACTGAGCCAGCCACCATTAAAATTTTCTACTGATGATACTACCTTAAGAAGCATGGGGAATTAAAAGAACAGACAGCATGCCAACAGAGGCAAGATCATCACATTCACAGCTTAACCTTGTTCCATGGTGCAGCCATGGAGGAGTGAGTACTGAGGAAGCTGCTTTCTTGGAAGGATAATCACCACTTGCTTTTCTTAGCACTGACCTGCTTGATCCTCCTATTCATAAAATAATGCTGGACTTCTGGGTGTTCATTTTCCCCTTAAGTCTCCAATCTCTTCTTACTAGTGGGTAAGCAGCTGCAGTCTTTCTCTCCTTCTATTTTATTCTCACGGATTTCCTATCCTCTGGGAAATGAAGATAATGGATGCAGCTGTTTGGATTTTTTGCTTACAGCAGTGCATCTTTTTTGTGAAAAGTGTTTAAAAAGAGTATAGCAACTGCAACAATATTTGGGGGGGACTTGTATCTCTCAGTCCAATCCTAATGAACCACTGCACTTACCTAGTGTTGGTGGTGAATCAGTCACAGGCTCCTGCCATGTGAATCTGTAGACAACAAGCTATCCATTTGGTTAACATCATGATGTATGAAAACTCCATCTGCCTGAAATAAACCCACATTTTGGGTTTTGTTTGTTTTTGGCTTTATTTTCAGGTCTATTCCAGATGGGCAGAACTACACTTGAGCATTGATGCATCATGTTAAACTAGGCTAAATGAATCTCATATATCTCACAAACCAACCCTGCTCACAGAATGAACCAGTGGTTGTGAGCTTGCATATTCACTGCCTAATTTTATGCCTGGGTAAGTATGGCAGGAAAACTGCCATTTTATCTCATTATGTTTAGTTTATTATATTAGCTTATTCAAAACTTTTTCAAATGTTTCTAAGTAAATGCACTATCCCAGTATAGGAGGAATGGCAGAACCTGGGGGCAGAGTTAAAAGAGAGATCAGCCTAGAATCCTTATGTAGCCACAAGCAAACTAAATTCAACTTCCCTTGAAACCTGTTGACTCTTATCTAGCCTGTTAGTTGAGATGATTCCTGTGCATAGGCATTATTAGCAATAAATCAGTTTAATTGGACCTTCATATGTGGACCTGATCCTTCGCACCTGACATCCAGTCTGTATTAAACCAAGCCATTACAAGACAAAATAAGGCGGCCTGGTAGGCACAATTAAAAGGCAGCCATCTCAAAGTGCAAGGTTTGAAATCAGGATCACGCACGATTGTGACAAATTTTAGAGCGTGCAAACTTTGAAGCAGGTTCTTTAAGTGAACACATTTAAGTTCTACCTGCTGTGAGCAGGGTAATATTAGGTTCAGAACTCTATTTCCATTGATTTTCCTAAGTCTAAAGTAGTGTTTCTCAACTATAGCAACTTTAAGATAGGTGGACTTCAACTCCCAGAATTCCCCAGCCAGCCATGGGGTTTGAAATCCACAAATCTTAAAGTTGCTAAGGTTGAGAAACACTGTTCTAAACAGAGCTTTTTTTTGCAACTTTGACCAAATTCAAGTCTGTGCTTAAAATTCATCCCTCACATTAGCTGAGTTTCATCCTCCGAGGGTAGTTTGACACATGTCTTCGCTTTTTGGGAGAGACGGCAGGAAGGCCTTTTTATTTCCCGAAGTGCTGGAATTAAAACCCACTTGAAATCATTTCAATGACAGGAGCGTCCCGGTGAAAATGGTTTGATTTCTGTAAAATAAAAAGGAAAATCAAGCACATCATTTTCTGTGTAACAGAGATATTTCATCAGATTAGTTGAGGCTTGCCTGCTTTATATTGCTCAGGCTATAGAAAGGGGAGGATTTAAGTAATGCATAAACAGCATTTGGAGTACCTGAAATGGCCTTATGGTAAGGTACATATTCCTCCTTCTCACACAGTGGCAGTGGAGATGAGCCAAGACAGATTAAGGACCTCTATGTCTGAGGAATTTGTCTCATAAATATACAGTTCTCCAACATGAGAAGCCAAATATGATCCTGGACATACTGCTGGGTGCATGCCAAACTGGATCAGGCCACTGTGAATGAATGGGAGAAGGTTGCGTTTTCCTCCATCCCTTATTCTTATTTCACCACTAGGAATCTTATTTAATGCGAAGGAGATATTTTATAGGGGTTGAAAAATGAAAGAATCACAACCTTCATCCTGCTTTTACCTCCATGTCTAGAGGTTAAATAGAAGAGATAATTCCTCTCTGTCTGGGTTTGGATGCCCTGTAATGTCACGTAGTGAATATTGTCAGTTGTATGTCTATGCAGGGTGATGCATCCCTATCCTAATATTATGGCACATTCCAATACAAGCAGGACACGTGATGTGATCTTATGCGCATGTGTGCATTCCTGATTCTCCATTATTATTATTCTGCCTTTGATTCTGACCGGAGCGGTCACGATTTATTAGCAAGATGTAACTATTCATGATTTATTGTTTTGTACCAAAATAAATATTTTCTATTAGACTTTTAATCTCGGCTTTATTTCTAAATGTCTGAATTCCAATAAAAGATCCACATCGCCTCTATGAGATTTATTCTCACCTTTAACATGTAATGCCATGCAAACATGGATAAAAATTGTGATTAAGATACTCTACCTAACCATGCTGTGACTGAGATATCATGCAAACCAAGTCTAATTAACTCGACCTGATGCCCCAATCTATCTAAGCAAATCTGTTGAACTTGAAGCAAATTTCTCCAATATCATTGCTGAGAGCAGAAATACGTGTCCTACACCGCTTTTCTTAGCTGTGACATTTAAACCACAGGTAACAACAGTGATGAAAGGGTAACTTTATGATCAGTCCTCACATTTATTACCTTCACAAGTCTGTAAAGCAGAGGAAAGTAAGATCATAGGCAAAGTTATGGTTTCAATTAGTGAAAGTGGCTACTTCGCTTAATTACTGATTTGATGCCAATTGTGGTAGTTACTTGAAAACTATCTGTATGTTTTTACTGATTTCACATTGATGGAACATTTTTTTAAAGAATTTAAAACATTCCATAAAAAGTAGAAGATTACAAAATTCTTGGTTTTGTGTCATTTTTAAGCCATAAATGATGTTGGTCTTCCATCTCAAGCTCCAACAATATCTGAGCTCGTTCAGAAGCAGTGAAGGGAGAAATTGAGAACTTCTATAGCAATTTGCAAAGGGTGCTAAATTCAACATTAAGAAAGGAGTGGTCGTCCTTATGGATAACAGGATTCAAAAGTTGGAGAAACAAAAGTTACAATCATAGAATGATTTGGATAGGTCAATGCAACAAAGCAGGAAACCAATAAGGTTTTCTGAAGAAAAGTGTAAAAAACCATAAACAAAGTTGTTCAAATGGATATCATTGAATAATGTTTGTATATAATGCAGCCTCAGAAAGCATTTAGAAGATGATATATTAAAGCTTTTTCCTCTTTTCCAGGCACTGTAGCAATGCAAAGCAAATAATTGCTCCGATAGCTTTTTTTTTCAATGCAATTAAAATGTGAAGCCAAGTTTCAAGTGGATCTGGAGAGGCCATATTAAATGCATCAGTGGTTCATTTCACTTCTAAAACATACTTTTAAAACTACAGGATGTATCTTCATTTCAAAATAGTTGAATCCAGGCCTGGAGTTAGGCTGCAATTTTACACACATATAATTGGAAGTTTCCCTGTACTGAATTCCTGGGAGCTTCATTCCAAGTGGTCATGCATTCCATTCATTCAGTGAAATATCCCATTTGTCAATGGCTTGCAGGAGTAATTACTATTAAGAAAACCTGGAGGTGGGAATAGAATCTCCTTAGGCTTTTAAAAAAACTGGGTGCCCTTTAAAACTATGTTTCCATCACTACAAAATTTTCCAAGGAACATGGTTTTGGTTTTTATTCTCTTGTTGTCTCGAGGTGTTTTGACATGCTCTGCATCGTGGCAAATTGTATGGATAAGCATTTAATTTTAACTGGAAGTAGACTGTTGGGATATTTATTTGGACTACAGTAATCTATAAAAATAATAGGGAAACGAAAAAGGTAAGATAAGGGCATTCTTGTGCAAAATGAGAAGGTGCTGAACCTTTACAAGAAGACTTTAAAAGTTTTTAAAGTTTTTAAAAAAACTTTACAAGAAGAGTCCTCCAATCCTCTACTCGCAACAGAATACCTTACGCAACCAGACTTGAAATCCTGGGCTTAGAAAGCTTAGAACTACGTCGCCTTCGGCACAACCTAAGCATAGCTCATAAAATTATCTGCTACAACGTCCTTCCCGTCAATGACTACTTCAGCTTCAACCACAACAATACACGAGCACACAACAGATACAAACTCAAAGTGAACTGCTCCAAACTTGATTGTAGAAAATACGACTTTAGCAACAGAGTGGTTAATGCCTGGAACTCACTACCTGACTCTGTGGTTTCATCACCAAACCCCCAAAACTTTACCCTTAGACTGTCCACTGTTGACCTCACCCGATTCCTAAGAGGTCAGTAAGGGGCGTGCATAAGTGCACCAGCGTGCCTACCGTCCCTGTCCTAATGTTCCCTCTTATCAGTACTTTTCTTATGTATATAAACAATGTTATATCTACTGTATGTATATTACCAACACGTACTTGACAAAAATAACTAAATAAATAATTCTGAACTATTAGAAATATACTTTAAGAATGCATAGGAACAAGGGCTACAATGTGCTCTTCCATGCTGACAGGATCTCTTGAACCAACTCAATAGTTAACTAATCAGGTCTGGGGGGAGGGGGGAAACTTCTCCAGAAGGCAAGTTGAGGACATCTCTATAGGAAGACGACCAAGATTCATTTGTTCAGCTTGTTTATATCTGTTGACCTGTCACTGTTACACAAAGCCTTGGTTTTGTTGACCACAATTTGTTGACTAAGCTATAATTGGCTGTTTGAGCCCATCAGGCTGAATCCTCTTTTTAAACCACAATGGCTAGTTTTGCACAACACACAAAACCAAGTAAATTACATTGCAGCTTAGCATGATGTGTGTGTGAACCTACAGTGGTGCTTTTTCCTCTATTTTAGCTACTATCTCAAGGTACATCTCATATCTATCTTTGTGCGTGATTAAAATGTATTTATTTTAATTTTGCTAAATTTATATCCCAACTTTTCCCAATATCTTAAGGTAGCATACATAGCAGACGCCTTCCTCTATTTCCCCCCCATAACAATAATCCTGGGGACTAAATAATTTTCTGACCCCAAGTCACTTCCATAGTTGAAACTGAACCTGGATCTTGCTGTCCTAGTTCAACAGTCTGCAATAATTATTACACCACGGGTGTCAAACTCACAGCATCACATTGCTGTCACATGACATTTTGTGATGTTTTTTCCCTTCGCGGAGCTGGGGTGGGCGTGGCCTTCACACGATGCATCCGGCCTGCGGGCCCCCATTTTGACACCCCTGTATTACACTATATTGATTCAATAATCAGTTAAAAATCTGATCCCAACTAGTGCTGCAACATCTGATTTCAAATTTCAGATACTGTATGTTTCTTTAATATTTAAATTTGAGAAAATCATAGCAAAGAAATATGTAATACATTAAATACATTAAAGACAAGATCTTTCAAATATCATTATAGAGAGTAATCTGATATAGGGGCTAAAGGGCTAGATTAGACACTTGGGTTAAATCTCCATGCAGATATTGCTCTCACTATGGACTAGATCAGTGTTTTTCAAATTTGACAATTTAAAATCTATGTTGACTGGCTGGGGAATTCGAGAGTTGAAGTCCACGTATCTTAAAGTTGCCAAGTTTGAAAAGCACTGGATTAGGTGGATGATATAACCGGATACTTTACAGGAATATTGTAAAAATAAAATGAGAAAGGATCTATCTGCTCTAGTGTCTTCGGATGATTATAATTTTCATAAACTGCTTACAGAATGAACATTTCAAGCAAGTATTTTCTTTTCAATGCTGCATTAGAAACATTTTCTTAAAGTTAGGGTTAGACGTATACAGCACCCATACAAAACTGCATTTGGAACGATGATCACAGATCCATGAGAGAAGGTAGAAAGAAAAGTGTCAAAGAAATCTGGAGCACATTACAACTGTCACCATCTGATGTCTTCCAAATATACTGGGCTACAATTCCCACTATTTCCACTCTACCATAGATGATGGATATTGTAGCCAAATACATTTGGAGAGCATTCGTCTGGGGAAGGTTTGTATTGTACATTAAAATGCTCCAAGACACGACTATTCGTTCCATTCATTTACTAACCAAACAGTTGTACTTCTTACCAAACCAGTAAGAAAACAGAAAGGGAAGAGAAACAAGAGCCTTGTTCTTCCCTCCATCTCTTTTCCTTATCTCCTCTGCCACTATTTATTTTGTTTCTTTGCTGTGCAAATAACCAACTACCTTCCAGAGAGGCTCAACCCAGCCCTTTTATGCCCTGCAGTCATGACAATGTCTTTTAAAGGGAAAATTGATTCTTTGGAATGCTGTGCGAGCACATACTTATCTTAGCCCTACAGCCCACACCTGTTGAACAGGTAAACCAGATCCTCGGCAATGGGCCTCAGCTACGACATTCCAGCTTGGCAAGCTATTACTCTCTAATTGCTACCTGTCAAGCAGGTAACTTAAGCTTTTGAACCAAGCCCAAACAAGCGCATGTTCCCACGAAATCCTAAACTTCTTGACCTTTGACCCCAGCACAGGGTTACAAATAATTTTAAGCAGGGATGGTTGGAGTATATGAAGGCACTCTCAAATGGTCACCAAACTCAACCCAATTCAGCCAACAGTCATATTTAAAGGGGGCCTGAAAGACACAGCTGTACCTTAAATGCAAACTTGAAATGCTTCACTTGTGTAGATCGGAGGTCTTCAAACTTGGTAACTTTTAAGACTTGTGGACTTCAACTCTGGCTGGAGAATTCTGGGAGTTGAAGTCCACAAGTCTTAAAGTTGCCAAGTTTGGAGACCCCTGGTGTAGATGGTGACTTGTTGATATTTCCAGCCACTAACACCAGTGTTTCTCAGTGTTGGCAACTTTAAACTATATGGACTTCAACTTGCAGAATTCCCCAGCTAGCATTGGGAATGCTTTGGATGTTGAAGGTTCACACAGCTTAATGTTGCCAAGATTGATAAACACTGGTGTAGCCGCTGGAAATATCAACAAGTCACCTTCTGCTTGACTCCCTGGCGTTGCACTGAAATCTGTCAAGTTTCCCATGGGGGAACCAGTTCCCAAAGCAGTATTTGGAGAAGGTGGAACAGGCACTTCTTGTTCTTTTCTTCCTTCCAGTTCAGGCTTGTCGAGCACAAAGCAGCAAGGCACAGTCAGCACTTGTTCCAAATAAATGCACCTCCAAACAGGCTTATGTAATACCTATGGTATTGGGCAACTAATTTTCTCTTCCTTTAACACCATAAAAATGAATCTCAGAAAACTGTATATACTCCCGTTGTGCCATTCCGTAATTAGGGGAACATAAGAAGTTTTGTAAATAAATCCAGGTGTTGAGATATGTCAGAAAGGGGCAGACGTTCAAAGTAGCTCCCCTAATACTAGCCAGAGATGTGCATTATTGGGTAACAAATAATGGTTCATGTTTAATTATTTGGTTCAAATAAATAAAGTTCATGTTTAATTTCTTAGGAAGTGAATGCCAAGAGTAACAGATGGTTATTCATTTTGACATCTCATTTGTGTCTTTATTAGAGTGTGGGAGAATTTACCCTTTTTCAGCTTAAGGATAGATGGCTAGACTGGTAGTATGAATGCTCACTCATGTGTTTATTACTCAAAATAAATATTGCACCAAACAGAACCAAATCCAATCAGATACTGCATTTGCAAGCACATATATGAAATATGATCAATCCTATCTGCAATTAATTCAGGGTCCAGATCTTCCTTCCTCAAATGTCTGTAAATATCATTTAAAAACAAACATAGGCTGAACCATACAACAACTTACAATCTGATGATAAAAGGAGAACTTTGCCCTTTGTTAGGTGCAAAATTAATAATCAGAAACAGGGCAATGAATGCTAGTATATTTGTATCTGCTTCTGTATATGCTATAACTTTTTTATTTTAGAGATTTAATTTTAAATTAAGAGCACTTTTTGAATACCTTTGCTAACACAGCAATAACCAGCAGGGATGAAATTACAACCAAGCAATTGTATGGACTTCTAATGGTAGACAAGACTATATCTATTTTTTCTGTTATCCATGATTGCTTATGCTGGTACTAGCAACACTGTGAAAGTTTATTTTAGTTTTGTACCAGAATTATATTTATCCAATCAATCTATGGGTAGTACAGATAATCAGATCATACAGCCTTCAACTAATGACAAAGTCAGCTAAATTACTAACATTTATGTAAGATTATTTTGATATCAGTTTACAGGAGAATATGAAAATTTAGGTAATGTTATATGAACAGAGTTATTTATTAAACTTTTGATTTCTGATTATGTCAGTGAAATCCCAGAACCAGGTCCGACTTAAAAGGGATTTGTGAAGATTATCAATCTATGCTGGGTCTCAGTGGCGAATGCCAATGGTAAGGTTTTTCAGCCCCTATAAGTTCACGCACTGAAACTTGTTTATGTTCCTGATACACTGTGCACATGCGGGTGTGAAATGTGACAATGACCAGGAGGGACAAGTTTGCAGATTTTTATTTTTATTTATTTTTTGCAACACCATTAGTATTTTAAATGATGCTTCAAACTTATTTTGCATGCTTCTGCTCTAGTATTGACAAGTCATCCAAAGTGATGCAATGCTAGTGATTTTAGTGGATTGTGTTTTCTATTTAGAACTTGTTTATTCCTAAAGCATAAAATAATGTGTGTGTTTGTGTGTGTGTGTGTGTGCGCACGCGCATTTAGGTGTGCAGGAGAAGAAATAGCCATGTGCCAGCTATAAGTATTTCTATTACTGCTTTAAGTTCCCCATGGTTTCAAAACTGTGAAATGACTGTAAGCTTTTAGCACCATCCATGTCTAATTGCAGAGTTGATTGTTTTGTGTGTTGGGTACTTTGAATATTTACACAATAATTTTCTGCTGCCAAATGCATGTGTTTGTTAACAACTATGGTATAATATTTAATTAATATTTAATGTTTAATCACATGGGTGTCTCCAATGTGCTAAACTTTATTTAGGTGGAGCCTGGGAGAGGTTCAGTCAATTGTTAGCTCCTAATTAGTGATTAATCCTAGAGAGGAATAGTCCCACACATTATCAAAATATCATTTGGTAACTTTTCCAATTATCAACCCAACATCAAAAGAACTGAACGGTATGGATTTTCTTACCCAGTTTTCTGACCAGTGTGGATTAATCAATTGTAGCAATTAATCTGGCTATATATTCAAATCAATTGTGTGAAAGTTTGTTGACACAAGATAAAACAACCATAATTACAGGAAGAAGTTGAAACACTTATTTTTGATTGTGTCAAAAATTTGAGAATCTTAAACTGTGTTAATCAATTGCAATTTCCTATAAAAACAGTTAAGGAAATCTGGAATACCCTTCCTCTACCAGATGGATTCCAAATGTTTGGTGGGAATTTGAGGAATTGCTGTTGTAACATACCTATGGAAGACACCTACTTGAAAATAATGGTGTCCAGCAAAATTTCCTTTTGGGTAGGGTAGTCCTAGCCAAATTTAACTGCACTGTACAGAAGTCCATTTCTCAGGCTGACTTCTGGGATTAAGTTTTTTTTTAAATAGTCTTTATTAATTATGTTAAAAAGACAAACATACAAACAAACATAAAAACATGTATAAACATATGTGTATATAAATAAAGTATCAAATATCTTTGAGTATAGAAAACATTGAACATACATGTCAACCATCTCGTCGACACTATCCTTTTACAGCCTAGTGATACAAAAACATGTTTATTCTTTATAGTTATTATTTACATCATTATCTTTCTTATATCTTCCAATATTTTCCTTATTCTTTTCTCTTGTTATATTATGTTCAGTCTATTATCATTACAATAAAACAATTTTTCCTTTTTCAACAATGGTTCTTTTGTTCAGCTTGATTAATATTTTAAAACCTTGTAAAATTGTATATATTCCGATAATTTGTTCCGGTCTTTGCGAAAAAGTAGAAATTTGTTATTATTTATACTGTCTAAGATCATGACACATAATTATAGCAATTTTTGATATTTGTTTTGGTCAAACCAATTATACCATCTGGGATTAAGTTTTATTGCTACAAAGCCAACTAAAATGGATCAAGAGAGAAAGTATCAATTTATTCAGTCTTCAAAAGAACTGGATGGTAGATCTCAGCTTCTTTTTCTTACTCTGCTACATCTTATTCAAAAGATGTTAGAGGTAATATAAATCTACTTTGATTTTCATAATTTGTAGAGCTGAGTAACTAGAGTTTTATCCTGATATTAAATCCATTTTCTTTTGAAGAAAATAAGTTCATAATGTGTACATTCTTCCACAAAGGGCAACAGGAAAATAAATGAAGAAAATTCCAGCGTCATTGGGTGGCGCCCAGCATTAATGTTATGTAAACAGTGAGATGGTTCATACAAAGAAATTCCAAGAAGAGCCTGATCCAGCTATAGTCTATACTAGAAACAAACATGCAAATTTCTTCCTCTATAGATACCATGTAGACATAGAGTGCTCTTAAGGTGCAATAGAAAATACTGCAACATTTGCCTCAGTTAATGATAACATTTGCTAAGAATCTAGGAATATAAACAGTTCACTTCAGCCCACACAACCAGCATTATGCAGTACACTTATCCTGATTAGCAAGGTTCCTATGTTCCTATTCTGTGGTTTAATCTACATCATCTGTCCCCACCAAGCTTCATTTCCCATTTTAAAACCATCCAACCAGCTTATCTTTCCACATGGCTGAAACAATATTAAATGGGGGGGGGGGGCAGAGGTACTTTGACTTTTGAACCAATCAGTATCAGGCTGTTGCAAACTGTAGAGAAAAAGCAATTTCTGAGAAAATTACAGTTAAGCATTTTCAGTATTATCTTCAGTGGATCTGAGAATCTTCCTTTAATCTTGTTTACGTGGACATTTTCTAGCTTTTCCCCATCAGAAGCAATTTTTCTATGAAAAGGCAAATTAGAATTTACATAGTTCAGGTGGCCTACTTAGGAATCTTTTATGAATTCAAAACTGGAATGAAACTACAGATAAAACCCCTTTTTTACATATGTATATATCTGTACTTCCAATATCAAAATCTCTTTGAATTCATAATAAAACGAACAAAAGATGAATGTATGATTTATGGTTTTAACTATTAGACAGAATAGACTATACATAGAAGAGTGTTATGTAACTTTAGAGAAAGAGGTAAATTTATTTATCTTTTCCTTCCTCTTTTCTATTTTTTTTGTATGTTTACTTGCTTTCTTGCACTTTTAGCTTTCTTTTGATTTCTTTCTTTTTCTGTTTTCTTCCTTATACTAGTTTGCATTGGTTTTTATCTTTATTTTTAAAACTTTTAATAAAATTGTTTTTAAAAATGAATATGAGGTGGAAATCCATGCACGTTCCCTTAGCTTCCGAGAGAGGAAGGTTAAAAATAACAGAAAATATCCAAACCAGTGATGATACTCTGGTGCTGATCTAGACATAATGCGATCAATATTTGCTGTGGTTTAGTTACCACATAATAGACTAAAATAATGTTCATCTCTAAAAGCCTTTATTTCAGAAATAGGATTGAATGTGTATCTGTCAGCATACCCTTTCTCTGACCAGACAAAATAATGTTAAAGCCAAGTATTTAAGAGATATATCATGGTTCATATTAGAAGAATTTGGCTGCATCGCTAAGCATATTGTTTTGGTCATCTAGCTTGCAGAAATATAGATGCAAAGGTGGGTGAATATTACCCATAAGATTTGCAGTGGTTTCTCATGATCATAGAGACATAGTCAGATTGTTAAAATCAACATCCTGTACAACTTTACTCATTCATGCACAGCAACATGAGAGGGAATTACATAAATAAAGATAACAGCTTTCCCTGAATGCTGCAAAAAAAGGGGGGAAAGAGCAGACATACAATATTTAACTACATCTATAAGAACAGATGCTTCACTGCCACCATAAAAATGTGCAGTTTTTCTACTTTGAAATATAAGCTAAGCGACAAGATAGATGGCATTTTGAGTTCATAGCTTACTCTTGTTAAGCCATCATCAGTTTTCCATTTGACAACAAGGAAACAAATCTGCAAGGGCACACAGTGGACTTGTCACTGACTAGGGTGCCATCACAAAATAATGCAACCGGTCACTGAAGCAGCATTCAGTGCTGTCTTCCTTCACACAATCCCACTGCTTGTGATAAAATTAGGAATATTTTCTGAGCGTAGAATATATTCTTTATTTCTGTCCCCATTCCAGCTTCAAAGCTACAAAGGCAGAAGTCCCACTACCCCAAATGATTTTCCCGGGCATTACAAATTAGGTTTTTTTGTAGTTCAATCATTAGCAGAAAAAAATTGGTCATCATTCAAACTTCCGTGGCAGCGAATAATGGACACTAAATTGAAAGTAGGGGAAGAAACTGGCTGATGGAAGAGAGACAGATCACATCAGGGGTGGGTTCTGTTTTTCTTTGCTGCTGGTTCGCTCGACGCGCTGCGCAGGTGTGCGTTCATGTGCTTTGTGTGGGCAGGCGCACATGCGCAGTGCTAAAAAAACATGCACAGAAACAAAAAACAAGATGGCGGCCCATATGAGAGAACTGGTTCGGGGGCGTGGCAGGCCTGGGTCGCTGCCGGTTCTAGCGACCCAGGCCGCCAAGTTACTACCGATTCCATAGAACCGGTCCGAACCGGGAGTAACCCACCTCTGGATCACATCATATTTCCATTTATGTCCAACATGGAAATAAAGTGGGTTGCCAGAGGAGAGAAATACCATTCACAACACCCAACAAAGAAATGATATGGCTGTTACAAATGGAACACAGTTTATTGGTCTCCATTGCTGCCACCTAGCATCTCAATATGATTTTTGCAGGCCACTAATTTTGTGGGTATATTTACATGGCTGGAACAAACAGAAAAACTTCATGGTTCACCCACTTAGTTGCCGATGAAGTTTGGGTAAGACAAATCTATTGCTCATATTCATCTCTCTTAAATATGCAAGTTATTGTTTAACAAACCTAACAAAGTGGATCTTTAAAATGATTGCAAGCTGCAACCACATCAAACTAGTTTAATTTCTTTATTAAATCAAGTGGTTTTTTTTTTATGAACCATGTAAGAAAGCTTAGTTAAAAGAAAAAGAAAAAAAGAAGTGAAGGTGCAGGGAAAATTATGACAAGTGTAAATAACTCTGCTATTTACTTTCTGAACAGGAATAAGGAAGTAAGTTCTTCAACACGGTCACTGTTTATTTGTAAAGTCATCTTGGGGGAGGGGGGAAATCACGTAGTAACTTGAAGCATGCAGTCCACAAATACACTGCACATTACTGAACACCATTCAGAGTAATCTCAATTACATTTTCCTCAAAACATCATTAAAAGTAGTCCTTTTTTCAAATTGAGCTTAATTCCAAAGTAACTTCATGGACGCAGTCATGCAGTTTTCTTTGTAAAACAATGGAAATAGCTTGCCATGGTCCACTTCAAGATGTTTCTGGACTTTCCAGGCTGGCCCACAAATATGTTACTCCCTGGTAAGTCTCCCATCCAAGCAGGAACCCGTGGTGCCTCAGACAAGGTCAACCAGGTGCTGCTACCTGTTGAGAGTCAACGTCTCCAGGGATAGATAAGTTCAGTAGTGGGTTCTAAATCCCGTTGCTACCGGTTCGCTTGTGCGTGTGACGCTTCTGCGCATGCGCAGAAACGTCCCGGGCAGATGGGCGGAGCCTTCCACCACTACTAGTCCGCTGAACTGGGCCAAACCGGGAGCAACCCACCGCTGGATAAGTTCCTTTATAATGAGATGCAATACAGGACACAAGAAGTGTGTCCTGTATTGCAAGATTTAACGTAGTACTGTAACTAAAAAGCTCATTTACCTCTATTACAAATTGACTAAGTAATCTAATTCTGGGATGTTCAGTGAGGCAGTCTATGGTGCTGATATACTTTTAGATGCCATTCTCAGTGGCATCTACCCCAACCACTTTTTCACATTGAAAAAAAAAACTTTAAAAATTAAAAAGAGGGGCAGGCTGCAGATCTAAGTTCTGGCCTCCATCATTAATTTTATTCCCAGAAATGTTTTGTATTCCATTAGCTTTCTCAGAAAATGAAATAATAGACAGCTGCAGCCTAAAACTTTATTTAGAAACATGGCATTTGCTGAGGAAAAAAAGATCATATTATGCAGGGAAAATAGAGAATGTCATACAGGAGAGGGGGTTAGAGATGATGCCAACTAGCGTTTTGATAAGTCTGTGCTGGTTATATCCCCCATGCAACTAATTATGTAAATCAACAAGTCCTTCTCAGCAGCCAAGATATTACACACAAAGTAATTTGAATATTCAACATGATTATTATTATATGAGCTAATTAGGGCAAAATCTCATAACCTACTTTGAAAAGTCAGTATAACTTTTAGCTATATTTGAGCCAACTATGTGTTCAGTTCTGATTACTCTATCTAAAAGAGTCAAAAAAGTACAGTCTACAACTCAAGACATCAGAGGATATGATACAAGGCAGCTGAAAATACTTAGCGGGTACTAGAATATAGAATAACAGAGTTGGAAGGGACCTTGGAGGTCTTCTAGTCCAACCCCCTGCTTAGGCAGGAAATCCTACACCACTTCAGACAAACGGTTATCCAACATCTTCTTCAAAACTTCCAGTGTTGGAGCATTCACAACTTCTGGAGGCAAGCTGTTCCACTGATTAATTGTTCTGTCAGGAAATTTCTCCTTAGTTCTAAGATGCTTCTCTCCTTGATTTGTTTCCACCCATTGCTTCTTGTTCTACCCTCAGGTGCTTTGCAGAATAGCTTGACTCCTGCTTCTTTGTGGCAGCCCCTGAGATATTGGAACACTGCTATCATGTCTCCCCTAGTCCTTCTTTTCATTAAACTAGACATATCCAGTTCCTGCAACCGTTCTTCATATGTTGGGTAAGTTACTAGGTTGGGTAAGTTAGGCTATAGGCTGGCATTTGCTAGGATTAGCAAAAATATTATTTAGGAAGGAGGGTGTGATAGAGATTTAAAGAATTATATGGCTTACAGAAAATGCATACAGACATGACCCTTTTTATCTCATATGATAATAGAACTTCAGATCATCCAACAAAATTGATTAGCAATAGAGCTGGTATAAATAAAAATACTCTACATAAGTAACAATCTATGTGATGACAAATCTCAACATACAAAGCTAATACTAGTACTGAGAGGTTAAGTGAACTCCTAATTCAGAGGCACTAATACTAATTTATTATACATGTTCTGTCTTTGTTGTAGAGCATGCATAGTTTCTTCCTCACTTTTATTCTTACATTAATCACCTTAGAAAGATTAATTTTGGAAAGCAAGAGGCTGGAGTATTTAATGTTTACTCATACTCAACAATTTTTTTTCCTCATGCTGATTCCATATTCTATACAGGCTAAATCTCTAAAACTGGAGATGATCAGCAAGCACCACATCTATACTGTCTTTGACATTATTTACTTTTTCTACAGACGTTTCCTGTACTTCTAGCTATTTCTTATGCTACTATGATATCCTTTTCTAACAGACTTATATGGTAGGATAAGTTTTACAGCAACTAAAGCATTCACTTTGGAAGAGAAACATGATCTTAAACACTCAGTGAGCCATAAAGATTTATTCAGTAGGTTTAGGCTACTGATTACCGTATTTTTCGGAATATAAGATGCACCTTAGTTTTTGGGGAGGGAAAAAAATCTACCTACCAGGTATTCATCTGGCTAGCGTCCTTAGTCTGGTCCACTTCAGCACATTATTTTATCCCCTGGTTAGGGCTGAAGAAAACCTTTTTCGGAGGGAATAGCAATGAAAACAAGCCTGCAAAGACTTAGGGCTGGAAAAACACCTCTTCGGAGGGAGTAGGAATGAAAAAATCCTGCAAACTGGGAAGATCTTTAGCACCTTGTTAGGGCTGAAAAAACTTTTTTGGTGGGAATAGCAATGAAAACAAGCCAGAAGACCTGGGAAGATCGTTAGGGCTGGGAAAAAAAGCTTCGAAAAAGCTACATTCGGAGTATAAGACGCACCCAAATTTTCAGCCTCTTTTAGGGGGGGAAAAGGTGCGTCTTATACTCTAAAAAATATGGG
Source organism: Diadophis punctatus similis (assembly GCA_023053685.1). Lineage (NCBI taxonomy): Eukaryota > Metazoa > Chordata > Lepidosauria > Squamata > Dipsadidae > Diadophis > Diadophis punctatus. The sequence goes on from JALIGW010000003.1 coordinate 182,200,107, forward strand.
TATGTCTAATCTACAATAATGATGCCTGGGTTGCTTGAAAAAAGGACAGGACAGAAGTGCATGCCTCCTACCCCACTTCAGATAATCAGAAAATACATAATTGATGAAGGTGATTGTATCTGAAAATGTTTGCAGATCATATATTGCTCTCTCGTTTGTTTATATTGCAATTGTTATTATTATTTTTGTAATATTAATTGGCCAACCAAATTACAACTAACTTTTTTTTGTTAATTTCAACGGAAGATCTTCATCACCAAAAATTATTACATAACCTAAAAATTCAGAAATATAGACAAAGTAATCCTATGTATAAATTCAAAGTACAGATATCCAGCATGAAATATTTATTAGTGAGCAAAGAGAAGTAGACTATTAGCCTATATTTTTACTAGCATACCTAATCCATCAATCTATTCTCTTTACAGAAAAGTGCAACATTTTTATTACATCAAGAGAAGGTATTTTTGTGTGGTGGGAATTTTATTCACAGAATGTTATGAAAAAAATACTATTCTTGTACTGTACCTGATCTTATGGCTGTAATAAACAATGACTGGATACTATTCTCATAATTGCAAGCACAAGGATTCACAAGAGCTTTGAAGTTTTTTTTTGAAGTGTTAACTGCTGCAATGAGCCTCAAGAATATGAACAAAGTATAACTAGTTTGGTTCAATTATGTTTTGTTGAAACTATGACTATATTAGAGTAGAATAATCAGTACTCACTTAAATATTTTAAGTATTTTCTTGACCTATAGGCTCAAAGAATAATCTGCACTTAAGGCATTCTGAACTGTCTGCACAGATAATTATGATATTGAGAAGAGAATTAAATCTAATTCCAGACAGCCTCTATGTGTCAAATTAAGTAGTATTGCCTTTGGGAAGCACAGTGCTAATAACTGACCATATCAATGACTGGTTTTTTTTTGTCTCCAGTTTCTGTCAACAATTGCCTACAATAGGCAAAGTTAACAATTTACCACAACTGCATTGTTTAAAAGCTAACACACTGCAGTGTTAACTACTGTTGCTCTTGCTTTGAGAAGTAATCCAGGATAACTCATGTTTGAACAGGTAAGACTGAGTGCCAGGGGATATGAAAGAACATTCATCAGGCATACTTTAGTTGGTTGATCAGGACTCCATTTCCTACCTTCATAAACTCTGATAATTCAGCTCATCTGGAGAAAACTAGGGAAGGCTGATGCAACATTAATTTCATAGATTTTGGAAACCATGCCATTGTAATATGACGAAAAACCAGTCCTCATAGTAATAAAGTGGTTTTTTTACTGAATGAAGAATTGTAATGAATTGGGAACTATAATAAATCATTCCCATAATATTAATTGTATTTGGTTGGTCATATGGAGATGATGAGAAACAACAGAGTAACATTATCCCAGATACACCTGCTAGGAATTTTCTTCATGAACTCACTTCTGCATAAATATTGTTAGACTGAGGCAGAAAATCAGTAATACATAAAATAATTCTCTAAGGTGCTGTGATAAATCATAAACATGGAGAGGAAATGAATTCTGCTGTCCTACCAAGAGATTATTTCGGCACTCTCCAAACATTTTGGATTGCAATTCCTGATACACCAAGTCAAATGTTGCTTTAGCTATGCATTCTAAATCACGGTAGGCTATACAGAACAAGAATAACCACCATTAAAGTAAGGCAACCTAACCCATCACAATCAAGCCTCTATCTTCTGCTAGCTGAAAAAATAAATAAACCTTCCTCGACCTAAGTCACAACCCCCTTCAAAACAAATTATATAACAAGATGATTGCTAAGTTTTAGGATACATAAAGGATTAAGTATAAGTGCTACCTGTTGCAAAATTAGTAGTTGGCTTTCTGCATGGTGCTCTTTATTGGAATCTGGCGCAGGAGCTTTCAATGACATACCAATAGAAAAGCACAAACACATGTAAGCCACCCCTGTGTTAAAAGAACTGTTATTCAAACATCTGTTTTCTTTCTATTGTACTTATTAGCAGCATTGCTTTGATACAAATACAACCCATTAGCATCTTCATCCCATAAAGTTGTTTTACATGTTTCTAGAACACATAATTTTATGTACTTGTAATTATATTTTGTAGCCTTCATCAAATGTTGTTTGAATACCTGTTTTTCTGGCCCTATACAGCAAACCCAAACAATACTATTATTAAATGGAAAAAAATTAACACACCCATGGTAAATTGATATAGAAACAGTTGCCTTTTACCTTGTTTTTCCCCAGTAGAATTATAGCTGTTTGAGAAAGGAAGTAGCCAAAGTGAAAGTATAGAAACATTGAGTTTCAAATGTAATAAAGCATGAGACCTGCTCTTTAGCAACTCCCACTCTATTTTTCCTGTTTATTCCATTCAAGTTGTAATTAGGACTACACATTTAAGCATCACATTATTTTATTCTATTTTTTGGACAAAGGATTTCTCTTAACATTCGGTCTGTTTGTTTTAATTCACAATGGGCAGGTTCAGTAATAAATATTACACTGGACATAACTTTTTTGGTGTACAATATGGTCCAAGATTCACAGTTTTTAAACTAATATGCATCTTGTATTTCCATAATTTTTGAGAATTAGGGTATTAATCAGGGCTATTATTCTGAATTTATGCTACTTGGAAAAAAATTAAAGCGGAACTTGATTGCAAGAAAAGTTCTGTAAGTTTTAATTTGATATACAAAAGCCATCTAAATTTAAGATTATATTGCCCACTGAAAACATCCAAAAGGCTCTCATTCCAAGTATCTTATATACTTGTCTTTGCGATAGTTGTTGACAGATTTTTCCTCAAGAAGTCATCTATTCCCCCTAATTTTTTTTGAAAGTCATGAAACTAGTGATTATCATCCCATTGTGCAGCTGTAAATTCCATTGTTATTTTCTTACTACCCCATAAAAGCTAATAGGACCACAAGAGATATTTACTAGTCCATTGAATGATAACTATCAGATGGTCATTTCTGTTACATCAAGAGTTCATTCTCCTAAAATCTTTTATCTGTTCAACTCTTCTTCCTCTCCACAGCTGAGTGGGAAAGTTCCTTACATGGATATCACTTCCAGAGTGTTAAGAGGGATTGACTTCCAAATAAGCATAGATAAAATAGCAGACTGAATTGCTTATTTCCACGTCATTGATTGACAGGGCCTGTAGCAAACACTAGATAAATCTTTCCGGGAAAATGGGGGAAATCTTGCATTTCACTGGTAGGCCACGCTATACTTACAGATTGTTCTCTGTGGAAATACCAGAGGATAAAGCAAATGCAAAGGAGTAAACATGAAGGATCAATCCAGGGTTTAGCGACTGGACATTGTTTATTATTGTTCATTTCCACTCCTGAACTTACTTTTCAAAAAGCTCCTAAGCACTTCCTGAACGCTATTATTTTTTTAAAAAAAAGCAAAATAGTGTGTATTAATTCTAATTTATCACACACCTTGCAGGGATGAGGTCAGGCAGTAAGGCAAAAGGCTATAAATACTGCAAACATTACAGCACCGGGGTGAGAAAACACACAATTCATATTTATTCTTCTTACCCAAGGAAGTAGTTTGAAAGTTTTCAGTTGAAGCAAAGGGGGTAGAGGTGGGATGCGACTGACCTCCTTTTCTCTATCTAGCTCCATTATCTAACTAAAAAAAACAACAACTAAGCAAATGCGAACAAACTTGAGATCTGCAATGAAGTAGTCGCCATAATTTAAGTCAGCCCCTTCATGGCCTTAGGCAGGCCTGCAAATCCTGTCGCGGCAGATTAAAACACCCGGCACTTCGAAACACAAGGAATTTATGTAACAGATTTAAAAAAAAAACGTATTGTGGGGGGGGGGGGGGGGGGGAAGGCGGCTTAAGGTGGCCGTTTCTGTCCGCCAACCTCTTGTCGAGGTCCACACAGAGGGCGGGCCAGTGCCTGGCGCTCTGCCTCGGGACTCCAGGCTGACTTCCCCGCCTTTTGGGCGCGAGGTTTAGAGGCGGGCGGCGGGGTGACTTCGGGACTCGGAAAGCAGCTGCAAAGCCAAAGGCGAGCCTGCCAGAGCCGCTCCCCACAACTCCTGTCCCAGCTCAAGTCCAGGCAACCCTGCGGCTCCCTTGCTCTGTCTGTCTGTCTTCTCCTCCACCCCCCATTTGCGGGAACAGCGGCAATCTCCTCACGCGCCCTGGACCACGGAGTTCGGCTTCCTCTGCCGGGCTTCACCTGCCCTTGCTACCCCAGTGTCCCATTCAGCTTCTCTGTCTGCCCCCAATTCCCCGCCCTTCACCCCCACGCTCCTTCAACCACTCCTGCTCTGCTTCCCAGAGGTGCGATCGCGCCGAGTTCTAAGCCAGGGCCTTACCTGAGCGCGCCTCTTCCAATGGCTGCTCACCTGAAGGCCCGCTCCACCCAATCAGCTCGCGGCTCGTCCCTCTTGCCTGCTATCCTTGAGTGAAAGAATCCAGCTTCTCTTGGGAAAGTTACCTGTAGGCGCCTTCAGCTCTTGTTGCTTGGCTGCTCGGTGCCCTAAACCGCGGGGGGGAGGGAGTGCAAAAGAAAAAAGGCCAGTCAGTCTTCTTCCCACATGCGAGGGGCGGGGAGAAGGGGGCTTTACCTGTCCCACTCCTACCTCTGCGGCTGGCTGAGGGAGAAGTAGAGGGGGGAAAGAAAAGCAGAATTACCAGTAGCTCTGGTTCTGCCGTCCCGGGAACTCGCTCGCTCTCACACGCGAGCGCGCACACACACACACACACACCTTTACCTGCACAGACTTGAAAGTCCAGTTTCACCAGAGAGACTGAGGCATCTGGAAAAGGGGAGAGAGTTCATTGGATCAAACATGTCACAAGAGACGGACAAGTAAGTGATCACAGCCAGCTTGCTACTTTTGCTGCTCCTGAACGGATCAACTGGTTGGTTGTGTTTTCTTTCCCTTAAAGAAAAAAAAACCAAAACAAAACACGATCTCGGTGGTGGACGCACTGCGATTACATTTCCTCCTTTATACAAGGAATAGAGGGGTTAAATAGAACCCACAGGAGAGCTATTGAATTCCACTAACTTCCCCAATCTCTTTTCCACTCTCCCCCTTTTAAAAAAAAATTGGCTCTGGATTCTCTGTGTAACTTTCCCAAAGTTTGGGGAGAGCTTTACTTCTGTGCTATAGAACTGGAGGACCAATGCCTTCATGTCCTAAAGGGCCTAGATATGAAACGCAATTCTTGGTTTTTGTATGTGAATGCAACAAAAGAGCTTTTATATTGGATCAGAAACGGCCATCTTCTTCCCGTTTTCTTGGCACTTCTGCATGTGTATTTTGGGACAAAGATGTAAAAGATGGACACAGAAATTCTTTATTTCAAAGGGGGGGGGGAATTAAGATGGCAAGAAGGGGGGCAGGGGTAAGGGGACGGATTAAAAACACCCTGATTCTAGAATCAGAAAATAAGCATATTATAGAAGGGAGCATGGAGGGGGCAGGAATATGGGGACCCCCCCTTCAGTAAGAGGAAGTGATTTTAGGTAAAAATATTATTTTGTTTTTCTACTACGTTGTATGTACATGTGGCATAAAATATTCCACTCCATGATAAAAAAAAAGTTATGTATTTTACTTCCTTAAACCCTCAAATAAGAGTAAAATCAAAATGCACTTTATTAAAAATCTCAAAATTCTTTGAAAAACTCTAGGTTGTACATTCAGATATCTTGAAATAAGCAATAAAGTCTACTGTTTAAGAATGTTCCTAATAAACCAAATAACATTAGCATTTTTGTTTAAAGTTCTAACGTGCCAACGCTAAAGGACATTATGATTCTGGGATTGTTGTGTGTGCAGACGTAAGGCTCTATTCTATAGTGGCCTCCCTTGTATTCCTTTCCCCATTTTCAAATGTGTGCAAGGTGGAAGTTAGACAATCTTGTACAGACTTCATCTCCCCCCCTCCCAGCACCTCCCTACGACTGCGTCTTCCTTATGGCAGTTGTTACTGGCTCCTTCTGAGCTTCCTGGTAGCTGCAGATCCTACCAATGCTAAAGGGAGAAGGCCAGAATCTTGCAGTGGGTTGGGTCTCAAGATCAGGAATAATAGATTGTATCTTGAACTTCCTTCTGAGCCTGTGCAGCACATTGTTACCATGCACAAGAAGATAATCTCTAGCACTGGGACAAAACTTCTGATGTGGAGTTTCTGTCCTGGGCAATTGAACTACAGGTGTGGAAAAGGGAAAAGGGAAAAAGAAAAGAAGAGGGAGGGAAGCAGAAATTAACAGGATTCAGTTTAGCAGGAAAAAGGACTTGACAAATTCTTAATGTGAGAAAGTTGGTTGGTGAAAAGGACTGACTCTCTTGAAAGTTGAGAGTGGAATACATAAAGTTCCATAGTTAGACAATGACTAATATAGCAGTGATGTATTGGTCTTTCCCCCCACACTGTCTGTCCATTGGGAAGAAATTTACCTCTTCATGGTCAATACAAGAGGGCTAGATTATTCAAAATAAGGTGGCCTTTCAATGGAGTCTTTTGGAACTTCTTTTAATGCATAATAAGCTCCGTTGATTCAAGATTGTGTGCAAAGGGCAATGATGGTTTTGATTTGATAAAACAAGATGAAAAGGTTTAATCTTTTACATCATCTCCTGGAACATTTGGAAAGTGGTTTTGTTCCATATAGCACATTATTCATTATTAAAGTAGGTGTGCCCATTAAAGTCTGGTATGAAGGACAATTGTTTAAACAACAGATTTTGATCAGTATCTGAGATGTTACGTATATGCCTGGGTTAGTAAAAATGTCTTGAAAAGCATAGGCTGTTCTAATCATTTGAATAGAAGTGAAGAAACTGTGTGTTTTTCTTTTCTTTTTGTTTTTTAATGCATTGTATTTCTGTGGCTAAAGTAGTCAACCAGATTTTGCTTTAATGCTGAAATTAATTTGTGTAACATTCAGGCTACATTCCTATGAACATTTTACTTGATATCCTGAATTTGTTGGACTTGTGTCTCAATAAATGGGTTTAGGATTACTCTGCAAGATATGTGATTGGTAAGGCATTCTCGTTTATTTCATGCTAGATTTTATACAAAGTTTTAAAACTATTGTTTTAATTTTTATTTACATAGTTGCATTAAAGTCATCTAGTATTTAAATTATTTGCATATGAAAATAAGGCAAATACTGTAAGGTTCCTTACAAAACTTACCAATAAATTCACAATACCCTTTTTTTTGCACTTTATTCTTCAAAATTATTATATGGCTGCTACTAATTTTAAATACTTTTTGCAGCAATGGCAACAATTTTTTTTTACTTTTTATCCAGAGGAAACTAGATTGAAAGACTTCTAATGAAACTTCATCTTTTCTTCTCAGAAACAGTTGCACTGAATTTGTGGGAGATGGGAGAATTGGGAAACTTAACAAGGTTGTAGACATTTCTAGATTTGAATCTACAATAGATCATAGAGACATTTGTCAAGAGACAGCTACTTTAATCCCATGTTGGATGTCGCAGTAACTTTTCTAATTTGATGTCTTGTTTCCATTTGAAAGGGTCTTCCAAATATTTCTAACTGTGTATTTATTTTATTTGTGATATCATCTTTTCTTTACTTGCTTAAAGTCATATGCACAGTTATCTCCATTTAGTTTTTATTCTTGCAACAACTCTTTAAGATTATATCTGACTCAAAGTCAGCCAATGATCTGGGATTTAGAATTTGGCTCTTCCCTGTCCTAATTCAACCCTCTAATTATACAACAATAGTTCATTTAGCTGTGAAGCCTTGGAAAACAGGCAATTGTCTGCATTTCAAGAAGACTATATGTATTTTTTTTAAAAAAAATTCTGAAGATAATGTAATTTTATCTTGTGAAAACTAATTTTTCTCCTTGTCAGTAGAAGTATTGCCCTTCAGGAAAGTTAAACACAACAAGCTATTAGAGATGAGGAGGATATAAAACCCACTTCATTCAATCCTCTCTGTGAATATGGAAGAGGTAGTTGAGTACATATTACTAAATTCACATACTACAGTGAGCCAATAAGTAATATGATCTTGAGTTAATGTGATGTATGAAGGGAGTGGAGGGTATGACTGTAAGCCACAGTTTGAAACCAGGGTTTCAAGCAGTTATTTTCTTACTAACTGCTACTTTTTTTGGGAGATGTCAAAATAAGTATGGCTGGTTGGTTTGTGATGTCTTAGCTTAATCTTGATTTGTTTCTGTGCCCATTCAAGTTTCCAATCAATGCACAGAAACGCAAAGCCAAACCAGTTAAGACTGAACCTATCATTGGCTAAACAAGCCATAATTATTTTGCTTATCTGTAGAACTTCTAGCATATTCAGTAAGCAATGGATAAAAATATTACAAAGTGTTCTACTTTGAGCACCTTTGAAAAGAATCTAGAATTCTTTGTTGCAAAATTCAGCAACAAAACATGTCACTGGTGACAATACTAGGATCATATTATGCCTGAACTGGGAAATCTGCATATCTTACCAATTGTTTTGAGGACACAATTTAATGTGCTGATTTAAGTCTGCAATATCTTTTTAAGGCATAATTCTCTCATTATACACTTGTTCAGGCATTAAGATATGCAGGCAAGGTTCTCTTAAAAATACCCTTGCATTCAGAATCCTGTTTTATTGGGCATTTGTGCAACTGCAGTTCTATCTCTAGGAACTGGTGTTGGATTCCCAGTCTCTGCAGTAGTGGATTCTAAAACCTGTTGCTACCGGTTCGTGTGCGCGCTCGTGCCGCTTCTGCGCATGCGCAGAAGTGTCCCGGGTGGGTGGGCGGAGCAGAACTGGGCCGAACCGGGAGCAACCCACCTCTGAATCTCTGTCTTTTGGAGATGGACTTAAGACTCACCATGGAAACACGGCCTTTTTGTTTCCTTTAGATTGATTTCAATATTTATTTGTGTCGTTTAATTATGTTCAAGGGTTTATGTACTTCTGATAGCCATTTTGAGATGGAAAGTTGAAAGAGAGAGAGAAAGGTAGACACAATGAGCAAATGAGCTATAGCATAGCATAAACATTGTATTATATTTGTAGCTTGTCTTTGTTGTTAGATCACTCAATGAACTACTTACACTTACAGCAATACAATATTAACATAGCATAAAAATTGAATAATAGCACTAGCTATTATTTAGACTTATATACTACTCCATAATGCACAGCACTCTGTAAGCAGTTTATAGAGTCAGCATATTGCCTCCAGCAATGTGCGTCCTAATTTTATTGACCTTGGAAGGATGGATGGAGCCAGTCAGCTTCAATACTGCATTCTAACCATTGCACCACTATGGCTCCTTAAACTACCATATAGAGCAGGCAGGATTAGCCACCTATGTCCTATAGGCTGGATGTGACCTGCCCCTTGAAATCATCTGGCCTGTGATCGTCCACATAAATATTTTTACCCAGCATACAAGAGAGAGAGCACTTAGCACTCTTTGGGTGACCATCTTGGTGATGGCTTTACCAGATGCATGACCAGAACAACAATTCCTTTGGAAATGATACTAGTGATGCCATGGACTCTGGACCATACATAGAAGAAAGTTGCCAGCCCCTTATAATACATCAATCTAAAGTAGCACAAACTAAAAAGGACTCTCTAAAGAAATTTTTTTGATGCCTTTTCCAAAAACAGAAAGTATGGAAGCTGTGTGTGATTCTCAAGAGTGTTCTCAGTTTGAGAAAAATGTAAGAGAAGAACTTCTCCTTTGGGCCTAACACACAGACATAAAAAAGCAGGGACACCTTTAGAAGGCTACTTCTACTTCTGGACAAGTTCATATAAAGCCAGGATAGTTTTTTAAAGGCTAAATCAAGATGTAATTATGATAGTCAAGCAATTTATGTAGGCAAGTCAATGTAAATGCAGCCATTCACCTACCGTGAGTACTCTCAGAATTATGCTTAAAATGCCAGGGTTTTTTTTCTCCCTCCTGGGATAACTTCCATCAGTTCTTGAGAGCTTCATCCCATTAACAGTTCCATGACTGTTAAATTTGTCACTATTGCATCTCTATGACAATTCCTGAAGGAATTCCTTATCATTGTCCGCCATAAAGATGGAAAACCTTTTGGGAATTAGTGGTTGCACTTAATCTTTTAGTGAATCAGCAATGGTATGAAATAGATAGGGACCCAACACCCAAGGGACAGGGACAGGATTCCCAGTTTTAAATAGAAAAGCCTGCTAGTGCCTTTGAAACCACAATTAGGCATCAGTAAATGATGGAGAGAGAGAGAGAGAAATACTGTTGATTTTTTGGCAAACTGGTATATAGAACTGATGATGAAGTGAAAATAATTCCAGTTAGGTTGTATTTTTAATTTACCTCCCTTATTGCTACATTTCAGGAGGCCAGAATAATAAACCATCTAGTTTTAATGCACCCATCTAATGTTTGATTCCAAGGAAGAGTCCATTGCCTTTTTAAATCTATTCTTTTGAAACTATATTCATTATAATATAATGGGTTTCTCATAATTATTTTGATTAAAAAGCGGCACACAAATATCGTAAAATACACAATAAAGGAAAGCTCTCTGCATTCCTAGCAACCCACACACAACTCCAGGCATTTATATATAGTTAGCGAATAGGAACGGCACCTTAAGACCTTTTAGGTCTGGAAATGCCCTAAAAGTAGAATCCCTTTCATTTAAACAGGATATTAGCTCATTTGTTGGAGCCAGGTTTAGATCTCAAAATTTGTAAAAGGAATTCAGGCGAGACACGTTTCAGAGGGAAGGTCTCCAATCAAGCAGATATAATCAAAATAGCTTCAGGGAGAAAACCAAGTTTTCTTCTCCAGATCGTGACAGCATAGGAACTCTTTGTTACATTTTGGACAATTTTTCCATGTACACTAAACTTTATGCTAGGAAAATTAAGAGGTGTGTACAGTACAGAGATCTTAGGTTTGTGCGCGTGTTTTAATAAATATGTATATCCCAAAGAAATAAGTCAGAAAATATTTAGTGGGAATACATACAACGGGGAGCCACCAAAACACAATCCGTTTCAAAATATTAACCATCAGTGCACTTTAGCAAGCTGGCTAAATCCAGTTTTCCATTCATAATAAACAAGCATAATTGTGCCAAATTAAGATGACATAATTAAGCCAAGATGATTAAAAAAATGTTTGCACATTTCCCATGTGTTGATTCTTTGTGTCCTTTCATTTTGGGAGAAAAGCATCAGGAAGAGACTGTCAATAATTATCCTTACAGGGAACCATGGGAGTATTTGTCCAATTGCGCACTTGGTACATGAAACTGGCACTGTAATTTATTTATTTGTTTATTTGTTTGTTTATTTATTTATTTATTTATTATTTTATTTATTTGTCAAACATGTATAGGTAGTAGTAGTATGTATAAACACAAGTAAAAAGTAACGATAAAAGAGGACAATAGGACAGTATTCTGTACTTGATTATTCAGAAATGATTTCAGCCTGTGCTGAGGCTTGTGTGTTAAGCCTAAATGCAAGGACTTGATATAAATAGTTATCTCGCTATGCATTTGTTATAAGGGATGAAAAAACTGGGATTGAAAAGTTATAAATAATTTTTTTCCTTTTTTTCTTTTTCATCTTTCTCTCTTTTCTGTTGCCTATAGAAAGTGAGTTAATAAGTTGCTTAAGGTAGAGATTTATTTCCTTCTGCTGTTTGAAGTGCAGTTCAATAACAAATTTTACAAGTCCATTGAATCAGCAAATATGAATTACTGAAAGACATTTTTGCCCTTTTTATTTTAATTTTAAAAGAGAGTATAACTATTGGAAATGTTGAACTAAATCATGTCTGCAAAATTCTGTCCTGTGCAGAATGAGGAGAGAACCTAATTTTGCATTCAGACTTTTTATGCTACTCTTCTCCTACCCCGTGCTAGGACTATTTTATAATATACAACTCTCAGTTACAGACATGAGCTGACATGAAAATGAGGTGCTTTGATCTCAGGATCCCTCCTCCAAAAGGGAAAGAAGAAGAGGAACAGGAACAGGAACAGGAACAGGAACAGGGAGGGAGGGAAGGAAGGAAGGAAAGAAGGAAGGAAGGAAGGAAGGAAGGAAGGAAGGAAGGAAGGAAGGAAGGAAGGAAGGAAGGAAGGAAGGAAGGAAGGGAGTTATTATCTATATTACAAGTAAATAGAAATACTATACTGGCTATATCTCAAAGTAGTTACTAGGACTGAAAATAATGAAGAAGTTATGAAAAGATGCTTACAATTTTCTATCTTATGTGATTCACCAAATAGAAACATAATTAAAAGAATGTTCATCCTACTTAGATGCCATTCAAGTCAATAAAACTTCCATATTTTGTGGTGCTATTAAAGTCCTGAGGATGTCCGACCTATTCCAAGTATCAAAAATGTTGCTGCCTGATTTGGCTTCTAATTTAATCTTTTCTTCCTCTGTTTCATGATTTCCTTAATCTAATCTCCATTATGTTTTCTGCAGCACTTTTAGTATTCTCCTTGGTGCCAAAGAGTCTTTCTGCCAAGTTATTTCTTTTTTAAAAAATTGAAATAATTGTAGTTCCTATCACTAAAAGAAAAAAAAAAGTCTCCAGTTGTTTGTCAACCTCATTTCCCAGCTTCTGGGGGGGCCCAGGGGATTCTTAAAGAATAATGGCAAGAGGCAGATATCATTCTGATCACGCTCACTGTCTTCAGAAAAGAGGAGGGGGAAATGAGACCTCTCTTGCTTCTAAGTTAGAATGAGATAAGAATTGAGCTTGGGGGCACAGAGTGTGATGCACTGATTGCATGCAACCTGACACCATTGCCTTTGTGGTCCCACAGATCAAATAGTTGGGTTAAAATATTCAGAATGTTTTTTTTATGGGGGAATAGAAGAGATTAAGGAGCAAGATGGATTCTTGCAAATGCTTACAACACCATTTTACATCTTAGAACTGCTGAAAGTCTATAACCATGCTTACTTTTTGAAAGCAACCCCCAACTCAAAGCCTAATGGAGTCTTTGGACCCAGGGATGGGTTCTGATTTTCCTCGCTGCCGGTTTGCTTCCTGATGCGCCGCACGCACGCATGCGCAGTGCTAAAAACCCAGCTTCTGCGCATGCGCAGAAGCAAAAAACAAGATGGTGGTGCCTATGGCGCCGCCAAGAGAGCCGGTTCAGGGGTGTGGTAGGCCTGGGTCACTGCTGGTTCCAGCGACCCAGGCCGCCAAGTTACTACCAGTTCCATAGAACTGGTCCAAACCGGGAGGAACCCACCTCTGTTTGGACCAGCAGAATTTGCCCATCCCTGGAAACAGAGAGTCAGTGCATAATTTGGTGGATTGCTTGATTTCCTTAACGCAGATTATGACAATGGTGGTAAAAGTTTTTGAGGATTACCCTGCCGATAAGAAAGCTTGGGAAATTGTCACCTGACTTCTGGCAATTTTTCAGACTCGGCATGAGAAGTTTTGGCTTTCCATAGCTTTCAGGCAAGAAAACTTAAATATTATAATGTAAAAATGATCTTAACATGCATAATTAAAAAGAAATCAGAAGCTGGCCCTAAAGACAATTTAAAAAATATAAGTGCCTGGTTTCATCCATCATGTGATATGTCTGTCTCCTTAAATTAGTGTCCTACCCAGTCACTGCATGTCTGTGTATAAAAGAGGATACCAAAAAAGGTCTTATGTTCATCAGCTAAATGATTCACAACCCAGTGTAAAAAGGAAACAATGTCTTAGAATGCAGATGCCTGGCACATCTAGATCTTTCAGTGATTCACACATTCTGATTGAGATAAAATAATGATACTATGAATCAGGACTGAGCAACCTGCACACTGCATGAGGTTTTCACACCTAATTTTCTAGCACCTGAAGCGTCCTTCTTCCAAATTACATTACTGAAAACTAACAGCAAAAATCATATTTTTACTGATACAATTATTTATTTTGGTTTAACAATGAAGATGGGTGCATTAAGTCTCTGCTGGGCTTCACACATCTCTTTTGTATTATATCTTACCCTAAGTAAAAAAAAGTACTTGGAAAATTCAGCACCATTAACTCCAGTGGTGTTCCTCCATCACCCACCATGCCTGTACTCCTTGTATCACAAATAATTATTCATCCCTGCTATAAAACATATTTCAATAACGAAGAAAAGGCTTTTTAGAAAGTTTTATGCTGTTGTCTATCAATCATGTTTATACTTACCGTATTTAATCATGTATATGTTCCCCTTGAAGTCAGTCTATGGCATAAAATATTTTGCACTGAAATATAAGAATACGATGGTGTGTCCCAACATAAATTATTAAACAAACTATTTTTGATGTGGATGTTTTAAGGTATTTATTAAACATGTCCCTTGTTTCCTTCAAAAGCTTAAGGAGGCATAGATGGTGTCCTTTCTCCTATTTTCCCCAAAAAGTCTGTGAGATTGGATAGGTTGAGAATGACTGGCCAGAGATCATCTAGCAAACCTTCTCAGCTCATAAACTTAACCACTGTGCCACATGGTTTCTCTTACAACCAATGTTGTTGAGGAATTGTCATACCCTAAACCAGTGGTTCCCAACCTGGGGGCCGGGACCCCTTTGGGGGTCGAATGACCATTTCCCAGGGGTCGCCCCGGCATCCTCAGCTCCCCCCCCAAGCCTGGCCATATCGACTCAACTCGCCTGAGCCCTCCGATTGGTCGGGAGATGTGCCATTCGGTGAGAGGCGTTTGTGACGCTTGGCGGCCGAGCTTTGACAGCATCAGCTAAGGGGCCAGCTTTGCTTTGAATTCTGGGAGTTGAAATCCAGGCACCTTAAAAGTTGCTGAGATTGAGAAATATTGCTGTACACTTGTTGGTTATCAAGTCTAAATACAGAAGTAGACTTGTTGTGGAAGATGATATTCCTTGTGCTCTTACAAAGACTGGCCCGAGAATTTCTGATCTGGCATAATTACATTGTTTTTGTGATTAATCGCTATGCTTTAATTATGTTCAATTTGTAACAATGAAAATACATCCTGCATATTAGATATTTACATTACGAATCATAACAGTAGCAAAATTACAGTTATGAAGTAGCAACGAAAATAATTTTATGGTTGGGGGTCACCACAACATGAGGAACTATATTAAGGGGTTGCGGCATTAGAAAGGTTGGGAACCACTGCCCTAAACTGATGCTAGCCTTGTGCGATAGTCCAGACAGGAAGCACTAGCTCTACTTTTTTGAAAGTTTGTAGGTTAGCAGTAAATCCTTCTGCTGGCTAAGTTTCCCATTATCTAATCATTGCCCTGGCTGCAGTTGTTCCTATTTCCCAAGATTATTCCATATATCATTACAATTGTATGTAACCCATTCATTTGTATACCATGTGTCCATCTGGAGATGGAGGGGATCTTCTCCAGGCAAAGCTAATTTAAGATGGACTGCCAAATGCAAAAACAACTTAATAATTGTTTTTTTTTAAAGATACCCCTCCCCCTTCACATACAAAAGCTGATTTGACTGGGAACTGAATTCCACTTGCTATTTGGGTAACGTTTGCCTTAAAAGACAGTAGATGATCTTAGGGTGATGGTGGAAAGACAGCATTTATATTTATTTACAGATTATGTTTAGCTACAACTGAACGTAATTCCTAGGTTGGTTAGTGTGGTGCAGAGCTATTCTTTGAGTATCAGCTTTAAGGTATTGGAGCAGCTGTTATTTCGTTGGCTTATCATCTACTTCCTTGATTTTGTAGTGTTGATACATTCTTTCCTGTACAAAGACAAGAGAGGTCTTGTTTTATGGAGGCAAGTCAATGCACTCTGTGTGTGTGTGTGTGTGTGTGTGTGTGTGAGAGAGAGAGAGAGAGAGAGAGAGAGAGAGAGAGAGAGACAGACAGACAGACAGACAGACAGACAGACAGACAGAGACAGAGACAGAGACAGAGACAGAGACAGAGAGATAGAGACTCCTGCATTGCAAGTCTGCCTTTAGAAAAACCATATAATTATTCCAAAATAAAGCTCTTCATATTACCGGTATTTGGCTTAAATAGAAATTTCCCTGTTGAGAAATCTGAAGGGTGGCCTTTCTTTGAAATGAGCTCAGTTTCTTTTCTCTGGACAGTGTTTGTTTATTTGTCAGGTGAAAACCAAACACACAGCCCAGTGCTCTGTAGTGGGTGATTTGCTACTCTAAACTTATAAGAATGAAACTGAGTAGATGCATGCATGACCTCTTTTGCTTTTTCTTCAAAGCTAAAAAAATCCTCCTATTGACTCGTTCTTTCTTGAATCATCAAATGTAGCCTTTCCTAGCCCGGCACCTCCCAGATGTATCAGAGGGACAACTCCAGAATTCTCAGCTACAAATCCCTAAATAGGTTTGCTTGATTGACTACTCCAGAGATCTTCAAACTTGGCAACTTTAAGACTTGTGGATTTCAACTCCCAGAATTCTCCAGCCAGCAGGGAATTCTGGGAGTTGAAGTCCACAAGTCTTAAAGTGGCCAAGTTTGGGGACCCCTGGACTACTAGTTTCCTAGGATAGGGAGTGGATTGCAGTGAAGTGGAAGAGAATCTCTAGAATGGTCACTAGTCTCTTTATTTTATTTATTTATTTATTTATTTTGGTTTTCTTATATGCCGCCCAACTCCCGAGGGACTCAGGGCGGCGTACAGCAAGAAAAATACAAGAATAACCAAACAATAAATTGCCAAAACCAAATATAAAAATTAAAAATACAGTGTTAAAATCATCAGACATACCCGGGGGAGAGCTTGGCTGGAATTAGGCTCTACCCCCTGCCTGCAGGAAAAGCCATGTCTTTACGGCTTTTTGGAAGGCCAGCAGGGTGGGGATGGTTCGGGTCTCTGGGGGAAGTTGGTTCCAGAGCGCGGGGCCAGCCACAGAGAAGGCCCTCCCCCTGGGGCCCGCCAGCCGGCATTGCTTGGGAAGTATGATGCAGAATGCGGTCCCGGAGATAGCCTGGCCCTAAGCCATGAAGGGCTTTAAAGATGATGATCAACACCTTGAATTGGACCCGGAGACCTATGGGCAACCAATGCAGCTGGTATAGGTGTCACGTGGGTGTACCTTGGCACACCCACCACAGCACGCGCAGCCGCATTTTGCACCAACTGAAGTCTCCGGATACTCTTCAAGGGTAGCCCCATGTAGAGCGCGTTGCAGTAGTCCAAGCGGGAGGTGACAAGGGCATGAGTGACCGTGAGTAGAGCCTCCTTCTCCAAATATGGCTGCAACTGGTGCATCAGGCGAACCTCTTTAAGGCTTTATTTCCTGACACTCCAATAAAGTTCAGTAAATTTTTAAACAATAGGTAATGAACTCAATCAAAGCCAAGGAGAGGCTTGTGTGTATGTGTGTACAGTACAGAATTTCAGGAATAAAATCCTGGATCACCAATCCTCTTCCTCACCATTCTTGGTCCCTTTGCAGATGTCTCACAAATTTTGCCCCCAAGAAATTACTCCTGTCTTTTGTGCTGCATCTGACTTTGACTGCTTCAAGGTTGCTTAATGTATAGATTGCATCTACCTTCTGGGTCATTCTCAATTAGCTTGCTTCATCAAAGCCAGTGAAGCCTTGCCTTAGGGGAAGGTCAGGGTTAGGTTGAGGTTAGCCACATCAAGATAACTAGATGAAGATCCCCCTCCCCCCCACCACACACAAATACAATATAGAGCAGGGGTCTCCAACCTTGGCAACTTTAAGCCTGGCGGACTTCAACTCCCAGAATTCCCCAACCAGTTTTGCTGTAGACGGAGGGGTGGCCAAACTATGGTTCTTTGAGGATCTGTGGACTTCAAATCCCAGAATTCATGCATGGCTAGCTCAGGAATTCTGGGAGTTGAAGTCCACAGATCCTCAAAGAACCATAGTTTGGCCACCCCTGCTGTAGAGCAAACAAACTCTGCTGGAAGGCGAAAGAGAAGATAAATAACATTTTCTGCAGTTGGCAGAGAAATTGAAACTTACAGTTCAAGAGTTCCATTTAAAATATAATCATTAGGTTCTCCCACACATTTTTATCTACTCCTCCCAGGCCTTATCTTCCTCCCTCATATTCCTTCTGCCATTCATTCTTTGAAAATGGCACCTGTAAAATTATTTCAGCCAAGTGTTCAGATAAGCAGCAATGAATTTTCCTTTCAAATAATCCAGAGTGGCACTTTAATATTTGGTATAATGCAGTAATAATAGGGAAAAATATCCAAACAAATGCAAGAAGGTCTTTCTACAGGAAGCTGCTATGCAATAGTGTGTTTCTTGCAATACAAAATATAGTAACATATATTGTATAACTCAAGAGCTATCTCCCCCAATTTGAGCTGTATAATCTTTGTAACTGATGTAAATCAGTAAATCATGTAGTATTTTTTGGTGGTTCTAGGCCAGCAGAAGCCCCCAATCTTTTGGGCACCAGGGATTGGTTCCATGGAGAAAGATTTTTCTGTGGACCGGTGGGGTGGGGTTTCACATGCTTCCTGCATCGCACAGATAGGGCTTCACTTGTTTGTGTAGCCCGTTTTCTGGCATGCTGCGGCCCGGTGCCGGTCCACAGATCGGGGGGTGGGGACCCCTGCTCTAGGCCACCCTTAACATTTTGGGGGAGGGTGAGAAAAGACGGCAAAAATAGTGGATTAATGTTTATGGAGATTCTCAGTCATCCAGGTCATGGTTGTCCCAATGGTGCTTTTTCAGAAGGCAACTGGGCTGTCTTTGTTTTTCCTTGAAAACGTTTCACTTCTCATCCAAGAAGTTTCTTCAGAACTGAGGAAGCTTCTTGGATGAGAAGAGAAACGTCTTCAAGGGAAAACAAGGACAGCCCAGTTTCCTTTTGAAAAAGCACCTTTGGGTAATGAATTAATGGAGCTTTGGCAAAAATATGGGTGACATCAAGATTTCTTTGGGGCTCTTTTTTCCTGGTTTTGCTGGGTAATTTGCTTTTTAATGTTAGGCTTTTAATGTTTCCTGGCTCAACTGGTGAGAAAGCAGGTCTTTGATTTTAGACATTTGGGGGCTGCATTGAGTACATTCGTCATACACTTGGATTACTTTCCTGTGAAAGCAGATATTTGTGGTGTTCTAATACAAAAAGTGATATTTGGTTTAATTTCCTTTTTTTAACCATTTTGTCCCTGGTAGGAAGATATTTAAACATGGAACAAAACTTTTTTGAATCACCAATATTAATGTCATTTGTTTGATATTTGTTAAGTCCTGGAAGTCCATAATGGGTTTTTATGTCAGAGATATAAAAAGGTTTGCATGGAAAATATGTGTGTAGAATTTGTCCTTGAAATTTAGGTAAATACCTAGAGCTCCTTCAAAATTTAACAGAAAATAATAATGATTAGGACTTTGGAGAAACTTATTAAATTGATGGGAAATAATTGTTTTAACCTTCTTAATTTAATGTAAATTTAATTTAGCTTTTATGCCACTCCTAGTATTTTTGTAAGAAAATTAATGGCACTTTATTCAGTGATTAAAGACAATTCATGGCCTCAAAAAGATTGAACATTTGTGATTTTGAGCACACATGTTCAATATTTGACATCTTCTCTTAAAAGAATCTAATAGCTGGTGAGATACATTGCTTACCACAGATAACAATATTAGAGCTCATAAACAATAAGCTAGATTCTGGTGTCGGGGCAATTTCTTATATTCCTAAGGATGTGCTTAGGTTAGTTATCCTTAGCTTCTGATAATTTGTCAAGCAGTGGGTTGAATAAAGAAACTTTAAAACATTTTAAAACTGCATGCTAATTCAGTATGGACAGTTTATCACAAGATACACGTATATATCAACTGCTTGTTAAAATATTTTAACTTCTAGCATTCGATAATGGTAAAGTTATTGTGTAATTGATTCCCTGCCTACCTACATGTTCTGACTTCTTGACATAGCCTGGTATTTCTCAACATTTTTCCATGTCTTGTGTCAGTAACTCAACATGTTTGGGCAATTGTTAGGACTCAACTTCTGACATTTCATAGATCCCAGTTCCCTTAAAAAAAAACCCACAGACTTCTAGACCAGTGTTTCCCAACCTTGGCAACTTGAAGATGTCTGGACTTCAACTCCCAGAATTCCCCAGCCAGCATTCGCTGGCTGGGGAATTCTGGGAGTTGAAGTCCAGACATCTTCAAGTTGCCAAGGTTGGGAAACACTGTTCTAGACTAAGCAATGAGGGAGGAGCTGCTGTGTTAATTTTTAGGAGCACTGGCATATTGGGGGCATTGTGGGGAATGGGGCTTCCAGCACATTGCTACTGTATAATTGCTATGCATCTTTAACAAGCTCGTGGCACTGAGCAGCGAGTAGATTGGAGGAAGATGCTGCCTTTGAAATGGACCCACTGGACAACATTTTTCCAAACTCAATGTCAAACACAGAACTTGCCGTGGCCACTTTTGAAAAAACTCTATGGTTAATCTTGCACAATGTCAATACTTACTTTTTTAATTTTTAAAGTCTGATGTTGCTATTGAATGCATGACCAAACTTAGTCAATAATTAGAATTAGTAAACCACATTTTACTTGATTTCCAGAGTTATGGGAGTTCTGTAGTTTTATTGGTAAAATCAGTTTTTTGGCTGGGACAACTGGACAACTCGGTTATGACAGTATCTTACTTGTGTGTAACAAATATTGAACCTTACTTGGGAAGTGGGAGGATAGCAAACAAAATAAATAGTTTAAAGGAATATTTTATTTTTAAAATCTTAATATTTGGGTCAAGACTGGCCATGTGGTACATAAGTTGAATTATTATTATTTATCGGGATCTTCTACAAACAATTTAAAGTATGAGTCCAGGTCTTTTTACAGGCTGCCCTTTATGATTTTTGAATATATTATGGACAACTTCTATAGTCAGATTCTTTGATTTTTTCTCATAATTTCCAGTGATTTCTTAAGCTAAGAGGGTTCTTCCCTATTACAAGTGGCCAAAAGTAATTACATGAAAGAAAAGCACATGCTTTCTTATATTTAACTCTTCCTTCAAGGAATAAACATGTTGTTGCCCTCATTTTGCACTTGATATCACTGTATGAAATAATTCTGAGAGGCTTTGACTTGCCTAAAACCCAAGTACAAAATTTTGTTTCGGACCAGAGAGATTGTAATCTAAGGTGACCAGACGTCCCGCTTTTGGCGGGACAGTCCTGCTTTTTAATAATTTGTCCCGCGTCCCACGGCGTTTCAAAAAAGTCCCGCTTTTTTAATTTGAATTTGCCCTGCACACCCCTCTGCCTCCTGCCTCGCCTGCCTCCTCCTGCCAGGCGGGGAGGGAGGGCAGTGAGAGGGGCAGCGGCGGTCTTGCCTGTTCGTCACCGCAGAGCCGAAGAAGCTGGTGGTATTTGCGGCGCGGGGCTTCCCCCGCCCGCTTCCCCCGGCAGCTGGGACTCTGCCATTTGCGTTCTTTTGCCCTCTGCGCAAGCAGAACGCTTTGCGCATGCACAGAGGGCAAAAGAACACAAATGGCGGCATCCCAGTGGCCGGGGAAAGCGGGTGGGGGAAGCCCCGCGCCGCGAACACCACCAGCTTCTTCGGCTCTGCGGCGACGAACAGGCAAGACCGCACTGGTAGGAACCCACCCCTGGCTGCGATGAAGGGGGGGTGTTGGGGGGGTGCACAAAGCTGCAAGATAAGAGAGACGGACCCCTCCCGTCTTGCTCCCCTAGGAAACCCCCCCCCCAATCAATGATGTCCCGCTTTACAAATATTAAAATCTGGTCACCTTATTGTAATCCCCAGTCTGCTATTCTAGACCAAGATAACCCTGTGAAAGTTCTAGCAAAATAAAAACCAGGTCCCAACTTTTCTGATTTTAGTCCAATGCTGTAGCCCAGTTTTTGCCCATCTCATCTTCACCTGTATTGTTTGATGATACCATCATCCTCATGACAAATGTTGCAGACCGTAATATATGGAGGATGCTACGTTGGTGATACTGCCCTAGTCATTATTATACAAAATGGTTCTCGTTGAAAATGCAGTGTTAAGTTATGAAGAGGAATTTCTATACAAAACTATAATGAAATGTACACATTGGAAAGACTTTAGTATCAGTTTAATATCCTTGTCAGTGTTTCCAGTTTTGGAATACAGAGAAGATCAGTTTTGTTCATTGTTTGCATCTGTTTTTCAGTGGGATAACAGAGCATACCAATCTTTTTTTTTAAATTGTTGCATCGTATGTTTTTTAAAATTATTAGATTAGTTTTTCCTCTGCCATCCTGTTTAGGATTAAAATGAGCTATTGGTAAAGAAAGGAATTTCGGATGTGATAACATGCTTTTTGGTATTTTTAAACCGCAGTAAAAACCGGCTTGTGACTATAGTGCCAAGCGATGCTCCCTTTAATACCAGAAGAGCTTACACAAGTGAAGATGAAGCTTGGAAGTCTTATCTGGAAAACCCCTTAACAGCAGCTACTAAAGCTATGATGAGCATCAACGGAGACGAGGACAGTGCTGCTGCTCTGGGATTATTATATGACTATTATAAGGTAGGGAATAAGATGCTGAAAATGGGTTTTTACAGTAGGTAAATCTGTTGCATTTAAATAAATCTGGCTCCAGTTGCATTTCCAGACTCAACCCAAGAGGTTGATGTGAGGATAATTGATCTGACACCTAAAGGGCAAGGGTATCTTTTTAACTATGTTTTGTTACGAATTGTTATGAGCCACCTCAAGACATCACGGCAATAAGTCCTGGAAATAAATAAAATAATTAACTAAGGGATATATTTTAGAACTAGTTGTAATGTGCCATTGAAACTGTAGTCTGCTTTCATGTGATCCATAGACTACCAAAGACCAAGTAAAACTGATCTGAGGTTTTAGATCGGGTCATCAACCCTAACTAAGTTCCACTACTATCATTAAGTAGCCCTTAATATCCTTTAAATAAATACAACATTCAAAAGTTGTATGTCCTGATGTTTCAGGTTCCAAGAGATAGAAGATTATTGCCTGTTAACAAAGTGAGTGATAATCAAGAAGACCAGGACAAAAGGTACAGTATCTCTAAATCTGTCTCTCTCTTTCTGTGTATACAGTATGTGTGATGGGAGATTTTATCTAAAGATAAAGATAAAATTAGCCAAGTTTTTTTAAAAAATCAGACTGGAAGTGTTGGGATTATAGAAGACAATAGATTAAGTAATTGTAAATACTGGAGATTTTTAAAAAGAGTTTGAATAACCATTTGTCTGAAATGTTATAGGGCAGTGATGGTGAACCTTTTTTTCCTCAGGTGCCAAAAGCGCGTGTGCGCACGCTATCGCACACGCATGAGTGCCCACACCCATAATTCAATGTCTGGGGAGGGCAAAAATGGCTTTCCCCGCCCCCCCCAGAGGCCCTCTGGAGGCCGGAAATGGCCCATTTCCTGACTTCCGGTGGGCCCAGTAGGCCCATTTTTCACCCTCCCCAGGCTCCAGAGGCTTCCCTAGAGCCTAGGGAGAGTGAAAATGCCCTCCCTTGACTCCCTGGAGGCCCCCCAGAAGCCGAAAACACTCTCCCAGAGCCTCCCCGTGAGCTAAAAATCAGCTGGCCGGTGCACACATGCGCGCTGGAACTAAGGTAGTGCAACCGCTCGCGTGCCGGCAGATATGGCTCCGTGTGCCACCTGTGTAAGGTGACCAGACGTCCCGATTTTGGCGGGACAGACCCGCTTTTTCATGATTTGTCCCGCGTCCCGCCCGTCCTCTAAAAAGTCCCGATTTTTTGAAAGAATGCACGACTAGGGCATTCTTTCAAAAAATTGGCCTGAAAGGCAGCAGGCCTCTCAGCTCGGGCCGGCCGTGGGCGGCGTTGGTGGCGGGCGGGCGTCCCGCGTTGTTGACTCCTCCGGCGGCGGCTGGAAGCTGGGGGGAGGGGGAAGGGAGGCTGCTCCTCCTCTCCTTCCCCCGCCCCATCCCTATCCCCGCCCTCGGAAGCGCTGCTGCTGTTGGGAGGGGTGAGGGACGAGGAGCCGTCGCCACTTTGAGATCACGAGCGGCGCAAACAGCCCTTCCTCGTCCCCCTCCCCTTTCTTCCCCCCGTCGCCTCGCTGCCGCCATTGCCCTGGGGCCGGGCGGGCGACCGGGAGACCGCGGCGCTTGGATGCTTGGAGCAGGTAAGCTGCCGGCTGCCTCCTTTCCCCGTCTCCCGCCTCCCGTTCGTTGCTTGCCAGCCCGGCCGAAGGGGAGGCGGGAGGCGAGGAAAGGCCTCCCGAAGGGGAAGCGGGCTCCCGAAGGGCTGCCGGCTCCCGAAGGGGAGGCAGGTTCGGGAGCCGGCAGCCCTTCGGGAGCCCGCCTCCCTTTCGGGAGGCCTTTCCTCGCCTCCTGCCTCCCCTTCGGCCGGGCTGGCAAGCAACGAACGGGAGGCGGGAGACGGGGAAAGGAGGCAGCCGGCAGCTTACCTTTCGCGAGCTCCAGGCATCCAAGCGCCCTTCCGCCTCCCCCCCCCCACCTCACCTGACGCCGACATTTGCTGTTTTGCCCTCTGCGCATGCGCAGCGTTCTGCGCATGCGCAGAGGGCAAAACAAATGGCGGCGCCCAGGCGCCCCCCCCGTCCCGCTTAAAAATAAAAAAACCTGGTCACTTTGCACCTGTGGCACGCGTGCCATAGGTTCGCCATCACTGGTATAGGGTTTCCTGCTTGAACAGGGTGTTGGATTAGAAGACATCCAAGGTTCCTTCCAACTCTGTTAAACATTTTCTTAAATGCTAAATACTGTTTTATATTATTAAAAAGTTTTAACTGCAAGAACACCCTACCCATGGTATCTTGTTCTGAGAAGTGCTCTTTTTTCATATGAGGTCCATGTTCCAGAAGGAATACTCCTGGCTGTTTCTTCCACAGCTAAAGCAATAGCAGCTTTAATGGAATGATAGACAATGGGCAAGCTACCTGTGGAACTGTTACATTCATGATACTTCAGATGACTTATTGTTATTTCTATACATCCCCCCTTCATAAATATGTCCCAGGATTGTTTGCAATAGCAATCCAAAGCATTATAAATATCAGGACAGCAGCCTGGAGTATTGTTTATAGTCCGCCTTTCTTTGAACGAAGTCAAATTTGACATTCATAATTCTCTCCTTCCACTTAGCCCAAGGTTACTAGTGAATTTCATGACTCAAGGCAAATTCAAATGTACGGTTTCCTGTTCTAGTTCAGCACAGATATCAACACCCATGCTAATAACATTTAATTAAATAAATGATTTGATTGTTTATTTGCTTGTATTTCATCTATTTGCCGCCTCTCAAAATTTGCTTTTACTCCCTGTATTTTTTCCCCTCAGAAACTGTCTTTCCACTAGTGAAATGCAAAGTAACTTGAGCAGCAATGGTGAAAACAGAGTGCAGGTCTTGAAAACCGTGCCAGTAAATCTCTCCGTGAACCAAGAGCAGCTGGACACTTCCAAAAGGGAGCAGTTCAGTTCAAACGTATCAGAAAGCCCATCCTCCATTTCTGTGACTGGAGTGATGGTGGTGAAAGCAGAGGAATATACCCCAGTTTACATGACTCCTTCAGCGCATTATGCCAGGGGAGAAAATGAAGAACATCGGGGGGTCATATTTGAACATCCGCATTATGAAGTGCCCAGCATCACACCTCATTCAACCTATATGAAAGACGATCAACGCAGCACTCCAGACAGTACTTACAGTGATACCTTTAAAGATGGAGGAACAGAGGTATGTCTATTATTTTGGGCAATGTGGGAGCAGAAGGTGTGAGGTTCATTCATTGTTCACACCTTTTTTATTTTTCTCAATGGAAGTCAGGGCAGTTCATTCACTTTATCACCCCAATAAGTCAGTGATTTAGGCATAACTGAGAAATAAACTCTAAAACAATGGCTTTGGATAATGGATATTCCTGGGTTGCTAAGTGGAATAAATTCCATCTTTGGAGGATGTATTCCAAGTGTCCTTCTTCAAAGGCAGAAGATAACTAGCTAGAGAGTCTTTCAATGCTGTTATAGGTTTGTAGGATTATCTCTGCAACCGATGCTAAATGTCAGCGTTCCAAGTAATAACCCCCGGTTCGCTTCAGAGTTGACAGCTAATTTTCTTATGCTTTCAAATGACACACAGAGAGATTTATTTATTTATTTATTTGGCTTTCTTATATGCCGCCCAACTCCCGAAGGACTCAGATAATAATAATTTTGTTCTATTACATTTTCTAATCTATTAGCTTAATGTATTTGAATTTTGATTCTCTTAGAATTTGAACATATTAACTTTTTTAAAATTTAGACTGTTTTGAATTTTGTATGCTGCTTTGTATTTGTAAGTTGTCCTGGAAGGCTTAATGAAATATAGATTGTACACTTTTTTAGATTTAGTGTAGTAAGAATCTCCTTTGTACAGCGGTCTGAATATGTTTTGGGAGATTCTTGTGTGCAATAACAGAAATATAACATTGTTAGAATACTTCCCTTTTGACATTTTTTTTCTTTTGGGACATTTATTCGAAGTATAAACAATGAAATGTTCCATTATTATGGGACTTACACAGTAATTATGGAACCAAATGCTAAGATTGAAATAGGCTGTATGAACTCTTGCAAAAAAGCTTCTAAAGGGATTGGGAGCCAGATATAAAAGATCTGATAGAAATTATTTATCCACCACCTTGAAAACTATAGTGATGGAACACAAGCATGCGATGAGTTCAGGCCCATCTTTTTCTCCTGGGGAAATGATATTCTGAAAGGCGGGTGTTTCTATAAAAAAATACTCTCTTCCTGGTTCTGCAAGATGACATTTCTTAGCAGATGGAACCTAGAGCATGCCTTTTTTTTTTGGCCAGGCCTGATGGAATGGGTAGACATAGTCAGATGGAGGTGGTCCCTCAAACTACTTGGTCTCATGCCATGAAGTGCATATTACAGCCAGCAGTGTAAACTGAATCCCAATGCAGTTCAAGGAGCAAAGGTGTAACATGCGCTGATCAAGGAGTGCACATAATTGGATGTGCTGCTATATTCCATACCAGACATAACTTCTGAAGGCTCTTCAAGGGAAGCCCCATGTAGAGTGCATTGCAGTAGTCCATTTGAGAGTTTTAAAAAAAATATTCAAAGTACTTTTGAGATTCAAACAATCTTGAATACAGGTGTTTCTAAAACTACACTTCTTGCCTCTTTTAAAATTATCTTGATATTTTGTATCTCATACGAGTGTTTTAGGAAATATTTTGTCTTTAGATCTATTGGATTGGATCCAGTCAAGTGGAAATTAGTAGAGCTTAAATTAGTCTGCTCAACTACTCTTGATATATATTTTATTTCTTCATCTTTCAGAAATTTCGCAGTAGTTCTGTGGGTCCTGAGGAATATATTTATGAACAAACAGCCAAGTAAGTATTGACAATGAGAAAATACTGAAGGTACACTAGATTTATAAAAGCTTTTGATTGGCTTCAGGCCAGGGGTGAAATCCTCCCGGTTCGCCCTGGCCCGTCCTTCGGCGTATAGCCGATGGTACTGGTGGCGGTCGCGGCGCGGAGCTTCTCCCGCCCGCTTTCCCGGCCCGGCTGAACGCCGCCATTCAGGTTATTTTTCCCTCTGTGCATGCGCGCGCATGCACAGAGGGAAAAATAACCCGAATGATTGTGGTCAGCCGGGCCGGGAAAGCGGTGATTGTGTTCAGCCGGTCCGGGAAAGCGGGCAGGAGAAGCTCCGCGCCACGACCGCCGACAGTTCCATCGGCTATACGCCGAAGGACTGGCCCGGGCGAACCGGGAGGATTTCACCCCTGCTTCAGGCTATGAAGTTGCATGGAGGACACCGATTTTGCTTGGCCATTTATCATGAAGAAAACTTTTAAAACTTGCATTCAGCATACTCAGCCTCTGTTTTCTTCTCCTATCTAAATGAAATTCAGAAGAAGAAATATGAGATCCAGAAGAGGCATGTTTTATACATGTAGTTTGTGCCTCATAGCAAAGTGACAGTAAGAATTGGAAAATTTCTTCTTCACATCATTTTGGATGGCCAAAGGGTGATATCTATGGTTGGGAGAGTGATTTCTTCATCTTACTGTAATATGTGAACGCAATAACCCAACACTTGCTCCATCTGAAAAGAAAATGGTAAGGATAAGTTCTATCTTCATAGTTGCTGGTTTCATACACAAGCAGAAAGTGCTTCACAGGAAAGTTTGTAGTTACCAAGGCTAAAATGAAAATGCCTGGCATCTAGCCCATGCTTTCTGTGCCATTCAGCCTGAGCAAGGCTTCACTCGATCTTTGTGCTAGAAGGGCAGAGGTGGAATAGGGTTCTGATAACCAGGTCTTTGAATTGAGTCCAAATAGCTATTGGTAGGTAGTGCCTAAAAATTGGTGAGATCCTGCAACGACTGCTCCTACTAGCAGTGTAGCTGCTGCATTTTGCATCACCTGCAAAAGCAGATTCACACACAGTGCAGTCCAGTGATCAGGATGAAGGTTAACTATCTTGGGAGCATCTGATCCAAGTAGGGTTATAACTACTACATCATTCAAAACTGGATGAAGGCTTCCTAGCCATAGCTTCCACTGGCTACTTAATCAGGAACCGAGGAACCCCAACACTTCTTGAAAAGGAAGCCCAATCCTGTAAAGAATAACTACCAGGACAGATATCTTTGTATTATCCAAATATTTATTGACAAATAGCAACACGATAAGATTTAATCTGAGCTTGTTTTGTTCTATCAGATCCTAACAACCTCCAGCCACCAGTTCCAGATTTCCTTGGCATCTCCAGCACAGCCTGGAGTGGTAAATCACTTGGCAGATGCTATCAGGGGTCTCCAACCTTGGCAATTTTAAGACTTGCAGACTTCAACTCTCAGAATTCTGGGAGTTGAAGTCCACAAGTCTTAAAGTTGCCAAAGTTGGAGATCACTAAGTAACTTCATTTTAATGCTGCTTATCCAATGAAGGGGGTGCTTAGTGTTTCCCTTAGCAATTGAGTCCAACTTACATTTTCCCAAGCAATCTGGCAAGATCTGCCTTTCTGAAAATTGAATTCAGTGATCTGCCCTCTAGAATGATAAGGTATAACTCTTGACCTTCTTTTGGGTGGCAGCTCTTCAGACATTTGTAAAATATTATTTCCTTCAGTCGCAGCTAACCATTCATACCATTTTTGGTTTCTTTCCCTATCACTTAGTTTTCAGTCCTTTAATTATTCGTGTTGCCCTTCTCCAAACCTGTTCAAGATGATCTGAATCTTTCTTCAAATGTGATGATCAGAATTGAATAAAATACCTGAACAGAGTAAAATGGAACAATGATTCCCTGTGATTTAGAAACTGTATTTTCACTGATGTAGACTAAAAAGCATTCAGTTGTAAGTGCCCTAATTTGGATTCCTGCACAGCTGGAGTCAAGACCCCTTTGTTGAAAACATGTATTGTGAGGACCAAAAGTGAACTGTACTGTGAATTTTCATATTTTTTAGCATTTTTATGCAGGGGTTCTCTGAGATCTGAAAGTTATTTCAAGGTTTCCAACAGGGTAAAAAGATTAAGAAAGACTGCTTTAAGCTCTCCAGAATCTTCTATCATTCATCTTCATTGGATAAATTTAGGTTAAATCCAATTTATATTATTATGAGAGAGGGAAAGGCATTCACTATTCACATTCTGCATAATTTTCAAAATCTCTACCACCTCTACTGTTACCGTATTTTTCGGAGTATAAGACGCACTGGAGTATAAGACGCACCTTAGTTTGGGGGGAGGAAAATAGGGGAAAACAATCTGCCTACCAGGTATTCATCTGGCTAGCATCCTTAGTCTGGTCAGCTTCAGCACATTATTTTATCCCCTGGTTAGGACTTAAAAAAACCTTCTTCTGAGAGAGTAACAATGAAAGAGCCTGCAAGCCGGTAAGAGCTGGGAAGATAGTTAGCACCTGCTTAGGGCTAGAAAAAAACTTATTCGGAGCAAGTAGAGCAATGAAAAAAAATTCTGCAAAGACTTAGGGCTGGAAAAACATTCTTTGGAGAGAGTAACAATGAAAGAGCCTGCAAGGTAAGAGCTGGGAAGATCTGTTAGCACCTAGTTAGGGCTGGAAAAAAAAGCTACATTCGAAGTATAAGACGCCCCCAAATTTTCAGCCACTTTTAGGGAGGAAAAAGGTGCGTCTTATACTCCAAAAAATACGGTATTTTTTTTCAAAATGAAAAAAAAACCCGCAACTCTAAACTTCATTTTATGTACAGCCTTTTCCAGTATTATATTAATTTTTTGAGAAGGAGCAATTGAGGTTTGTCCAATATCTTAAATGTATCCATAAAGTATATTTAGAAAGATATTACAACGTTGGTTTGGTTTTTGATCCCTTTCCTAATGACTCATAGTATGGAATTCACCTTCGTAGCTGTGTTGCATTGTATTGACATTTTCATTGAATTAACTATCAGAGCTTCAAGATCAATTGAGGCCATCTGCATATACCCGTGATGGCGAACCTATGGCACGGATGCCACAAGTGGCACGCGGAGCCATATCGGTGGGCACGCGAGCTCAGGTCCGGTGTGCATCTGTGCACCAGCCAGCTGATTTTCGGGCCTTCTGGGCCCACTGGGAGTCGGGAAACAGGCTGTTTCCAGCCTCCAGAGGGGGTGGGGAAGGCCATTTTCGCCCTCCCCAGGCTCCTAGAACGGCTCTGGAGCCTGGGGAGAGGGAAAAATGGGCGTGCCATTGCATGCTGGGAGCAAGGGGGTCATGCGTGCATGTGCGGGGGTGCATGGAATTATGAGTGTGGGCACGCACACACGTGATCCCCCGCATTCCCCCCCCCTTTTGGCACGCGAACCAAAAAAGGTTCGCCATCACTGGCATATACTGTATGTGAAGATAGGATTCTTTTTCTCAAATGTGCATTATATTGAGATTTGGGTCAAAACACTTCCCATTTTTCCTCCACTTTTCACTTTTTCCTTTATAAATACAGAGGTGTGGAAGAATGCATTACAAAAGTATTATCTGTATACCTTCAGCATATTTTCTTTTTTAAACATGCAAAAGATATCCTTTCTCCTTTCTTTTACGGTATTTTCAGAAGCAGAACCTGAAAGAGAGGAATATTATCAATATAACATAAGCTATTTTGTATAATTAGGTTTCAAAAGTAAAGCATTTAATCAAATAATTTCTTAGCAGAACCAAAGGTGTATTTTTATCTAGGAACTGGTGATTAAATAAGAATGAGCCCTGCTAGTTTTAGCCCTGGAATAGCACTTTTTCAACTACTGACAGTTTTGCAATCACAGCTTCCAACATCACAAAGTACTTGTGAAAGAGAGTACGCTGAATTTTGTTCACATTGTGTTTACCTACTGTTCTTTTAAATTTCTGTCTGTTCAGAAACACTCTTTGTGATCACTGTCAATGATATAGTGACTTGAAAACATGTTTCCACGAAACACAGGATTTAAAAAAAAATCTTTAAAAACAGGAAGTTAGAATTCTGCTGGTTGCATAATCATAATAATGATGCAGCACATAGTGCAGACACTGGGGTGTGGCATTTGTCGCACCACTGATGTAATTGAGGAAAGACTTAAGCTTGGATTCACTTTGTTTTTCACTAAAACCTAAGATTCACCAGACAGCAAAAGTATTGAAGAGCAAGGGGCCTCTGAGACAGAATTTTATTTTTTCTTCCTCACTTGAGCTTGAGAAAGTGAGAGAGGCAGACAGATGCATAGGATAAAATGAAAGCAATCCTCCTCATTGGGGGAGGAATATTGCAAAAATATTGCAAAAAGGAGACTCAAGATCTAGTTTTCACCCAGAGTAAATCTTTTGTAAAACTAATGGTTTCATTCAAAGCCAAATACTTTGAATTACAATAGGATGTAATCCACTCTCCCTCCAGTCACTATGAGAACTACATTTTAACTACAGAAGAAAGCTGAGTAAAATGGCAGAATTTATTATAATCCCTACCTGTACTTCCTAAACATTGGCTCTGGTGGTACTCATACCTGATGGTGCTGTTATACCACATGATCTGCCTACAAAGATGGGTCTTGTGCTTGATATGAAGAAGCACAGGGATAGAATTGACATTGGAAGAATAGGAAATCATTTCAATGCAAATTTTAGCTGAATGAGAAGAGGTATGATGTGTTTTGTTCAGCAAACTCTCTCAGCAATACCATTGTGGGACTATTGTGAAAACCTGAATTTTTACATAGTTCCTATATTTTTCAATTATTTATTTATTTATTTATTTATTTATTTATTTTGTTATTCTTATATGCCGCCCAACTCCCGAAGGACTCAGGGCGGCGTACAACATAAGAGATACAAGAATGAACAAAATTTCAACAATTTAAAAACGGTACAAAATTTAAAAAGGCAGTATAAAAGCAACAACAACATCCATCCATTCAACCACATACATACTGGGGGGGTAAGCTCAAATGGTTAAGCTGTCCCCCCCACCTGCAGGAAGAGCCATGTCTTAACGGCCTTTCGGAAGGCCAGCAGAGTGGGGATGATTAATTAACCTTGATCCAATATGCTCTGAGCTGTGCTTGATATCTTATATTTCTGGGACAAATAGTCCAAGATCCTCTACTGAAATGTATAATTTCTTTGTATTTTTTTTTCAATTGTGAAATTTTTATCCTTTCATCTACTGAGTTTTGCCAAAGTTGTTAATGGAAGTTTTTTATTCTATCTATCTTGCTAGCTTTTTAAACATCTTAACCAATTGACCAGTGTGTAAGTGAGGGATGAGATGAACTTAATGGAGTAAGTTAATTCACAGTCTTGCTTGCTGTTGTATTAGTTAGGGCAGTGATGGCGAACCTTTTTTTCCTCGGGTGCCGAAATAGTGCTCACGCACGCTATCGTACGTGCATGCGTGCCCACACCCATAATTCAAAGTTCCCCACTTGCCCCACCCCCCTGCGCATGCCATTTTTAGACTTCCAGTGGGCCCGGTAGGCCTGTTTTTTGCCCTCCCCAGGCTCCAGAGGCTTTCTTGGAGCTTGGGGAGGGCGAAAACGTTCTCCCTGCCACCCCAGAGGTCCTCCAGAGGCCGAAATCGCCCTCCCAGAGCCTCTGCACGAGCCAAAAATTAGCTGGTGGGCACGCACATGCGCGCAGGAGCTGAGCTAGGGCAACGGCTCGCGTGCCGGCAGATATGGCTCCGCGTGCCACCTGTGGCACCCGTGCCATAGGTTCGCCATCACTGAGTTAGGGAATCCCATCTTATATTATGTTGCACTGCCAATCTGGATTTGTTCCTCTGTTCAGTTTCATGTAAAACACAGATGCATTCTGTCTGTGTTATAAATTGACTATGCTGTATAGTTTGACTTGAGAAAGCTCTTTCTTTTACAACAGCAAGTTTGGCTTTTATGTGAGCTGGGCATATTGTAAACAAGGACCTTTATATGAATTTTAGTATTGTTTCTGGATTGAGTGTATGTATATTTTAGATGCTGACCATATCTAAGCCCAAATAGTTGCTATTGACCTGGATTGGATTTTCAAGTGTGGCCTTTTATATGGCGTAGCTTAATGTTGTTACTGGAGTGTCATTATTAAGATAAATAATGTTAGTTTAGAGTAACAATAACTGAACTATCATTCTAAGAACAATATTAAAAAGAGGTTGCAATCTTTCATATTTATATATACAGTGGCACATTAGTTAGAATGCGGTACGGCAGGCTACTTCTGCTGACTGCCAGCTGACTGCAGTTCGGATGTTCTATTCTCAGTGGCTCAAGGTTGACTCAGACTTCCATCCTTCCGAGGTCGGTAAAATGAGGACCCAGATTATTGGGGACAATATGCTGAGTCTGTAAACCACTTAGAGAGGGCTGGTAAAGCACTGTGAAGCGGTATATAAGTCTTAAGTGCTATTGCTATTATATGAATTAATGCATCAATCTAAGGCATGAATTTAAAATTCTAAGGCCTTTATTCAACTTTTCTTCAATAATGTATTTTCTAAGTTTATTCTTATTTTCTTCATAGTAACACATTTCGATATACTTTGGAAGCTACCAAATCCCTCCGCCAAAAACAAGGAGAAGGACCAATGACTTACTTAAACAAAGGGCAGTTTTATGCCATAACACTGAGTGAAGCTGGGGACAACAAATGCTTCAGATATCCAATCAGCAAAGTCCGGGTATGGCTAGTCTTGCATGTATACTAATTGATAACGTTGGTTGGCTAAAGACTTTTAATGTGAGTCCTTGTTTTCATTCTTCTGAAATTTGAATAGAGTTATAACAACCAATCTCTTAATCAAAGCTTAAGCTCATTCTTCTCCAAAAAGATTGTGAATCAGAAACCTGAAACTGAATTCTCAGTACAAAATATCATGGAATATATATCATACCTGTCCTGGAATGCTAAATTATATGTAGGTATTGTCTTTTTCTTTGAAATGTTGTCTTGTTTTGCAATTTAAGATTTCTATATAAAAAAAATAAAAAGTGATAACAAGGATTGCACAAAAGCTATTACAGCTAGTGGAAAGTGCTCCTTCAAACCCATAGTTTAAAGCAGGGGTACCCAAAATTGGCAACTAAGGCATGTGGACTTCAACTCCCAGAATTCCCCAACAAGTATGGCTGGCTGAGAAATTCTGGAGGTTGAAATCCACATGTCTTAAAGTATTGAGACAACAGCATCTCTTCAAAGTTCAGTAGGGCTGTTTTGAGATCCTTTCCCAGTTTATAGCCATTTTTGTGTATGGATATAAGTTACTTGTGCCAGTATTGCTTTCAGACCACCTGAAAGCATTAGTTAAAAAGTTACACTAGGAACACAAGCAAATAAAAATGTATTTTTCATTGGGTATTGAGAAGACATCATATTTGATACCAAGCAAGTTTTTCTAAGGTACCATAAAGAAAAACACACCTCCCTGTCATCAGTTAGTTCAGTAATTCCAGAAGGTATGGAGACTTGGAGAAAAATCTGTAGTGATTAATGCTAAAATTCAGGCAAGTTTCAATGGAAGATGATGGTCCTTTACTTCTCCAAGATGTTTGGAGGTCTAAATATGAAATGTGGGTGATGGCAAGCCACAGATCACAATCATAATTCTGCCATTCATTTACTAAATTTTACAAGACGGAATTGTTGTGGTTTGTTGTCTGGGACTAACCAGACTTGTTTCTAATTTGAATTGGTTGAGTGCCATGTGAAGCTGGCATTTTTGGTCTGCTGGCAAGGCTGGGACTTTTTTCAGTTTTTTTCTTCTTTTTAGCTACGGTATTCAGAGAAATACTAGGCAATTCGATTTAAACACCAGTTCAGTGTTACTATGTGCCTGATATGACATGACTCTAGGACACTGTGGGAAATCCACCACTGTGGATAGCTGGTAAGCAAGGAATTCTTTGTCCAGTGTAATCAGTTCAGATGGTAAAAGAATCTATCCCCAAGGAAGGTGGTGGGCTCTGCTTCACTGGACATGTACAAACAGATCTTAAAAAGCAGAGCCTGGGGGATGCTTTGATGTGGATATCTGCAGTAAGGAGGTCATAGGACTCAACAGACTTACCGTATTTTTCGGAGTATAAGACGCACCAGAGTATAAGACGCACCTTAGTTTTGGGGGAGGAAAATAGGGGAAAACAATTTGCCTACCAGGTATTCATCTGGCTAGCATCCTTAGTCTGGTCAGCTTCAGCACATTATTTTATCCCCTGGTTAGGACTTAAAAAAACCTTCTTCTGAGAGAGTAACAATGAAAGAGCATGCAAGCCAGTAAGAGCTGGGAAGATCGTTAGCACCTGGTTAGGGCTAGAAAAAAACTTATTCAGAGCAAGTAGAGCAATGAAAAAAACCCTGCAAAGACTTAGGGCTGGAAAAACAGTCTTCTGAGAGAGTAACAATGAAAGAGCCTGCAAGGTAAGATTTGGGAAGATCCGTTAGCACCTAGTTAGGGCTGGAAAAAAAAGCTACATTCGAAGTATAAGACACACCCAAATTTTCAGCCACTTTTAGGGAGGAAAAATACGGTAATTGACTTTTTTCAATCCATTTCTGTAAATTGAGGATTGCTTAATTGTTGTTAGGCTTTATGAGTTTCTTCCTCTGTTTCTCTTGACATGGGAGCTTGGTTGCCTTATGATAAACAAGGTGCATTAACAAAAAGCATTAGAGGCATGACTGGTTGATGGAGTTTTAAACAGAGAGCAACAGCCAGTCAGCACTCAACTGCATTCAAATCAACCATGGCAGCTGTCGATATTGGAAATATAAACGGGACCTGGTTGATAATCCTGACTGTGATTGTGGGAACGTCCCACAAACTTTACATCATATTATGATGGAATGCCTCTTCAGAAGGTTCCCTGGATCTCTGCATGAAATGCATCACCTCAAGGGCACTGCTCTCCAGTGGCTAAGTGATCTAGATATCCAGCCATAGGCTTAGCCACCCAGTAACTGCTCACACATAACTTAGTTTTATACATAATTTTACTCATCACTCATGCTGTGGGTTTTTAAAATAATTCACTGCTCTGATGTTTTATATTTTGATAGACATTTTATATGTTGTTTTGTGAATTTTTTATGCATTAATGCTGTATTCTGTTATACCATGTGAAATATGTGTGCGTGTGCGTGTGCGCGCGGATGCGCATTTATATTGCTTAGCATTTTGGTTTAGTGACCATAACCAATTGATAGTTGTTGTGTGGTCTTTCTAGAGTGTGATCATGGTTGTATTCAGTGAAGATAAAAACCGGGATGAGCAGTTGAAGCACTGGAAATATTGGCATTCACGACAGCACACAGCTAAACAGAGGGTCTTGGACATTGGTGAGTGATGAAGTAGCCCCGTGAGCGAATTTTATTCTGAAGTTGGAATAGCCAGTTGGCAAACCAAGTCTGGTTTGGTATGCAAGAAGGCTGCACTTAAAAAAAAGCATGTTTGGTGCAAACTTACACTATGGAACTTCCTTCTCACCTCTTGAAAACTACAGTATAATATTTCTGGGAGAGTAAGTATTCAGTCTAAGCAAAAACGACATCTTCAAAGCCTAAACTGAATTTATTTTATGTGTTAAATACTTTAGGTGCACTAGTAATATAAAAACAACTTGTGGTGAAAATAGCAGAATAAGCAAGTCTTGTGTTAAGTTAATTCAAAACTGCAGATTCTAGTTTCCCAGAATTTCTCATCAGTTTTCTGTCAGCAAACTGCCCACTGAGATAACTTATTCTCTTTCATTACCATGGTAACCAGTCACACACATTCCTATATATCTTTTCAACTGGCCATGAGATATGTTGCATTTGATATCAGTTTTTAATGCTCCTGGTATCTTCCCGATGAACTGGGTTGTATCTCATTAGTCATTCTGGGAGTCCTTGTCCAAGACATTAGGAGATGTCTAAACTAAGGAAGAATATCTTTACATGGCCATCCTTCCTAATCTCACCTTCTCCTGTTCTCTCTATTTACTCTTCATTTACTTCCTCCATCTTTCAAAATAATTGACAAAAGATTAACAGTGGTTGGTAGTAAAGGTCCATCCGTAAATCATTTTATCTCATGTGGTTATGCAATATAGTGCTTGCAGCCCACCAACTGAAAAGCAGAGTTTTATAAAGTCTTTTAAAGTAATTAAATTATGTAAACTAAATTTTAAGTAATTTTCAGGCTTTTGTCAAATTTTGACCTATCCAGCTCAGGAGATAGTGGTGGCGGCAAATGATGGAATTACATTGCAATGTTACATACATGTACTACTAAAGCAGTAGAGTTTGCAACGTAATGGCATGGGACTGCCTTCATCATTTTTGTGAAAGGATTTGATCTTGTGAAGATCTTTGGTCTATCATCTGTCTTCTTGGTACTGAAATCCAGGTTGGCAATGTTAGTATCCATGTGCCACCAGTCCTTTTTCCTTTTCCTTGCCAGATTGAGATATTTCATAAGGGAGCAGGGTTGTATTCTTTTTGTCTTTAAAAACAAAAATTTTCCCATATTTGTTTAGGTTGCCTGGCAGCTCATGCAAATCATACTTCTTATTAAAGAAGTTTATAAGAGATTACATGTTAGTATTAGCTACTTGAATAGTGGTGTTATATGATATTTTCCTTAGTTTTTCTTTCTCTCTCAAAGGTAATCAGCTTTTCCTGATTCTTCCAACCTTTTGTCAGATTTTAACTTTCATTTATGCCGATCTTGTTTGGACACAGCATACAGAAGATTACTTAGTTGGTCTTCTGTGTTCCATTTATTCAGTTGTGTAATATTGCAGTGTTTTGTATGAAATGGGAGTCCTCTTCAGAGTTCTCCATTGCTGAGCTTAAGAGTTAAACTCCAACTTTTGTGTTTTTACCTAGTTTAGAATCATAGGAATTTTGGACTTCATCCGGTCCAACCCCATGCTTAATGTATAATCTATATATAGAATGTGAGCTCAGGTAGTCCTCAACTTACGACCAAAATTGAGCCCAAAATTTCTGTTTCTAAGTGAGACATTTGTTAAGTGAGTTTTGCCCCATTTTACAACCTTTCTTGTCACAGTTGTTAAGTGAATTACTTCACTTGTTAAATTAATAACACGGTTGTTAAGTGAATCTGGCTTCCTCATTGACTTAGCTTGTTAGAAGATTGCAAAAAGTGATCTCATGACCCCAGAACACTGTAACCGTCATGAATATGAGTTAGTTGCCAAGCATCTGATTTTTGATCACATGACCATGGGGACGCTGTAACTGTTGTAACTGAAAAAAGGGTCATAAGTCACTTTTTTTCAGTGATGTTGTAACTTTGAACGTTCATTAAACAAACGGTTGTAAGTCAAGGATTACCTGTACAGTATTTCTGACAAAGCCATTGCTTAAATACTTCCACAAGGGAGAAGCCACCATTTCAAGAGCACCTTCTTCTTTCCTTCAACAGCTCTTGTTTTTAGTAATTTTCTCCTAAACTTCTCTGCTATTTTATACCAACTGATTCTAGTCAGGGGCGGGTTCCTCTTACCTGCCTACCGGTGCGCTGCGCGTGCATCATCTCATTTCACACACGCGCACGCTCACTACGCATGCACGTCTCCTTGCGCAATTTTGCTTCCGCGCATGCGCAGGAAGCAAAAAAAGCCCAAAAATTCCAGAAAAAAGATGGCGCCGCGTGACGGACCGGCGAAGACGGCACCTGAGCTGTCGCACGCAAATTGCGCAATCCGCCGGCCGCTACCGGTGCGACAGAGTTGACCACACCGGTAGGAACCCACTCCTGATTCTTGTTCTGTGTCAGGGGTTCTGCTCGATAGCTATTTGAAGATCGTTACCATATCTCTCCCTTCCC
Source organism: Diadophis punctatus similis (assembly GCA_023053685.1). Lineage (NCBI taxonomy): Eukaryota > Metazoa > Chordata > Lepidosauria > Squamata > Dipsadidae > Diadophis > Diadophis punctatus. The sequence goes on from JALIGW010000003.1 coordinate 182,239,480, forward strand.
CCAAATTGTCTCTATTTTGGGTTTGTCTTGCAGTAATTGCTTGATGTTTGTACAAGAATTATGAGGTAGTAACCTTAGCAAAATACTATAAGGAGAAGATATTCAAACACTTAAGCTCTATGTTTGGAGTATATTCATAATATAAAGATAACATCTCTTTAGCTACCTTTCTAGAATTATGTTATCTAGGGGTGAGGATCATTGCTGAGCTGGGATTTTAGGAGGAAACAGATGGGGATTGCATTGCCAATCATTTATCCATTTCCCAAGTAGCTTTCAAAAGTTCCTTTGCGGTCTTTGAAAAGATATAGATATTTATTTTCTGAAATAAAGAAAATGGTAAGCAAGTAAAAAGAAAAATGCATCTAAATATTAGGAATCAAAGTTTCTTACAGCATTATCAGATAAAAATCAGTTCAGTTACCAATTATATATTTTAACTACTGGTCAAACCTGAAAAGTGACCTGAATCAGCTTATTATGAATATTGAGCAATTGTTAAGGCATAATATCTGGGGTAAACAGTCTTAAAAATAGAAGTTTTTCTAACAGGAAACCTTCATTATTTTAGTTTGCAAATTCCTGAGCAAAATGTCCCATCTTTCTTCTCTCAGAGCTTCCACTGGAGAGCAGGTTTCATGCCAAGAGATGAAGGAGAAGTTTATCATCTCTTGTTTCCAGGCCATTAAAAAAAACAATTCTTGCAGAATCATGTAAGGAACATGTTTAGACCACATATTTGCATCAACATGCAAAGAATATATTTAGTTTATTCCTAAGTTGAATGTTGTCTCAGGGTCCTAAAGAAGGGTTTGGATCTAGTAGATTAATATTAGCAAACACAGTTTAAGATTATTAATTTTTTAAATGTTCATAATGCTGAATGTAGTAGTTTTGCAAAATTATATGTTGTCAGTGACATGTAGTGGGCCCAGGATGGTGATAGTGTATTCATCCTGGCCCTCTATCTTTTGGCAGCTGCACTGTCTTCCAGTAAGTTTTCTGAATGAAATTCAAAGTATTGATTGTCATCTTTAAAGCCCTACATGCTTTGGGACTAGTGCCCTCTAATATCTCTTCTAGTGATTTCTGCGTATCTTCCAGGGAGAGATGCACCATGGGTATCTGCAGCATGTGATCTGCAGAGTGGACATCCTGCAGATACCCATGGTGAAACAGTGTTACCTGATGGGCCTTGGACATGTACCTTGGTCCTTGTCCTGTGAAACGATCTCCCCCCCATCCCCAAATTGGGATGGTCCTGACTGTATTGGCTTTCTGGAAGTCTATGAAGAATTGTCTTTTCCCAGGCATTGGGGCTAGGATGCTAACAATAGGAGTTTGGCATGGGTGCCCATGATGGATGACTATGGAGATTGTCTTGGACCTCGAGTTGCTTTGTTTGTTTTTGCTTTTAATGGAAATTTTTGTTTTGCCTCCTTTTTGCTTGCTTTCTACCCAACGTTTCTTTGGATAGATGGGCTGCCATATAAATTGGGTGTGTATCAGAGGTAGGTTCCTGCTGGTATGCTCTTACCTGTTGGTCGCCGCAGAACCGAAGAAGCCGGTGGCGTTTGCGGTGCGGGGCTTCCCCCGCCCGCTTTCCCCCGCCCGCCTAGACGCTGCCATTTGCGTTCTTTTGCCCTCTGTGCATGCGCAAAGCGTTCTGCTTGCGCAGAGGGCAAAAGAACGCAAATGGCGGCGTCCAGGCGGGCGGGGGAAAGCGGGCGGGGGAACCCTGCGCCGTGAACGCCACCTGCTTCTTCGGCTCTGCGGTGACCAACAGGTAAGAGCATACCGGCAGGAACCCACCTCTGCTGTGTATTGCAAGAAAAGCCAGATAGTATTAGAAAGAAGGCTAGAAGAAGAACAATAGGAGGAAGAGGAAGATGTAGGGAAGGGGAGATGGTGTGCTCCCTAGTGGAATTCAGGGTTTTATGTTAACGATGTTGATCCTTGGTATTTTTTTCTAATCTTTTTTCTAATCTTTCTAATTGTCCTGCAGTAGTGGCTTAACTTCATAATACTATTCTGTGTTGTGAAGCATGCCCCTCCCCCCGCTTTTTTTACTAGGTAGATTAAAAATCTGATACATGGACATCTGGGAACCTTCCTCCCAAAGAAAACCAGATCTATTTGAAAATTCCACAGATCCCTGTGCCCTCCGGTATATTCGACATTCCAAGCAGATAGTTTCACTTGTCAAGACAGCATCCCAGTCTTTCAAAAGAGTCTACCCTAAATTCTTTCTTTTTAGTCAGTCAGAGATTTGTATCATGTAAATACTACGGGGAATATTAATCTTTTCAACTTCTCCTGAATAGAATGTATGTGCTTCATTTTTAAAAAAATAGAAAACGAAGACAAGGCAAGAGAGAGGGCAGACGTTTTTCACATGCTCATTATAGGAATGTACATTTTGCTTACATGAGGTCTTTTCTATGAAGTTAAATTACCTAGTTTAATTCTGTAATTCTTTTATTCCAAAAAGTTGATTTCTGGGTTTACTTTACCCATGAATTTGTTTTGAAAGTGAATCCTTAGAATTTTTAACAAAAACTTTAAAGGTTCTACTTCAGTTCATTTCTCTCACTATTTAAAATCTTGAGATTCCTATAAATCTATTTTGATGAATGCAAAGGAATCTTAGGGAATAGAATGTGTTGCAATCCCAGGATAGATAATAAACCAGCAATCTCTAGACCATGATTAAGAGATCAAGAATGTGTCATACAGAACGTTCATGTTTTTTCCCCTTCCAGCCAAACTAGATTGGCACAAAACTGCATTTTGGAAAGCTGCCAGGTGTGATGAGGTCTACTTCCGTCTTCAACCCATGAACAATTTATTTATTTGTTACAAGCCATTGCATTGGGAGTGATTTCTGATGGTTAGCAATATAAATAAGCCATAAATGTACAATAGCCTCAGAATATGCAACAATAAAACTGTAAAAACAATAAAAGCATAAGAGTAATAGAACTAAAAAGAAAAAGAAAAGAACAGTTACAAGCACCACCCCAAACGAATCACAATAACATTGACTCATAAGTCCTTTTTTTACAGCCTTACAATAACCCCTGCTCTACCACTTGGGGTTATTCTTCAAAGTGGGGACCACTCTAGAAAAATGGTATCTTTATGCAGGGAGTTGTTGATCTGGACCAGCACACAGGACAGTCTAGTTCCACCTGGAGCAAACTGGAAGCCAAGGCATGTTGTACTTTATAGGTTAAAACCAATATTTTGAATGATGCCAGAGAAACTGTGGAGAGCTACAGCAGTGGCTGCAGTGAAGGTCTTATATGGCTGTAGCTGTTATCACAGCCATGGTGGCTCAGTAGTTAGAACTGCAGGCTACTTCTGCCGACTGCCGACTGCCAGCAGTTTGGCAGTTCGATTCTCACCAGCTCCAGGTTGACTCAGCCTTCTACCCTTCCGAGATCGGTAAAATGAAGACTCAAATTCTGGGGGCAATATGCTGACACTGTAAACCACTTAGAGAGGGCTGTGAAGCACTGTGAAACGGTATATAAGTGCTATCGCTTGCAATTACTATCACACACATTAGTATCTAGGCTGCTGCATAATGCAAACGGCAAACTTGGAAGGCAGCGCCACATATACAGCATTGTAGTAGTCTAATTTAGTGTTGATGAGGGTATGTGTTATTTTTGCCAGGGTCTCCTACTCCAGGTGGTGCCTCTTCTGCTTCTTTTACTCATGCTATGGTTTTTTTTAATGTTCTCTCTCTTCTACTCCTGGACAATATGCAAGAAGATTTTATCCTTCTACTTATTCACCAATAGTGAATGTTTGTAGAACATAAATACATAGAGAAAGAACTGCTGGCATCTCTTGTTACATTTTTCAATGAGATTTGCAAAAACTATTTAAAGCTAAATTTAGTTGACATCTACAGTTGATTGGTGCCAGGTCAAAAAATAAATCCTCTCTTTTTTTGTCTTTTATTAATGGTTGAATTCTGCATACTTTCCAGGACAACCCCCTCCAATTATTTGTTCTATAATTAGCTCCCCCAATAAAATGTTGACTAATATAATGCAATCAAACCAAATTAATATCGGGCTGGCATAATTAGGCTAATGTGGGAACCTGGTCACTGTAATCTTTCAAGTATCTTATTACCAATTTTGAAGAATAGTTGTAGTATCGTTTAGAAAATGTTGGTGTTGGCAAATTGGGCCACAACTGCAGAACTAAATTGCAAATCAAAATTTATCTATCATCTATCTATCTATCTATCTATCTATCTATCTATCTATCTATCTATCTATCTATCTATCTATCTATCTATCTATCTATCTATCATCTATCTATCTATCTATCTATCATCTATCTATCTATCTATCTATCTATCTATCTATCTATCTATCTATCTATCTATCTATCTATCTATCTATCTATCTGCACACACACACACACACACACACATACACACATACGCACACCTGTGCACACATACACATATACATATATATTGGAATGTAAGGACAAATGTCTGCATTTTATATAAGTATCTGTGATCTTTTTATTTTTTGTTACAGCTGATTATAAGGAAAGCTTCAACACCATTGGAAATATTGAAGAAATTGCCTATAATGCTGTTTCATTCACTTGGGATGTTAATGAAGAGGCAAAGGTAAGATCTGTCAAAAATGTGTATCTTTTGTAGGGGTAACATGCAAAATTGCTTAGCAAACAAAACTTAAGGCATTATTTTGCACTGTCGTGGGGGAAAAAATAAAACCAATTGTGTACCACCATAAGCTCTTGAGTAAAAGACAGGATATACTGTACATCTACATCCATAAAAATACAGACATTTTAATAATGGATATTTTGTTGTTCAGATTTTACTAGTCTTACTAGCTCCCTTGCTGTGGCCTAGAGGTAGAGCTCTTGCCTCACAATTAGGAGGTTGTGAGTTCAATCCTAGGTAGAGGCAGATGTAGATCTCCTGCTTGGGCAGGGGGTTGGACTAGATGACCTGTAAGGTCCCTTCGAACTCTGTTAATCTGTAATCTGTAAAGATTGCCAATCTTTGAGAGTCTTGTTTAAGTACCAGATGTCAGTGAAGCTATTTTTAAAGTCTGCATGAGGTACTATATCCTCTTTTATTACGAACATCAGACCATTTAGCTTGAAATTGTCTACATTATATATAGATAAATATCATGTCAGGGTTTTAGGAATGCACGGTTGATTAAAGCGTAATAGTTCCATTTGTGCCTAAAACTAAAACATAGTGAACCTATGTAACTTAAAAGCAAATATTATGGCTTAACAAGATGTGTGGGTGGAAAAACCTTGGTGTTCCAATAGTTTCAGTGAATTATCTTCCCTAATCTTACATGGAGTCTCACAAGATGAACTTTGGACTTTCTAGATGCAAAGAACAAAGTTGGCATATGCCTCATTTCAAGCGGCATAGGTATTTGTCTTTCCCATAGAGAAGTAAAACCCACTTACTGTATGTACTCCATTTGTATAAATGATTCACACAATCAGCCTATTTTCCTGCACTTGAGATGAACTTGAAGTGGGATGAAAGATTTATTTGAAGTGGGATTTTAATAGCAGATCAGGGTAACTTTAGGGAATGGCATATCATGAAGTAATACTTTCCCGGACTAACAGAACATTGGCCTTAGGTGTAGTTGATGTAGGATCAAGAGAATCACCCCTCCTTGACCATGTAATGCTTCTGAAGCAACTCTTGCTGAAAAGCATTTATCTGAATCAACTTTGTCATCATCTGGAGATAGCTTCAGTGGTATATCTACAAGGGCAGAAGGTCAACATCTGCAAAATGGCAACCGCTTATTGTGATATCAGGATCAGAAGGATGTAGCATGAAGGAAATCCATTTGTTCCAAAATACATTCATAAGCCTGTCAATTAGCAATTGCACTAGTAATATTTGCAGATGAAGAAACAATGCCTCTTGGAATCACTGAGGCAAATATTCCATTGCATAGTATAATTGTATAATTTGCTGGACAGATATTCTTAATTACCATTCCTGCTTGCTCTTGCAGCATAACCAACATTGATGGAACATTTGTAGAACGTGCAACATATTGGAAGAGTTAAATATTACCCCTTAGTTGTCTTTTCTGCAGGCTAAATATACACACTTCATTCAGTTTTCCTCATAGAAACTTGTCTTCAACATTGTTGTGGCTCTTCTCTGAATATATGCTAGTTTGTTGATATTGCTTTATTTGATCATCATTGCTTACCTCACACATAAATAGCTTAGGGTCCTCATCCTTATGATTTATTTATTTATTTATTTATTTATTTATTTATTTATTTATTTATTTATTTATTTATTTATTTTGATTGATTGATTGATTGATTGATTGATTGATTGATTGCATTTGTATGCCACCCAACTCCCGAAGGACTCTGAGCAGCTAACAACAATTGCAAATACAAAAAATATAAAAGCATTAAAACAGATAAAAAACAAATTTAAAAAACTCATACATACCCATTCATGGCCAGATCTCTTCAATTATAGCTGTGAGATCAACGGCCTTAAGCCTGCCGGAAGAGCCAGGTCTTAACTGCTTTTCGGAAGGCCAGTAGGGTGGGGGTGGTCCGGATCTCCGGAGGTAGTTGGTTCCAGAGAGCCGGGGCAGCCACAGATAAAGCCCTCCCCCATGGGCCCGCCACCCGACATTGTTTAGCTGACGGGACCTGAAGGAGATCAACTCTGTGGGATCTCACCGGTCGCTGTGAGTCAGTATACTACTGAGCTACATGTGAATCTGACATCTGCATCATATCAGTCAATCCTATACAGATCAGTTCCACAACCATCTGGAATAATACCGTAGTAGGGAAAAAGCTTCCATAGTGACAGAAATGAGTTGATAAATCAGATTATACGTATATGTGGTACTACTGCGTCTCCAGACACTTCCTTAATTCTCACCATATTCACTGCCCACCTGATTTCTTTTTTGTATCATTATGGTAAAAAAATAATTAGGACAATATGCAGTGCATTGACCTTTATGTATTTATAGCAATACCTTAGGGTCTTACCTTAGCAATACCTTAGCAATACCTTAGGGTCTTAGGGACCCAATACCTTAGGGTCTTACTAGGATCCCACCCAGTTCATCTGGGAGAAATTGTGTGCCTTGTGGCTATAATCATGGGGAAGCCATTTTGTAAGTCTCTCCATGTGCATGCTATCATGTATCCAAGCCTTGGAAAGCAAAAACAACAACAACAACCCTTTTACACACACACTCCAAATCCTAAAATATGCTCACTACACTTAGCAGCTATCCTTTCTGAATTGGTGCTGCCTATACTTCTTAACATATTATGCAGTATCACTGGTTCTAAAACCATCAGGCCTAACAAACCAAGAACAATATAAGGAGTCACTTCTGAATAGTCTCTTTATTGTTGTTGTTCATCTAGAGACAGAATCTTGCTATACTAAAGAGATTATCTGCAAAACTATAGATATACTCTGTGAATTGCTAGGGAGGGTCCATCCTTGCTCTCCTCCTGCCCACCAGACATTCCAAGCTCTGCTATCTCTTTGCCCTCTGGAAAGAATCCCTCCCTCCTATGGTTCAAAATTATATTCCCCCACAAAAAGACTGCTTTAGATTAGGCCTCCTCAATATAGGGCCCATGGGTTGGGATTAAGTCTAGACTTCCAAGCCTCACCACTGCTGCCACAGCTCCACTCGCCACCAAACAGCTGGATGACGTGCCACCAATTCCTTTGTAGCCCACAATAATTTCTGATTTTATCAGCCCTTTTTATTCTCCAAGTTATTCAGGCCTGCTTTAGATTACTTTAATGGGATATGTGCATCATGTTATGAATGCGTACATTCCATAATTGATAAGAAGCGTGTATCTATACATGAGTACAAAATATTAAAAAGTGAAACAGCAGAAGTCCCATAAATTCATGAGAAGATGATGGTGAGAAATTGGTGAGAGAAAAAAGATAATTGTTAACAATTTTTTTGCTATCTTGTCAATTAGTATAACTTAAGGTGACCAGATTTTAATATTTGTAAAGCGGGACACCATTGACAGGGGGGGTTCTAGGGGAGCAAGATGGGAGGGGTCCGTCTCTCTTATTCTGCAGCTTTGTGCACCCCCCCCAAAACACCCCCCCCTTCATCGCAGCCAGGGGTGGGTTCCTACCCGTGCGGTCTTGCCTGTTCGTCGCCGCAGAGCTGAAGAAGCTGGTGGCGTTCGTGGCGCGGGGCTTCCCCCGCCCGCTTTCCCTGGCCGCCGGGACGCCGCCATTTGCGTTCTTTTGCCCTCTTGCGCAGGGCTTGCGCAGAGGGCAAAAGAACGCAAATGGCGGCGTCCCGGCGGCTGGGGAAAGCGGGCGGGGGAAGCCCCACACCGCAAACGCCACCAGCTTCTTCAGCTCTGCGGCGACGAACAGGCAAGACCGCCGCTGCCCCTCTCACTGCCCTCCCTCCCCGCCTGGCAGGAGGAGGCAGGCGAGGCAGGAGGCAGAGGGGTGTGCAGGGCAAATTCAAAAAGCGGGACTTTTTTGAAACGCCGCGGGACGCGGGACAAATTATTAAAAAGCGGGACTGTCCCGCCAAAAGCAGGACGTCTGGTCACCTTAGTATAACTGCCCTCTAATATCAGGATGTAAACATCTGGTGTTACCAGAGAAATATGCATCATATATAATCTTGGTGGGAAATACTTTTGGAAGGGTAATGTTTCTGATCTTTTCAAAATTTCAGGACTTTGTTAAGCCAAAGTGTTGCTCTTATGTCAAAAGGAACTGTTTCAGGGAATGTCTCCAGCATGTAACTGTTGACATAGAGTTCTTGTATTAATTTTCTATGGTAAGATTCAGATTAAATGCATACTGAAACTGATTAGTTCACTAGAATATAATTGTCCTTCAGATCATTAGCTGCTGTAGATTTTCCTAATCTAGTTCAACTGTGTATGTCAGTGAGAAAGAGATGTATATTTCATTTTCCTAGAATAATCTTCTTAATACAACAATTGTAACAATACATTTTCTGTTAATGATTGATATTTTAAAAATCTGGATTAAAACTGGAAACTATATTTAAACACAACCATCAAAATATTTATTGGAGAATGCACTTCTTTAAAACACATTTAAAATAAAATGTTTTGCCTAATACACCATGACGTCTTTAAGAAAGGCAGTGTACACACATGATTGAACAGGTGTGTGATCGGTTTTTGCAGCAAATTGAATTTTTATGTAGTTGCTGGGGTGTGGTGCAGGGTTTCAGAAGCTGCTTAAATGAAATGTAAACATTTGTTGTAGACATTGGTATTGAGCTGAAACAAAGGCGTTGAATTTGTCTGGAATTTATAAGGGAAAAAAGCTATAAAAATTGTGCTAACTCTGCACAAAGAACTTGTATTTATTTAATGCCCTACTCTAGCCTGAGTTGAGTATTCTGAAGTAACTACATAACATAAAAACAAACAAACAAATATACAGTTAGTACTTGAATTTGTTTCACAGTTAATATGTTCCTAATAGGATCTTTTTGTGGCATGGAATTCTCTTAAACTAAATATTTGTTCTCTCTCCTATAAATAGGATTCATATTTTTAAACCATAAGGTTATTAAGATTATAACTAGCAGTCTTATACTAGACAAGTCTTCAGAGTCTGTGGACATTATTGGTATCAGCCCTTTGAGATGGACCAGGTCAGGAAACAGGCTCGGTAATTTTGATATTGGCTATAATAATGGAATCATCAAAACCTGACAGTGTTTTCTTTCCCTTCCTCTTAAATATGTCTAGTTTAATGAAAAGAAGGATCAGGGGAGACATGATAGCAGTGTTCCAATATCTCAGGGGTTGCCACAAAGAAGAGGGAGTCAAGCTATTCTCCAAAGCACCTGAGGGTAGAACAAGAAGCAATAGGTGGAAACTAAACAAGGAAAGAAGTAACTTAGAACTAAGGAGAAATTTCCTGACAGTTAGAACAATTAATCAGTGGAACAACTTGCCTCCAGAAGTTGTGAATGCTCCAACACTGGAAGTTTTTAAGAAGATGTTGGATAACCATTTGTCTGAAGTAGTGTAGGGTTTCCTGCCTAGGCAGGGGGTTGGACTAGAAGACCTCCAAGGTCTCTTCCAACTCTGTTGTTGTTGTTGTTGTTGTTATTTATTTTATTTTATTTTATTTTATTTTATTTTAATTTTATTATTTTATTTTATTTTATTTTATTTATTTTATTTATTTTATTTATTTTATTTATTTTATTTTATTTTATTTTATTTTATTTTATTTTATTTTATTTTATTTTATTTTATTTTATTTTATTTTATTTTATTTTATTTTATTTTATTATTTGTTCTTCTATGCCGCCCTACTCCCGAGGGACTCCGGGCGGCGTACAACAATTGTATAAGAACATTAATAATAGACAGTAATTTAAAAACAACAGTTAAAAGATATATAAAAATTAAAAAATGTTCACAATCAGCCATACCAAGGGGGGAGTTCAGATGGATTTAGTCTTTCCCACCTGCCTGCAGGAAGAGCCATGTCTTAACGGCTTTCCGGAAGGCCAGCAGGGTGGGGATGGTTCGAGTCTCTGGGGGAAGTTGGTTCCAGAGCGCGGGGCCCCCCACAGAGAAGGCCCTCTGAGATATTATTATTATATCTCAGGAAATTGGGGGGAGGAGGGTCATGAGAAGCTAACCTGCGTTAGTTCACTGGCATAAATTGTGGTATTTCTCTCTTGTGCCTTTTATTATTCCCTGTGGCTGTCAATAGCTTTGCAGGATCTTGTACTTCTGCATCTGTTTGGCTAAAACTAGATAATTGAACAAACCATGAGCTGGATGACTGTATTCAGCAGAACGAGAAAATACTTGATTCTAGATTGTTCACTTTATCTAGGATCTGTTATCTGCATCCAAATATTTATTTCCTGTGTTGTGTCCTTAAAAGAGACTTCTAATCGCAACCAGGGTGTGTTCCCTGGTGCATTTGGTTATCCCTTGAGATGGGGACTTCTTGGTTAATGGCATACCAATGAGGCAACCTCTTTCTCTCCGGAAATATGCAGTTGGTCCCTATACATTAACATGTTTTGATGGTGCTATACATTCAGACAATTTTCTAGCAATATGCCCCAAAGACAAATGTATTACAGATGGTCCTTGACTTATGACCACAGTTGGGATCAGAATATCTGTTGCTAAGCAAGGTGTTTGTTAAGTGAGTAGTGCTAATTTTGTGAACTTTTCCCCATGTTGTTAAGCAAATCACTGAAGTTGTTAAGTGAATCACGTGGTCATTAAATGAATTTGGCTTCCCCCTATTGACTTTGTTTGTTGGGAGTAGAGATGTAGAATTTCCGGAAATTTTGAAGTTTGGAAAAAAACCCGTTTTTTTTCCGTTTTTTTCGGGGGGGGAAGGGAAATTTTCGGAAAAATTGAAAAAATGTTACATTAGCATTTTTTTGTCTTTTTAGGATTGAAAGTCATTCTGTTACTTTAGGAACATAAAATATGACTATGGACAATTTGACTTGGCATAAAATTATCACAACTAGCATATTAAAAATATAGTGTAGCCAAACAATTACCACAAACAGAATTTACTTTTTTATAATATTTATTTGTAACAAAGGGAGCAACAATCTCCTGAACTGCTTACTAGTTTATGTGGAACAGCCAAAAAGCCTCCACAAAACAATTTTCAAAACCAAAAGTAACAATTTTTCATATTTCCTGTCCACAGTATTAAATAAAAATACAAATAAAAACCCCATTCTCATAAGTCCCTTCATTCAGCACAGGTCCTTTTTGTTGCTCTGTATTTTGTTCCACTGCTTTTGAGGCCTAGTGAAGAGGACAGAACAAACCAAACACACCCACTAACATGCAAAAGCAAAACTGAAACCTTTTTCTTGTTACAATAGTAGCACCTCCTAAAGGAAGAAATGCATACTGTTCTTGCATTGGAGGGTTCAGTTTGTTACCTAGGACTTGCTTGTCCTCACTCAGTGCACAGAAATTAGAATAATCTGATATCATACATTTTTTAAAGAAATGATTTGGAAAATATTTGAACACCCTGTCTTAAAATATTTTATTCATCATGTTAAAATAAAATATTCCACAATGTTTTTTTTCTTATTTCAATTTTTCCAATTTTTTGGGGAAAAAACAAAAAAGCCTTCAGGAAAAAAACGAAAAAAAAACCGTTTTTTCACCGAATTTGTCTGGTTTTTTCCCGGGCCTTCACATCTCTAGTTGGGAGACCCTCTGGGAAGATATGCAAATATCAGTCATGTGACCCTGGAATACTGCAACTGTCATAAATACATGCCAGTTGTCAAGCACTCAAATTTTGATCATTTGACCACGGGGATGCTGCAATGACCATTAGAACCAGTCATAAGTCACATTTTTCAGTGCCGTCATAACTTCAAACAGTCATTGAACGAATGGTCATAAGTTGAGGACTACCTGTGCTTAAATCAAGGGCTTGTTGCATCATTACTCTTAGTAGTTTATGTAGGTTTTACTTTTATTTTACTCACTGCCTTGGAATATTTTAAACTAAAACTTCTTCCTGTGAAACAAGTTTTGATTATATGGTTTCTTGTTGTTCAAGTATAATTTTAAGGAGAGTTCTGTGCAGGTCTTCATAAAACTTTATTAGAGCATGCATGAGAAGCTTCTAGGAAATGTTATGCAGGTGTGGTACAGTTAAATTTCTTGATTCAGTTCCAATCAAACTCCAGTTAAAGGGAGGTGAGATGAGAGGATGAGCGCTAGAGGAAACATTGTTGGAGGAGATAAGCCCCTAGTTTGAATGGCATGAGAAAGCTTCTCTTCCTAAACCACTCTCTATGCCTTTGGTGTCTCCTGAATGTACTGGACTATAACTGCCATCATTCCTACCTACCAGAGATGGGTGGGAGAGGAGATATACTCCAATCACCTCTGTTGCCAGTGCAGGAGAGTCACCTAGTCCTCTATAGCGATTTTGTAAAACTATAAACATGGGCATCTGAAGAACCTTAATTTAAGCACTGTGCCACTTTGAAAAAAATACTTTTTTTGTTATTTACGTTATTTGTTTCAGAGTATATCATAGATATTTTAATTTTATTTATTTATTTATTTATTTGGAAATTCTTCTATGCCGCCCTACTCCCTAAGGACTAATTATTATTAAACTGTATAGTTTGCAAGCTGCTAAGTGTTTTGGCGAGGTACAAAATATTACCAAGTCTTGAGAACATGATACTGGTCCTCAGTAAACCTCTGAGAATTTACTAGACGCTGGTATCAATACTAGTTACTAAGCTGGTACATACTTAACGGTTATTGAATATCATCTTCAAGGCCATCTCCATGTTCTTCTATAGCAGCGGTTCCCAACCTGGGGGCCGGGACCCCTTTGGGGGTCAAACAACCAGTTCCCAGGGGTCGCCCCGGCATCCTCAGCTCCCCCCACTGCCACAAGCAGGGCCATATCGCGCCCCACAACACGCACCCCCACCGCGCCCCACCCCGCTGCCGCCATTTGGGTTCTTTTACTGTCTGCGCATGCGCAGCATGCTCTGCGCATACGCAGAGGGTAAAAGCATGGGGCGGGGCACGGGTCGTGGCATTAGGAAGGTTGGGAACCACTGTTCTATAGGTTGCTGGATGGTCTGTGCTACTCCTTTCTGCCCAGTCTGCTCCAGGCCAAACTCTCACTGTGCATCAGAAGGGCACTTCTAGAGACCTATGCGTGCATTTTGGTTCTAACCCTACAGACACCCAAGAGTAGTTGCCAAATTGTAATTCTTATTGTAACAGGAGGAGAGAGTTATGAAACGCATGCCTGGAGATTAGTCATCATACTTATGTATTGTTTCAATTGAATTGAAACTTCTGTAGTTTTTTCCCCCCCTTCTGGCCCACCATACCTATTCTACTCACAAAAAAAGTAGAGCTTTCAAACTCAAAAAAACTCTAGACCAAAAAATGTTTGCACAAGCAGGTTGCTCTCAATTTAATGACCGCAACTGGGATCAGAACTCCCAACACTAAGGGCTGTTGTCCTTAAGTGAGTCATCACATGTCTGTGCTGATTTTACATCCTTCTTTGCCATGATCAGTAAGCAAATCACTTGGTCTTAGCAAATCCAGCTTCCCCCTATTGACTTTTCTTGTTAGAACCTGGCAGGGAAAATTGCTGCCCCCCCCCCACATACGTAAGTGTGGCTTAGAGAGTTTATTAATGTTCCCCGGCAATTCCCTTCACCCAGCCTCAGAACTGTCCCAGATAACTCCAGCCACAAGCAGGCCAAGGTTAGTCTAAAAGGCAATGGCCAATAGTCCATAAAACAATGGAAACTTGCTCAACAAAGAAGTCCACCAAACAAACTTAGTCAACCAGGCCAAATTGAAGTACACCCACAAGAGCTCACTTGACAAGAGAAGTTCAGAGTTTCCAAAGTCTAGCAGGAAGCACCAGGAACAAACACACACAGCCAGAAACCAAACACATTGTTCCCAGCAACGCCTCTCTGTCTGCTGTGATAAATAGCTTTCCGGTGCAGGCCATCAAAACGGGCAGGGCCTTCTCCCGAGTAATCTGGCAGTTCTCTGTTGCTCTTGTCTCTTCTCCGCCCTGCGTGCTCTCGGATCCATCACAGAAGGCAGCTCCTCCTCCTCGTCTTCACCGATCATCCACCCCTGCAATCATCATGGGATTTGTGTGATGTATAACTCTGCAACCGTTATAAATACATACTGGTTGCCAAATACCCAAAATCTGATGATGTGACTGCAGGGATGTTGTGACAGTTGTGAGGACCAGTTGTAAGTCACTTTTTTCAGTGCCATCATAACTTTGAATGGACGCTAAATGAATGGTTGTAGTCGAAGACTACCTGTAATTGATTATAGCATTTGTGATAAGATACATGATAATTCAAGAGTCATGTTTGCAAGCTTTATTCTTCCTTTTTTCAATCTTTACTCATGATCTCAAGGCAGTAGGTACAATGCTTTACTCCATCCCGGTGTACTTGTTTAGCAAGATAATATGCTTTTGTGATCTCTATTGCTTTTCCTTCAAACTTCTCTCCTTCCGTAGCATCCATATAGCGTATGGTACCGTAACTCTATTCTTCTCTCTTGAACTCCTTGTTGCTGGAGTAAAAAAAGACCCCTATGAAAGCAAATGATATCAGGGTGAAAGATTTAATGAAAGATTATTTATCTTCCAGATAATTGATGATGGGTTGTCCATTTTTCAGAAGCAACTGCCACTGCAGCACTGTCATCCAAACCACAAAGCTAAACAAAAATTAAAAACAGACTAAGGGAATTGAAATGCTGATTTCACATGCTTGCAAATTGCCTTGCCATAATTAAATATAAATCTTCCCAGTGTGGGTTCAGAAGGAGGGTAATTGGATGGTGTACTGAGCATGAAACCTTTCCAAAAACCATTGATCCTCCCCATTTTTTTCTATTCCACTTTCCTCTGTGTGCTATAAGGAAGAACATGACATTAATACTGATATGACAAGCTCACATCACAAATGTACCTCTCTTGATTGTTTAAGAGACCTGATATACAGTATGTAATGTCAGAAGAAGAATATTCTACCTTTCTGAATGATAATCTGTGTAACATACATTGCATCATCCCTCTTCTTCTGTACATCTCTGTCAATATAATTTACTACAGCTGAATTTATTTCTTTAATTCAGTCTTCCCAGCTTATAACCTCCAAAGGTCTTGTGTACAGTAAATCAGTTTTGCACTGCAGTCTTTTAATGTCAGGAATCAACAAGGCACTTGTTAGAACGAATCCGCTTTGTGATGTACAGACATGGTGATACCTCTAAGCTAGATTTGATGATAGAAAGGCAATAAAACTTACATTTTTAAACTTTTGAGTCCAATTAAAGGAGGAAACTAGAGTCATATTTTCTCTATTCTCCCCACCTCAAGATACTTTGAAAATACTGGGAAAAACCTGAACTTCAAAAACATGTTATGTCATATTTTCTGGAGGTGTTCTTTTTTTTTAGAGAAACCGGTGACTAAATTTCTGCTAACAAAGGGAATATTGTTCTGCATTGCATCCATTGTCAGAGATGCATAATGAAGCTTATCAGCAGTTATCAATAGACAGACAATAGTGCTGTGGAAGACATCAAGGATGGGGGCAATAGAACAACACTGCCACCCCCTTTGATACATTTTCTAAATTCTGTGTGCCGAAGGTGCCTGAAGGAGTTTATATTAAGACGGGGAGCGCTGCTCGTTGCTTAATCTGAATCTGTCATGTTTTTCCCAGCAACTTTCATAGCAGTTAAAGTTCAACCATGTAGTTCGTAAGCATAGTCCTGAGATACTATCAAGAATAGAAATGCCGCTGTGCTTTTAGTTCGGTCAAGTAAACAAGCTGAACTGACTTCACCCTAAATTACTGGGCAGTACTATCTACTTGGTGATCAGATAATTGCTGCTAAATTCTCTGTGCAAAGCTTTTTCACCCTGTAGTCTATTGACCAACCTCCCTTTTCCTTTAGTCTTCTTTTTCAGAATGAATTCAACAACAGTGAGAGTGTCCATGAAAATGTTGCATGAGTTGATTGTATTATCTCAGCATTATCAATACTTGAACTGATAGACGGTATCAGGATTAACCTCCATGGAAAACTGAAAGCGGCCCAATGCATCACAATAAGCCAGTGATGGATAACTTTTGATAGCCCAGAGCTGTGTTTAACATTTCTGGAGAGACTAATGGGAATAGTGTCTGAACAGGTCCCAGCATTTAGTCAATCATGATTGATCTCAAAATGTAAGGGTCATACTTGATTACTATTTTAATAGCCCTGTTGGCCAGTCTGGAAAATAGAAAAATATTCCAGAAGGAGGAAATAGAAAATGACTTTTGTATTTTTGCCAAAAAAATTTACATTGATAAATCTATAAAGTAATCAGAAATTGAGATTTATTTGATGGAGTATGTACCGACAGTCACAAATCAAAAGACAACACTGAAATAAGAATAGGAACTGATTTTTCTCTAGATATTTGGTGGGAAATTATTTGCTTTTTAAATTATGTTAAGTCTACCTTAATTTTTATGAATTTCTTGCCTTCAAATGCTTTTTTTTAGTTTTCCAGAGGAAGCCCCTGGAAGCCACAAAGAAAGGATTATAGACCACATATTTTACTAGGGCTATAAATTGTCCCCAGAATTAAGCCATGGTTTGTTTAACAATGTGTTCAGTAAACCGTGGGTGGCTTGCTTTATACAACGTGCTCTGTTGTAAGTAATGAGTTCAAACCCAGAGTAGTTTATCAACCAATCTAGACAATAATGTAGTTTATCAACCAATTTAGACTATAATGTCTAGACAACCAATCTAGACATTATAGACAATACTTACAGTAGCTAAATGTACAATAGTTTTAAGTTGGATTCTTCATTATATTTAACCAGTATATTTTGTCTAGAATTCCATTAGTATATGGAATTGGTTTAGCCTGTGCTAACAAATGATTTTGTTGACTTCTCAGTCATAGCTAAATATGCCAAGATTAGACCTGAAATCATTTTTCATGCAAAGATGCATCCTACAGGAACATAAAACCTTTTCCCTCTGAGGAACTCATTACAGAAGTCATAGCGAAAGTCAATATTCTCAGAGTATCATCATTTCCAAGATTAGATTATCAGCCAGAAGAAGCAGAATCTTTTTCGCAACAATATGATTCCAGAATAATCTGCTTGAGGACTCATATAGCAATAGCAATAGCACTTAGACTTATATACCGCTTCATAGTGCTTTACAGCTCTCTCTAAGCGGTTTACAGAGTTCAGCATATTGCCCCCAACAATCTGGATCCTCATTTTACCCACCTCAGAAGGATGGAAGGCTGAGTCAACCTTGAGCCGGTGAGATTTGAACAGCTGAACTGCTGAACTAGCAGTAGCCTGCAGTGCTGCATTTAACCACTGCACCATCTCGGCTCCTATCATGTCATGGAGCTCTTAGCAGCATTTATTAAAATTTGTAAAATCCATCTTTTACTTTTAAGGATTCTTCAGCTGTTTCATGTATGTATGTATGTATGTATGTATGTATGTATGTATGTATGTATGTATGTATGTATCAGGGGTAAAATGCTCCCAGTACGGATCAATTCAGGCAGACCGGTAGCGATGGCCACCCGTGATTTGCTGAACCACCAGCGATGGCTGGCTGGCCATGCCCCCGAACCAGTCTGCCGCTTGCTGCTCGCTCGCCCTGCAAGCAGATGTCCCAGGACTGCACATGCGGTAGGACGCGAGTCCATACCGGAAGAGGGCTGTGGGAGATGTGGTGCGCATGTTCAGCAGCCCCGGGACATCCACTTGCCGTTTCCCGCATTTTGGACCTGGTTCTGCTTCCACGGGGCCTTTGGCCGACTGCAGCTGCTCTCAGATTCAGCGCCATAGAAGCAGCAGCAGCAGCAAAAGGTAAGGCGACAGTGGCGGGGGGGAGGAAGACCCGCTGCACCTCGGGTCCTGAATGGCAGGGTGTGCTCTTGCCTGGGCTCTCCGCCATCCCAGAACTGCACTGCGTCGGGGAATTAAAAATCTAAATCTGTGTGTGTGTGTGTGTGTGTGTGTGTGTGTGTGTGTGTGTGTGTGTGTGTGTGTGTGTAATGAGTATACATTTATTATATTTAAGTACTTGATTTAGATTTTTATTTAGTTTTGCCGCTGATTCTGCCCTCCTTTTAGAAATCGGCTGCCATTATATTATTCTAAAGCAGGGGTGTCAAACTCAAATTCATTGAGGGCCGCATCAGGATTGTGTTTGACCTCAGGGGGCTGGGGTGGGCATGGCCAGCTTGACGTCACTCTTGTTGGGGCGCCTGTCATGGCCTGAGTGCTCTGCCAGCGAAAACAGACTCCTGATCTCTGTTTTTGGCTGCGACAGCCTCCTGCAACCCTCCTGCAATAGCACTCAGGAGGGTTGCACGTGGCCCTCCCAAGCCCCATTTTTGCTGGCAGATGTACCATGGGCTGGTCCTTCACTGTTTCCAGGACTGCCCCGTGGGCCAGATCTAAGTACCCTGCAGGCTGGATCTAGCCCCCGGGCCTTGAGTTTGACACCCCTGTTCTAAAGGTATATTTGCCCTGTGTCACAGAAAGATTGCAAACTGCTGACCTAGACATAGGTTCATGTGCTAATGGTAAGGTGACCAGACGTCCCGATTTTGGCGGGACACACCCGCTTTTTCACCATTTGTCCCGCGTCCCGCCCGCCCTCTTAAAAAGTCCCGATTTCTTGAAAGAATGCCCGACTAGGGCATTCTTTCAAAAAATCGGCCTGAAAGGCAGCAGGCCTCTCAGCTCGGGCCGGCTGTGGGCGGCGTTGGCGGCGGGCGGGCGTCCCGCGTTGTTGACTCCTCCGGCGGCGGCTGGAAGCTGGGGGGAGGGGGAAGGGAGGCTGTTCCTCCTCTCCTTCCCCCGCCCCATCCCTAGCCCCGCCCTCGGAGGCGCCGCTGCTGTTGGGAAGGGTGAGGGACGAGGAGCCGTCGCCGCTTTGAATTTATGTCACGAGCGGCGCAAACAGCCCTTCCTCATCCCCCTCCCCTTTCTTCCCCCCGTCGCCTCGCTGCCGCCGTTGCCCTGGGGCCGGGCGGGCGACCAGGAGACCGCGGGGCTTGGATGCTTGGAGCAGGTAAGCTGCCGGCTGCCTCCTTTCCCCGTCTCCTGCCTCCCGTTCGTTGCTTGCCAGCCCAGCCGAAGGGAAGGCGGGAGGCGAGGAAAGGCCTCCCGAAAGGAGGGGAGGCGAGCCAGCCCGGCCGAAGGGAAGGCGGGAGGCGAGGAAAGGCCTCCCGAAAGGAGGGGAGGCTTCGGGAGCCCGCCTCCCTTTCGGCCCGAAAGGGAGGCGGGCTCCCGAAGCCTCCCCTCCTTTCGGGAGGCCTTTCCTTGCCTCCCACCTTCCCTTCGGCCGGGCTGGCAAGCAACGAACGGGAGGCGGGAGACGGGGAAAGGAGGCAGCTTACCTGTCGCGAGCTGCAGGCATCCAAGCGCCCTCCCGCCTCCCCCCTCCCCCCCCCCACCTCACCTGGACGCCGACATTTGCTGTTTTGCCCTCTGCGCATGCACAGCGTTCTGCGCATGCGCAGAGGGCAAAACTCAAATGGAGAAACCCACCCCCATCAATGGTGTCCCGCTTGAAGAAAAAAAAATCTGGTCACTTTAGCTAATGGGGCATTAGTAGACAACATTTAATAAAATAACAGAGAATCCACAGAAATATTTGTATATTTTCTAATGCAATATTAAACAATTCCAAATCTTGTAATAATAAAACCTATGACACCAAGCAGCTCAAGCTGGCCTGAAACCTCTAATTCAAGTCCTGCGAGGGAATGAATATTGTTTATTCAGTTGGTTTTAAAACCTCATGTACAGTTGACAATTTTGTAGGGCAGCAGGCACCATCAGCAGGTCGATGATGGTGACTATTTTTGCAGTTTTGTTCGCCTTGGGGAACAATGAGTTTCAAGAAACTATTGTGAAAGACAGAGGAGAAGCATTTCATATATTGATTTCTCTGGCTGAGATTTCCACTACTGTTATTTTATTGATTCCAACACTGCGACTTGTCTAGCAGGTATTTTAAATGAACTGTACAAACCATTTTGCCAGATTAGTTTCATTTATTGAAAGAACTGTAAATTACGTAATAATTAAGTAAAGCAACTTACATTGATGTCTGTTTATACGGAAGAAAATTTCTCAAGGGGAGCTCCAAACGGAACTTTAAATATTAAATAGAGCTTGCAGGTCGTTCTTTGTGGAAAAGTATATCTCTGTAAACCTCTATTTTTCAACCCTATCAGATTTTCATCACTGTGAATTGTCTAAGCACAGACTTCTCTTCTCAAAAAGGAGTCAAGGGTCTTCCTTTGATGATTCAGATCGACACATACAGTTACAATAATCGCAGCAACAAGCCCATTCATCGGGCCTTCTGCCAAATCAAAGTTTTTTGTGACAAGGTAAGATAATATATTTTTTAATTTTGACATAACTGGGAGAGCAAATCTTTTTTCCTTCTTTGGTTAATTATTTTCGTTTTCTAGATTCAATTTTTATCATTGTTTATGTCTACAAATCATTTTCATTTTAGCTTTGTTTCAATTTTTTTTTCATTTTCTTTGCTATTGAGTTTTTCAATGATTAGCAGTAACAGTGGAACTTATTTGGGCTAACATTTTATATTTCAGAATCCCCTAGAAATTCTGTCACTCACAACTCTGATGGGAAAATGACAGCCTCTGGTTCCGCGTTGATAACGGCAGTCTTTCCCTCACACAATTTTATTTATTTACTAGCTGATTACCTGGCGTTGCCCGGGTATTTATTTATCCCAATCTTGTATTAGATAGGAAAAGGAATGAATTATATCTATAATGTCAAATCAAAGCAATTTTATTTACAGGGTTTTAAAAGTATAAGGACCGGCTGAATCCCACCCCTGATTCTGCTGTTTCTTTTATGGAGCACTTAGAACAAATTGACATTTAAAAAAGAAATAATACAATTAGTAAAAAGAAAAAAATTCAGATTAACAAACCAGTGCAAAATACATCGCAAATGAATGAACAATTGACATTCTTAAAATTATTTTAGAAATAGTAAAGGGCCAGTTTGGTGTAGCAGTTAAGGCAACAGGCTAGAAATCGGGAGATGGTGAGTTCTAGTCCCACTTTAGGCACAAAGCCAGCTGAATGACCCTGGGACAGTCACTTTTTCTCAGCCCCAGGAACAGTGGTGGGTTCCTACCAGTGCGGTCCACTCTATAGCACCGGTAGCGGCCCGCTGGTGACGTCACAGTACCGGTGTGGTCGGTTGCCGGTGCCTGGGCGCCGCCATTTTTTTAAAAAAAAATTATTTTTATTTTTAAATTTCTTCTGCGCATGCCCAGAAGCTGAGCTTCCGGCACTGCACATGCACTGCCTTCCTACCCCACAGTGAGTCAAAGCAGGGGAGGATGGCTGAGGGAGCGCATGAGATGCTGAAAGAACGGGCGGCAGGAGCTATCTCCATTCCCCTCCCTTCAGCAGTCCGAGAAGCCACGAACGCGCGGTGATGATCCCAGGCATTTTCGCACGTTTGAGTCTTCTCGAGCTGCTGAGGGGAGGGGGAACGGTGGCAGGAGCCTAGGATCATCGAATGGGGAGAAGCATTCAGGCCGGACGGAGCTCCTAGAAGAACTGCTGCCGCGGTCTTGCTGCTCCCATTGCGGAGGGGCTGTGTTGAGGGTGGGCAATGCCCCTCCACTTCTCCGGCTGCTGCCAAGCTCCCGAGGCCCATGCCCACACAGTCACATGGCTGGCAAGCCACACCCACAAAATAAGCCATGCCCACAGAGTGGTAGTAAAAAAATTAGGAACCCGCCCCTGCCCAGGAAGGAGGAAATGGCAAGCCACTTCTGAAAAACCTTGCCAAGAAAACTGTAGGGACTCCACATGCAACTGAATGGAAGGGGAAGAAATGGTAATAAGGAAATAAAATGGCTCTTGGGTGGTTCTCTACACTATTGCCAAAAAAAAGTGTAGCATCCCAACACAGAGAGAGAGAGAGAGAGAGAGAGAGAGAGAGAGAGAGAGAGAGAGAGAGAGAGAGAGACAGACAGACAGACAGACAGACAGATAGACAGACAGACAGACATTTGGACATGTTCATATATGTGTAAATGTGCAAATGAAGACATAGTAAGAATTTCTTACAATTCAAAGAGAAATACAACTAATTTCACCAATGGTGGGAAAGACTGAGGTCAATCTCTGAGTGTGAACCTGCTTGCTCTACTGTCTACGTGTTGTGCACTAGAGTATGAATTTAAATCCTCTGTTCTCTCCTTTTTTAATAGAGTTTGTTTTTAAACTAAGCTTGGATTGGGCAGCCTTTCAAAAGTAGGATACCTTGAATTAGAGGACTATTCTTTCAGAGTAAGATAGTTCTCTGCAAAGCATGACATCACTTGATCTCCACCAGAGGAATGCTTGTTCATATATTTCTTTATTAGATAGTATTTTATCCATTATAATCCCAAGACTCTTGGCACTCCTTAGGGGTATTCAGAAGCTGGAAGATTTTTGATAGCCAAGCTGTTATGAAAAGGCCTGTTGGGATACCATTGGACATTACATCCCAGTCCAGCAATTTCACTCTGCCCACAAAGAGGAAAAAATAATAATAGCTGAGATCTGGTTGCTAAGCGATGAGAACTCATAAGATGCAGTAGCGGATGGGGTGGGGAGAAGGCATGACAGAGTGGTAAAGCAATAAAAGGCTATCCAAGCTATGCCATTAGCTCATGCTTCACAATGTGTATGTACTTTGCTTCTGGATTGTCCAACAAGTGGAGTTGCAATGCAATATCACAATAAACCCTTTTTAAAATAAAAATAAAAAGGAGGTGGGGTTGTTGCAAGCAATGATTCTTAAGCGTTGTGTTTTAACGTCTATTTTTTTCCCCATCAAATATTTGCAGAGATTTAAGGATACAGCTGCCTGGTAAAAGCTCAGTAAATACCAAAGGAGTTAACAGTCTTATTCTGACTATTCTTCCGCTTGATGAGTTTTTTTTAAAAAAGGAAGGAGGGGTAAGGAGGGGGGGAAAGAGCTTAAGAGACTAAGGCTCATCAAAGGTGACCTATAGATGACAAGAAGTAGAGCCTTTGAATTATACATATTCATCACTTTGACTATCCTGTTTAATTGATACTTCAGATTTCATGGTTGGGAAGCAGGAAATGAGTGTTGACAGATCTAATCAAAGCCCTCTTAAAAGTGAGAGAAAAGAGTACAAGGGTAGTTAAAATGTTACTCTTATCAAACCTGGAGTCTGAGTAGCTCAGGAGGCTTAAAATAGGATGTGTGATCACTCAAAAATGAAGCTTGCCCCGGGCTGCGAATTGCCAGAAATTGGGAAAGCTTAGATTCTTTGTTAGGTTAGTTACAAAAGACCTCTCCATGACTCTGGATTCTGAGGTTGGTTGGTTTTATCCTTCTCAAACTGGGTCCCTTCAAGATGTGTTGAAGTGCTCTTCAGTCATGGCTTGGCATTCTAATCCTATTGCATCTGGGGAGGACTATGTTAGAGAAGGTATTTCTACATTCTACATTCCCAGTAATGATCAGTGAAACCATAAATGTCTCTGGGAATGTGGTCCTAAGATAACCATTTATAGCAGGGGTCTCCAACCTTGACAACTTTAAGACTTGTGGACTTCAACTTCCAGAATTCCCCAGCCAGCTTTGCTGGCTGAGGAATTCTGAAAGTTGAAGTCCACAAGTCTTAAAGTTGCCAAGGTTGGAGACCCCTGAATAGCCAAGAGTTCCTTCAAACTGCAGTCCCTGGACTGCAGGCAACCCTATTCAAACACTCTTTGAGACCAAGGAGTAATAAACACATTAATAATAACTGAACTTCTTCACGAATGGTTCATGCATTTCAGTGTCTCAGAATATTGTTTTCAGATCCATATCCTTCTAAACCTTTTCTTGTGTTTATAGGTTGTCCTCGACCACAATTGAGCCCAAAATTTCTGCTGCTGAGCAAGACAGTTGTTAAGTGTATTTCCCCCCCCCCATTTTATGACCTTTATTGCCACAGTTGTTAAGTGAATCACTGCAGTTGTCAAGTTAGTAACACAGTTGTTAAGTGAATCTGGCTTTCCCGTTGATTTTGCTTGTCAGAAGGTTGCAAAAGGCGATCACATGACCTCGGGACACTGCAACCATTGTAAATAAAAGTCAGTTGCCACATGTCTGAATTTTGATCACGAGACCATGGGGATGTTGCAAAAGTCATAAATGTGGAAAACGGTCATAAGTCACTTTTCAGTGTTGTGGTAACTTCAAACAGTCACTAAATGAACTGTTGTAAATCAAGGACTACCTGTCTGCACCCTCAAGTTAGCCCAAACTCTTCTGTCCATTACTGTGTATTATGCCCCATTCGTACACTGGATTCTGACTGTCCTACTGCAAACAGAGAGGAATAGCTATAAATTAGGAAACATTCCACCACAGATACAAATATTATTTCTTTGCAACAAACATTGGGATAATACATACTGGAAAAATGTATTCCTGGTTGTCATTTAAACTGTCTCTTAGGCCTTGTGGCATTTGTAGAAGCAGAAGAAGAACCATCAGAGATAGCTCTACCATTCAACAGAGTGAGGTGACCATCCCAGGCAACAAATAGGGGGGCAGATTGGATGACAAAGCTACACATGCTCTATGAACTCTCCCACATATGATAAGCTTCCCCGTTGCTCTCAGGTGGTATGAGTAGGTACTACTCCCACATTGCAAGTGTGGAAGAAGGTGCCCTTACCCATTAAATCAGCTTCTAGGATGTGAGCAGTGGTGGGTTGTAAATTATTTTGCCACCAGTTCGCGCTTGTGCGCGACACTTCTGCGCATGCGCAGAAGCATCCCGGGCGGGTGGGTGAAGCGTCCTGAGCGGGTGGGCGAAGCGTCCCAGGCGGGTGGGCGAAGAGTCCCAGGCGGGTGGGTGAAGCGTCCCGGGCGGGTGGGCAAAGCCTCCCGCTGCCACCGCTACCGGTTCTAAGAACCGGTCCAAACCGGGAGCAACCTACCGCTGGATGTGAGGTATGTGAGAGGGAATAACACCCCATTTTGTCTCTCAGTTCAGGCAGTAAAAGGCCTTCAAGTAACTTTTCACTGGGCTGCCTTGGTTACAGGAGTTGAGGCTACATGGATCAAATAATGGCATTTAAGCAGACATAACAACATCAGAGGTGGAGGTTATGACAAACCTGGGGCCTATTTTGTATTTGTTTTCTCTCTGTAAGTCCACATGTGCCATCTAGTGGCATAGTACGAAAATACTGATAGTTTGATAAATATTGTGGGAAAGGAGAGATGAGGAATATTTTATTTATTATTTTTATACCTTGTATTTCTTCCAAAGAACTCCAGATGGCATAAATAGTTTCTCTACTCCTCACCTCCTCTTCATTGCAACCATGTAAGTTGTAGGTTAGTTCTGGGACTTTGGGATAGGCATATTTGTTTTCTTATTCAGTTTCTTTTAAGTGCTTACATTTTCCCAGCATGTGTCCAAAGCATCTTACCCCAGATAGAAATAAACTACAATAATATAAAATGAATAAGAATTGATGTGTTATAAAATATCCAGAATATGTAGCAGCCTGATAGGGAAAAAAAGAAGTGCCACAAGGAAAGAGTCCCCAAAGAAATGAAAGAAAGTAGCGACAGTCACTGACTTCATATGGCAGACATATGTCATACAGTACACATCTCACACATGTGAAAACGGCTGGGGCTTTGATTGGCCAGGCATTCCCGTCATTTTGAAATCAATGGCCATTGCTGCAGATGACCCTGGACTTATGGCAGTTCACAAAAACAAGGTTAAAAATGAAACAGGTTAAAAGTACAATGGGTAAAATCAATTATAACCATCATTTCAAATATCAGATAGTGTCAGCTAGCATAAGATGACTAATCAACCCTAAAGTTTGGAGGTTGTCCCTGATTGTCTACAGAATGGTCTGATACAGGCCTCCATTGCAACCTGGAACAAGAGGATGTTGAGGTCTTAGATTGGAGCCTGCCAATGCGGACTCTTTCCAGTTGTGGATTTCATCAGTCCCCCTTGGTTTACAGAGGAATTGAGGGAGATAAAGCAGGTGAAAAGATGCCTAGAACACTGCTGGAAGTTGACAAAATAGGAACTCAATGAAACATGGAATAGAGCCACTATTAAGGCCTACTTTGTGGCGGTCAGAATAATGAAACATAAGTACTTCTCCGCCTTTACTACATCTGTGGATAGCTGTACAGCAACCCTTTTTAAGGAGACTTGTGTCTTCCTCAGTAAAGGGGTAGCCAGAAATTCCATCTGTGGGGCTACACAGAAAATATGCAAGGCAATTGTTAGACCAACATGGTCAGATCCACCATAGTTGGACTCCAGATTTAGTGTAATCTTCTTCGGAGATACCCAGGATACAGTCTTACTCTTTTATCTGGGATAGGTTTGATCCTTGAGAGCGGGGGTTGCCCCTCTCTCTCTTAAAGAGATGCTGGTTAGAAATCTTTGCTAAATCCAACTACATTACACATCATCCAGGATCTAACCTTCCCCTTTTAGGGAACATTGTTGAGAAGTTGGTCTCACAATATCTTCAAAGGATCCTGGATGAAGTGGATTGTCTAGAGTTGTGGGTCCAGGAAGACCTTTGCACAGCTTCATGTTGTGTTCCAGTTACATTCTTTCCTGGAACAGAAGGCCTTGCTCTCAGTCACTGCTTATTTTCTGAATCTATCCTGGAGATTATTGTAATGTTTGTTACCTGGTGGCTGCCCTTGAAGAGAATTTGGAAGCTTGTGCAAAATATACACTCCAAGCAGTTCATGTTATGCCTCTGCTCTGCAAGATACATTTGCTATCAGTGTGCTTCCAGGTGCAATTCAAGGTGTGTGCTAGTAAATCCCTGTGTGGCATGGGATTATGGTATTTGAGGGACTGACTCTCTCCAGTTTACATCTACTCATCCTATCAAATCCAGCAGCACAGTCATGTTACATGTCCTGTTTGCTAACTAATGTCACCTGAAGGATCCAGAAAAAAACTTTTCTGCCATGGTGCCTGCTGCTTGGAACATCATTCTCACAGAACTTAGACTGCCCCCTGCCCTTCTAGTTTTTAGAAAGCACCTGAAGACATACAGTATTTTTCGGAGTACAAGACGCACCAGAGTATAAGACGCACCTTCGTTTTTGGGGAGGAAAATAGGGGGAAAAAATCTGCCTACCAGTATTCATCTGGCTAGCGTCCTTAGTCTGGTCAGCTTCAGCACATTATTTTATCCCCTGGTTAGGACTTAAAAAAACCTTCTTCGGAGAGAGTAACAATGAAAGAGCCTGCAAGCCAGTAAGACCTGGGAAGATCATTAGCACCTGGTTAGGGCTAGAAAAAAACTTATTCGGAGCAAGTAGAGCAATGAAAAAAACCCTGCAAAGACTTGGGGCTGGAAAAACATTCTTCGGAGAGAGTAACAATGAAAAAGCCTGCAAGCCAGTAAGAGCTGGGAAGATAGATAGCATCTGGTTAGGGCTAGAAAAAAACTTATTCGGAGCAAGTAGAGCAATGAAAAAAACCCTGCAAAGACTTAGGGCTGGAAAAACATTCTTTGGAGAGAGTAACAATGAAAAAGCCTGCAAGGTAAGAGCTGGGAAGATCTGTTAGCACCTAGTTAGGGCTGGAAAAAAAAGCTACATTCGAAGTATAAGACGTACCCAAATTTTCAGCCACTTTTAGGGAGGAAAAAGGTGCGTCTTATACTCCGAAAAATACGGTAGATGTGCCACCATGCTTGGGGGTCTCCGAGTAGTAATGAACCTTGCCAATACTTACACTGAATAGAATGTCTGGCTTTTATTCACTTGCTGATGGTCTTTATGTTTTGTGTTTAATTGAGTTTTAATGGTGGTTGTAGTATGCTTGTGTGTTTGTTACATTTATTTATATTTTTAGTGCTCTTGCTATTGTTTTTATTGTAAGCCAACACTCAGAGTTACATAGGTGGGACGGGTGGCTATACAATTAAATAAATTAGACAACGTCAGTGTCAACAGATTCTGTGGAATAAAAAGAAGTCAGAGTGAGTTGTCATTGATCCAGCCAATAGAAGGAGGCTATCACAGAGGAATAGCCTTTGGGAAGTTGGCTCTTCCAACTTCATCTATTGTAGATCAGGAGTGTGGCAGCACATGGGCAACCAGTGCAGCGCCTACAGAATAGGCATTATTTGACAATAGTGACTTTCACCTATGAGGACAGGGGCAACCCCAATTGGCTTTGGATGTAGTTTTCAGGTAATCTTTACAGGTGACTCCAGATATTTTGAACATATTTTTATGTAATCCATTTCTAAAAGGACTGCTATAAATTCACGCTGTATTTGCAAAACAGAGGCTGTTCTGTGTCTGAATTTGCAATGCAGTTGACTCACATTAAGGCTTGGCAGTCCAGGGCAGAGATTTGTTTCCGTTCAGTGTTAATTCAATTGCTTTTAAAACCCTTTCACCTCCTGGAGAATAGCTAGCTATTCCTTATTACCATAAAATGGTACTTTACACCAAAAAAAGGCCTTAAATAGCACTAGGCAGGTTGTCAAGGAAACTCAGCTCTGACACCAAGCAAATTTAAGATTAATTTATTGTAGGCAGAAGCTGCTATCAACTACGGGAGTGGAGGAGTTTGTGTCATAAATCATGGTCTTTTAAAATACTATGTATGTACTGCTCCTACAACTATTGCATCATTTTATCTTTATTCTGTCACCTTGCCATCCAGGAGAGACTTGAGAAATTAAACTATAGAAATTAAAAGTAGTCTTGCTGACATTAGGGTGATAGAACAATATCCATCTGGCCTCTGCAGTAAAAACTTTCCAAAGTTAACATTTGACTTACCGTATTTTTCGGAGTATAAGACGCACCTTTTTGCCCCCCAAAAGAGGGTGGAAATGTCGGTGCGTCTTATACACCGAATACAGTCATTTTTGGCCTCCTGAAGCCCTGTCCCACATCCCATTTTTGTAAAAAACGGGCATTTTTTGCAAAAATTGGGGCGTTTTTGCTTTCCCCCACCCCCTAGGAGTGCTCTGCAGGCTTCCCAAACCTTCTGCATGCCCTGTTTTTGCAAAAAAAAACCGAGCGAAATACAGGCCGTTTTTTGCAAAAACTGGAGTGTTTTTGCCTTCTAATTACCCCATCTAGCATGACTGGAGGAGGAATTCTGGGAGTTGAAGTCCACTAGTCTTAAAGCTGTCAAGTTTGAAGTTTGTAAAAAGTATACATGGTTGTAAAAAGCATACATGGTTGTAAAAAGTATTCTGCTACACTGGTATTTTATTAAATAATATATTACTATACCATTTGGTTCAGAATACTTTTTTCCTTGTTTTCCTCCTCTAAAATCTAGGTGGGTCTTGTACTCCGGTGCGTCTTATACTCTGAAAAATATGATAGTCTCTGATAAGATATTACTTATCCATCTCGAATAAGATATTACCTTATCCATCCATATATACGTACATATATTGACAAATGCATGCACACAAGCACCATCAGTCAGTCAGTTTGTCTGTCAGTCTGTCTGTCCGTCCGTATCTCTGTTTATCCATCCATCCACCCACCCATCCATCCATCATCTATCTCTACCTAAAATATCTGTATCTATCCATCTTTTTGTCTACCAAATTTCAACTTTTATAGTACTTACCACAGCTGTTGATCATGCTACTGAAAATTCCAGAAATTGTGATCCTAAGACATTAGATTAGGCATTTTACCACAGTAGGAAAGACTTATACCATAGGATCTACAAGGTTGGCCAATCTATGGTCCAGTTGCTATCTGGAAGGAGAACCTCAAAGCACCTCATCTTATTTCTTATGAGATTCTTCGTCTTAGTTTTGAGGTGGTCAGTCCTTGGAATAGAGGAGTTCTCTCTAAAATAGGATATATGATGCCCTTATGTCAGCCCCCTTCCAGATAAATTTGATTTTAGCACACTTAATGTATATCCCACTTCTATGCATTAAAAAAAAGCAAAGAAGGAAGGCAAAAACGCTCTACTGTGAACAGTATGTGTGCATATATTTTTGCAAAAAAATATGTTCAATATTACCATGGTCTGGAATGACTGAAGAAAATATTCAGATGACTAACCAAGCTTGTGAAATATTAACATTAAAAATCTAGCCATTTCAAACACAGCACGGTGCTATGTAGAATTGCCCTGCCACCCCCTGCCTTGGCGTCATAAATTTCTAAAGCCTTCCCATGGCTTCCCATTGGTTTATAAATCCCCCTTCCCCATCTCATGCTAAGGGAGAATAAAATGCTGTGGGGAAGGTAGCTTGTTAATTCACCAGCTTGGCACCAAGTTAAATAGCACAGCTAAGTGCAAGGCAGTGGGATGCAAGCCAGAATCCTATAGCCATTTAATAAAGATTCTGGTCTCAAACAGTGAGAACAGCATGATAGAATGAAGAGCATCTAAGATTTTCAATGTTATTACTGCTTGTGGGGATGAACAAAAGGGTTGGTTAACTCCACTGGATAAATGACTGACCCTGCTTTGCCTTTGGGTGACCTCCCAAGTATGATTTTTATGGCAGCAGTGAGGAAGTTGAGGCAGTGCTGAAACCCAAGAGCCATATGCCTGTGAAGAAACCTCCTAAAGCAGGGGTCTCCAACCTTGGCAACTTTAAGACTTGTGGACTTCAACTCCCAGAATTCAACAGCCAGCTTTGTTAGCTTTGCTGGCTGAGGAATTCTGGCAGTTGAAGTCCACAAGTCTTAAAGTTGCCAAGGTTGGAGACCTCTGTCCTAAAACAAGGAATTGATTTAGAGTAGGAAAAGAGAAACAGTGAGAAGAATCAGATAGGGGAGAGGGGGGGAGGAAAGGAAGGAAGGGAAAGAGAGAAAAGGAAGGAAAGAAGGAAAAAGAAAGACACAATTTTAACTTTGGTCAATAGCTTCCTTCTCAGTTGTTTACTCTCAAAGGAGTAAAGTTCTCTGTTGAGAAGATATTTCAATTTCTGATCTTAATTATGAAGCCTACTAAACATTACCAATTTTAT
Organism: Diadophis punctatus similis; assembly: GCA_023053685.1. Classification (NCBI taxonomy): domain Eukaryota; kingdom Metazoa; phylum Chordata; class Lepidosauria; order Squamata; family Dipsadidae; genus Diadophis; species Diadophis punctatus. The sequence goes on from JALIGW010000003.1 coordinate 182,271,230, forward strand.
TTTCTGAATCAAAGGAGCCAAGCTAGAATTCCTTTGAGTTAAAAGAAATCATTTTAAGTATATTTCTTAAAATAATTTTATTTGGGGAGGGGGCTTCAAGTCATAGACCAAGGTCAGCCAGCTAGTTTTCTTCCTAAAACAACTCTAGGACTCCTAGTTTCTAACCTGGTGCCTTAACAGAACATCAAACAGGCTCCCTTTGGTTATTATAGTTGCCCTAAAGGGAACATGATATTCATGGCTTATGGCATCCATTCACAATCTGGCCTTTCTAAACACATTAGATATAATAGCCATAACAGAGGTGGGTTCTGCCTGGTTCGCCCGAACTGGTAGCAAACCGCTGGTGACGTCACAGAGCTGGTTCTGTTGGTGCTGGTCTGCCGCTATTTTGGGGGGGGGATTTTTTTTGGAATTTTTTGCTGATTTTTTCTTCTGCGCATGTGCAGAAGCCGAGTTCCCGGCACTGCGCATGCACTGCCATCTTGTTTTTGGCTTTTTAAAAAAAATTGTGAATTTTCGGCACTAAGCATGTTTGCGCCCTCCCGCGAAGCGCAGCCATGCGGTACAGCCATTCAGAGCGCAATGCATGCGCAGCCACACAGTGCGGAAGGAAGCGAATCGGCAACGAGGTAAGTTAGAACCCACCCCTGAGCCACAAACACTAATCAGCATGGTTGGAGAAGTTGTAATCCAATACAGTGAGCAAGTTTGATATTAGGAATGAATTACTAACGGATTGTACTGGCTGTTCATTTATTATTTGATTTATAGGCTGCTCGGTTTCATCACAACTCAAAAGTGGTTGTGGTTTGACCTAAGGAACGAGAACATGACCTTATATCATTTATTTCATAATTTTGTTATTTATCAAATGTATTTTTCTATCTGCTTGTCATATTTGAAAAATAATTTTGGAATGGCAGGTTTTTTAAAGGAAAGGTAGAGCTCCTTTGGGCCCAGTTCAACTTCTAGGTGACCGTACTGAAAGAGTTTGCCATTGCTTCTTTTAGGATTATTACTGGTGGTGGTTGTGCTGGTTTTCAAGTCCTGGTTGCAGCCTTAGAATTTCCAGGGAATGGCTCTTATGCCAACAAACCAAGTTTGACCACTTCATCTTCAGATCCCACACCAGTGCAGCTGGACAATGCCACCTTCCTAGACCAGGGGTAGGCAAAGTTGGCTCTTCTATGACTCATGGACTTCAACTCCCAGAATTCCTGAGCTAGCATGATTGGCTCAGAAATTCTGGGAGTTGAAGTCCACAAGTCATAGAAGAGCCAACTTTGCCTACCTCTGTCCTAGACCAAAACAGGCATTCACGATGCAAAAGTAAAAGCATACAAGGCTGGATCAAATTACAAGTCAAAAGCACTGTACTGATCCACAACAAGAAGCTTTCCTATAAGCTATATTTGCTCATTCTGGTTTTTTTTTCCTCACCCAGCCCCTCCCTCTGGGAATGTCTGCATCTGGCCCCATAGGATTAATTTTTTTCAAGTGGGGATTTTGAGATACCAAAGATACCAAACATGTTACACTATGCTATAATTTAGAAGCTTCCACAAAGGTGCTCTGCTTTCTAATATGTGCACAGTGGTAATGAGTTCCTTAATATAGTATATTTAATATTGTGCAGCAGGGATTCCAATTTGCTTTGAAGCCAACTATGTCAACAAAGCGAGATTTTGAAATTACACAGAACACATCTGTATCTTTTAAATGTCTGCTTGCAAACGTGATTACAGTTGCTTACAGATTCTGTATTATGGCTTTGTTCATTCTGATAACTAGTATTCATTAATCTTCTGCCTCTGCAATCAAAGGTGGGACCAGTATGTGTGTGTCTGTGTATCTGTGTATGTATGTGTGTTGGAATTAAGGACTGGATCAGTAGTGGGTTTCACTTACCTTCACTACCGGTTTGGAACTGTGAACCTGCGTGCGTACGCTTCTGCGCATGCGTGGAACCTTCTGCTCATGCGCAGATCATCTGTGATGACATCCGGGCAGGTGGGCGGAGCTACCGCTACCGGTTTGCTGCTACCGGTTCACTCGAACCAGGGCAAACTGGTAGCAACCCACCACACTGGATGCCAAATCTCGAAGTACAGTAAATGCTGTGTAACATTGTGGTAAGAATGGAGCCTTTGCAAATTTACATCCTCTGATAATTGGTTTTATTTTATTATTTGTGAGCTGCCCAGAGTCAGTTGGAGTATCCAACATTAGATTCGGGAGACCTTGGTATGATTCAACGATGGATTTTTTGCTTTTTATCGAGAAAATCACTGTCTTTTCATTCGCATCTCAAATTAGTATTTATTGTCAAGGATTCTTATTAATGTTATTATTTAGAATTAGGAAAGTTAAAGCACTGCCTCCCTCATTAACCATCCTTGGGTAGGTAGGGGTGAGAAATAGTGATTGGCCTGATATTATCTACTGAGCTTCCAACGTTGAGAATGAGCTTGGTAATGGACGCCACCATTTTCATGCAGCATCTTAAGCACTATGTTGCTATCCACATATCACAGTCAAAGTGCAAATAAAATAAACTGAACAAACCAGTGCCTCAAAAATTCCTACAATGTAGCTATAACATATATAGCAGTGGTGGGTTCCTACCAGTGCGGTCCACTCTATAGCACCGGTAGCAGCCCACTGGTGACATCACAGTACCAGTGCGGTCGGTTGCCGGAGCCTGGGCGCCGCCATTTTTAAAAATAATAATATATATTTTTAAAAAATTTCTTCTGCGCATGCTTAAAAGCCGAGTTTCTGGCACTGCGCATGCGCTGCTTCCTACCCCACAGTGAGTCCAAGCAGGTGAGGATGGCTGAGGGAGCGCGTGAGACGCTGAAAGAATGGGCGGCAGGAGCTATCTCCATTCCCCTCCCTTCAGGAGTCCGAGAAGCCACGAATGCGCGGTGATGATCCTAGGCATTTTCGCACGTTTGAGGCTTCTCGAGCTGCTGAGGGGAGGGGGAATGGGCAGCAGGACCTATCTCAGTTCCCCTCCCTTCAGCAGTCTGAGAAGCCATGCCCACCTGGTCACATGGCTGGCAAGCCACACCCACAAAATAAGTCACGCCCACAGAGTGGTAGTAAAAAAATTAGGAACCCGCACCTGATATATAGCCTCATTTCAATATTTCTTAATTCTATTTGGCTACTTGTTTGTTTTACAGTATTTATAATCTTCTCCAATCCCAAAGGACCCTGGGCAGTACACCGTATCAACACAAACAGTGCTGATGATCTTACCTAGTTTGGATAATGTAACGTCTGCAAGAAAATAGCCAAGCTCCAAGAGCACCAAGGACCCTCATTTCAACCCTGAGCTATAAATATTCTCTTATATCACAAACAGGAGTGCTTGAGGATGTGGCTAAAAAGTCAACATGATGGCCATGAGAGCACAATGGAAGCTTTGGCTATTTGTTATGTGCTTTATATGTATAACATGCATAAAGTATGGGCGAGCTTTGCTATCATGTTGAATTTTCTTTTTTTAGCCATATTCTGTGGACACACAAAGAAGACCAGAATTACCATAGTAAATTGGTAATCAGAACAATGTTCAAACCCCAAAATAATCACAACTAGTAAGAATAAGCCTATTCCGGGTGACAAATGCCTCCTCTACAGTATAGTATAGCATTTATTGCCATTGTACATCATGTATATAATGAAATTGGTCAGAACAGCCACTTACTTTAAAGTCTGTGCTTCTTGTCACAGGGAGCCGAAAGGAAAATCCGGGATGAAGAAAGAAAGCAAAACAGAAAGAAATTGAAAGGCCAAGTTTCTCAGGCAACTTGCGCTAATGGTGAGGATGCAAACTTTTTCTCTTGGTCTGTACAGTGCTCAGTCTGGTGCTAATAATGTCTTCCCAGTCAGTAACCTTCTCTTCCATTTTCCCTGAAGGCAAGTTGACTCCTGTGCCTCTCCAAAAGAAGAGTGACATCACCTATTTTAAAACTATGGCTGACCTGGATTCCCAGCCTGTTCTTTTCATACCAGATGTTCATTTTGGCAATCTCCAAAGAGCTGGACAGGTAAGAAATCAGGCAATGTGAAGGTCTATCCTGCCGCTCAATGGTTTGGTCCATCCTCTATTTCCCGGAAATAAATGAGCACAATCCATTCTGTGTAAATAACTTTTGGAAGTTCACTGACATAAAGTTGAAGCTGTCTTCTTCCAGATCACATTATTTGACCAACTAAGCCAGTAGAGCATACTAGGGAATGGCGGCGGCAATCTTGAATCTGCCAAGGCTCATTTATGTCATTATTTCATCTGGTTGCCAAAGATTGAACAGAGAACTTTCTGTATGCCACTCACATCCTCTGTATTTGAGGTGTGGATCACAATTGAAATTAAATCTAACTGAACAGAGCTAAGAGTTGAGCTATCAAAACCTAGCTCTTTTGCTCAGCATAACCAAATTTAAAACAGAAAGGGCAAAAGTTAAATATTTCTTTTAATCTACTGTTATTTAATAGGTATTAACAGCATTACTGTCAGCGAAAAAGTATTTTCCAAGATTGAAGAAGGAAAGCTGAGATTTTAAGGTTCCTTTGATCATGACTCTCTTTGTATAAAGAAATTCAAGGGGAAACTGTTGCAATCTCTTCTCAACAGAATTAGCAGAAATTACCAATTTTAGTGCATCCTTTGTTTTCCAAGGACAAATGTGACCCCTGTCCAGTGGTAATAATTTAACAACTGGTTCTCTGCCCTAATGATCGGCTGGGTGGGCATGGCCAGGGGTGTGACAGGCAACACTCGGCCTCCTGCACCCCCCTGGGAGCAAAAATGGGCCAATGGGGATGGGATGCTGCGCCCCGCACCCCATTTTGGGCCTAATAAGCCTCCATACAGCCTCCTGGGAGCGAAAACAGGCCATGGGCTTAATAGGCTTAATAGGCCTTTCTGCAGCCTCCTGGGAGCGAAAATGGGCCGCGAGAAGGCTGCACCGCACCCCCACACACCCCATTTTGGGCCTAGAGGCCTCCCTGCAGCCTCCTGGGAGCCAAAATGGGGTGTGTGGGGACTTCTGGAAGGGGTGGGGTGGGGAGGGGAGGGGCCAGCCAGCAATTTAACTACCTGTTTGCCCGAACCAGCCCAAACCGGCTGAATCCCACCACTGCCCCATCCCAGAAAAAGCTGGGTCTTCCTCCTCATATTAAAATGTCAAATTTAATCCCTAGCATCAAGTCAAATATGGCTGGAAAGTATTCTTTTTAAGCCTTTTTTTTTCACATTAAAGCACAGCCACATCTTCTCCACTGAGTTAAAGGGTGTTGTTGACTCTTCCAGGATGGAAGGAAATAGAGAGAGAAAGAGAAGAATTTCATCCTATCCATTTTTTCCACAGTAGTTTACACCTTTGGCAGACAAACCAACTGTGTTTACCTGACTTTGTTTAATTCAAACAAGCCACAGAGAATGGAAGAATTCTAAAGAATGAACAGACATGACCTGTCAGAGAGTTTTTTCTCACAAGTCCTCTAAAAATGAATGGGGCATGCCAAAACTGAACAAAATGAGCAACTGATTTATGTGAAAAAGAGCAAACTCATGGCTTGGCCTCTTCCTTGATTTCCTGGAAACACCATAACTAAAAATCTGTTTGTTGTTCTTTTTTGCAGGTTTATTATAACAACGATGATGAACGAGAAGGGTATGAGCTTTACTATACATTTAGTAACTAAGAATCCAACCCCCTTATACAAAATATAAATATAAACATGAAAATTCTAGTGCAAATCAAAGCTCTTTATTTCCCCCCCCCCCCAAAACTGCTGTTTCGTTTGTTGTAGCAATTTTTATTGCTTCTGATAGAAATGATCTGATATTTAGTATCATAATCTGCACCCGTCCCCCCGAGATAAAATTTTGGCTAGGTATGCTTTAAAAGATGTCCACGCCAGAACATCTGAAGCAGGGCAAAGCAAATTCTGGATTATAGAAGACTTAACAAATTTTTTGAACTTGAATAATGCACATTAAGAAAATGCAGTTCAGCTTGCCAATTTTGAAATATTTTGTGAAAATAATCATTTGTAAATCATCTGGAGCTCAGTGACTGTTGGAATTTCCTCTTAGCTCTGCTTACCTTCCTGTGACCTGCATGCCTGCCGCCTTGTCCTTTAGAGTAGAAACTGCTTCATATCTATGAATAACACTGAAACAGATCCCCACAATTAAACAATGTGATCTGCTAGGACAGCGGTTTTCAACCTGGGGGTCGCGACCTCTTTGGGGGTCGAACGACCCTTTCACAGGGATCAGGAGACTTCACCCGGATGCCGCCATTTGGGTTCTTTTACCCTCTGTGCATGCGCAGAATGCTTTGTGTATGCGCAGAGGGTAAAAGAACCCAAATGGCGGCAGCAGGGCGGGGATCGCGGCGGCGGGCGCTGCGGCAGGGTGGGGCGGGTTGCGGCATTAGGAAGGTTGAGAATCACTGTGCTAGGACTTAGGATGTATAGCTCCTCTGTCACAGAGCCTGCTCTCTGGAAGAGGATCCCCTCCAGAAATCCATATGGTTCCTACCCTAATGATAAACTGGAAGTCTTTGACAACCTGGGTGTTCTCCCAGGTCTTGGGGCAGTGAAAGCTTGCTGAGCCCTGTAGGTCAGGGCTATCAAACTCCCGGCCCACGGGCCGGATGCATCACATGCTGGCCACGCCCCCACCTGGTTTAGCAAAGTGGGGGGAAGTCCCGATACGTCACGTGATGCCGCCGTGACGACGTGAGTTTGAAACCCTGCTGTAGGTCATTCTTTATTGTTATATATAATTTTTCCCCTTGATATCTATTATTTGCTTTTGAATTTTTAGTGTTTCTTGCTTTTGAAGCATAATCTGCTCAGAGAAATTTGAAATCAGAAAGCCTCTAAATTATATAAAATAAATAAATGGAAGCTTAGTTCCTCAGAGTTCCAGTTTTGGTAATATATACAGTATAAGCACAAAACTGGTTTATAGTCTTAACTTTTTCTGTGCCTAGTATCTTATATAACTTCTCAAGCTGTTAGTTTAGATAATACATCAGTATTATGCCCATGGAATTAACAGTACCTTGTTCTTAGAACAGGCCTATCAAAAGTGCTAGCATTTTCTTCAAAAATTATGATTTCATCATTTCACTGTACAGGCTGATCTTGATTTTTTTTCTGTAAACGATTAATTGATTTATGTTTATTGCGTTTTAATATGGTCTGGATGAAATTATAACATGACGGTTGATGGAAATAATTAGCTGGAATTTGGAGAGAAAGCCAAAGGATATATGTCAGAATTAATGCTACCTTTTGAATGATTTAAACAGTGAGCAAATATTATACTGAAATGGCCTTGCCTGATGACTTCTCTCAAGGAATAAAGAGAATTAAAATGGCAGCATAGAGAACAGATCCATAATACTTACTGCAGCTTTTGCCTTGATATCTATCAATATACATTCTACAGCAAGAAGGATTTAAATCCCATCAAATAAAGTTACATCAGATTCAGTTAGTGTAAAGGTGCTGATTTCTTTATTTTAAAAAAGTATGCTTTGTGGAGACTCCATTGGATGGATATTTCATCTTTAGTTAATCTTGATCAGCAGACTTTCCCTGAACAAGGAGGAGGATTATTGTCAGGTGCAAAAGAACAGGATCACATGCGAAGTTCCAATTAAACTGATTTATTGCTCATGCTTATGCCCATCTACTAAACTAAAAGCACTAATTTGATGCTAGACAAGAGTTCAAGGGACTTTGGACTTAGCCTGTTGGTAACTACCCAAAGATTCTAGGCTGATTCCTCTTTTGACTCTGTCCCCAGGCTCTGCCATTCCTTGTCCTACAATTATTGTACCTTGATTAATTTACAAATCTGTTTCTTTTTGTTTTTCTACTCAGTGGCAGTATTCTAGCTAAACGGATATTCCGCACAGTTGAAGAGGACTTTGTTCCACCACCGTTGAAACAAATAAAAGAAGAAGGAACAAAAAAAGGTACTTATTTGTTCTTGGTCTTATATTTGTCTTTGTCTTATATTCCTTGCAGCAATTGATGATCAACTACATAAAATACACAGCACTTTCCCAACTGGATGCCTCCAAGATGTAGTGAGTAGCAGTTCCCCAGAAGATGCAAATGATAGCCTAATACATTTGGCGGCTTTTGGAAGTTTGGTTAGAGTTTGGGACAGAGTTGAAAAATAGCCCGGCTCAAAACCTCAAAACCAGGGTATATCACAAAATCACATAAATGCATGTTATAAGTAAATTACATGTAGCCCTCACTTACTGATGGTAATTGGGACTGTGAACTCCATCAATAAGCAACGTGGTTGTACCGTAGAATGCAGTATCACATGACTATGCTGATTTATGACAGCAATCCCAATGGCCATTGTTAGGCTAATCCTGCATGGTCTCAGCATCCCTGGATCATGTGATCACCGATTGCGAGTTCCTGCTGGCTTCCCCAATGTCTTTGCTTGTTGGGAGCAAGCAGTAAAGGTCGCAAATGGCAATCATTGTGACCACAGGACACTGCAACTTCCCAATTGCAAACCAATTGCCAAGTGCCTGAATCACAATCATGTGACAGTAGGAATGCTGTGATGGTTGCAAGTACGAGGACTGTGGTAAATGCCCTTCATTCTGCATTATCGTAACTGTGAATGATTGCTGAATGAGTAGACTTTAACTGAGGACCATCTGTATTTGCTGATGTTACTGTTGAAACCTCACGTTGGAAATGTTGACGGGACTATTGGACAATGTATAAAAAAACTATTTTGGTGATTTATCTTACTTTGTTTTATCAGAACACTACAGGTAGTTCTCAACTTATAACCACAACTTGGCCCAAAATTTCTGTTGCTAAGTGAGGCATTTGTTAAGTGAGTTTTGTACCACTTTACAACCTTTCTTACCACTGTTGTTAGGCGAATCTCTGCACTTGTTAAATTAGTAACATGGTTGTGAAGTGAATCTGGCTTCCACATTGACTTTGCTTGTCAAAAGTTGCAAAAAGTGACCAAGGGACACTACAACCGTCATAAATGAATCCGTTGCCAAGTGTCTGAATTTTGATCACATGGCCATGGGGATGCTGTAACGGTTATAAGTGAGAAAAAATGTCATATGAGCCGAGGTGGCACAGCGGTTAGAGGCAGTACTGCAGGTCACTTTAGCTGACTGATCCACAGGTCAGCGGTTCAAATCTCACCGGCTCAAGGTTGGCTCAGCCTTCCATCCTTCCGAGGTAGGTAAAATGAGGACCCAGATTGTTGGGGACAATGTAAATATACATTGTTTACTGGTGTAAACCGCTTAGAGAGTGCTTGCACTATGAGGCGGTATATACATCTCACAAAATAAATAATAAATAATAAATGTCACTTTTTTCAGTGCCGTTGTAACACTGAACAATCACTAAAAGAACTGTTGTAAGTTGAGAATTACCTGTCCTTGTTCTGCCCTTGTATCACAAAAAGAAAATTCACTCTATCAGATTTGAGTATTTGCTTTACAAGTTAATGGAACTTTTAGTTATTGATTGGTAAATTTGATATCAATGACGGCAAGTCATCCAATTCTATAGAGAACTTCAAGAACTCAATTCTATAGAGAACTCCAATGTAATTACCTTGAATTGATTTGGAAGTTCTAAAAGTTTTAAGAAATGCTGCTATTCATAACACAATTTCTTGGAAGGGAAAAAAGGACACCCTTTCCAAATCAGCTAATATGCCTCTTGCCCCATGACATACTTATTTTCTGTGATAGTTTTATTTTTAATAGAAGCGTCTGGCTTTTTTCAATTGTCAGTTGGTGGAAAGAAAGAAATTGCCGTCCAAGAGAAATGATTCATTTGTGGAACTGTTAAACATCTTCTCCAAAGTTTGGTTCTTTATTTTTTTAGTTCTGCTGTATGTGAGGAAAGAAGCGGATGAAGTGTTTGATGCTTTGATGTTAAAATCTCCCACAGTAAAAGGGCTTATGGATGCAGTAAGTATTTGTCACCTCATCTCACATCTTATTGTATTAAAGCAACAAACATTGATTTGATTTCTGGGGTAATTGCAGATTTTTTTTAATATATCTACACAAACTTAAAAAAGACTGAACATTTATTCAATACCAACCAAAATGCCATGGAAAAATGACATTAATGAGCAAAATATTTATCGTATACATAAATTGAACATGTGTAGAGAAAAGAATTGTTTATTGCAATTATCCTTGGCTACTGATATCTCTTTCCAAGAAGCTGTTCCAGACTGAAGAGGAGCTTGAAGTAGTCTCATCTTTTTGATTAGAGTGACTTCTTTATTTTTGTCTCTGAACCTTGAAAAAAATCAGCCGTAACAGTGATTCTCTGGAAAGAGTATAAGAGATTCTCCCCTAATCCCTAAAAATATCAGTCTGACAGGACTGACAGAAAGAAATCTCTCATGCCTTAAGTTCGATTTGAAACTTTTAATATTTATTGTTTCCAATCTCAATATTGTTTCAAAAACAATTTGTTTTCTAATTATTTTGTTGTTCATCTCTATTTTTCTTGATTTCCAAGTCTGTGTGAAGTAAGCCTGTTGCAGCCCGCTCCTTTTAAAAAACTTTCCATAACTCTTTCTTGCATTCCATATCTTGGGCAAATTGATTCCAAAAATCACAAGAGTGAACCAAAATGTTGGTGGGTGGTGACAAATATATTCTTGACTGCATAAGATGAGAAGGGATGATAAAAATGTGAAATTGTTTTGCTGAGAAAGACTGTAGAGCAGACTGATCGATTATTTGTATACTGCCTACTCAAGCAACTCTTACATGGCTTACCTCAGTAGCTTAAAACATCCGTAAAATCAATTTTAAGTATTAAAATATTTTAAAATATGCTGCTGTGTTCATTAAAACTCAGCAAAAGCCCCAACTGGTTTCTTAAAGGATAAAAATCAACATTTTATTTAACCCCCAACAGTAAAGCTCTTCCAATGTGAATGGACTTCCTATCCTCCCCTCCCCCTTCCCCCAATCTCTCTAGGATGGGTAGCCACAGAATTTCCTGGCCAAATCATGTTGAGTGGTGGATTCTTCTAGAAAAGACAAATCCGGGTAGCAAGAGCCTATCCAGAGGTCTTCAAACTTGGCAACTTTAAGACTTGTGGACTTCAACTCCCAGAATTCTCCAACCAGCTATGCTGGCTGGAGAATTCTGGGAGTTGAAGTCCACAAGTCTTAAAGTTGCCAAGTTTGAAGACCTCTGGCCTAATGCTAAAAAGAATTTTATAGGCAAAAACCAGCACCATAAATTATACCTGGAAACCAGTTAAGCTCTCCCAAAATAGGTACATTCTACTGCCAGCAATTTTGTTCTGAGTCATTTTCAAATTGCAACAGTTTGTCTGAGAGATGAGAAAAGTATCATCCAAGCCTATGACATCTCTGGTCCAAGATGACACACAACTGGTGGACCCACCAAACTTGGGCAAAAGTTCTCCTGGAGAAGCAATAAATCTGGAAAAAATCCCCAGTTCTATATTATGCACCAGGTCTTTCTGGGGTATTCAATCCCAATAGGCACAAAAGATGGAAATTGATGGAACTAAATGGCTTCCGTGCCTAGAATAATGCTGTCTTGCTCTGATTCAAATATTGTCCATTTATTTGTACAATTTATTAGGTTGGTTTTTTTACAGGCAAGTTTATTTATTTCCTGTAATTTTTAAATGACCATGTTTATTTTAATAATAATTAAATAAGTATTATACTTTATTTATTGTATTTATGAAAAATAATTTATTATACATTACTTTATGTGCCTTCCGGTGTATTTTTAAAAAACCCATCATGAAAGTCAGTGGGGATGAGTAAATAGATCACATTCATTGATGCCTCTTACTAAATGGGTTTGCTTGCCAGAAAAGGTAGAGTTTAGAATGCAGAAATATTTTAACCTGTGCGCTTTTGAAATTTATGTTGCATTGCAATGCAATTACAAACGTGCTACAAATATGTTACAAATCTTTGCAACAGTGCCATCTTGATGACCTTCATATTTCACTTCCCATAAGGGAAGGAAACCTTTCATAGATATATGTTATACTTTGACAAGGCAACATAAAATGTTTTTTTCCCTTAAAATTGCATACTCATATACATAGATTCATGCCCACTTGAGTTGGGAAGTTCTTGGCACTTTAAGCTTAGCTATGTTTCCAGGACTACAGCCCACTATAATCATAAAGCAAAAAGCTCTATTGTTTACAACTTGCACATTTCTCCCATTTTTCAAATTTTGATCTCTCGGCTCACCCAAACTTTCCATACTTGACAGTATTTTCTTATAGTTATTATTCACATCATTTTTCTTCCTTTTACAATAGCACACCAGAAGAATGGGCAGTAAATCTTCTCATTCTGTTTTTTCCAAAGACAAGAAAATAATATGGCACCCTTGCAGACCAATTGTTATAACAGGAGCTCTCACAGGTAGCCATTGTATTGTCAAAAGCTCAGAAGAAGCACGACTAGGATTCCTTAACATAACATTCAGACCTTGGGGAATAAAACTTTTTAATAAGTTGAAAAGAACAATAATGTAATCCACCATCAAATGAGAGGCAATGTTCAGTTGGGGGGGGGACAGAACTTTAATTTTATCAGGAAATTGCAAATAGATTTCCATTTGAATTACTCTGTCCCACTTCTCTTTATAAAACGTTCATGACAAAATCAGAGGGACCAGTTTAATAGTAAGGTATAAGAGGACTATATAAAGGGACATATTTGGGACATATACATACTCAGAATAAAGCATGTATGTGTACCTACATCAGTGGTGGGTTGCTGCCGGTTCGGTAGCGGAAAATTGCCCCCACTCGCCGAACCAGCAGCGATGGCTGGCTGGCCACGCCCCCAAACCGGTCCTCTGGTCGCCACTCCTTGAAAGTGGCTGTCAAAGAACCTTCTGCGCATGCGCAAAGGCTTCTGCGCATGTGCAGAGGGTCATTTCCCCGATGTGACTTCCGACGCGATGTGAACCAGTAGGGAAGGTAAGTGTAACCCACCACTGACCTACATACTAAATAGAATATTTGTTAAGTACTGTATAGTTCAGAAAAACTATTCTGGAAATTGGTTACTCAAGGCTGTTATTAAGAGTCTAACCAGTCATCATTGACAGCTAGAAATTACTAGTAAGTGATTAAAAGCAGTGACTCAGATCCCTGGCTTGCAATAATTTGCCACCGTATCCATAATGATCCAAACAACAACTATTGAATCTGCTTGCTATCGGTGCCGACTGAATTTTTTGGGATTATCTACCTCCTGCTTTCATGTCAAAATTCTTCCTGCTTTTGCTTGTGAGGCAGCACTGCTGTTTCTATCTTTATGGAGAGCAAGACAAAGTCCCTTAACATTGCTTAAGAGCAGGGATGTCAAACTCGATTTCTTTGAGGGCCGCATCAGGGTTGTGTTTGACCTCGGGCGTGCGTGACCATGGTGGGCATGGCCAGCTCAACGTCACTCGTGTCGGGGGTGCCTATGGCGGCCCGAGCACTCTGCCAGTGAAAACAGACACCCGAGCTCCGTTTTCGGTTGTGACGGCTTCCTGCAACCCTCTGCCAGTGAAAACGGAGCTCCGGAGATATAATTAAAACACTTAAAAAATACATACACAATAAAATTAAAAACAGAGAAAAAAGAGTGAGAAAGCAAGAGATTATAGAGACAATTCATTTCAAATTGCTGGAAAGCCAAACTGAGCAAACAAGATTGAATAGTCTGCTTTAAGTGCAAAGAACCATTGTGCAGGGAAAGACCTCACATAACTAGTTTTCATGCCAGTATTTTCCTTTTCATTGGCATTATCCAGTTAAATATTTTTCTCAATTAAGAACAGTCATTCACCACCAATTGTGGAATCAATAAAGTCTGCCAGGCTGTCTATAAGCAAAGGGGAATTTTCTGTTACGTTCTGAATAAGAAAAATACAGTGAACTCTTGTCTGAGAAAATGGTACGTCTTCAATCTCTTTTACCTGTTAAATTAGAAAATACATATCTGCAACAATTTCATTATACACATGATACAAGTCACCATATGACTTGCACTATATTTGTACCATATCATTTCCATAATAATGTATCTGGACCATCAATATGGATAAGCAGGGATAGTGATCAATTGCTCTAATGAGCTGGGAACATTTGACCTGATTATGCACACTAGGAAGATAACTATATAAGGAGATCCATCCTGTTCTTTTTTTCCCCAATTAGATTTCTTTCCCTTGCATTTCAATCACTCTCGAGGCTCCCCCCAGGTATTTTAAAGTTCTGTAAAAAGAGTTTACAGAAATTCAGAGCCATTTCAGTTCTCTAAAGAAATGGTGCTGAGGAGGAAATGTATGATCATAACTAAAACAAGATTGAGTTTTAGACACATTGAAATTCATCACAATTGGCCATTAGGATTTTAGAATTTTATTTACTGGGGATCAGAGGTTCCATTCCAAAGGAAAAGAACAGTTTAATCCAGTGTTTCTCAGCTTTAGCAACTTTGATAGATATGTTCTCCCATTCCCAAACTTTCCTAGCAAGTATGCTGGGGAATTCTGGAAATTAAAAGTCCACACCAGTGGTGGGTTCCTACCGGTGTGGTCGACTCTACCGCACCGGTAGCGGCCAGCAGATGGTGCTATTTGCGCACGACAGCTCCGGTGCCATCTTCACCGGTCTGTCGCGCGGCACCATCTTTTTTTGGGGGGGGTTGGCCTGATTTTGCTTCCTGCACATGCGCAGAAGCAAAATCTCATGAGGGATGTGTGTGCACATGAGATTTCTGTGATTTTTGCTTCCGCACATGCGCAAAAGCAAAAAAGCACCGAAGTCACGTGCGTGCACACGTCCCCTCGTGAGATTTTGCTTCCATGCATGCGCAGGAAGCAAAATCACATGAGGGGGCGCGTGTGCGTGGCGCATGCGCACCAAAACATGGTGATGCGCATGCAGCACACCGGTAGCGCGAAGAACAAGCAACCTGCCCCTAGTCCACACATTACAGTTGCTAGGGTTGAGAAATATTGATAAACCCTTTCCTGTTGTCTTTCTCCAGCAGCCTTCTGCACTGTTGCTGCGAAGTGCTCTCTGGAGGTTTTCCAAGAGGCACAAGAAGGAATTTTTTTAAAAAAGAGGTATCTTAAATATTACCTCCTGCTCCCTTTGTACAGTCTATTCTGATCCAACTCAGAGCTATTTTCTCAGTGCAGAAATGCGGATGCGGTGATCCTTTAATCCTTCAGTTTTAGGTCTGCAATTTAATTATGTTGACCTGCAATGGGGGAAAGGTGTTTGCTTTGATGTGTTGTGAAATCTGGTTGCCAAGGACAGTTTGTATCCCCCGCCCTCCCCAACCTCTCTTGCCATGTTTTCCCAATTTGAGAATGTCCCTGAAAAGTTAGTTTGTTAAATTTAGAAAGACAGAGGAGTGTGCCCTTTAAGAATGCAGTAACAATTCTGAGATCTACATTTCTTAAGTGAAGAACATTTTATTTATTTATTTTGTCAAGCGTATATATGATTACAGACAAAGTATAAACACGATTGTGAATACATAAGATGTATAAGCATGGCTATGAGTACATGAGATGGTTACGAATACATGGGGACATTAGGACAGGGACGGTAAGCACGCTTTTGCGCTTATGCACGCCCCTTACAGACTCTTAGGAATGGGGTGAGGTCAACAGTAGACAGTCTAAGGTTGCATGCTGCAATGTATCTGCTCCCAGTCTCCATAAACATAGATTGATAGTTTAAAACTTCTATGCATTATCAAGATGGAAGAACTATTCTGGTAGTACTGAGAACATATGGGAAACACAGAAGGAGAAAGAATGTTCAGCCATTACTTGGGAGATTTTCTGTTGGAATAACTCTAGGGAAAACGTAGCTTGGACATGCAGAGTTGCAAAAATCGTATTAAGGTTTTGCTATATACATTAAATGAAAATATTTTATTACCAAGAGTTTTGGGAACAGTTGAGATAATGGGTAGTATTTCAGAGCCTCATCCATTAATTCCATTATTTTTTGGAATCATTTGTGTTTCCCTTCTGTCAGCAAAATCTCTGACAAGAATCTTTCTCTTCAGTCTTGGTTAATGCCATAAATGGGGATCAAAGATTCCATTCTGCACATATAACTTGAAATATCTTGGTTATAATATACTTGGAAGAACTGCTATAACTCACTGCTTTGGGTGCTAATATTTTCTTAGAATCAACTAAGTTCTAAGATCTGTTATCTCACGCTTCATTCGGATTCTCTTTTGGGGATGAGGGCTGATGATTCATTGTCTTCTTTATAATATGCTGTAGCTTAGAACCTTTTTCAGTTTGGCTTTCTTTCAATGTGTCCAATTTAACTCCAAAGATTTCCAGATGGCACAGACAAGGAATTCTTTTTTAGGCTTGTGTATGCCCAGTTGGGCACTAGTTGTACAGCCACAGATTCAACTAAAACCGGAGCATCTGAAAAGGATCCGTCTTGTTTGCTGTATTCCAACATTATGTGCATTTATACCAAAATGTGTGTTTTTGGATTGTAAATGCAATCTGATCATAATGCTATGCCTGGAACAGCTTCCTCCCACCCCAGCTTCCATCAAGTGAAGCTTCTGGGCACTCTAGAAGGCTCTGCCATATATTTCCGTCTGTCTGGTTTCATGAAACCAAAGCATGATTGGCTGCAACTGGATAAGGAAAGTGTAATGCCATTGCTTAGAATACTCTTTGTTACCTTCAACATTTGGAAATTTAGGCACAGCATCAGATCATGGTATACTCCCAAATTGCTTTCACTAATCTGCAAAATTCTTGCAAGGAGATTCACTTTTGAATCAGTTCTCAGACAGTTGATCTTAATTCATTCTTTAGAGGAGAAACCTGTTTTAAATCAGTAGAGATGAAAGCCATAGGAAGGAAACCACACAGAAAGTGTAGTATAGGCAAATATTAAAATACTAAAAGTGGCAGGAAGCTACACCTAAAACTGCTCCATTTCCCGTGTGTAAGTCCCACTGTGTTCTGCAGAACCTGGAGTGCAATCTCTAGGTTCTGCATACTAAGAAGGGACATTGTGTAGCCTGCCATGAATTGCTTAAATCTAACTGAGGGTGGGGATTCTGCAGTAAGTTTGCTTTTAATAAATCTATCTCCTTTTCTTTTTTTTAAAAAAAAATATAGATTTCTGAGAAATATGGCCTTCCAGCTGAGAAGATTACAAAGCTTTATAAAAAAAGCAAAAAAGGGTAAGAGAAACAAACTAATCCTGCAGTTCGTGTTTTTATAAAATAGTCCTGAGACCGCAGCTAAGCTTTTAAATCTTTCATGCTCTGATATATGCTCACACTGCAAGACAGATTCCCAGCTCCAGGTTCACACAGGGATTGCAATAGATATCAAAGCAACCACTGGCCTCTAATTAATCTAGGTGGTTCTGCTATAGTGTTCCTTAACTTGGTGCCCTTCAGATATGTTGAACATATCCCATCATTGGACAGCATGGAGATGCTGTGAATGGTGTGAACTGTAGTCCAGTTCTTCTGGAGAGCAGCAGATTAGTGGAAATTGTTCTTGGAGGCAAGCAGCTTGGGAAGGTACCTTCAACATAGAATTTGGAAGCTGTAGCAACACAGTTTCTTGCCCTACCACTTGTGTTATTTGGGCTATAGTGGGCTAGCACACACGTGCTTATTCAATGGGTCCTTAGTTCCCCTACTTGTTGCTAACAATGCCCTTGGGACTTCACAATTTGGCTTTGGGCTTTGACCCAAGTAGCTTAGGAATAAGTAATAATGCTACAATTCACCTAATAATAACAGCACAAGAGAACGAACCCCTTCTAACATGCCAGATACAGTAATTCTTGTTTCCTTCTTAATTTTTTATTGTCTCTTTTGAATAATGTGTAAATGTATCACAACGCATCCTCCCTAGCAGTCTACAGTAAAGAGAAAACCACACCCTCATCAACACTGGCAGGACAAGCTATTGTATACAAACCCCACACTCAGTAGCATTGATGTTACCTGGTTGGGTAATAAAACATCTGCAATTTAACAACCAAGCTCAGAGAGCACCAAGGACTCCACAGTTCAACTCTGTGGTACATATATTCTCTTCTGTTGGAACACCTAAATGAGGTCACTGTCTTGATTTCCCTTCAGTTAATTTACCATAATTTACCTATAGTTGTCTAAACTACAAATTCCTCTATGAAATCCTGCCTCACCTCCAGACAATTCCCAATGGTCTTACACTACAGCATCAGTACATCAAGCTTGATATTGTCTACTCACTGGCCATTGAGCCTCAAGCAAATGTTTTTATCAGTTCTGCATACTACAGTGGCTTAACCCATTCTCCTCACAATGGCCCTTGTTGTGTAGCTTACAATTCCAGCCATTCCAGCAACTAAGGTGAAGATTGAGGTATATTAAAGTTGTAATCCAGCAGCATCTGGATTATGCTTTCCGCTTCCTGCTGTGGTGCACAGGGATTATATTGTAAATTATTTATTTAAAATACAATGAAATAACATAAGAAGTTGCATAGGAGAATTAAGTGGGATTCCACTAGCATGGACCTAATTGGAGAATTAATATGAATTTGAATCATTAACAGTAGAAGAACATGCATGTTGACCCAGGACAAAGAATCACAAAATATGTTATGGGGCAACTTGGAGTTGGACTTCAAGTTGGAGAATGAGTTTTCCTGTGAATTTTGTCAAGGCCCTCGTACAAATGGTAAACATAAAATAAAATCCTCCTTGCACACAACATTGAACCGTCAATTTAAATCTATCCCTTAATTGATAGATTTCCACATCCATAAACCTAACGTTTTACAACCATGATTTATTGCAGTGGTTCCCAACCTGTGGTATGTGTACCACTAGTGGTATGCGAGGGCCTTCCAGGTGGTACGCGAACACTTTCGGGGTCATGAACGATTTTTAGTTAGTTATTTTTTACTTCACAAAAATGTTTACTGCCTAACACAAGATAATCTGGCAACGATTTGCAACTGTTGCCACACGCCACCCACCTGGTCCCAGCGGCCTGAGAATCCAGTTGCTGGATGCGCGGGGCCAAAAAAGGAACGGTGACTGTTCTGAACTCTCAGCAGTCGCGCAGTAGAACCCTTGCGAGAAGGTGCGCGTTGTAGCGAGCTCTCGAGCTAAGGTTAATCTCACTCTGTTATTGTTAGCACTATGTTCTCTTGACTCAAGTTACCCTTTGATATTCATTACTGCATCTCAGTGTGTATGTTACTATTTTTATTATTATTTTGTATACTTATTTTGTATACTTATGCCCTCGCATTGAGTTGTTGTTTTCGTAGTTGGTTTGCGTGTTCTACTTGTACAATTATGGAAATAAAGTGATATCTGATCGAATTTAGTTTCTCTGGAACCAGGTGGTACGCGGCGACTGTACGGGACCTCCAAGTGGTACTCGATCACAAAAAGGTTGGGAACCACTGATTTATTGAATAATCTAGAATTGGCCGAGTTCAGAAGGCATGCTAGTCACAATGGCCAAGTTCACACAATAAGCTGAATCAAAATGTCTATGGAGACTCTCAGTCATCCAGGTCATGGTTGTCCCAAAGGTGCTTTTTCCAAAGGCAACTGGACTTTGTGTTTCCTTGGAAATCCAGTGCCTTTTAAAAAAGCACCTTGGGGACTAAATCAAAATGAAAGAACTTGTATTATGAGTTTGTATATTTAGCCATTATCTGAACTTACTTAATGTATCTCTTTCCTGTTTCAGGATTCTGGTAAATATGGATGATAACATCATTGAACATTATTCCAATGAAGACACTTTCATCCTAAACATAGAGAGCATAATGGAGGGTTTCAAGGTCACGTTGACGGAAATCTAGTCTAGACCAGCATAGACCTTGTGAAGTGAAAACTTTTTGCCATCAAGGAAGGAAGAAATAATAATAATAACCCTGATTTCATTGAGAAGAAAGGTTGTTACAAAACTAAGTTGGAAACAACCATATTTCATTTTTTTTTGCCACTGGAAGCCAATTTGGCAATTACTGACGAGTCTGTTCAAAAGAACATTCCTTCATAAAGTTCCTTATTTATTGCTCCTCACGCCGCAATATGTAAATAATCAGTGGACCCTAGACTTCACAATCTTGATGTTGCAAATGTATAAGAGAGACTTTAAATAAAAGCAACAAAAATAGCTAATGCAACAAAAATAATAAGTTGAAAAATAATGGTAGTTCCACTGGGAGTTAATCACTGAATTTTCACCCTCTAAATGAATTGCTAGAAAACCCGATAAGCGTTAACAAATGTGCAAAGTGCCTGGTGATCTTCGCACACCTACTGTATACCAAACTTCTAGTGCTGAGTATCATGTAGCTTAGCCATATCCCTCCCTTTGCAGGTCAACTGAGGGCTTTTAAGATTTTCAGATGGCATGTACTTTGTTAAGTAAAACACCATGCATTTTAACCTCTGTATATATTTGTTTATAATATGTAATAATATATTTTCCTATCTGTGTGGATGTGTTTACTGCCACTCTATTCTGTGTTTGGATAAGAAGTTGGCAGAGTTCCTGGCCAAAGAGCAAAGTTCTTTCACCAGCTGTTGATTCTTCAGGGTTTTTGATACCTTTTGTTCAAAGCTTATCCAGGAGCCCCATTAGAAAGTTAAAACTCCTTGTTATCACAACTAAGATTATTCTTTCCTTACTATGCCAGCTTCTCAGGTCTTCCAGTGAGATGATTTCTGTTATTTTTAGACTAGAACTCCTCTTAAGTCAGACATTTAACCATACAGAGTAGAACTGAAGACCATTTGGAGTGCACCAGCTGGGGAGAGTCAGGCTTATTCAATTATGCTCCAGTCTTCCAGTTCTTGAAGTATTTTTCCTATCTTTCTCTCTCCTCCCCCCTTTCCCTCCTTCCCTCCCTCGTTTTTTTAATCTTCTGTGGTATGCATCCTTACTGAATGGATGCTCATTTCTGCAGTGCATCATGCACACCATAAGTCTGACATTTCTATGTCATTCCCACCAATGGCTGCTTCCAATTTTTACCCAACCTTTTCTAAACCAATGTTATTCTTCCATTCAAGTTACCTCTGAAAGTTCCTGGCAACGTGGAATCAGTTTGAGTTTAGCAAGATACTTTATGTTTTGCTTTCACTTTAGGGAAATTATATGCTTATAAAACAACAGAAGTATAAAATTGGAAGGAAAGTTTGGAATTATGTAGAGAAGTCCAATCCACTGAACACGCCATATGTTGGAGGATGGAAATACAGGTGGTCCTTGCTTAATGACCAGTTGCTTAGTGACCCATTAGAGGTCCTGGTCTGGAGTTCTGCTGGACACACACACACACACACACACACACACACACACACACACACACGATTGCATTTTGGGCTGCATGGTAACCAAACCTGCATTTACGACCATATGCAATGCCCCGTGGGCACATGACTAAAATTTTCAGTATTTTTTGCCAGTTTCTGGCATCTACTTCGGGTTTCCATCAAAAAACACACATTGAAAAAAATGGGTTCATTTAACAACCACTGCAAAAAAAAAGTATAAAATTGGGCATGGTCCCATGATGAACCACTTAACTGCCACAACTCATAGCTGTAATTCTGGGCTCGATTACAGTTGTATGTTGAGGATTACCTGTAAAAGATGTAAATACCCAGTATATATGTCTAGCAGAGGAGAACCCACCATCTGCTGCATCAGCCTGTTTCGTGTTCAAAGCCTCTCTTAATGTTCAATTGTTCTCATATTTCCTTCAGGAGTAACAGAGAATAGCAATGCCCAATAGCTTTCTATATATTTGAAGATGGCTACTTTATAATGTTTTTCATAACTAAGGGTTGGACTTAGATTTCTAAATACATTGCACAAATCCAGAGGGGTTTTCCCCCCCTTTCTCTTCTTAAAGAAATCAAGCCATACCCATGATTAGGGCCATAAATGAATTCAATTGGTTTGCATTTTAGCCAAATAGAAATTTAGCTACTGATTAAAATGCTTTTCTGACTTTTGCAGTTCATAGATGTGTAACATGCATTTCATCAATGAAATTGTGTGCAAAAATTACAGAGCAGATTTGATCTAGTGCAGGGGTGTCAAACTCGCATCGTCACTGTGTCGTCACGTGACGTATCATGACTTTTTCCCCCTTCATTAACCGGGTGTGGGCGTGGCTAGCGTGTGACGCATCCAGCCCGTGGGCCGTGAGTTTGACACCTCTGATCTAGTGGTTAAGGAAGCAGGCTAGAAACCGGGAGACCATGAATTCTAGTCCCTCCATAGCCATGAAAGCCAGGTGGGTAACTTGGCCAGTCATTCTTTCTCAGCCCAACTCACCTCACAGGGTGGTGGTTGTGGGGAAAATAGGAGGAGGAAGATGGGATATGTTGGCTGCCTTATTTGTAAAAATAATAAAGGTGGGATACAAATAAACAAACAAATGAAATAAATCTCCATTATGTTAGGGGACATATTTGTAAAAGTCCTGCATAATAGATAAAATTGCAAACAAAGAGCATGGACATAGAGATCTGTCCCAGAATATATATCAAGTTAGTAGTTTCCCGCCCCCCCCCCCCAAAAAAAACCCTTAAGTGCAACAAATCAAACCATATATATTTGCAAAAATTAGGATCTGAAAAGAATGAACTTCACAGTTTCATAAGAATTAGGGACCGAGAAAAAAATGAAATCAATGTATTTGCTCTACTTTTATACACGAGTCTTGGTAGTTTTTGGCACTGTAGTTCACACTGAAATGCAGTTTGTGAACTGCATATTTATTGAGAATATTTTACAATATGCATGAAGGTGTTTTTTCCCCCCTTAATGGACCTAAACAAAAAAAATACATATATTCTGTATGGATGGCAGAATAATTTTGGAAAGACTGCAGGTCAGATCCCATCACGTTTGCTATCATTTATTTCCCCTTCCAACTGTTGCAAAATTTTTGTCAATATATCTCCAAAGACATTTGTATTGTATGGATGGTTTTTTTTCATTTTTGTTTTGTAAAACACTTGTTTTCAATAAATCCCACTAGAATGTACAGTAAATATAAAAAATGTACAGAGGAATGCTCTTCTTGATTTGAATGTGTACATATACTGCCTACCATTTTTTTTTGTTATTGTTATTCGACATCTAGTCTGGCTTTTGTATTACTTTGTTGCTTTTAATGGCACTTCCATGGATGGGGCTGATGGGAAAGGACACTAGCAGAGTAGCAGAACAGAGGTGATGCATACAAAAAGGCCATTATCTTCATCAGCAGAAACTTCAGGTTAGAACCATTTCTCAGATAAGCCTTCTCCAGCCTTCAGAACTGTTGAGCAATACCTCCCAGGTTTCTGAACCTTTCAAAGCAATGATTCCTGATATATATGAAAAGAACTGTTTTTCATATAGCCATGTTTTTATAGCATTGTCTCCTAGAGATTCCTGCTGCAATGATTTATTTGACTGCATGCCAACTATGTTCTGGGTTGGTTGGTCTCCTGGCAACTGCTTGGGCTAGTCCTAGCAATTTCTTAGCCAAAAATTTGGAACTGGTCTGCCATTGCCTTCTTCCTAGGGTTATGGACTTCTAGCATTTGATGTATTGTGCCTTAAGCACTGGCTATTACAATCTGTCCTTTGCCTAAATCACTCCTTTATTTTTCAGGCCATGGAATGTGACCTTAACATTTACCTTCTGGGTCATTCAACCCACCCATACATTCCTTTTGCCCTCTGCACAGTTGAACAGTTGTAAGCATTTCTCTTTAGCATGCTGTTGGTAATGGCTGGGTTGCTACTCAGAAAAAAAGGCTTTTAAAGGTTTATTTTATATAAATCAGCTTGATACCAATTTTAAAGAGCACTTGATCCTGCAGGCATTTATTTTTCTTGTAGCATCTTGAGTCTTTACATCTTTGAGGTTTACATTTTCATTGACTCATTTTTATGTCTTTTGAGTTTTAAAATGTCACAGAAGAAATGTCAGACCTGAGATATAATTAACAGCTTCTTTAATCGTAAATTTATTGGTTATAAATAAATAACCAATATTGGTTATTGGTTTTCAGTCGGAATCTTGTCAGAATTTCCAAGTTCAGTCAATGATTTTTCTTTCCTGTTGAAAGAAAGCACCCTTGTTCTCCACTTGTATACTTGCATAAAATTGGATATCCCTAGAAGTATAAAACTTTGAAGGCTGGTGGATTAAAATTATACAGCCTTTTTTTAAATAGCAAACTTGTTTTTAAAATGACATATAGTGGTGAGATTCAAATGTTGCTTTGCTTTGTTTTTGATCAGCGAGGGTTGAGGAATCAAGTGTACTCGCTGAACACCTCTTGGCACCTGCCAAAGACTGCAGAAGCTTCTGTATCCCTCCAGCACTGCAATTCACTACCGCTTGATAAGTTGGATAAAAAGAGCAGACATATATCAGCCAAAGTAGATAAATTGCAGTTTTACAGGAAATGTGCATGTGATAATTTATACATAGATACAAATTTAGAAATAATTGCTGTAATTTAAATAAGGAGTAGAATGACAAGCATGCTTTAGGTCTTCTTATTGATAGGCAGCTTTCTTACCCAGAAATCAGCCAGAGGGATCTCAACAGAAGATGCCTGATTTGTAGAATTTCTTTCAGATTTTGTTCAGCTCCCCCACCTGACCCCGCTGGCAAGGAGGTGTTTCATTGAAATAAGAGACGTGAAATGAATCTATTTATTACTGATGTTGTTCTAAATGGAGCTGGAAAACGTTGTGTGTGTTCTGTTGTGGAAGGTGGAGAAACCACATGTGTTAAACTGGTTCGTTCTAAGCTAGTTTTTTCTTAACCAAAGTGCCCCGGATCATTGATGTTAATTTTTAGATATTTCTAGCCAGATTGGCAGTTGATGAGAATTTGGAGTTCTGATGTCTGTATAGGTGTCTGTATCTAGTTACAACAATTAGAAGTCATAAGGGGGTTGGCTTTGTCTAAACATCTTGTGCAGATTCAGCCATTTTGGTATAAACCATATTTATGGTGAAGTTGTCCATTCAGAAACCTAGGTTCATCTGGTAGTTGGGCACAGTTCCTGGTATCGCAGAAACTGGTAACAAATTTTAATATTTAATTAATATTTATGCAAATGAAATGAAATTTATTCCCTTCTAATCCAATATGCTGCTTTTTGGGAATGCAGCTTTGCAAACACCACAGAAAGGTCCAATGTATCTCTGAACTGCATATTTTATGATTGATTGGATCAGACAAAGCCAACTAAATGATGGTTTAGTCAACATCTTAGCAGGTTGTGGGAACCAAATCATCTATTACAGCTGCCCCCAATCTTTTGGGAACCAGGGACCGGTTCCATGGAGAGGGGTTTTTCCGCAGATCCAAGGGGGCATGGTTTTGTGTGCTGCCTGCATCCCATGGATGGGGCGTTGCTTGTTTGCGCGGACCAGCTTCTGGCATGCTGCAGACAGGTGCCAGTCCACAGATCGGGGATTGGGGACCCCTGATCTATTAGGTCAAGAAGCAAATTTTCACAAGGATCTCAGCAGATTAGGTTATAATGCTGAAAATGAAAAATGATTATTATCTTCTGAAATAAAGATTTGTGTGTGTGTGTGACCTTGATGATGCATCCATTAGTCAAGGAGTTAGTTCAGGGACAATATGTAGCATTTACAGATTTTGCATTTATGCATTGAGAATATTTTAATAAATTGGTACAGCTACAGTCTATATGGAGTTAGACTCCATATAGCTTGGGGTTTTTAAAATGAAATTTTCAGGAAGTTGAACCTAAAGCTTTATAACATATTATGGAATCGAAAAGAATTGCAGATTATACAGGAGTGATATATCCCTTAAATATCAAAAGCTCTCATCCCATTATAAGGTGATACTTTACCGATCTCGGCACTGAATGTTGCACAGTTAATGTCAGCCTTTGACTTGTCTAATTGCGAGGGACATGTTATGACTTCTTATCCTAGCAAATTTAATCATGATCAGTTAAGTCTATCCATTTTTAACTTATCTTTTACTTTTACATGGGAAAACAGGGGCATATAGAAGTTTAATTTAGCTTTCTATTTTTTCTTTTTGTTATTGATCTCATTGCCAAATAAAAATGGCTGATACAGACATAGGAGCATTGGATTTATGATTTGAAAATTTCTTTCTGTTTATTTTCTTTGGTTCTAATTTGATATACCTGTTGGAAAGATGCAAATTAGCAAAATTTATCCTGTCATGACACGATGATTGAAAAATTGTGAATTCAGACTGTCATCACGCTGCAAAAACTGTATGGGGAGAAGGCCTGCTGAAATTTTTAAAGTGGATAATGTTTGTTAATTGTTCTAACCTTGATGGTTTCCTCCTCCTAATTTCAATTCCTCCTGCAAGATACTGACATGGTGCAAAAATGAAAGAGTACTTATGCCAAAAACTCTGTGCAGTGCCCTCATTTCTGGAAAGCAAGCTTTGTATATAAATATTGCGTGTTACCTAACGATAGTTTTGTAAATGGGAAAAGGGAATCTATAAACATATAAATAATACAAGTTTATATTTTTTGTACATTTTTAAATGGAAAGAAATAAATGTTCATAAAGTATACCCATCTTTTGTTGATCTTTTTTCCCCACATATGTTAGTCATCCCTGGGTATTTATTTACATTCCCTCAAAAGCACACTTTGAATTATATATTAACTACTTGGGCCATACTATGCCTGGATTCACACAGAACAATACACCTAAATCTAGTTTAACAATACAGGCAGTCCTCATTTAGTGGCCATTCACCATTACAACAGTAGTGAAAAAGTAATTCTACAACCAATCCTTGCTTTTATGACCTTTGGAGATCTATAAAGTGAAGGAAAGCTGAAATAGGATCATGAAATCATGTTTCACTTAGCGACCATTTTAGTGAGAGTTACTGGTCCCAAATGTGATAATTAAATGAGGACTAATTGTACACAGTGCTCATCTTTACAAAACATGCTATGTCTGAATAAATAAACTATTATGGCTTGATTCACATGAGACAGCACTCTTATTTTAGCCTAGATTGGGACACTAACCTTATTTTAGCCTAATCTAGTTTATGATGTGAACCCAGTTGCTGAGTGTTAAATTAGCCAACCATGGTTTAGTTTAACCAGTAGAGCAAACTCAACTCCAAGAGCTTATACTTCATGTGGGCTTCATTGGCACCACGTTCCAATCACACATCCTTATTAATAGTGAGATACGATTCAAAAGGCATTCACCTGGGGCCATGATGGAATGAACAGCAGATGTGACTTTAACTGTAGTTGCTAGGGCAGTCCTACATCTTATTGTTTGCTGTTACTTGGCCACACTTTAAATTCATACTCAAATTCAGAACTGTAGAATTGCAGCAGTCAATTGTCTAGCCAAAATGTGGCAGCCAGCAATTAGTAAACATGCCTTTGACATGCTCACTGACAAAGCAAAAGACATACAATTTTCTTCTAAACCACCAAAAATGAAGTCCTTGTGCTATCACTGGTCTTTTCCCTCCAACTTTCATTTTGACAATAATTTTATATCAATTTCTAAAATGATTGTACATCTCTTTCTGGTGAAGTGGTAGGTCTTTCACGCCTCTTGGTGTCAGAAACCATGAATATTGCATTTATCTGAAAGACCACTGCCATTTTGACTTTTCTGAACTCCTGTGGACATCCATAGGCTGTATGAGAGCAGGAATATTCAGAATACTTTGAAATCTCTCTGGGGGATTCCGAAAATGATTTTGGTTTTCCTCAAGAAAGATGGAACTGAACTTTCTAGAAAGCGTAACAGCAGTGAATAGTTGGAGGGGAACGAAATTTAGGGGAACCATGACAGACATATCTGCATACCTTTCAAAAATAGTGGGTTACACAGTTATGTATTCATAAAAGGAAAAAATACAATTATGATCAGGTGCAATCAATTATTCCAGTATGAAAAAGTACCATGTCACAAAATGGTATACAATACAAAATTATTTAAAATTCAACATTTAAAAACAACATTTGTTCAGCAGTAATACAGTAAAAAAAATCTTACTTTTCTTCAAACAATATTGTTCATATGTTTGGCACTGTAAAAATACAAGATCACAGGTTCACCGTTCTCTTTTTGATTCTACCTCTCTCTTTTTTTAAAACCAATCACCAATGTTGCTGTTAAGTGTCTGCATATATTATACTGCAGTTCAATGTACATTAAAGAAATGTGGGCTCCATTCCACTGCTAAAACAAACAAATCATTGTCCCAGATCAATAACACAATATCCAAATTTCCCACCTGGTCAGTATCTATGCGCATGAATTACAGTGATACCTCGAGATACGAGTTTAATTTGTTCCGTAACCTTGCTCGTATGTCAATTTGCTCGTATCTCAAAGCAATTTTCCCCACTTAAATTAATTGAAATGCCATTAATCGGTTCCAGCCCCCAGGCTGGCTGGCTGGGCTGGCTGGCTGGCTGGCTGGCTGCTAGGGGTCGGTGTGTGTGTGTGTGTGTGTGTGTGTGTGTGTGTGTGTGTGTGTGTGTGTGTGTGTGTGTGTGAGAGAGAGAGAGAGAGAGAGAGAGAGAGAGAGAGAGAGAGAGAGAGAGTTTTCCTCCCGCTCACTCTAGGAAACCCACGCAAGTCCAAGCGCGCTCTCGGCTAGCCTGGGGGGGGTGGGAAAGGCAGATCGGTTCCCCCCCCCCCTTTCTGGTAACTCCTCGCCTTCCTCCAGCTCCTTGCCAGCCTTCCAAAGAAAGAATTCTTTGATATTCAAATCTGGCTGAAGGTTTCCTCCCTTTCAGAATGTTGCGGAAATGAGTGGGTCGTGTGCAGCCGGCCGTTCCTCGTATCTCAAATGTTGCTCGTATTTCAAAGCAAAACTTCGCTCGCTCGACAGCTCGTATCTCAAATATCTCGTATGTTAGGGCACTCGTATCTCGAGGTACCACTGTACTTTCAATCGACTAACATTTCTAATTTTGATTCTGATATCAAATCTGAACACTTTGGGGGAGGGGGAATTAAACAGATCTAGGAAACATTGGGTTCAATATTAAAAAAAAGTTGAGCATGTTTAAAGCCATCCTGCAAGCTGTTGATATTTACTAATTCATCAATGCATGAAATTGAGTTGATAAAAATAATTCAATATAATAACTTTTAATGTATCTGTTTAACATAAAATTATACATCAGCTATTTTCCAAATGGAATCTCCACATGTGTTTTGGACTTCAGTTTCCAAGATTCCCAGCAACAAGATGAATAGCGCGCTGGCTGAGAATTCTGAAAGTAGGTTTCCAACATATTTCCAGGGCAGGATAGGGAAAAGTAATACAAACCATGTGGATAGGAACTTACAGAAATAACAATTTTTCAGGATCAATTTTTCTATGAAAAGACCAATAGGAAGGGAGGGAGGGAGGGAGGGAGGGAGGGAGGGAGGGAGGGAGGGAGGAAGGAAGGAAGGAAGGAAGGAAGGAAGGAAGGAAGGAAGGAAGGAAGGAAGGAAGGAAGGAAGGAAGGAAGGAAGACTTTTCAGGCAGATCATAATAACAAGTTCCAATTTTAAACAAACAAGTGCATCATTTGTGCATCATTATAGCAATGGGGTAGAGAGGAATAATCAGTTTCATTAACATGCAGGTCTCAATACTTTTAATAAGCCAAACACTTAAGGATTCAGATTTAAGTAGCTTTTCCCCCCCTTATATTTTACAACAACATGGCCACTACCAACACACACTAGGATCATACAGTCAGTACTGCTTTAAAAATGCAAATCACACTGTTAAGACTTTCACAGAATTTGCATATCATGTGAATGATGGACGGAAGAGCTCATCCAATAGGAAACTAGTCAGTACAGTTAAAGTCATTTTCAGAACAGTAAATACAGAAATACAGATGCATTTCCCAGGGTAGGAAAAATATAGTCCAGCAAAAAGCATAGAAAAGGAAACCATGAATGCCATGCTTCGGAACACAGAAATTATATTATCATTCATCGAATCAGTTTCTACTTCTCAAATGAACTAAGTGGGTTATGTTCTACAGATATGCTTTAACGTATCATGCTGAACATTTAAAAACAATATATACTTTTTCACTTGATCCCTGAAAGGAAGTAACACCCACAGAAGCCACTTTTATCAATGGATTCCTTAACTTGATCAGGAAGCATGCTACATAGTTTGGATACTGATGAGCACAGGAATGTATGGTTGATTCATACTACACACATAGAAAAAGGGCTGATTCGTAACAAACCCACAGATCTGAGGCCATCCAGGGCTAGTTAACTGTACTTATGTCCTCTTGAAATCAGAGACTGATGTTGATCACGACCGATGTGTCTCACAGATGTCAATGAAACACAGCCATGACCAGCATTCTCTAAACTAAGGTCAACATACTGATAGCTTTACTGCCATGGAAATTCTGTAGATAGCAAAGCAGCACTTATTGTGTTCTAAATTTGTTCCTGAATCTTTATTCAGTTCTGAGATTCCATGCGCTACCCTAAAATAACTGAGAATAGAACGGAGCAATTGTTTCCAAAATGTGTGGTAATACTGGGAATTAAAGGAACACTCCCTCAAGCTTTGCATCAGCATCTCCAAAAGGCTGCAATCAAAATCCCACAAAAGCAAATGGAAATTGTTCTGAATTTTAATATTTACCTGCAAAGGCCTACAATAAAGCCATGTATATTAAAAAGGAACCCTGAAATGTCTTTCAGGTGTGTGCTTGCATATATAGTGGAGTGAAAACATCTCAAAATTTGGCATGAATCGTTTATTCTTGATAAATCAGCTGTTCAACAAGAATAAAGAATAAAATGCCTTTGCACCCCCTCAGGGTTGCCAGCATTGCAACAAGTTGTCAGAGCATGGATAGCTATGGACTGACAATGCACATCACTGTTTAAATGGCACTTAAGACTGAGTTATGGGTCAAAGACAACCATCTTGTAATTGGTCTCTAGAAACAAAAGACTTCCCTCCATTTTCTTTCTGACACAGCTGCTGAGTCTGTTGATTTAAGATAAAACATGTAAGCTATGTTGTAGAAAAGTCTGCATCTTATGCCTTGATCACAACTTTTTCCCATTCAGAGATGTCCATGCAGTAGGTGTAAAGATGGGGGCCACAACTGTGTGATGGAAGACCTGAGCTTTTTTACCTGTATCAGGGACACACGTTACGTGAATCAAGACAAGAATTCCGCAACTGTCTCCCTCAGTGGACATCCATGCTTCCACTGGATCTTACTCATATCACAATGGAGAATGGAGACCTGAGCACATAAAATGAACACAAATACTGGTCAACTGTATCCGGTGGAGATAGGAAAGGTAGGGTATTTTTTTCCCTTTTTCTGCAAAATCTGTGAGCTGGGGAATCTGGGTAATGTGGAGAGAACTGCAGGTTAGAAGAAAACATTACTGTTGGAAACTTCCTACTCTTCCTCAGGGAAGGGAGGGGAGTATTCTCCTTGATTCCTATTTGTTCCAATAAACAAAGGGGGTCTAAGACAACTCATCCCAGCCAACTCGCTACGGACAATTTGCCATGGGACAATTTGCTGAGGAACAAAATTACTCTAATGTTGAAGAAATGATGGAATATCATCATTAAGGAAAGGATGCCAAAGGACAAAATGAAATGTGAATGACAAAAATTAAAATTATTTTAAAAAATTAAATCGAACTGTTGAATTGTTCCATGGCAAGTTGTCCTGCATCAAGTTGACTATGGCAAGTTGTCCTGTGACAAATTGGCCGTGGTGAGCTGCATGTGGCAAATTGGCCATGGTGAGTTCGCCGCAGCGAGTTGTCCCATGCCGAACAAAGGAACCCTTCTATTTCCGGAACACCAATTTGGGAGGAGCAAGGAAACGTTAATAAACCAGTTAAAATCTAGTCTTACTCCTCTTCCTTGCAGCTGTTCTCAGGACTTTAGCATCCAAATGGTTTCTTGCTTCCAACCATTAATATAAAAATGTATTCTGTTCTTCATATTTTAAGTAAACAGAAAGGAAACCACACACTGAGTCCCTAAATCAGGAAACAAGGCTCTGGGCCAAAAGATTTGCCAAGCATCCAAGCAAATGGATGAACACAGCTGCTTAAACAAAAGGCAATGTTTTAAAAAAAGGGGGGGAGAAACCCCAAGACACATCTGGCTGCTTTTTTGAAAGAACGAATTGTGGCCATACCCTTGCATGACCTCAATTAGACTTTTGGTAAATTTGCTTTTTTATTTTGAAACCAGCTATTGAGGCAAATGATTTAAAATACTCTTAAGCAATCTTATGAACACCCATTTCTTCATAAAGCAAAATACTTTAGAAATTTGGTCAGAAATGCTTTACATTTACAATGATGGGCTTGTGATACTCATCATTAAAGAATGGCTAAGTTCCAGCCTTCCACTTTTAATACAGTGGAGCTACTATATCAAATACTGTAGTCAGGTGGATTGGTGAAAATACAAACCATTTACTGCCTGTTTTATACACTGTTTTACCTTGCCAACATTATGTCCATTATTTCTATAAAAATATCCAGGCATAAATTTGTTAGGTGCCCAGTGCTCTTAAAAATCAAAGATGTAGTTGGCTTTTTATTTTTAGAAGAAAAATAACACACTGCCTCATAACAGCACAAAGCGTTTTGCAGAGTGTTATTCTTGATTGCAACACCTGGACGTGGAACAAATTGATTCTCAGCTCTGCAAATTTACAATTGAGAAATCATACATAATTTCCCTGTCCCCTCCCCTGGCTTTTTTTTTTTTTACCGTAAATCCAATTTTAGTAGTCAAAAAAAAAATCAGAAGCATGATTCTTCAATTCTTTGGCAATAAACTTTACATATCTCTTCATGCAACCTTCAAAAACCTCCTAAAAGCAGAAACTTCTAAAAAGTTTCAGCTCTGACACTTCCAGGCCAAGATTGCAACATCTCTTATGGTTTTTAGAGGCCAAAAAAGCAATTTTAAAAAAGGCCACAAATCTAAAAGTTCAGCCAACCCCGAGTTAAATGCTCATGAGAGGATTTGTCCAATTTCCGTTTTGGGTGGAATTCAAAAAATATGTAACAAAATATTTAAAAAAGAATCTTTCTTACCATAAATAGTACTAATCATCTCACAACCAACTTCTTGGTTGAAATCTTTTCCACAAGCAGTTTCCTTACTGAAACAAATTTAACAATTTAGGTCGAATGGGACTATTGTTATTTACAAACACTGCCTCTATTCCCACTTAACTATGCCAATAAGGTCTTCCCTTTCATCTGCTGTTCTTCTCTTACATGTCAAGTGACCCTGGTGCATTTCAAGGCATAAAACAGCCCCCTTAACCAGCTTATTCCCAAGTTCTGAACTGAAGCTGCTGCCTGACAAATCATGAAACCAGATAGTTGCTTTGGGAAGGGTTCCAAAATGTTTATAAACTCCATTGTGTCCATCCATTTGTCTTAAAAGTAGCTAAAGTTTTGTACAAGGAATTTCAAGAGAAGGGAGGAAAAGATAACTGTATAATAAAACAGTAACCTTTGGACAAAAAGCACAAAACATTTTTTTTAAAATCCATTATATATGTGTGTGTGTCAGTGGTGGGATTCAATTTTTTTTACTAGCGGTTCTGTGGGCGTGGCTTGGTGGGCGTAGCAGGGGAAGGATACTGTAAAATCCCCATTCTCTCCCGATCAGCTAGGACTCGGGAGGCAGAGAATAGATGGGGGCGGGGCCAGTCAGAGGTGGTATTTACCAGTTCTACGAACTACTCAAAATTTCCGCTACCGTTTCTCCAGAACTGGTCAGAACCTGCTGAATACCACCTCTGGTGTGTGTGTGCGCGCGTGCGTGCGCGCTCGTATGGATATATTTATAAATCCATTACAAATGGTATCCTGTATTTTAATTAAGGCCTACATGTGTCCTGTATTTTACGTCCTTTGAGGTGCAGATCAGATATGCACATTTGTGAATGTGCTGTCACATGGTGAGCATGATGAATTTGGAAGAAACACAGGCTGTTTTACAAGTTACCGTACTTCTAGGTATGAAAATTATTGAGGTGGGGAATCTACCTTGGAAGAACTCATCCCCCGCCCCTCCAGAACTTGAAATGCAGTCATATCAATCTCCTCCTTTGGTGCCAAGTGCTTAAAACATGTAATTTTTTTGGACCCCTTTCCATTCGAACTGGGCAAAACTACATGTTACAAAGCAAATACTACTATTGTGTAAGAAGGGGAACTGCAACACCCAACAATGTTAACCCCTTCCAATTCTCCATTACAATATTCCCTTTCCGCTCTTTTCGTGCCAGTGGGACTCCAAAATCATTGATGATGGAGGAAATTGCCCTGGCAAGATATTTGAAGAGAAAACCTGGCTGGTGCCTAAATGGTTAAATATATAGATGTCCTCCCTGCCAGCTGATTCTCCTTTCTGCATGTACTTCCAGATCTCTAATTCTTCCCTGGAACAATGCCCTGTTTCCCATTTCTATTGTTTTTCTAAAAGCCAAGCTTCAAGACTGAAGCTAAAGAGGGAAATGGCTTTGGCGTGGCAGTGGAAGAGGAAAAGATCATGTATAACCATGTCTTTCCTGCCTGCTTTATTTCTACCCTACAAATCTATCTTAGTAAAGTTACATGCTTAGAAAATGTTTTCAATTATATTGGAACTATTGATTCTTCACAACTAAGTACAAACAAAATAAGGCCCTGTAACATGCAAGTACAATATTCTATTGTTTATCACCAAATCGTCTCATTTTCCTGAAGTTCTTCAAAGCAAGAGGCCTTCCAGATTTAAAAAAGTGCCTTCATTCTCCTCTACCATGCAGGGGCGGGTTGCTCCTACCTCGCTACTGGTGCACTGCGTGCGCATCACCATGTTGTGCACGCGTGTGTGCTCGCTACGCGCACGCGCCCCCTCATGCGATTTTGATTCTGCGCATGCGCAGGAAGCAAAAAAAGCCAAAAAATTGGCAAAAAAAGATGGCGCCGCGCAACAGACCAACGAGGACGGCACCGGAGCTGTTTCGCAATCCGCCAGCCGCTACCGGTGCCATAGAGAAGACCGCACCAGTAGGAACCCACCCCTCCTACCATGGCATGCATTGCTCCCAATGTTTAGCTCAGTTTTCTTCGGCTCAGTTCTCAACTTGCACAATTACTCTTCCTGATTCAAGATGCTAAATGATAATCAAGATAACTATAAATAAAATATAATTATCCTCTGCCCTTTCTCCAAACAAATCTCTATTTAAATATAAGGAATTTCATTTCTAGAATCTGGTTTTTTTTAAATAGCGGAAATATTTATATAATCTGTACAAACCCAATATTTTCTATAATTTTACAAATGGTATGGCATCTCTGAAGGGATACAGCATAGGC
Organism: Diadophis punctatus similis; assembly: GCA_023053685.1. NCBI lineage: Eukaryota > Metazoa > Chordata > Lepidosauria > Squamata > Dipsadidae > Diadophis > Diadophis punctatus. The sequence goes on from JALIGW010000003.1 coordinate 182,306,803, forward strand.
TAGTGTTCATTATTCCTTATCATTAATTCTATTATAGCTCACAGCTTTGCAGACAAAACATTAATTGTGCATTACTTAAATTTAGCTCCATAGTGCTATTGGTCCCTTTGTTGCAACATTCTGACTGGAGGATTGAACTCACCATCATTTAGAAAAGGAATTTCATACCTCATATATTGATCACTAAGGATTTATTGGAATGAATGCACATATTTAATTTAGCATCTTGGCTTCTGTACTGAAAAATAAGATTTGCATTGATTTCTTCAATACCAGTAGTAGTACTTCTGTTGCTGTTATGGTCCATTGAAATAACCCTGATTCCTGATGACTACAGAGATAGGTCTTGGCAACATTTTCAGAAATAGCCTGCCAATGCTTTCTTTCTAAGTGTGGGAGAGATTGGTCCAGAGTCAGCCAGCTGGCTTCCATGTCTAAGGCAGAACTAGAACTCAAAGTATCTCAGCTTCTAATCTAGCACCTCAGCTACTAGACAAAACTGGCTCTTCATGTACTTCTCACAGCTACGAATTTAACCCTAAGTCCTAGTATAAGCTAATTTTCAAATACCTTTAAGGAAAATGTGTAGTGAATAATACAGCCTATGTCTAACCTCATATGATAACAGAAATTTGTATACAAGGTGTCTTAACCCTAGATCTCATATAAACATTAGCACTCTCTCCCTGGCAAACGCATTAAGTCCCCCAAGATCACTGTTCTCTTCATTCACTAAAATGACATTTAAAAAAACTTGTTTGGCATTCCCCAATATTGGAAGGTACATGGTAGCTATTGGGGACAAGACACTCATTAAACGGAATGTAGCACCATCTGAATCTAGCCAAGTCCCCAATCTTTACTGCCAGTGAAGATGGCAGGTACTTCCCAATGGCATACCTAACCAAACTTCAAGTACCTAACCAACAGAGAGTTTTTACTCTGGAATGGTGTCCATATGCCCTCCCCTCAGCTATCTTTGAAGGCCAATACAGTAAGATTTCCTATCCAGAGAGATGATGTCCCTGTGCTACTGGACACACAAAAACAACAGAGCATATACTTCTCTTCTGCCTCTTTTGCGAAGACATTCATATTAGCCTTATTTCTCCACTATTGCATACATACCGAGAGTGCACAGGACAATTCTACCCCTTCCTGCTGCTTTCAGATACTAACCTTGCTATAACATATATTGTCAGGTTCTGTGCAGCGGTGCTGAACATCCATCAGATGTTCCATAAACTAATAATGAGCATTTAGTTCATTATACAAGAATGCTCTTTACTACGATAGAGTTTAGTTTGCCACACGCCACCCTTCATGCTCCCCTACACCCATTTAATGCTTCTACCTTTCCTGATAAGATTTCTTTTAGACTTTTGTTTTTATATATACTTTGTTTTATAGCTTTTGGGTTTTTTTTATAATTACTTGATATACAGTATGTTCTATGCCAGTGATGGCGAACCTTTTTTCCCTCGGGTGCCGAAAGCACGTGCGTGCGCACTGTCATGCACCTGTGAGTGCTCACACCCATAATTCAATGCCTGGGGAGGGCGAAAACAGCCTCTCCTGCCCCTGCAGAGGCCCTCTGGAGGCTGGAAATGGCCCATTTCCCAACTTTCGGTGGGCCTGGTAGGCCCGTTTTTCGCCCTCCCCAGGCTCCAGAGGCTTCCCTGGAGCCTAGGGAGGGCGAAAACACCCCCCCCCGGAGGCCCTCTGGAAACCTAAAATGCCCTCACAGAGCCTCTACATGAGCCAAAAATCAGCTGGCCGGCACGCACATGCATGCTGGAGTTGAGCTAGGACAACGGCTCGCGTGCCGGCAGATTTGGCTCTGCGTGCCACCTGTGGCACGCGTGCCATAGGTTCGCCATCACTGTTCTATGCTTTTTAATTGACTGTATCCCATCCTCTTTATGCTGGTCTTTGACCGTAATAAAGATTTGATTGATTGATGGCAGTTATTGGCTGACTTCAGTCTTCTCCACATGTGCCTCAGATCTTACAGAGTTTTGGAACCAGCTTGGAATTGGCAAACTAGACATGACTTAAGGCATTAACCCAATTAGGAAGTAAGTCCTATTCATACTCAGTGGCACACAGGCCACAAATAATTACAATTTGAAAAAGGACACTGTTGTGACAGTTGCACTCTCTGTAATCCAGAATGCATTTTAGAGAGAGTTTAAGCACAACACCTCCATGGCTGGCCACGAGGAAGGCAGATAATGCCACAAAAGAAGGCAAAGGTAGCCTTAACAAGGCAACCTCACCCATGAATTTTGTTCTGGTGAAGAGATATATGAGACAAAAGAAACAAACCAGAAAGACACAAAGGAATACAAACATCAGTTTTAAAACTGTCCAGCACTGCTGGGATCACATTGAAGGAGACGGACAATAGATGGGTCGCTTTTGGCTCCTCGAATGAACTCTTCCAAAGAAAGTTTCCCTAGAAAATAAACAGAGATGCTGGTTTGGGTTTTCAAAATAAATATGAATCATCACTACTTATTATTAGGTTCAGTAAGTATGCTAGGCCATTAAGTTATTGTTAAAAAAATACAGTGGTACCTTGGTACTCAACTGCTCTGAAACTCATCAAATTTGGTGCTCAACACATTTTGTCCCAGTACTCATCGTTTGTTTGGTACTCAATGCAAAAGTTAGAACTTGTCAGTGTCGGCTGTGTTGTGACTCACTACATTATTCCTTATGGAAAAATTTGGTGCTCATCGTGCTTCCCGGAACCAATTAACGATTTAGCAATTTTCAAAGTATTTCCATACAACCATAAAAAAAGATCTGACTTCTTTCTTACTCCTAGATTTGAAAGCAGAAGTTATGTTTAAAGGAACCAAGGAATGGATTTTAGTTGTAATGCTTCCAGGATTTGTCAATTATAACTGGGATCTGTGACTGGTGTGTGTGTGTATGTGTATGTGTGTGTGTGTGTTCTTCCTGGCTTAAAGGTTGACTCAGCCTTCCATCCTTCTGAGGTTGGTAAAATGAGGACCCAGATTGTTGGGGGCAATAAGCTGATTCTGTAAACTGCTTAGAGAGGGCTGTAAAAAGCACTATGAAGCGGTATATAAGTCTAAGTGCTATTGCTATTAAATCTAAATCCTAATATTTATCTGAGTACTGGGTTGAGCTGCAAGACAGCAACCTAACAAGCAGCAGCATTTGCCTTGCCAAATTTTTTTCACAGTAATGCTAGCCATCATTCTTTCACAGAGGTTTATTGCTGGATCCATGAATCAGTGGCATACTCCTACTTATTCAAGTCTGCTCTTCAAAAGATCAGAAACAACAGAAGCAAGTTAAAAGGAAGATAATCCAAAGATAATTTACCGTCTCTGTTGGTATCCATCTGGCGAAAGATTTTCTCAGTTCTTTTCTCTGGTGTTGATTCATCTTCTGGCATCTTCATAACTGAAGAAACCATCTTGTAGATAGCCTAAAAAATGGAATATGAAAAGGGTCTAAAATGGCATAATTTCAGAAACTTCAATGGGAATTCTATGCATTGGCAGACCTATCCCAGGTAGCTTTCAGGAGTTTAGGTAACTAAAGCTGCCTCTTCTATACTGGACTTTACAGATATACCACACAATTCTCATTACCCCCAAAGACACATTGAGTTGAAGACATATTGATTATCAACAGGGGTTATTAACCAAATGATATTTTGCTAGTGAAATTTCATTGCAGTTTAAGGTTGGATGCTGCCTTATGATTTGCTTAGATTCTACAATTATAAGGGAAGATTTGGTTTTTCCAAAAACGGTAATAACAAATAGTCTTGGTTTGCAGCAAAAGCATCATTTGGTTAATTCACCTAAATGTTATCCCTGTATCACTGGGACAACCTCACTCCAGTTCAAGCAAGTTAAAGCTGGGCAAAAAATTGATCTACAATGCAGTCAATACCTTCCTGTGGGACACATAGAGCAGTGTTTCCCAACCTTGGCAACTTGAAGATGTCTGGACTTCAACTCCCAGAATTCCCCAGCCAGCATTCGCTGGCTGGGGAATTCTGGGAGTTGAAGTCCAGACATCTTCAAGTTGCCAAGGTTGGGAAACACTGACATAGAGGAACAATTCTAATTCCAGTTATTCAGAATTAAATCCTACTGAAAATTTAGTTCCATATAAATAAGGATACACTTATAGCCTTAAATCGATTTTCACACCAGTACACAGAGATCTTGGTTTCCCAGGACTTCTAGTCCCTTTGTTTTCAATTACACATCACACCTATAAACTTTATGCTATACTTTTTTGTATGTTAAAAGACTTATTGGAACCACTTCTTGTCCCATCCCTATTGGTTATATCAAAACATTTGTTGCAATAACCAATAACAGAAAATGCTGAATGAGCAAATAAATGCTCATTATTTACAACATTAATTACTGAACAGTGGGAGTAAAAGTTAATGATCAATCCAATACATACTCTAATTGTATATTTCTTGCAAATAATGTTTTTGTGATTATTTACTGTAAATATTCAGTATATTGTACATTTAAAATAAAAGCATCCTTTATTCCCCAGGGAAAATAAAGCATCCTTTAAAAGATTACTGTACAACTAAAAAACACTAACAGAAAAAAAATCTTATCTGAAAAAAAATTAGAATGATGATTATTTTGTTTAAAGAAGAGCAGTAATGCCATACCATTTCTTGAAAATAACTCCTACTGAACACTAGGAGATTTATGTGATGCAGGTATACATACAGTTGGATTGCAAGCATAATAAATGTGTACTCTCCTAAGCATTATGGGCAAAGGCTTCTGCGAATGCCCAGAGGGTCATTTTCCCAACGTGACTTAGGCGCGTGCGAGAGCAAAGCGATGCGAACCGGTAGGGAAGTGGAACCCACCCCTGGTGTGTATATTAGTTTCTCCGATATTGGACATCTAAATAAAAGTTTATTTTTTTATTTACCAGTTTTTATTTCAAAATTCAACTGCTACTCAGTGAAGTCAAATTAATAATAAAGTATAAATGAAAAATAGTAAGTATCATTTGTTTAATGTCATACATAATTGAACAGGTCTGCAACCATCCGTATGACCACTTGATGGCAGGAAAGTGACACAGAAAATGTTTCGCCCTCTAGCGGTCATACCGATTTTTGCAACAAGCATTTAGGGTGACCCTAATTGACTCACTAGGGGAAAACTGAATATTGAACAGAAATAGCATCAGGAAAGAAGATGCCTACAGATCACAGGAAAAATGCTAATACAGATTTTCCTCAGGTTGGAAAAGACTTACCGTATTTTTAGGAGTATAAGGCGCACCGAAGTATAAGACGCACCTTAGTTTTGGGGGAGGAAAACAAGGGAAAAAGGCCTCTGCCTCCAAGCAATTTGCCAAACAGCAAACAGCACAGATGATATACACTGTTTGCTGTGTATTTCTGTGCATGTGTGCCTGACCCATAGAAATAGCAAAGAATTGGAGAAATGTACATTATGCCAGAAAGTTTTCTTAAATGTAGTCACACTAACTCCTCCCAATTATTTAAATAGATCTACTCCAAGGTAACTAAACTCTAATACTAAACAGGACACTGTTACATTTCATACTATACTAGTACAGAGCTGTTAAAATTAATTAAAATTTCTGGAAGTATACATTATTCTCTATTATTTAAAAGAAGATACAATAGCATTGGGCCTCTTCAGAGCAAGCATTTATTTTAAAAAGCTTCTTTATTTTGTTAAGTTGCCTAGATTTACAGGGATCTCCAACCTTGGCAACTTTAAGACTTGTGGACTTCAACTCCCAGAATTCCACAGCCAGCAAAGCTAACAAAGGTGGCTGTTGAATTCTGGGAGTTGAAGTCCACACGTCTTAAAGTTGCCAAGGTTGGAGACCCCTGGCTCTAGAACAATAATAAAGCAGTCTTTAAAAAATAAGTCTAATAATTTGAACATTCTACAGACATTTATAGTTATTCACTTACCCCTTTGCAGCCAGTTCAGCAAAAATAAAAACCTGCTGTGTCTAATCTCTCCCAGCTATTTGCCTCTTTGTAGTTAGTTTCACTTTCATTTTCCCACTTGGCAAACCTAATCAGCTGTTCATCGGGAAACTGCTAGTGACTTGCTTGGCTTTACAGGCTCTTCCCTCTTTGCTGCAAACAGGTAAATTGCTGGAAGACAGAGGCCAAAGGGTGGGGGTGGCTGGGTGGGTGGGGCTACATTCGGTGTATAAGACGCACCCAAGTTTTCACCCTCTTTTGGGGGGTAAAAAGGTGCGTCTGAAAAATACGGTAGGTATAAGAGAATAGCCTTAGTATATGCAAAAGTAGCCTTTAATACTTTTCCAGATGTAAGCAGATTTTTTCCCCACTGCAATGTATATCTAAGTTTATCTATATTTAACACAGAAGAAATTCAAATTGCTTCCTGATAGACTGGTCTAAATTGCCCTTTGCCTTCCCTTCCCTTCTTTTACCTTGCCATTACTGTGAGCAATTCCAACAAATACTATGGTGATAACACAAGTTGCCAAAAATAATAAAATTCAACATTAAACTTGGGAACTCTAATAGGAAATCAAATTGGCAGGTAACAAAGGTAACCTTAACAACAGTCCTTCATTAAAAATATGAATTTCAAAAACCTAATTAAAATAGGCCATTTATAGAACTACAAAAAATAATTGCTACATATGCTAAAATAGATCTCTAAGAAAATCTTTCTGACATCTGACATTTTTTATTCCTCCCAGAAACAAATTGGAAACTCAAAAGTTTGTGCCACAGCTTTGCTGGCCCACGTCTCATTTGAGATAGTATTAACGGTCACCAGGAAATCCTCTGGCCTCAATTCCACAGAAGGGACATGAAATGACATCAGTTTAGCATGCCACCTGGGGTAGATGAAACATTTATACTAAAACTTTATCTTAAATACTCTGAGGTAGTGAAATCCACCAGTTATTGTTTAAATCAGGAGTCTCCAACCTTGGCAACTTTAAGACTTGTGGACTTCAACTCCCAGAGTTCCTCAGCCAGCTGGCTGAGAAATTCTGGGGATTGAAGTCCACAAGTCTTAAAGTTGCCAAGGTTGGAGACCCCTGGTTTAAATGGTGGTAGCAATTAGCACAAAGAACACTTCAAAATAGGCAAAAGGAGACAGGTGTCAGCTCAAAGAACAAAATAGGCAAAAGGAGACATGTGTCAGCTCAACTTTAAAGGTGATGAAAGGTAAGAATGCAGCACAAGTAGAGAAATGAGGGTAGGAAAATTCGCCCCTCTGTATGACAGAAGGATTACGGGGACAATGTTATCTATCAAGTTGTTATTTCAACAAGAATAATCAGGATTTCCAAAGTTTACTCCAAGAGTATTGAAATTGTAGATCAGAGCTTCGGGTTGGGAAGGGTGATCTTCACAACATGGTATGGTAAGTTAGGCTGAAGGTCTTCCACTGATTTCTGATTTGAACCTTGTCACTTCAAGTGCTAATCCAAGGTTAACTGCTACAACATATTGGTTTTTCACTGGCTTAGCTATAACCAGCCATACTGCACATACCCACACTAGCCAAATAAGGAATCAAAATTTTGTAATACAAAGTTGACCATCCCTAGAATAGAATTTTCTAATAGCCTTGATTTTCTAATAGCCTTGGTTACTGTAGATCTCATTTTAATTTTTTCAGTAGAGCTGACAGCCACTGTTTTTTGGTCACACAGGGAAGGATTACAGCTGACAGAATAACATAATTTACCAATCAAAATATGGAACAATTAAATAAAACAGAATTTACACCGAGAATCCAATTTCTTATTTAATGCTCTTCAGAAGGAGACACATCTGAATATTTTGGCAGAGGTAAGATTTTTCTTTCTACTCTAGCCAGTGATTAAATATTAATATTATATTATATTTTTATAGTGAAGAGAACATGATAATTCAAGAACAGTGACAAATTTACTCATTCATTGTTTGCAGAGGGAGGGAGGGAGGGAGGGAGGGAGGGAAGGGAAGGAAGGAAGGAAGGAAGGAAGGAAGGAAGGAAGGAAGGAAGGAAGGAAGGAAGGAAGGAAGGAAGGAAGGAAGGAAGGAAGATTCTTATAAGTGATACATACCTGGACTATTTCTAACATTTCTGCTTTGCTGATGTATCCATTTCCGTCCAGATCATACATACTGAATGCCCACTTCAGCTTTTGCTCCAATTTCCCTCGGGACGTTACACTCAAAGCTATGATAAATTCTCTGAAATCTATTGTTCCATCGCCGTTTGCATCAAATGTACGGAACACATGTTCAGCAAATTTAGAAGCGTCCCCATAAGGAAAAAAATTCCCATAGATTTTCTTAAATTCCTCCATGGACAAATGTCCACTTGGACAGTCTCTGAGAAAGCCTTTGTACCATTCCTGGATCTCATGTTCAGTAAAGTCTGTGCTTTCTAGCAAATCTTGCATCACTTCCGGGCGTAACTTGCTGTTCTGTTTTCCCATGGTGGTATCAGGATTTTATCTAAAGAAGGGAGGGAGGAAAAAGCAGTTTATTCTCTTGTTTACAAAACCAAGGGATGATGAACAGCCTGGGCCTTAGACAGACTTTTAAAAGGCTGGTTCTCTTGGTGATGATTAACATTTCCATTTGAAATAGCTCAGTGCAGTCCACTTCTCCCAAACCAGATGAATCCCTCAGCATGCAAATGAGAAGTACCAAATTTTGACTTGTGAGTGAACTTCCTTACTTGAATACCATTTTATGTTTTGTAAAACAGTATGGAAGAGAGATCCCTGCTCTTAAGTCAGGGGTCCCCAAACTTGGCAACTTTCAGACTTGTGGACTTCAACTCCCAGAATTCTCCAACCAGCATAGAGTTGAAGTCCACAAGTCTGAAAGTTGCCAAGTTTGAAGACCTCTGTCTTAAGTGAATCTGGGAGGAGATATGAGATACTGAAGAAGGATATAGCTACCCTATTTCCAGGGGTGAAATGCTCCTGATTCGCTCGTGCCTGTCAGTCGTCGGAGAGCTGATCGTGAAGGCAGTGCACAGCTCCGCCTACCCGCCTGGATGCCGCCGTTTGGGTTCTTTTACCCTCTGCGCATGCACAGAATGCTTTGCGCATGCGCAGAGGGTAAAAAAACCCAAATGGCAGCGTCTGGGCAGGTAGGCGGAGCCGCGCACTGCCTTCGCGATCGGCTCTCCAATGACCGACAGGCACGAGCGAACCGGGAGCATTTCACCCCTGCCTGTTTTCCCCATAATAAGACATCCCCTGACAATAAGCCCAATCAGGCTTTTGAGTGCATGGCAATAAGGCCAAGTGCTTATTTCAAGGTTCAAAAAAAAATAAGACAGGGTCTTATTTTCGGGAAAACACGGTAGACATGATCTAATGAGCCAATGCAAAGTCTACAGGAGGAGGCCTGCTGGGAAGCCCTGTTTTCCTTAAAGGCTGTTTATATCCTGTAGTGCAGAGTTTCTCAACCTTCACAACTTTAAAATGTGTAGACTTCAACTCCCAGAATCCCCCAGCCAGCATACTAGATGGGGAATTCTGGGAGTCAAAGTCCACGCATCTTATAGTTGCCACGATTTTAGAGACAATGTTGTAGTGAATTGTTTTATTTACCACATTCATATAGCCATCTATCTCACATTGTGACCGGGAACGGCATACATAACAAAACAATTATCTATTTCCAGATGGCATAACCAAAAGGGGTTTTCAATAAAATGCCAGTTTTACAAATTTCACCCTAAAAGCGTATTGCAGATATTTTATTTTATTTATTTATTAGTTGCATTTGTATGCCGCCCACTCCACAGAGACTCTGGGCGGCTCACAACAATAAAAATTCACAAACAACAATAAATATAAAATGCATTAAAAACAATAAGTATTAAAACATTTAAAAGCATTTAAAAACCACAATTTTAAAACCCATCCAATAAATCATTCATGGGGCCAAGAATAATCGATATTGTATTAAAATCATTGGCCCCAGGCCTGTCGGCAAAGCCATGTTTTTACTGCTTTTTTGAAGGCTGGCAGGGTGGGAATAATGCAGATCTCGGGGGGTAGTGTATTCCAGAGAGCCGGTGCTGCCACAGAGAAGGCCCTCGTTTGTGGGCCCGCCAGCCGACATTGTTTGGCTGACGGGACCACCAGCAGACCAACCTAGTGATCCCCAAATGATTTTGACTGCAATTCCTGCAAGCCATAGCTAACAGGTCTTGGAACCTTTAATCTAAAACACCTGAAAGGGGATTCAATAGTAACAGTGGCATATCTGCGCCATTGATCAAATCCAGGGCAAGATAGATTTATACAGATTTTCCGCAATGTAAAGAATAGAAAGGGTTACAAAATCGTATCAGTCAACTAATTTGATTAGTAACATCCATATAGTAAAAACAACATTTCTGTGTTTAATACACATTATTGTAAATATTAGTGATGCTATTCTATTGTTTGTCAGGTTTCTGTGAAAATTACTGTATGTCATACATTTGTGAAAGCATACACAGCATTTTTAAGGTAAAAATAAAAGATAGAGAATGTGATTAAGGATTCAATCCAGTATGATTTTTCATACTCCTTTATATTCCTTAGTGACCAGCTATCAAATCCAGTTAGTCATTTTAAACTGATCTAGGTAAGATTCTTCAATTTTTTTTAAAAAAAGAAAAAAGCCAATAAAACACACATTTATAAAACTGGAAATTGTTTTCTCCTGAAAGTTATTAAAAATGTACCCCAAGCATAGTTCTAATGTCCACATTTATAATTAAGTTATGAAGGTTAGATTTCATTACCAGGACTTTGCTATAGACATAATGGATCTAAGAAAGTAAAATCATGCCATATATCTACAGCATTAAGCAACATTTTAAAAACCAACATTTCCACAATAAATTCAGCAATTTCATTAGCTTTCTCAATAGTTCTCCTCAAGGAAGCACATGAAGAAAAAGATTCTCAACTTTTTGAATAATAAGTGGTTCTTAGAATTATCTCAGGAACTACAACTGCAATTTCTACACAGGGAAATGGTGGTAAACAAGACAATATTTTGATGGATGGTCACTTTAATAGCATAAACAAAGGCAGAAAATCAAAACCCATAAACAAATGATTTTCACCAAATATGTCTTAAGGAAATGAAATTTAACATAAAAATTACCATCAAATTGTAAATGTGGTACAATGTACAAAAACACCCCACTGCTCCATCCTTTAGCAGATTTCTATTCTTTTCCCTCTGCTCACCATAATCCACTTATATCCCAAAGAATCGCACAAGGATGTCTCTCTATCTTATCTATCCTCAAAACAAAGCCATCAGGTAAAGTAATGTTAGCTTAGCTAAGATTAGCACAAAATCTTCAAGAAAGTTGTACGACTTAACTCAAATACAGAACATTTTCCCTTTTCTCTGAGACTTTAACCATGATGCTACATTAATTCTTACAGGTCTTTGGCCTTCTTAATGTAGGGTTGATTTTTTTTCTTTCTTTCCGTTCAACCTTGTCCAATTCTCATAGACTGCCTGGACAAATCCCTACAATTTTCTTGGCAAGGTTTCTCAGAAGAGGTTTGCCATTGCTTCCTTCCTAGGGCTGAGAGAAACTGACTGGCTAAAAGTCAACTAGTTGACTTTGTATTTAAGGCATGACTAGAACTCATGGCTTCCCAGTTCTCAGGTATGATTTAATAAGGGTTTAGTAGTAATGTTCCACAGGCTAAGACTAAGTATGAACTCCCAGTAAGCTGCAGTAATTTGTTATATCTTCTGCACCATCTTAATGGCTTTTCCAACTTGGGGTTCCCTCCAGCCCCAATGTATTGGCTCATCTCTAATAACTCCCAGCCACCACAGCCACACAGATCACCATATATGGATGGTGTCAAATAGAAGTGCTGTGGAAGGATTTTTTTATTATTATTCAGTGTGTGCCCAATGTGCTCATACCTAAGACATCCATGTTTCTTCAATCTCTACTTGTTTGTGTATAAGTCAATAGATTTAGCCTACTTGTTTAGTGTAGAAATCAACAGATTTACGGTAGTCATTATACTGCTTAACTATCTTTCCTGAATACTATTCTATCATGACATATATTTTCCTTGAGTTGCAATCTTTGTTTAATCAGTGAATGTCATTTGATTCAAAAACGTTGTCTCTATAAAGTATAACGTTCTCAAAGATGCTGATAATGGTATTATAGCATTACCAAAACGGAGTCCAGGGTAAAACAATTAGAATAACAGCCAGCTTGATTGGCATTCACGGGGCTTAAGCACCCTTTTACAATCTTGCCAGATAGGGGGATGAACAGAATTATGTATGTCCCAATTATATTCCTTATTAGTTATAAAGCAACTCTTTGTTAATGATCAAATGTGCTATTCTTCAATCTTTGTAAAATATATAAGCATTTTGCTGACAGTCTTTGGCAGCTAGCCAGTTAAGAGTGATTCACTCTTAACTGGCTAGCTTTAATAAAACAACTATTGGATCTCCTCCAAATTGTTGGCGTTTTCTTAGATAAGTTTTTTTTCCAAGGCTGTTGCTTTACCTGTTCTTTTTGCCATTCTTCTGTGATTGGTCTCTCATTCAAGTTACTTCCAACTGGAAGAGAGAGTTTTACTTCTCCTAATAGGTAACATGACGTGTAAGTGCAGCTATCCAAACAGAACCTGCAAAGGGCTAATAATCAAATATCCCAGTTGCCAAAAAAAAGGGAACCAAAACAAGGAAACATTTTTTCAGCCAACTATCCTAACTGTAAAGGTCAAATGACACAAAGCTAAATAGCAAATCAAAGGGTATATGTGATCTTTATGGCCAACAAAACATAAAACAAACCAAAATCCGTAATTACATGAGCATCTCTGGTAAACAGAATTCAACCAGGAAGAAAGCCACAATTACATAGGCTTCACAAAGGTTTGGGAGATAAGCAAATGTGTGTGCGCACACACACACTGATCATGTTCCAGTGAAATGAATGAAGGATCTGGAGCATAAGATCTGGACGACAGATCTGAAATGCAGAAATAGCCATAATGGAGAAATGGATCGGGAAGCTGGCAGAGCTTGCAGAAATGATTAAACTGACTTCTTTGATTAAGGAAGGAACAACAATTATAAAAGACTGGAAACCCTTTATGGCCTTTTTGCTGAAAATGGATAAATATAAATGGCTGGTTTGGGAATGTATTGCTTTAAAAGGTTTGTTTAAGGCAGTGTTTCCCAACCTTGGCAACTTGAAGATGTCTAGACTTCAAATTCCCAGAATTCCCCAGCCAGCGAATGCTGGCTGGGGAATTCTGGGAGTTGAAGTCCAGACATCTTCAAGTTGCCAAGGTTGGGAAACACTGGTTTAAGGGAAAAAGAGAACCGTGATATGTAACTTAGTAGGGTGGAGATGGTAATTATTATGTTTATAACCAGAGGTCTTCAAACTTGACAACTTTAAGACTTTACTGGCTAGAGAATTATGGGAGTTGAAGTCCACAAGTCTTAAAGTTGCCAAGTTTGGGGACCCCTGTTTATAACGGATGCAAAGATTGGAAGTTACTTCTCTAGGTACCCTTCTTTTTCTTTTTCTTTTGTTATCTTTCACTTTTTCTTTTGTTCTTTTATAGTTTTTTCATGTTTTTCCTTTTATGGTTCTGTAGTTGTTTTAATCTCATGTAAAATTTTCTTTATATTAAAAAACACTCCAGGTCGGAAACATTTTTAAAGAACAAAAAGTTTGCATACACAAAATTTGAGTGCAAAATGTACTTAACTATAATAAAATAATAAAGAATGAAAACATGCATTTAGATATTTTCTTAGCCAAAACACCATTTTTAAAGTATTTAATCCTAAAATAAACGCTATGAGGAGAAGGGAAGAGTGAACTGACAACGCATTACTGCAAAACGATCCTCTATAAATAAGGAGCAAGTTCTAAATTGTAAGTTATCCTTCAGAAAAGGGCTGTTATCTTCCGATCTGAATATGATTCCATACAGTAAATTAAGTCTGGATTACCTAAAAATGCTTAAGAAAGGAACCCCAGTTCATGGATTGGGTGGGATTAAAGTAGGAGGAGGCAACCTTTCAGCAGCTGGATTGCAACTTGGCCTTCACTTTTTTCCAGATAGACATTTATTTGTGTTTGATTGTATATTACAACATTTTTAGGCTGCTCTAACCTTTCTTAATTCAGAGTGGTTTACAAAAGATGACACAACATCCCTAGAAGGGTTAGGGCTAAATTTTTCCAGTCTTTTTCTATGTACTGAGGGATTAGGATAGAAATGGAGGTAGGATGACCTGGGGATCCACCAGGGGTGGGTTCCTATTTTTTTTTACTACCACTCTGTGGGTGTGGCTTATTTTGTGGGTGTGGCTTGTCAACCATGTGACCGGGTGGGCGTGGCTTGCCTGCCATGTGACCGGGTGGGCGTGGCTTCTCAGACTGCTGAAGGGGAGGGGAACTGAGATAGGTCCTGCCGCCCATTCCCCCTCCCCTCAGCAGCTCGAGAAGCCTCAAATGTGCAAAAATGCCTAGGATCATCACCGCGCATTCGTGGCTTCTCGGACTGCTGAAGGGAGGGGAATTTCAGCGTCTCATGCACTCCCTCAGCCATCCTCCCCTGCTGGACTCACTGTGGGGTAGGAAGGTAGCGCATGCGCAGTATCAGAAGCTCGACTTCTGGGCATGCGCAGAAGAAAATGTAAAAATGTAAAAAAAATTTAAAAAAATTTTTTTAATGGTGGCGCCCAGGCACCGCAATCAACCACACCGGTACTGTGACGTCACCAGCGGGCTGCTACCAGTGCTATAGAGTGGGCCGCACCTGTAGGAACCCACCACTGGGATCCACCCACTTATTTCCCTACTCTTAAATCTTCCCAAACAGCGTAAAAAGTCCCACCAACAAAATCCAGTGGTTTTGCCATCAAATATCATAGACACAATCTGGCCATGCTGGGGGTCCAGGAAGGGGTATCAATGTCTTTAACTTATATTGGACAAGTTTTCTGAATTCAAAACATAGCCCAGCTTTCCCTGACCTGGAGCCCTTTAACGATGCTGGAACTATAATTCTCCGTCACTTCACTTTACCAGCAGTGTCAACATGAGCGCTGTCAGTGTGTGTACATGCACACATAAACACTGTATTTGGGAGAAGCCTTCTATGCAGCTGTGCAACCCTTACAAATAACGTGGTTATTTTAACACTCTGGAAAGAACTGTACCACTTGTATTAATGTACTTAGCACAGCATTATTTCAAATACTTTGCAGAGCCCTACTAAAGAACATATAGTTTCAACTACATTTGTTTTTTTAATATTTAATTAGCTTCAGCTGCTTACTGATACACATTTGAACTATTTAACTATTTTCCTTTTTTCTCCCAATAGCTTAGAGGTCCAATGATGGTCTTGATAATTCATACCAACCAACCTTGACTTGGTTTAGCTTCTTAATGCATATCTTACATAAATATTCCTTATGTACTAGGACAGTGAAGGCGAACCTATGGCACGAGTGCCACAGGTGGCACGCGGAGCCATATCTGAGGGCACGCGAGGCGTAGCCCTATGTCAGCTCCAGCGTGCATGCACATGCTGGCCAGCTGATTTTGGCCTTTTTCGCTCTCCCCAGGGTTTAGGAAAGCCTCCTGAAGCCTGGGGACGGTGAAAAACAGCCCAACGGGCCAACCGGAAGTTCGGGAACGAACTTCCGGTTGGCTGGTTGGGCCATTTTTCATTGTCCCCAGGGTTCAGGAAAGCCTCCTGAAGCCTGGGGATCGCGAAAAATGGCCCAACCAGCCAACCGGAAATTTGGAACTTCCGGTTGGCCCGTTGGGCCATTTTTCGCTGTCCCCAGGGTTCAGGAGGCTTTCCTGAACCCTGGGGAGAGCGAAAAAACAGCCCAACGGGCCTACTGGAAGTCCGGAGGCTTCAGTGAGGCCTGTGCACATGCGCGGGGGGGCAGCATGGGGGGGTTGTGTGCATGTACGGGGGGCAGCACGGGGGTTGTGCACATGTGCGGGCATTGCATTATGGGTGTGGGCACTCATACGCACACTATCATGTGTGCACACACCCTTTTGGCACCCGAGCCAAAAAAAGTTCGCCATCACTATACTAGGACATCTCCACGTTGAAGACAGGAGTCTGTCTTTGACAATTAACACCATGAAGCAATTCAAAAGGATTTGTAAATTAATTCATAGTAGATTTATCCTTTCAGCCTCCCAGTTTCCTTTATTTTTGTCATCTGGCAGATCACACACTAAGGGATAGGAGTACCTTCTCCAGCTGCTCCCTTCTCTTTCAAGGCCACAGAGCAAAAGCATATTGAACACCTGAGACAGGAAGTCCCAAGAGACACAATTCACAGATGCAACAGTATACCCAATTCAACATCCAACAAATAACTCAATTCAGTGATCCAGGAAAGCTGCTGGAGTTACCAAGCCAGGAATGTGTGTATGACAGGTAAATATTTCTAATATTTACAAAAGCAAGAGCCCGTAGCACTTTGGAACTCTCTGATTTAAACATGCTATTTTTATCTTGCCTTTATTATACTAATAAAGCTGCTTGATTCCTAGTGACAGACATTCCCCTGCTGCACTTGGCAAACTCAAAGAATATGTTTTGCAATCGCAACTGAAAACAACACGATTTTTGCAAATGGCACAAGGAATGGAGATAACATTTGGGAGCCCAATCTTTGATGAAGACCAATTTTATGAAAAATATCAAATCAATGCATTCAGGGCCAGTGCAATGCAGTGTGTAAATTCTGCACCATAGAAGGGCACTGACACTAGTTGCAAGTACAAAAAAATGAGATGCAATATCAACAACAGACTTTGCATAGGCACCCTTCAGCTGCTGAGACTGGTGATAGAACTTATAATCAGGACCCAGCAGGCCCTTATTTTATTAAAATTATACACAATAAGCCATATTAAAAATGGTTTGGGAGACATTAAGTAGAATTCTGCAGAAGGGTGCCTTGTATGCCTGCAGTAAATTTGCCTGCGTTATGAAGATTTATTCCTGAAGATTTGCATTATTATTCATGATGCTATTAAAATAATATAAGCACCTTTTGCAAAAGATGTTCTGACAAAGCATGAAACCTCAAAGCTTCTTAGGAAACAATAAGTTATCACACAATGTGTGTAATGAAAGTGATTAGCTATAGTTTTGTCGAATAAATTTTTATTTTCCCTGAGCCCTAGTTGAGCATTCTTCCTCGCAGGATTTCAATCCTATGAAGAGAATCTCCAACAACCATATATTTGAGGTTTCAATATTGGAAACTGTGTAGTAAGACTCCCTAGACAATTTTAAACCCTACAGCAATCTAACCGTATTTTTCGGTGTATAAGACGCACCGGAGTATAAGACGCACCTTAGTTTTTTGGGGGGGAAATAGGGGGGGAAATCTACCTACCAGGTATTCATCTGGCTAGCGTCCTTAGTCTGGTCAGCTTCAGCACATTATTTTATCCCCTGGTTAGGGCTGAAAAAAACCTTTTTAGGAGGGAATAGCAATGAAAACAAGCCTGCAAAGACTTATGGCTGGAAAAAAACTTCATCGGAGGGAGTAGCAATGAAAAAAATCCTGCAAGCTGGGAAGATTGTTAGCACCTCGTTAGGGCTGGGATAAAAGCTTCAAAAAAGCTACATTCAGAGTATAAGACGCACCCAAATTTTCAGCCTCTTTTTGGGGGAGGAAAGGTGCGTCTTATACTCCGAAAAATACAGTACTTCAAGAACAGAAGTTGGGACTGCAACTCTCACAATTCCCAGGTATCCCAACAAATTGGGAAGGAAACCAGGATTCTATAAAGGAGCACCAGGTCTTCTGTGTCAGATTGTCTGCTCTGCTTCAGTGTGAAGGGCTGTTGAGCAATATGGATATATGTCACAGAAAGTCTTGTTAGAGTTGAACCTAAGGGTTTCTTCTGATGTCTAAAACCTATTCGTACATCAAGACATTAGGTCAAGCTTTTTCTAAGTTTTTCCAAATTAGGATTCCCCACCCCCCAATTATTTCACAAGGATAAGACTTCCCCATGTAGGTGACAATATTTTTTTTATTCCTTGTTTTCCTGCAAGCCCAAGGTTCTTTTCCCTCCCCCAGATCATCTGAATGTTGATCCATTGGTTGCACAGGAATTGTTTATCTGATGTTTACAAGCCGAGGTGGCGCAGCGGTTAGAGGCAGGTACTGCAGGCCACATCAGCTGACACTGATCCGCAGGTCAGCGGTTCAAATCTCACTGGCTCAAGGTTGACTCAGCCTTCCATCCTTCCGAGGTAGGTAAAATGAGGACCCAGATTGTTGAGTGCAATATAAATATACATTGCTTACTGGTATAAACCGCTTAGAGAGTGCTTGCACTGTGAGGCGGTATATAAATCTCACAAATAAATAAATAAATAAATAAATAAATAAATAAATAAATAAATAAATAAATAAATAAATAAATAAATAAATAAATAAATAAACAAATAAACAAATAAATAAATAAATAAATAAATAAGTAAGTAAATAAATAAGTAAATAAATAAATAAATAAATAAATAAATAAATAAATAAATGTGGGCTGAGAGAGAGTGCCTTGCATAAAATTACTCAGCCGACTTTCATGCCTAAGGCAGGACTAGAACTCACATTCTCCTGGTTTCTAGCCTGGTTCCTTTACCACTAGACTAATCTGGCTCTCCATGTAGTTGACAAGTATTCTGTTATCTAAATAGCCCAATGAATAGAGGCCTTCCCTGACAGCTTTCCTTGGAATTAGATGGAAGTGTGGGAAGGCCAGGAGGCTCAAAAATCTACAGGTAGCCGTCAGCTTACTACCATCGGTTTAGCGACTACTTGAAGTTACAATGGCACTGAAAAAAGTGACTTACAACCACTGCAGCATTTTGGTCACCACACTATAAAAGGATGTTGGGACTCTAGAAAGAGTACAGAGAAGAGCAACAAAGATGATTAGGGGACTGGAGACTAAAACATATGAAGAACGGTTGCAGGAACTGGGTATGTCTAGTTTAATAAAAAGAAAGACCAGGGGAGACATGATAGCAGTGTTCCAATATTTGAGAGACTGCCACAAAGAAGAGGGGGTCAAGCTATTCTCCAAAGCACCTGAAGGCCAGACAAGGACTAATGGATGGAAACTGAACAAGGAGAGATTCAATCTGGAAATAAGGAGAAATTTTCTGACAGTGAGAGCAATCAACCAATGGAACAACTTGCCTTCAGAAGTGGTGGGAGCTTCATCACTGGAAGCTTTCAAGAAAAGACTGGACTGCCATCTGTCAAAAATGGTGTAGGGTCTGCTTGGGTGGGGTGGGGGGGGTTGGACTAGATGACCTACAAGGTCCCTTCCAATTCTGTTAATCTGTAATTACATGATCAAAATGTGGATGCTTGACAGCTCGCATGTATTTAAGACAATTGCAGTGACTGGGGTCATTTGATCACCATTTGCAATCTTTCAAGACAGCTCTTTAAAGCAAAGTCAATGAAGGAAGCCACATTCACTTAACTACAGTGATTTGTTTAAGAACTACAGCAAAAATGGTTATAAAATCAAGTACAATTCATTTAACAATCACCTTACTTAGCAACAGAAATTCTGATTCCAATTGTGGTTATAAATTGAGGACTACCTACCGTGTTTCCCTGAAAATAAGACCCTGTCTTATATTGTTTTGAACCCTGAAATAAGTGCTTGGCCTTATTGCCATGCACTCAAAAGCCCGATTGGGCTTATTATTAGGGGATGTCTTATTTTGGGGAAAACAGGATATAAAGAACAAGATATTCATAGGCATACCACTCAACTACTGCATGAGTTTAAAACTACCACATTCCAACATGGAATTTCTCCTTGTCTGAATGCAAATGCAAACCCTCTTTCATCCAACAGATTGAAAAAAAAAAGAAACAAAAGATTCTGGCATGATCTGTACCCCAGACTTCTGATCATCTATTTATAGATATGTTTTGATAGTTTTATGCTGTCCAATAACCAAATGTCTTTGTATACTTTATGTAAAAATATTTCAAATTCAATATAAATTTAAAAAAAGTACAACACTTTCTGAAAATACACAATAGACATAAAACAATACAAATTCCAAAAAGCCTTTAACATTTTTAAAAAGTCAAAATCCATGGAAGTAGCAATCTATTTTCTTCCGAATTTGGCCCTTGCCAAACCTGGACACAGTTCTATCTATTTTCCAAATGTTGTATCTCACACTTTTATTCCAAGGACAATATCAATTTAAAAAAAAATAAAAAAAATATCAATTTAAAAAAAAATGCCACACAAAGTTATTCCCTTTATGATAAATATATTTATAAATAAACCCATTCTGAAATTTAAAATAGGGCTTTTAAGAACCCGTCTTGCTAATAAATTACAGCATGGAAAGAACTATCAAGTTTCTTAAAGTATTCCAGAAATGTTAGCAAGTAAAACAGTTAGATCATCTAAAGAACTAAAATTTTAAGCTGAGTAAAAATATACCTGACCTCACGCCCCAACTACTCTGTTTTCTACATTAATGTAAGGACACTGAAATTATTACCTGCTCAAAGTATATTCAATGAATACCTTTCCCCACACATCATTCTCCAAACTATGCTTGTTAATGTCAAATGTCAAAGGTATAAACAGGAGTAATTGCAGAATGCTATTTTTTATGAGCTTCTAGTTGTTTATGGAATTTAAAGATCAAAAGAGAAGGCTCTGTTCCTCTAGATTTATTCTGGCATACTGTAGATGTCCTACACTCCTGCATCTTGTCTTCAACTTCCCTTTATCTTTTCTCTGTAGTGTCTCAGCAGGTGGCTAGAGTAGAGATGTGAGGGGAGACAGGAAGAAGCAAAAATGTCCTCATCAGAAAGTCGGTGTCTTCCAAGCACTAAAAAGACCATCTTGTCAATGGTTTCTGAGACTTGGCTTCAGTGGTGGGCTGATGCTGGTTCGGACCGGTTCAGGAGAACCGATAGTTGCGACCTACTGGTGGGCCCACTTGGGCGCAATCCTGTCCTATATCGCTGCGTTTGACGCCGCACGCATGCGTGGATGGCACACGCGAGCGAATTGCCGCATTTTTTGATGCTGCATGCATGTGTGGACGGTGCACGCAAGCAAATTGCCGTTTTTTGTGATGCTACATGCATGTGTGGATGGCGCGTGAGCAAGTGGAGCAAGCTTGCGCACGCGATCACATTTCCGGTGCTGGGCGAACTGGTTGTTACAGTATGTGATGCCCACCTCTGCTTGGCTTCATATTTCACTATTGCTTCAGATGGTGGTCATGAGTCCCCATCAATGGTCCCTATCACCACCACTTCATCATTATTGCACATGCTAGGAGATAACTGCTATGATTTAGCCAAAGTGAAGCACTTGAAATCTCTGTGTTTGTAATATGAGAACCTTAAGCTGGTACACGTGAAATCAATGGGCCCTAAAGTACTAAATTTAGAGTGAAAGAATTATTTCTTTACATATTTGTGTAACACTATTCATCATTATCACAGAACTGGGTAAAAATCCAAACATCAAAGGTCAGCTTTTCCAAGCTAGCATTCTTTAGATGGGTTGGATATCTACTCACAGAAATACCAGCTCATCTGAGTAGGAAATCTGGAAGCTAAGGTCCAAGCCTATCTATGAGTGGCATAGTTTTCTTTACTTTGAGCTCTCACACAAGAGAGATAGATCTTAGGTCATGCCTTAATATTAGAGGTTCCAGGACTAGACTCCTTAAAATGTGGACTTTTTCAATATATATTTCTGAGATTTTTTTATGACTTCTGACTACTAGGAGGAAGTGTATGACAGCTGTGTGTAATTGATGTGATCCTTCTTACTGGGATGAGACTAGCTGTATACAGCCTCCTGGGGTTAGTAATTATAAAGTCAAGGAAGCTCCAACTTGCTATTCCTCAACCTTGGCAACTTTAAGTGGGTGGACTTCAACCCCCAGAAGTGGTATGTAAGTCTAAATGCTATTGCTATTGCCAGAAAAAGCAAGTCTTGATTGGTTGAAGGTTATTTATGACTTTGTAGACCAGGGGTGTCAAACTCTATTTCATTGAGGGCAGCATCAAGGTTGTGTTTGACCTTGGGGGGCCAGGGTGGGTGTGGCCAGCTCAACATCACTCATATTGGGGGCGCCTGTGGTGGCCCAAGCGCTTTGCCAATGAAAATAGGCTCCCGAGCTCCATTTTCGGCTGCGACGGCCTCCTGCAACCCTCTGCCAGCAAAAATGGAGCTCAGGAGGGCCCTCCCGAGCTCCATTTTCGCTGGCAGAGACACCATGGGCCAGTCCGCTGTTTCCAGTGTGGTCCTGCAGGCCAGATCTAAGCACCCTGTGGGTCGGATCTGACCCCTGGGCCTTGAGTTTGACAACCCTGTTGTAGACCATCTAGGTCTTCACACCTTGGTTGTACTTCTTGCTTTAGGACACCTGCTGCCATCACCAGCAAACACCCCACTTGGGGTCCTAACCTGAAAAGAGATAGGCCTCTCACAACCTATGGTGATTAGAAGATAAAACTGAAAAACAATGTAATAATTTTTACAATGAGAATCTCCTAGATAAATAGCTTAGAGGCAAGTAACCAGAGATTTAAGCCCTGTATATCTCCCTTGGGAAATAAACCAATAACACTAGAGATAATAAAATCAAATTTTGCTCCAAGCAGACTAAAAGATGAAGTTATAAATGTTTTTTCTTGTAGACTGAAGTAGATGCAAGTTAATATGCCGAATATTACAAACAAAATTAATATCTTCTTCTCAAGCCCGAAGAAAAAAAAGCAAAGCCGAGACAATGCTCATTTTTTTCTAATTCGTATACAGACTTTACAAAAGAAAAAGAAAGAAAGAAAAATAAGGTTGGCTTAGGATGACACATACACAAAAGGAAGAATTGAACACAATTTTGTTCCTAGATTTTTACTATTGTCTCTACAGAAACTAGCAATTTTCCAAAGGGGAGGGGGTTGTCTGTTTCATTTTTCTGATTTCTTCCAGTTTGGGGGGTAAATATCACTTTAACCAGGTCCTATTAAGATACTGAACCCCACTCTTGTGCGGTCTGCTTCTCCAAGTTTTCCCCATTTCAACTATAGGTAGTCCTCAAGTTATGGCAGGAACTCATATCGCTAAGCAATGGGTTTGTAAAGAACATCACATGACCGCATTGTTTAGCAACAGCAATCCCTGCAGTCCCCATTGCCATCATTAAGCGAGGACTGTGGGTCATTAAGCGAGCACCTCAACACAATTTCCTGCTGACTTCCAACTACTAAAGTCAGTGCCTTTATCAACTGCCCTGGCTTTGGCACTTGGCTAAACCCACTCCATCAATTTCAGTAGTTTTTAGCCTGCAATCATCTCCTTCCCACAAAACTCCAGTTTCCAAGACTCCCTCCTAGAATGTCACGCCTGTGGGAAAACTGAAACCTTCATTCCAGCTGACTTCCTGGAATATAGAAAACATTCATAATAATCCACTTCAAACGAGAAAAGATGTTTATACCTCCACATTCTTTTCCACATATATAACTTTCTCCAATGGGGAACTCCGGATGAGCTGGCTCTTAACTCCCATTCTGGCTGGGGATTATAGGAGGAAAATATCTATTTGGGAAAGTCTTACTTAAGGTCATTAAGCTTCAGAAAAGCCATCTAAAGATAAATAATCTAATTAAAGACATGTGGAGAATATATACATATATAAAAAGAGATTCTATATTCCTGGAAGAATACTTACATATCAGAATTTAAAGCCTGGTTAACAAAATGTATACATTCTCAACTTTTTAACTAGCTTTTTATTGAAGAAAAGCACAGTCTAGATATGATTCCATGCGGTCAAGTGTAAAAAGTGAGTTACAGTGATATTACAAAGATGTAACTACTATCTTGGAGAAAAGTGGAATAATTCAAAGGGTTTCTTTTCCTTTTTCTGTTTTTTACACTAATGCTAATGTGCTAATTTTATTTTGTTTTGTCACTGCGTTTTTTTGTATTTGCCAACTGAGCTTCAATTCTGGACTTTACGGTAACTGGCCAGAGAACTGAGATAAGACTGTCTTGTGATTCCTGATTTACTGTGCATGTCTTTATTATTCTTTGATTATTCCTTCCTTGCTATTCCTTGCTGCCGGTAAGATGTAATTAGCTATATTTTTACTTTTATAATAAAAGTGGTTATTAGAATATATACTTCGGGACTTCCGGGGCGGGGCCATGGCGGAGCGAAGCTGAGAAGCAAACCGCTGCGGGTTTGATTTTCTTTACGGGTATACAGTGATGGGGGAACAAGATCCATACACCTCTAAAATATTTACAGTCTCCCCAGGAAAGGGGAGAGCAAAGCTGTGTCACATTTCAACAGTTTTTAGGTATAGTTACATTCAAATTATATTCACACATTGCTAAAATTCTCCTTTGTAATTTTTAAAAAAAGATACCGTTTTTAAATTAAAGACGGAGATTAACTAAAAAATGGTACTGCACCACTGTTTTATTGGAGTGTAAAGTAGGTCCAGATAAGTTAAGAAACCACTCACTACGCGCACGCACCCCCTCGCACAATTTTGCTTCTGCGCATGCGCGGAGGCAAAATCTCACCAAAATCTCACACGAACGCGCATCCGCTCGCGAGATTTCAGCGCGATTTTGCTTCCGTGCATGCGCAGAAGCAAAATCGCCCGAAAATCACGGGGAAAAAATGGCGACGTGCCGGGTTGACTGGCAGAGAGGGCTCCGGAGCGGTTGCAAAATCCGCCGCTCCCTACCGGAGCTGCGTACTGGACAGCTCCGGCAGGAACCCACCTCTGGCACACTTCCCAGGCTTTAATCACTTCCCTGGCTGTTTTTGTGTTTGCTCATCCAACATTCTTAGTAGCTGCAAAATTGAATGTACCGTATTTTTTTCCCTATTTTCCTCCCCCAAAACTAAGGTGCGTCTTATACTCCGCTGCGTCTTATACGCTGAAAAATACGGTATTAAAAAGGCAAGATGGCAGTCTCAACCACATAATTGAAGCTCCACTCCTTTTATATGACCCAGCCATGCCATGCATCTAAAAAGGGCCAGGCTTTGATCAAACAGTAGCAGCTGCCATCTTGACTCTTTTGATCTTCCAACTGCAGATGCCTCTGATGTAAGTGCAGTATTTCCTTTTGTTTTAAAATTCATAATAAAAGATCCCAGTCTCCATTTCTCAGAGGAGTATTTGTCTTTTCATTTTTTTTTCAAGGCAGGTATTAAGTAGATGCATATTTTTGAGCTCTTTGAGAGTGTTCTGAAATCCTTCCATAAGAATCTACGGGTTTGAATTAATCATCTGCCAATACAGAAAGTAATAAACAAGTAAGTATCAAATACATACTTTCAAATGAAACTATTTTATAATGCCATCTGTACATCTAATGGACTGAGTAAGAATAACATAATTATACATCTGCTCTTTTACTCTTATTAATGTCTATAAAAAAAGCACAATATGGTGAAGGTTGTAGTCATGGCAACCACAAACTAGCCTAAGCAATAAGGAAAATTTGATGTTACGATTCAAGGTAAGTATCTCATTCTCTTGCTCCCACCTACATCCCACTATGTAAAAAAAATAGCACACAAGATTTTACATATATCTTTTCTATTTTACCATTTCTTTTGCATTGCTGTGGATAATGTTTAAATAACTACAAAAATGTAATGTGGGTAATTTATTAATATACCTAGGATAAAAACATTTTAAAACACAGTAGAAAGCAATGATACAACTAAAGATCACGTTGTCTTAAATTCCTGACAAGCCAACTATTAACCAATAAACAAATTAACCTTTTAGGCAAGGGGTGCTTAGATCTGGCCCGCAAGGCCGCCCTAGAAACAGCGAAAGACCAGCCTGTGAGCTTCTGCCAGCAAAAATGGAGCTCGGGAGGGCTGTGCGGCCTTCCTGAGCTCCGTTTTCACTGGCAGAGGGTTGCAGGAGGCCATCGCAGCCAAAAACAGAGCACGGGAGCCCATTTCCGCTGGCAGAGCGCTCAAGCCACCACAGGCGCCCCCAACACGAGTGACATCAAGCTGGCCACGCCCCCCCAGCCCCCCCCCCCGAGGTCAAACACAACTCTCAAACACAACCCTCAATGAAATTGAGTTTGATATCCCTGCTTTAGGCCAATGCAGCCAATTTGATCAACAGGAATTTCTGCATGTTACAGTAAGTCAATACATTGCTGACTTTAAAAAAATGGAATTCACACACTCTCCTCATCTCTTCCATTATTCTTATTTACCATATCTCTCTCCATCTTCTTCCTTGGCTTCCTAATTTTTTTCCTTTACCTTTTTCCATCATCCAAGTTTCACAATGTACCTTCATGCTTAATTCCCAAATATTCCCATAGGAGTCTATAGAGGGGGAAAAGAGATGCCGCATAGGCTACGTACTATGTTATTATGAGTACAAAGGATGCCATTTCTATTAATCATGGCCAATTCATGGCTCCTATGATTGGCATTTGGTTTATCCCACTTCATTTTTTTAAATTAAATTTTATTGATTTTCAACATTTTTCTTTAAAATAACAATTTCCACTTGTTAAATAACTTATCCCACTTCTATTAGTTATAAGTAACTCAAGATGGCAAACCTACCTAATATTCCTTCCTCCTAATTTCCCCACAACAACAACCCTGTGAGGTGAGTGGGGCTGAGACAGGGAGACTGGCCCAAAGTCACCCAGCCACCTTTCATGCCTAAGGTGGAACTAGAACTCACAGCACCTTCACCACTACACCAAACTGGCATGATGATGTCACGATGTGTGTGATGTCATTGCGCCTTGCACAGGCTTCTATAGTCCCCAGTGGGTAAGATTGCTAATCCTGCAGCTCTGATGTTCAAATGCATAGCTATAGAATGGACAGTACCTGGCTCAACAATAGTAACTGTGAGAGGGCTCTTGGTGTCCCAGTGGATAATCACTTAAGTGTGAGCCAGCAAT
This sequence comes from Diadophis punctatus similis, assembly GCA_023053685.1. NCBI lineage: Eukaryota > Metazoa > Chordata > Lepidosauria > Squamata > Dipsadidae > Diadophis > Diadophis punctatus. Next base: position 182,333,901 of record JALIGW010000003.1, read on the forward strand.
GTGTTGCAGCTGCCAAAAAAAGCCAATGCAGTCCTGGGCTGCATCAACAGAAGGATAGCATCAAGATCACAAAAAGTTATAATGAACACTTGGAATACTGTGTCCAATTCTGTTTACTACAATACCAAAAAGATGTTGAGACTCTAGAACTGTGATGGCTAATCTATGGCATGCGTGCCAGAGGTGGCACGCAGAGCCCTCTCTGTGGGCACACACGCCGTCTCCAGCTGCTCTTCCAGGTTCTGTCATGCGCATGCACGCCGGCCAGCTGGTCCGGCACACATATGCATGATGGAACCCAGAAAAGCAGCTAATCACCGCGCACATGCGCGCCGGCCAGCTGCTCTCTTCCAGGTTCCAGTGCTCCAGCACACGCGCTCCAGTTTAGGCACTCAGTGCCGAAAAGGTTAACCATCACTGCTCTAAAACATGGGTGTCAAACTTGCAGCATCACATTGCCATCACGTGACATATCACGATGTTTACCCCTTCATTGAGCTGGGGTGGGCGTGGCCTGCACATGACACATCTGGGCCACCAGTTTGACACCCCTGCTCTAGAAAGAAGATAGAGAAGTGCAACAAAGATGATTAAGGGACAGGAGGCTATAGTGTATACGATGAACGGTTAAGAGAACTAGATATGACTAGCACCTAACGAAGAGAAGGATTAGGGGTGATATCATAGCTGTTTTGCGATACTTGAGAGGCAGTCATGGGGAGGAGGTGTCGACTTATTCTCCAAAGCACCTGAGGGCAGGGCAAGAAGCAATGTGTGGAAGCTTATTAAAGAGAGATTGAATTTGGAACTAAGGAGAAATTTCCTGACAATAATAACAGCTTACCGTATTTTTTGGAGTATAAGACGCACCTTTTTCCTCCCTAAAAGTGGCTGAAAATTTGGGTGCGTCTTATACTTCGAATGTAGCTTTTTTTCCAGCCCTAACTAGGTGCTAACAGATCTTGCCAGCTCTTACCTTGCAGACTTTTTCATTGTTATTCTCTCCAAAGAATGTTTTTCCAGCCCTAAGTCTTTGCAGGGTTTTTTTCATTGCTCTACTTGCTCCGAATAAGTTTTTTTCTAGCCCTAACCAGGTGCTAACTATCTTTCCAGCTCTTACCGGCTTGCATGCTCTTTCATTGTTACTCTCTCAGAAGAAGGTTTTTTTAAGTCCTAACCAGGGGATAAAATAAAGTACTGAAGCTGCTCCGAATAAGTTTTTTTCTAGCCCTAACCAGGTGCTAACTATCTTTCCAGCTCTTACTGGCTTGCAGGCTCTTTCATTGTTACTCTTTCAGAAGAAGGTTTTTTTAAGTCCTAACCAGGGGATAAAATAATGTGCTGAAGCTGACCAGATTAAGGATGCTAGCCAAATGAATACCTGGTAGGCAGATTGTTTTCTCCTATTTTCCTCCCCAAAAACTAAGGTGCGTCTTATACTCCGGTGCGTCTTATACTCCGAAAAATACGGTACCTCTTTGATTTGATTTGTGGGTGCCACAATGCTGGAAGTCTTCAAGAAAAGATTGGACAGTCCAGGATGGAATGTCTCCTGCCTCATGATTCTAAAAAGGGAGGTTTCTTCTTCTTCTGCTTCAAGCTTTCTGTGAATTGCTACACCTCAGCATGTCTGTAATGACTTAAAATGAAAACTAGGTGTGTAGCTTAATTAATTCAATATCCAATTTCTTAGGAGGTTGAAAGTTCAACCTAAAATATCCCAGTTAAAAGATCTCAGGTTAGTGTGGGAAAAGCCCGTGTTTAACAAAACCATGAGATGCTACTTCCTGTCAGCCAAAGCTAAAATGAGAACAGATAAATCATAGGAGTATTTTGCTATTTAACTCTTCTCTGTATTTAAAGGAAAATAAGAGAATAACACAGGGCGAGGAGGCATGTTTTCTAAATCTAAAAAGAAAAAGATAAATGTTCGGACTGAATCTTATATTTGTTTGGAACCACTCTTTGTCTCTCTCTTTGCATTTTACTTTCACATCACAACTATCAACAATCAGAACAGATGATTACTGTATATACTCGAGTATAAGCCGAGTTTTTCAGCCCACTTTTTGGGCTGAAAAAAGCCGCCTCAGCTTATACTCGAGTCAGTGAAATTGGCCAAAGCGCGCGATCCTTAGAATTCCCCGAACGGGCTGGCGCAACCGGGCTGGGGTGTCCCTGGCGTGGGGGAACCGGTCCTTGTCTCCACGTGCCGCGGGGATCAGCGGGGAAGAGGCGCGATCGCCTCCCCAAAAAAGGCATTTACTGGGAAACTAGTCTGGGCTCGGGGCGTTTTGCAAGCGGGCGAGAACCAGCCTCCGGGGCGGCGGCATGAACGAGGGCGAGGCGGAGGGTCCTCCGCAGCCAGCCCTTTGCAAGGAGATGTGCCCGGCGGGGGAGTTCTGCCGGCGGCGGCGGCGGCAGAAGCGGCTGCACCGGCTGGAGCTGGACCCGGATCGCCAGCCGGACCCTCCCCTGCCGCCTTGCGACCTCCGCCCGGCGGTGCTGCTGGCCACGGTGCATCACCTGCTGGGCCGGTCGGTGGCCGAAGCCAGCGAGGTCTCCCCGGCCGAGCGCTGCGCCTTCGGCCACTGACCGGCCCAGCAGGTGATGCACCGTGGCCAGCAGCACCGTCGGGCGGAGGTCGCAAGGCGGCGGGGGAGGGTCCGGCTGGCGATCCGGGTCCAGCTCCAGCCAGTGCAGCCGCTTCTGCCGCCGCCGGCAGAACTCCCCCGCCGGGCACATCTCCTTGCAAAGGGCCGGCCGCGGAGGACCCTCCGCCTCGCCCTCGTTCATGCCGCCACCCCGGAGGCTGGTTCTCGCCCGCTTGCAAAACGCCCCGAGCCCGGACTAGTTTCCCAGTAAATGCCTTTTTTGGGGGGGCGATCGCAGAGGGTTGGCACTTAGAGAGATGTATTTCTGAGTCAATACTAAGATGAAAATTTGACCTGAACAGGATGTTCCATTCCTACATAGAAGGCTATGCTGCCGTAAATCCCAGTGCTCTTTACAAGGATCAAAAGCACTACAAATTCTAGATACCTCCTTTCCCCATTGGGGCAAGAAGGAGTTCCACATAGAAAATACACTGACTAGAATTGCAATGAATTCAGTTAAACAGGATCATATAACTTTTTATCTAATTTACAATATAAGTGTTTAGCTAGAAAAATATATTCAAGGCTTTTACTGACAATTACCTTGCTTCCTTTATGGAACTGTAGAGGCAATGTAACAATTTTATCTTCCATTCTTCCCTCCCACTGTTTTTTTCCATATTTTATTTTTAATACCAAATATCTATTAACATTTACCAGACATTGCTATTACCAAATATGGTTATAAGAGAGACAGAGTGGCAATACCATGCCTTTTGACTGACAGCACAAAGAGCCCTTTACCTGGGAACATTTACAGAAATAAAGGGATCTTCCATTTCTTCCTTTCTTTCTCTGTTTCCCATGATTCACACAACATGGAGAAATATCAGACTGTAGGTGGTCTGAAAATATTCTTTGAGCCTTTTAGATTGGATTGCATTACTTGGATAAACTGTTTTGCTTAAGACTCATCTGCATTTCTGCCCCATTCTGTCCTTCTGCCCATTTCATTTAATTTCATTTAAATTAATTTCATTTAATTTCATTTAAATTAATTTCATCTAATTTCATTTAATTTAATTAAAAGTTCTTCTAAGACGCCCAATCCCGTAGGACTATTGTTTTTATTGATCCTCTTTTCCACTTACAGAGCTAGTTTACTGTTTTTCTTTGAAATAAATATTCAAAAACATTATTGGTATCTATTTTTATTTTTGAAATTTACCGGTAGCTGCTGCATTTCCCACCCTAGGCTTATACTCGAGTCAGTAACTTTTCCAGTTTTTTGTGGTAAAATTTGGTGCCTCGGCTTATATTCGGGTCGGCCTATACTCGAGTATATACGGTAGGTGGAAAGGGGCTATTGCACACTCCATAGTAAACTTGAATCAGATCAGCTCCCCTTTTCTAATTGCAAAAAAGGAATTTAGTAACTTAACAGATATTTTAGGGAAACCTGAGTTTACTGTTGACTTCAAATCTTTGATGTCAGAAAAACTACATCCCTCCCTCCAGCTGTTGAACCAAAGCTGAAAAATTAGGTCACCAGATTTATTGATGTAGAAGCGGAAAGTGATACAATTATTATAATAGAACGAAATACGAACTCTTTCGAAATATGAACTTGGAAAGATAGATCGGATAATTTTTAGTATGATTGTTCTAGCTACAGATTGCACTTATTTCTTCATATTATCTCTGGTCTCAAGCAATTAAAAATCAATATTCACTGCCTAATGAGCACAAGGGACATCGGTGTATAGATAAAAAGTGCAGGATTTATTCTATTGTAATGTATTCCTTTCTTGGTCTTCCACTCTGCTTGCTCTTCATTTATAAGATTCCTGCCTCAGGGTACTTTCTTTCTATCTGTTTTTCCAGGACTGGAGTCCCTGAGCATTTGTCCCTGACTTTGTTCTGGTGGGGTAAGTGCAGTGGTGGGTTCCTACCAGTACGGTCCACTCTATAGCACCGGTAGCAGCCCGCTGGTGACATCACAGTACCGGTGTGGTCGGTTGCTGGTGCCTGGGCGCCGCCATTTTTTTTAAAAAAAATATTTTTTTAAAAAAAAAATTCTTCTGCGCATGCCCAGAAGCCGAGTTTCCAGCATTGCTTATGCGCTGCCTTCCTACCCCACAGTGAGTCCAAGCAGGGGAGGATGGCTGAGGGAGCATGTGAGATGCTGAAAGAACGGGCGGCAGGACCTATCTCCATTCCCCTCCCTTCAGCAGTCCGAGAAGCCATGAATGCGCGGTGATGATCCTAGGCATTTTCGCACCTTCGAGGCTTCTCAAGCTGCTGAGGGGAGGGGGAACGGGGGGCAGGACCTATCTCAGTTCCCCTCCCTTCAGCAGTCCGAGAAGCCACGCCCACCCAGTCACATGGCTGGCAAGCCACACCCACAAAATAAGCCACGCCCACAGAGTGGTAGTAAAAAAATTAGGAACCCGCCCCTGGGTAAGTGGTAGACTTTGCCCATCCTAACACGTATTTCCTCAAATGAATCTTCTTTCTTCTGAAAGCTATAAGCCTGTTTCACTAATCCTTGCTCAAATTACTTTCCCACTCTCAGGAATGTCATGTACATACACAGATATAGACACAGGCTACGGCTACAATCCAGATGTTAGGGATTTTAAAAGGCCCAAGACTTGCTTAGTTTTGTGAGAAAGACGAGGGAAACCTGGTATGCGCTAAGAGATTTTGAACCAAGTTTCTCCTGGTGTTTTTTTTTTTGTTCTAAAAATAAGAGTCACTTTGGAGTGGTGATGTCTGTTGCAGTTATTAGCTGCCTTTCCCCTTTCCGCTACTCCAGCATAGCAGGAAATAAAAGGACCAGCTGTGTTTGTATCTTGAAAACAAGAGACAGAAAAAGACTACTCTACACACAGGCTGGATATCTGGAATTAAACGGAATGGCGCTTTTACAGGAGTATGTATCAAGCAATTACCCAAATTCATTTTCAAAGGGCTCCGTAGATATTGCCTTCTCACTGTTCTGAATTTCTCTGTTTCTTCTCTCTATCGTGTCACAGTAAATGCATTTACAGGAGAAAATATAGAATAACTGCATTTATTCTTTGTTTCTTATTTTTACTATGTTTCATCCTAGTTTTCTGCCTAAATGGTATTCCTGAGAACAGAATTTTTTTTAAAAAATCAAAACCACAATACTAAAAGCCTTAGAAAAATGGATAAATCCTCATGAACTATTTTAAATTGAAAAGGTCTCACAAAGAGGAAAGGCTGACTCTTCCAAAAAGATGAAAGAGTAGACAAGAGGTTGAGTACATGTTCCAAGGGATGCATTCCAGAGCTTGGGGGTGTCACACAGTGTCCTCCATTATGTGCATGACGAACAAGCATGAGAAAGTGATGACATCCTTAAGGTAGAATCTCCTACTGACCTTAAGATCTCAACAGGTTCCTATTACAGTCAGTGATCTTTTAGAAAAAGAATTGAACCAACCAGGAACCATCTATCCAAAAATGTTTTTACCTATTTTGTTAAGAGATGCTGAGATGCAAAATATATTCATTTGCACAACATAATTATTTTCAAGTGATTGGTGCATCCCTTCTTTAATGTGTTTTAACCTATCCAGGAGGGTCTTTAGTTTGGGAAAATAATCATTCCATTCGCCCGACATATTTGCATAACGCCGGTAAATGTCCAATGTATGCCAACGTCTCTCACTCGGATGTCTAGAATGTGGACAGAAGTCCAGCAGGATAACTTCCTGAGTCCTGTGAAATAAGGTATTGACTTTCGGTACAAACGTAGGGTCTAAGCCCGTGGTGGCGAACCTATCGCACGCGTGCCAGAGGTGGCACGCAGAGCCATAGAAGCCGGCACGCGAGGGTTGCCCACCAGCAAACCGGAAGTGCGAAAAAACGCACTTCCGGTTTGCCGGTGTGCTGTTTTTTGCACTCCGGAGAGTTCAGGGAAGCTCCCTGAAGCTCCGGAATGCAAAAAACTACAAAACGGACAAACCAGAAGTGCACTTTTCCGCACTTCCGGTTTGTCCGTTTTGTAGTTTTTTGCATTCCGGAGCTTCAGGGAGCTTCCCTGAACCCTCCGGAGTGCAAAAAACAGCATACTGGCAAACCGGAAGTGCGTTTTTTCACACTTCCGGTTTGCCGGTTTTGTCGTCCCAGGCTCCGGTAAGTCTTTGCGCGGGGGTGGGGGGTGTGCGCATGCGCAGGGGGCAGCATGGGGGGGTGTTGTGCGCATGTGTGGGGGGGAGGGAATGGGTGTGGGCATGCGAGCGCGCGCGAGCGCACCCCCCCCCCTTTTGGGCACGCAAGCCGAAAAAGGTTCGCCACCACTGGTCTAAGTGAAGGACCACCCTGTCGGCATGAAAAATACATAAGTCCTGGCGTACGGACAGGGTAGCAAGCTCTGAAATCCTGTGCACCGAAGTTATTGCAACTAGAAAGGCAACCTTGAAAGTCAAAAGTCTAATACTAGCGTCACGGAGAGGCTCAAACGGAGATGTCGTGAGCGCCTGCAGAATAACTGACAGGTCCCAGGTAGGGTCCCTGTGAACAGGTGGCGGTCGTAAATTGTAAACTCCTTTCAAAAAACTACACTCTCTTGGATGATGCGAGAGAGGGGTGGTGCCCTCACCCTGAAGGATAGTGGCTAAGGCAGCCACCTGTCTGTGAAGGGTATTGGTGGATAGTCCTTTGACCAACCCCACCTGTAGAAAATCCAAAACCTGTCACAGTTGTAGGTAACAAGTTCCGAGTGGCACACCAACGACTAAAGGCCCTCCAAGTAGCCTTGTATATCCTGGTCGTCGACGCCCTTCTGGAGGCCAGAATGGTGGTAATCACATCCACCAAATAGTGTGCTCTCCTGAATGTTTCCCACTCAATCGCTACACGGCTAGCTTGAGCCACTGAGGAGTCGCACAACTCCTTGGCAAAGGGAGATCTCATGAGGGGGAATCCTCCAAGGGTGTGCGACAGACAACGTCAGTAGGTCCGCGAACCATGGCCTCCTCGGCCAATAAGGAGCCGCCAGGATCACCTCTGCTTCCTCCTCCATGATCTTCCGGATGACCCGCGGGATCAGAGGGGTGGGAGGGAAGGCGTACAACAATTCCGCCGGCCAAGGAAGTTATAGCGCATTGGTCCTCTCTGCCGCTGGATTGTGGAATCGGGAAAAGAATCATGGAAGCTGTGTGTTCTGAGGGCGGCTGAATCTGTCCACAAGCTGATTGAAAAGAACTGGGTGGAGTTGCCATTCGGACTGATCGAGCGTTGTTCTGCTCAACCAATCTGCTTGGATGTTGGCCACACCCGAAATATGGTCTGCTCGTAAGGAGCTCAGATGAGACTCCGCCCAGGCACATAAGTTCTGAGCCTCGTGCATCAACACTCTGGAGAGGGTGCCCCCCTGCCTGGTCACATGTGCCTTTGTTGTGACATTGTCCGTCAGTAGAAATACGTGTCGGTCTGAGAGATCCCGTTGGAAGTGATGAAGCGCCAGATGGGCCACTCTCAGCTCCAGCCAGTTGATGTCATTGACCAATGATCCTGAGCAACTTTGTTGTTGAGGTGGGCACCCCAACCAAATAAGCTGGCATCTGGGGTCAGGACGAGTCGCGCCGGCTCCCGAAATAATGAACCCTTCTTCATGATTGGTGATACTCACCACTCCAAGGAGCGCAGGACCTGTCTAGGCACCTTGATGTGGGAGAGTGAATTGCTGTGACCTGACCTCTGGCTGGGCAGGAGTAACCATTGTAAGGGTCTGGAATGAAGCCGAGCCCAGGGCAAGATGGAAAGGCACGGTATCATTTTGCCTAACAACTGGGAGAGGAGCAGGATTGGCACCCTGTCCAAGGATCACACCTGTTGGACCATGTCCCTTATACTGTCCCTGCGGTCCTGCAAGAGAAAAACTAGGGTGTCGATTACTGCCCCCAAATGGGTCAGCCTGGTTGACGGAGTACAGTGACTTTTCTCCCAATTTATGGAGAAGCCATGTTCCTGAAGGGTCTGGATCATGACACTGAGATCCCCCTCCACTTGCATCGACAACGATGCCTGAATTAACACGTCATCCAAGTAACACTGCAGACAGATGGGCTTGGTGCAAAAATGCGCAGCTATAACGTCCAGAAACTTCGTGAACACCCTTGGGGCAGAGGACAGTCCAAATGGAAGGGCCTGTACTGCCATTGGTGGCCCACATAAGTGAACCTGAGAAACCTCCTGTGGGAGGGCCTGATGAGCATGTGTAGGTATGCCTCCTTCAGATCTATGGAGGTCAGAAAGTCCCCTTTCCGGATGCAACCCAGGATAGTAAGCAGGGATTGCATTTTGAACCTCCTGTATTTTATGTACAATCTCTCTTTAAAAAAATAGGCAAAATGTCAAGTAATTTGCATTTGTAGTAAGAAATAGCAATACCACTAGCAATAGCACTTGGACTTATATACTGCTTCATAGTGCCTTACAGCCCTCTCTAAGCTCTACAGAGTCAGCATATTGCCCCCAACAATCTGGGTCCTCGTTTTACCGACCTCAGAAGGATGGAAGGCTGAGTCAACCTTGAGCCAATGAGGATCGAACTCCTGGCAGTGATCAATGAGTTAGCTTGCATTACTGCATTCTAACCCCTGCGCCATCACGGCTCCAATTACTATCATTTCAAACAATCAGTAAAATAATCATTCTTCATTAGCAGGCAATGGAATAAGTTTTCATTTTATAAATTCAGCTTATAATCAAATTTGCAAAAACAACAATCCATTTACAGATCAGCTTTCAGTGTTTCAGTATGAAGACTCTCTTGCAGAGTTGTGTAATTGTCAACAATATCCATCCAATCCTAGAAATGCATTTAAACATTGCTTTGTTCTGGCTTCTTCTTTTTCATTCTATTTTCTTTACATGCTTTTATTCTTATAACTTAAGCTTTTAATAACGTTTTAATAAAATGAGGTTTTAAGGTGATTTCAGATGAGAATTCAGCCAGCTATCAGTAACCAAAGCAGCTTTAGGACTAACCTCAGGATCAATCCAAGTAATCCCTCAGCTAAGTACATTAAAGCAATAGACAGAATCCAAATTTAATCCCTCTGAATCCTACTGATTTCAATAGCAGAAAGAAGCATAGTGCTTGAAATAATTAGAATTTAAACCTCCTAACTATAAAAGACACTGAAATTCTTTTCTCACAGATCTGCCTTTAATAGAATATTTAATGATTTTAAAAGTCAAACTTTTTCATTTCAGATTTAAATAAGCACCTCATTTCATCATCCAGATTTCAGACAATAAAATTTTCCCCATTTCTCTGATTTGAAGGAGGAAAAAAGATAGGGTTAAGCTTACTAAGCTTCAAAATATTTGAAATTTGCCGAAAGTCTTCTTCAGAGGTCATCGCTGGATAAATAAGCTGCAGCTTTTAGGAGAAAGAAATAATAGCTATTAGCAAGCCAAGGAAGAGCCAACGGAGAATCACGAAACACCGTCTACCCTTTTCATTGTACAAAGAATCCAAAGTTTTCTCTGAAGTAGCTGCAGTGAACTTTCAACTCAGTATAGTATTACTGAACAGGCATTCTGTATTGTGCCAGTTTGTTTTCGTTACTAGTTTTATGGCACAAAAAAATCTAATTTATCTATGAAAACAAGGAATATTAAAGGAAAATAAAGAGAATGTCATAAGGATGGATAAATTTTACGTACTTATTTTCACTGAAGAAAATGAGCAGCTTATAGCTATGTCTAAACTGATACTAGGAGCCATGGTATTGCAGTGGTTAGAATGAAGTATTGCAGGCTAACTCTGCCCACAGTAAGGAGTTTGATCCTGGCCGGCTCAAAGTTGAGTCAGCCTTCCTTCCTTTCAAGGTTGGTAAAATGAGGACCCAGATTGTTGGGGGCAATATGCTGACATTTGTAAGCCGCTCAGAGAATGTTATAAAGCCTAGGTCAGCAACCTGTAGTCAGCGGACAACTGTTGGTCTGCGAGAAAATTTTGGTGGTCCCCAGAGAAATCTTGTATTTTTGCATGTTTTATATTGCACTCATCCTCAAGCTACTGCCCCTGAGAGCAATTAATCTGGTGTGCACTTGGGAACGCAAGGCTGCACCGTCCAAATCACCCCGCCCACATGCCAGCCCCCACTCTTAAGGATGTATAAGTTCTTTAGGGTTATTTTAACACAGGAAAAAGCATCCTATTTAGCAACTGAATATGAAAGAGTAATATTGTCCAAGTTCACCAATTACGCCTTGCATTTGCAATTAGTTAAATCTTCTGCGGAGGAGTATTTTTTTTAAAGAAAATGCACTCTAAAATATTTCATTAAATAAACAAACAGGGTCAGTGCAATGGAATGCACGAAGATAAGGCAGTTTGAAAGAAAATGTAGTTGTTCCCTCTTTACCTTGTTCTCATTTCTCCAAAGACCCTGTAAACATTTTCAATGTTGCATATTATGTCTGTGGAGCATGTAAGGAATGGAGAGAATCTGAATTAAATCTTGAATTGTAATTCTCCTTCTCAAACTATACTTAGATTCACATTCTTTTTCCAGATTTAAGAGCAAATTTAATTAAACAAAATGTTGTATTCCTTTTCTGCTTCATAACATGAATATTTGCCTACTTCAATACACAGAATTTGCTTTAGTCTAGATTCCTTTTATCTCATTCATTTGTATTTACAGTACCTTTAAAATCTGTAACATACTGTATTGCTAATTCAGTCCATGCTCCTATATATCATACAATCTTGTCTGAGAAGAGTTTAAATATATATTTTAAGTAGCCCTTGGGTGTATCTTTTTTATATTTATTTTATTTTATTTTATTCATTTTACTTTATTTTAATTTTATTATTTTAAATTAAATTTATTAAATAGCTTTATATGGCTGCCCAATTCACAGTGACTCTGGGCAGCCTAATTATTGTATGATCAATAATTAATTAAAATATGAAACAGGAGACAATAGCCTTTTTTCATATCAGAAAGGATTAATATACAGTTAACGTTTTTGGTATGATACACTGTAATAAGGATGTATAAAACATTTTATGCAGACCATGCTATGCACACAATAATCGCTTTTGGATGGACCATATCCCAGCAAAATATACATGGTTTGTACAGGTGCAAACACAAGACAAATGTCTTTGATGCAGTATGGAGCAAAACATGCTTGTTCTCGGCAGAGATGTTCCCAGGTACAGACAATGCGGAAAAAAGACAAGGCACTGATAGTGGCAAAGAGGAGATAAAGGAAAAGGTTTGGAAGATCAGAGGGAGTGGCAGGCAAGCCAGTTTAGTCTAGTGCAGGGATGTCAAACTCAATTTCATTGAGGGTCGCATCAGGGTTGTGTTTGACCTTGTGGGACAGGGTGGGCATGGCCAGCTCGATGTCACTTATGTCAGGGGTGCCTGGGTTGGCCCGAGTGCTCTGCCAGCAAAAACAGGCTCCCGGGCTCTGTTTTCGGCTGCCACGGCCTTCTGCAACCCTTTGTCAGTGAAAACAGAGCTCGGGAGGGCCACACACGGCCCTCCCGAACTACATTTTCACTGACAGAGGGTTGCAAGAGGCCGTGGCAGCTGAAAATGGAGCTCAGGAACCCATTTTCGCTGGCAAAAGTACCACCGGCCGGTCCTTCACTGTTTCCAGGGTGCCCCCACCGCCCCCACGGATCCAGCCCCCGGGCCTTGAGTTTGACACCCCTGGTCTAGTGGTTAAGACACCAGACTAGAAAGCAGGAGAGTGTGAGTTCTAGTCTTGCTTTAGCTATGAAAGCCAGCTGGGTGACCTTGGGCCAGTCACTCTTTCTCAGCGCAACTTATCTCACATGGTTGTTGTTGTGGAGAAATTGGAGGGGAGAGATGTTTTGGATATGTTTACCACCTTGAGTTATTTGTAAAAATAATAAAGGCTGGATACAAATAGATAGACAGACAATGGGTGTGCAATGCTTGAATTCAAGGATAGTAGCTAAGAGAAAATAAGAGGCTGGAGAGATCAGTGGAGCAGCTGTTGCAGATCATGGAGAAAGGAGGGGACAGAAAGGGGAGACAAAATCTGAAGGGATCCCAGGAGGTGAGTAAGGAAAGGGTGGTAAATTCACTCCTATTTACCCCATAGGCTCCCTCCAGATTTTGTCTCACCTGAAACTGGGAATTAACTAAGATATTCCAGTTTTCAGCTCAGGTGGACCACAATCTGCCCAAAACAATTCACCCAAATATCTTAACTACAATGACTTTCTTTGGTAATTAAAAAAAATTGCATTTTTCATTTTGTGCATAACATTAATTACACAATATGCTTCTTTGAAAATGGAGCAAGTTACAGTTAACTCGTCAGAGAATTCATTTATTTTCTCCTTCATCTCTTAAGCTATATAAATCTCTGCTTTAAGGTAGAATGAATGGAATAAAATGTATGCTTCTGAAATAGGATTTTTATTGTATGAATCACAATTACTTTCCACACTCAACTTCTCTCATTTCATTCCACAGTTATCAATCAATGAGAATTTGGGCTTCAAAATAAATCGTGATATTCTCTTTGAAGATGGCTCAAGACCGTATCATGGAAACTGGATGGGTTTATTTTTTCATTTTCATTTGGAACTTGCACATGAGTTCATGATCTGTTCCACAGTGAGCCTCTGCTCAGTCAACCTGATCCTTGACTTTGCTGTTATAACTGAAATCTTCCTCTTCCTTGTACCAATAATATAATCGACAAAATCTCATTGATATTGCAGGCAGTCCTCGAATTACAATCGCAATGGAGACTTGCCATGAGCGCCAGTTTGGTCTAGGCACCAGGCTAGAAAGCAGGAGACCGTGAGTTCTAGTCCTGTCTTAGGTGCGCAAAGCTAAGCTTAGCTAGTTTCCTAGTAAGGGGAATGCAAATGTCTACAGCCAAAAATGAATGAGTCCCTACCTCCAACCCACATGCTTTGCCCGTGTCACTGTCCAATTGAGAATAACGCATGAGTGACCATCTCAAAATACCCAGTGTTGGGCCATCTCATCTCATTGTAAGCTCATCATCAAAGCTTCCTAAGGTTGGCTTCGCTTTACAGCAAGAAACGAATATTTGCCTTAGCTACGAAAACCAGCTGGATGACTTTGGGTAAGTCACTCTCTCTCAGTCCATCCCAGCTCACAGGGTTGCTGTGGGGAAATGGGAGGAGGAAGGTAATGTCGAATACGTTCACTGCCTTATTTGTAAAAATAATAAAAGTGGTACACAAACGAACAAACAAATTGTGGTGGTTATAAATCAGCTCATCCACGTGACTGACCTGATTTTACAATCTTTTTGTGACGGTCGTTAAGCAAATATTCATGGCCATAATGCGAAGACCACGGTCATTAAGTAAATCAACTACGGTCCAGTTTTGCTGAAAACCAGAAGCAAATGCCGCTTTTTGGCCACACAGTTGTAAAATGCAATCGTGTGACTGTGGGAAGTTGCAAACAGCCATACATACAAAATGGTTGCTGAGCATTCAACATGTGGTCATGTGAACATGGGGAGGGGCAGCCACTGGAAATTCAGGACTTGGTTGTAAGTACCCCAGGAAAGTCCGTCGTAACTTTGAAAGGTCACTATGTGTCTGGTTATAAATCGAGGAGCACCTAGTCATTGATTGTATTGTATCCAACTACTTTTATTGCTTCAAAACTATGAAAGCAATGAAATTTCTGATTTGCTTTTGTGTCCTGGGTATCTGACATGAACTAAAGCAACAATTCAGATGTGTTATGCACATGCATTTTAACTACACAATTCAAATGAATCTAATTGGTTCAATTTAGATCATTCAAATCAATATTGGTATTACAGCCAGTTCATCTCAATTATCCAAAAGGAAACAATGATCCACACAGATATTTTTAATTGCACTGCGTGGTTTTACAGGAGGCATCCTCTGAAACTTTTTCTAATTTGACTTTTCACCCCAGTGTGAATGAGGCTTGCATTTCAATCCCAAATAGGCAAAGATCTTACAGTAATGGCTATCTTGATCTGTCCATTACAGTTTGTTCTTCCAGCTATTATGCATCATACTCTGCTTGGATTTACAATGTTTTAATGATTGAAGTTATTGTTTTAATTCAAGAAAGATGGAATTCAGAACCCCTTCCTTCGACGGATGCCAAGAAAACCTTATAAGGTCTTTAGAGGTACTGAAGTAGATGTTATTTTGAGTTTCTCCAGTTTCATATTTATATGACCTCCATTGTGTTCTGTTTGATAAGTATTTCACAATATTATGCATTCTCTTTCTGACATGTGTGATACATTTTTCTCTCTTCCCTTCTAATTTGGTTTGTCTTTAACATTAGAATTTCTAATGTTAAAGACAAACCAAATTACTACAAGGGAGAGCGTGTGATGGCTCAGCAGTTAAAGACACTGAGCTTGTCAGATGGAAAGGTTCGAGGTCTTTCCCTGGCTGCTGCCCATCTACCAGTTTGAAAGCATGCAAACGCAAGTAAATTAATAGGTACCATTTCAGTGGGAAGATAATAGCATTCTGTGCACCTTTGGCATACAGCTATGCTGGCCACATGAACCATGAAAAATGTCTTCGGCCAACGATGACTCCCTCAGCATCCTAGAGTCGGACATGACTGACCAGGAAAAACGTTTACTACAGGGGATGAGCTACACTTCACTGCATCTCTGTTCTTCAAAACGTAGACAAGGGATGCATGGAAAGGATGCAGTTCTATGGAGATTCTCAATCATCCAGGTCATGGTTGTCCCAAAGGTGTTTTCCCCCAAAAGGCAACTGGATTTTTTTGTTTTTTTTTTCCTCCTTTGAAAACATTTCGCTTCTCATGGAAGCGAAAAAAGAAAAAGAAAAAACAAGAAAGCCCAGTTGCCTCCTGAAAAAGCACCTTTGGGACAACCATGACCTGGTTGACTTGAGAATCTCTACAGACGTTTCGCTTCTCATCCAAAAAGCATCTTCAATTCTGACTGATAAGGAATTCCCCACCAGTCAGTTAGAACTGAAGACGTTTCTTGGATGAAGAACTAAAGTTAGAACTGAAGAGGCTTCTTGGATGAGAAGCAAAACATATTCAAAGGGGAAAAAAACCTAGAAAGTCCAGTAGCCTTTTGGAAAAAAGCACCTTTCGGAAAGGATGCAGGTGGATTGGAAAGGCTGGCTGACATAACCCAGTCCTATATTTTAATCACACCACAATGTTCCCCAAAAACATTGAAATCATAGACAACAGGGTTCCCCAAACCCCAGGCCATGGTCCATTGGGAACTGGGCCATGGAAGCGGCGGGCAAGCATGACCATTTTCACTTGCTCGAGCAGCGAGTGAGTGCAAATGGAGCTGCTTGCGCATGCAGAACCATCCCCTCTCCTCCTTCTCCCTCCCCCCCCCAGTCCGCAAAGCCGGAAAGGTTGGGAAACACTGATGTACAACATTCCCTTTTTCAGCGTATAAAAAGTACACGTTATAACTGTTCTTATTTTAAGAATTTTCCTTTTATACAAATATGGACACAGGAGGACAAATGCATCAGGAAAAAGCTAGGCACAAATACGATCTTCTATGACATCTTTATTCCTACAGCTTTTAGCAAATAAAGTGTTACGCATGCTCCTGTTCTATTCTCTCTCAAAAATGCAAAGAAACTTTCATTTCTACCTCTTAACATTCTCATCACATTTCCATTCTGTTTTCTTATGCCTGCAATTCTCACTTTCTTTCTTATCTGTCCACTTGTCAAAATCATTTTCTCTATCTGATCAGCTTCTTCAAACTTTCCACTTGGTAGCGGGCAGATGGTTTCCAGCATTCAAAACAGGTTCAACGGTTTCAAAGCCGTGCTGTGGAAAGAAGAGGCTGTGGGAAGGGTTTGATGCAGAAGACAAACAGCTTATTCAGAAGCTATGGGCGATATATTCAGTATAATATACAGTATCATAAAGCAGGATGTGTAAGGTTGTCTTTCTTGAATCACACAAGAAGCATGTTACAGTATAAACTTCTATACTTCCAGCTAGTTGCTAGGCAATATAGAAGTAGAGCTCTTATTAGTTCTGCACCCGAATAACCTGCTACTGTACATTCAGCGACTTAATAAAACAGCTCTGGAGGGTACCAGGAAGTGCGGAAGGGAAGAGATCCCAAATTATAGCTACAAGCTAAATTGAGAAGTCAAAAAAGCATTTTAGAAGGACTCAATGAAAAACACTTCTACACGGCTGCACAGATGTGTCCATAAAGTTAAAAAGAGTTGAGTTCAATGTAAGGTAGACTTTACCTTTTTAGTATACCGTATTTTTCAGAGTATAAGACGCACCTTTTTCCTCCCTAAAAGTGGCTGAAAATTTGGGTGCGTCTTATACTTCGAATGTAGCTTTTTTTTCCAGCCCTAACTAGGTGCTAACAGATCTTCCCAGCTCTTACCTTGCAGGCTTTTTCATTGTTACTCTCTCCAAAGAATGTTTTTCCAGCCCTAAGTCTTTGCAGAATTTTTTTTCATTGCTCTACTTGCTCCGAATAAGTTTTTTTCTAGCCCTAACCAGGTGCTAACTATCTTCCCAGCTCTTACCGGCTTGCAGGCTCTTTCATTGTTACTCTCTCAGAAGAAGGTTTTTTTAAGTCCTAACCAGGGGATAAAATAATGTGCTGAAGCTGCTCCGAATAAGTTTTTTTCTAGCCCTAACCAGGTGCTAACTATCTTCCCAGCTCTTACTGGCTTGCAGGCTCTTTCATTGTTACTCTCTCAGAAGAAGGTTTTTTTAAGCCCTAACCAGGGGATAAAATAATGTGCTGAAGCTGACCAGACTAAGGACGCTAGCCAGATGAATACCTGGTAGGCAGATTGTTTTCCCCTATTTTCCTCCCCAAAAACTAAGGTGCGTCTTATACTCCGAAAAATACAGTATTTGAAAAGTCCTGAATCTCAACTTAAAAAAAAAATAATAATGACATTTTGTCCCTGCTATCAATGCCTCTCTCTTAGAAGTAACTACAGAGATGAAAGAAATATGCTGAAAATATATGACAATGATAAATTTGGCAATAAAACAATGTCGGTTAGTCTGGTTTTCAGTTTTAGTACACACTGTTCCCAATCTTTTCATTTTTCTGCCTCCTTTCAATTAAGTTGTAACTTACTATTCCTCTAAACTTGATAAGCAACTTTATCTGATTTTGTCAAGGGTAATTTTCTAACAATTTCATATTGTTGCATTTAAATGACAAATTTAGAACTATTATTATGTCCTTTCCATTCCTTCCCCAATGTAGTTGGAAACAAACAAACAAACGTTTTATAGTTTCTCAATAATGGGGACCTTCTAAGTAACAAAGATTTTGTTCTTAAAGCCAAGATAAAAACTATGGAATTTACCACCATCCAATGGGGTGACATGCCCACCAATTCTGATGGTTTTAAATGAGACCTAGGAAAATTCACGGAGAAGGGCATTTATAAGTGGTTACTAGACGATGACCAGACAAGACTGTTCAGAGCTGAAGAAGCTTCTTGGATGAGAAGCGAAATGTCTTCAAAGAAAAACCAGAAAGTCCAGTTGCCTCTTGAAAAAGCACTTCTGGGACAGCTGTTTTCATAGCTGTTTTCAATTCAACTCAAGCCAACCTGGTAACCATCACTACATTTTGTGGGAATGAATTTCAAAATTTAATTACAATATGTCTAGTTTAATGAAAAGAAGGACCAGGGGTGACATGATAGCAGTGTTCCAATATCTCAGGGGTTGCCACAAAGAAGAGGGAGTCAAACTATTCTCCAAGGCACCTGGGGGTAGAACAAGAAGCAATGGGTGGAAACTAAACAAGGAGAGAAGCAACTTAGAACTAAGGAGAAATTTCCTGACAGTTAGAACAATAAATCAGTGGAACAGCTTGCCTCCAGAACTTGTGAATGCTCCAACACTAGACGTTTTTAAGAAGATGTTGGATAACCATCTGTCTGAAGTAGTGTAGGGTTTCCTGCGGAAGCAGGGGGTTGGACTAGAAGACCTCCAAGGTCCATTCCAACTCTGTTATTATTACTATAAAGCTTTGCTCAAACCAGCCCACCTTGCCTTGTTTTCTTATATTTAAGTCCGTATTTCTTCAGTGTTTGCAAGTCTATCTTATTTTATGTTTTGCTGAGAACGCTTTGGATTCCAGATTCCAGATTGAGCAGGGAATCAGACACGATGGACTAAAATGGACCCTTCCAATTTAAAAAAAGGAGAAATGTGGGTTGGATGAGCCCATAATTTGCCAATTTCACTACCCACTGATCTGAATATATCAGTATGTTGTACATGGCTATGGACAAAAATACTGATATTGGAAAAACACTACCAACACAGAGCATGAGTTAAAATGCATTGATCTCTTTACTATATTAAAAAATTTATCCTATAAATATTTACTCAGAATTCTATTTACAGGATTATAATCCAACTCTATGTGAGTGTACAGTAAATGGATTTTTTTGGTATCAACGAAATGGACTAGGTATAACTAAACCTTTGCTGCTGTGGAATGAAACGCCTGTGATGAATGAATGTTAAAAGATACTCTGCTCTGTAAAAAATTCTAAAGGAAAAAATGTGATACCACTTAACTGCCTCTTCTCATATTTCGAATTGTTTGTTCTTTTGCAGTAGGATGTTAACATGATAAATAAGTGGATTTGTTAAATGAAATGTGCTTCTTTGTACACAGCAGGGAAATAATAAAGAAACTGTTCTCAAGCAAAATGAACAATACCGATTTTTATATGTTTGCACTGAAATCACAGTATGTTTGAAAAAGAAAGCAGATTTAATAATGCTAACAAACTAGGTGAAAGAACTGGTGTTATCATTTATATTCCCAATTTCAGGTAGTCCTCGATCTAGGACCATAATGGAGTCTGCCCATTTCTGAGAATGAAGGACCACTATGTAGATGCATCTCTGCCTTCTAGAAAGGACACTGAGATTGAGAGATTTCTTACAGGATAAAGAGAAGAATCGACTTTTATCTTGGGGTTGTGAAGGTTAGATTGGACCTGACTAGAGAAATAGTAGCTTGTAGCTTTTTAAATATAAGGTTATTTACATTTGATCAGGGGTGGGCTTCAAAAATTTTAGCAAGGGGCTCTCTGCCTGGTTGCTGGGTGGGTGTGGCAATGGTGGGCATGGCCTAGTCGGCCTCCTGCACCATGGCAGGGGGGCATTTTTGCCTTCCTCAGGCTCCTGAGGCTTTCCTCGAGCCTTCAGGAGGGCGAAAACAGCCTCCACGGGCTCCTTAGGCCCTCTGGATGCTAGAAACAGGCCCGTTTCCGGCCTTCCCGAATTCCGGTAGGCTCGTTTTTCGCCCTCCCCGAGCCTCCGCATGCCCCCTGCACTTTCCTGCATCCAAAACAGGCCATGTGGGGACTCCTGGGAGGGGAGGGGAGGGGTGGGCGAGCCAGGAGTGGGATTTGGGGGTTCGCCGAACTGCACAAAATCTTAGCTAGAGGTTCTCCTGAACCCCTGCATTTGATATCGTATTATCTTTTAGATGACATTAAGAGAACATTTAATGAATACTGTCTTTAGTATGTAGATTATAAGTATTTCAAGATATTCCATAGATTGGTGTTATTTCTTTAAATAAAGAAAAAGGTGGTTGTATTGTTAACATCTCTGTACTAAAAAGAAAGACATGGGTCACTTTTGTTATATTTGTGTGATGTCTTTTTTGTCACTCTTCATCTTGCCCTTCTCCTGAACTGAAAGATAGCAGAATCTTGACAAAAGTCTGTATTCTGACATAAAATCTTATGAAAACTCTCCAAAATCTCATGCTAACTCATGTGAAAAATCAGTAATTCTGAGATTCTGAAAATCTCAGATGAGACTTTTGGGGGTGGGGGTTATTTGATCGTGTTTATACCTCGGTCAGTGGGGAAATTATTAATCTATTCACTACATTTTTATCTTGGAAAAATGAGAAAGGGAAAAGATTGGTTATCAACATCAAAAAAAATTGAGCTATAAGGCAGGCAAGGTGGCCCATCTCTCTTTAGAAAGTACATCCGCATCCCCTTTGTTGCCCTTTCCTCTGTTTCCTCTTCCTCACTCATGTATAAAACTGATAAGAGCAGCATTTTTCGAGCTTGACAGCTTTCAGATGGGTGGACTTCAACTCCCAGAATTCCCCAGCCAACAAGCTCACTGGGGGAATCTGGGAGTTGGGAGTCCACCCATCTGAAAGCTGCCAAACTTGAAAAACATGGTTACTGTCACAATGTGAATTTTGGTTGTCAGCTGTGCTCAGATGCTATACTCTATGGTATTCAAACATTCCTAGCAAAGCTAGCAAAGCAGACACGTGATGAGTGATCTGCGCATGTACAACATTCCTCTGTATTCTTTCTTCTCTTCTGCTGTGTCCTCTGAAGAGGGAGGACGTGTTTCTTAGTTTGCGGAAATGTAGCTATTAGGGTTATGTTGTTTTTATGTTCTTTTCTACTGAAATAAATATTTTATTACTTAGACTGTATAATCAGGTTTTATTTTATAAGGATTAGTTTTCAAGGAAAAAGATCTTATCACCTCTAGCCGCAATTCTCTACCCAACAGTTACACAGCCCAGAGGAGTCTCAAAAGAGGTGATTAAGAGTTTTGTTCAATAGCTTCCTCTTTCCATTTTCCACTCTTTACAAAAGTAAAAATAGACTTTTTGCATTTTCTAAGTAATATATGGAACACCTCCTCTTTCGGTTCCCAAAGCTGCAGAGGAGAACTTTGGGTCACCTAATGCTGGAGAAGGCTGTTGAGGGAGAGCAGAGTAAAGCCAACCCTGCTCCTTCCTTTCATTCCAAGAAGTGAGGAGATCATGTTGCTCCATGAAGAAGCTTTGAGGAAGGTTTCACTAACTGTTGTCAAAGTGAAGAATCCTTGCAAAAATCTGCACAATCCTAGTGAGTAGTTAGCTGGACAAACAGACATTTCTGACCGATTCTCCACCTTGAATAGCCATTTGTGTGTCTTGCTCCTTTGGTTAGCAGATGTAGCCAGAATTGATATAGGTAGTCCTTGATTTACGACCACAATTGGGACTGGAACTTTTGTTGCTAAACAAGGTAATTGTAAAGTCAGTCATTCCCAATTTTACAGTCTTTTTTTGCCATAGTCATTAAATGAGTCACTGCAGTTAAGTGAAGCATGTGGTCATTAAGAGAATTCAGCTTCCCCTATTGACTTTGCTCGTCGGAAGCCAGTTGGGAAGGTTGCAAAATGGCGATCACATGATCTCGGGATACTGCAATCACGAGAAAGCCATGCCAGTTGCCAAGGGCCTGAATTTGGATCATGTGACCACAGAGACTCTGTGATGGTCATAAGTGCAAGGACTGGCCATGAGTCACTTCTTCAGCACCATCATAACTTTGAATGTCACTAAATGAATGGCTTTAAGTCAAGGATTACCCGTAATGAACAGAACTAATGTGTACTGTTGTTCCAAGCTGTAGCATCAGGATTATGATCAATAACTGATTTATCTGGCAAAGGGAGCAAAATATACTTTCTCCAACAGCTTCCTGTCTTAGATGATGAGAGAGCCAAGTTGGTCTTCCTCTTCCCATGACAATTGCTCTGGGAAGTTAGCAGAACAAAACTCTTAATATCCTTGGATAAACAATGTATTACTTGACTCTCCGGCCAACCAGGAAGTGTTCAGATTTACAATTCATTGCTATAGCCTCATGAACAACTCATCTCCTTCCTTTTAAGATACGTGGATCAATTTCCAGAACTCCCCAGCCTGCATGGAGAATTATGGGAACTGAAGTCCACATGTCTTAAAGTTATGAAGTTTGAAAATAATGTTCTAGGCTTTATTGATGCATCTTTCTTTTTAAAAAAATAAATTGCAAACCTAAAGGAAGAGATTATTCTGCAATGAATGAAAGGAGCTCTTAGAGGCAATGGTCAGTTTGTAATATCTGAAATAAAATATAATGAATGTATTTGTGTGATCAGTTACCATAGAATGAAATCAAGCCAGTTTGACAAATCAAAATCAGCTGCTTTGGAAGAAATTGCAAAGTTGTTTGAATGGGACTTCAAGTCAGTTGCATAAAGAAAAAAAAAATCCAAATGTTTCTCTCTGAAAAGAAAACACTCAACTTGGAGTCGACAGAGCAAATATCAGTGAGAATTGATTAGCAAGGCCAATATTATTTTTAATAATTTCCCAAAGTTGGAGTAATAGCAATAGCAATAGACTTAGACTTATATACCGCTTCATAGTGCTTTACAGCCCTCTCTAAGCGGTTTACAGAATTCAGCATATTGCCCCCAACAATCTTGGTCCTCATTTTACTGACCTCAGAAGGATGGAAGGCTGAGTCAACCTTGAGCCTGGTGAGATTTGAACAGCTGAACTGCTGAACTGCAGTGCTGCACTTTAACCACTGCGCCACTTCAGCTGTGTTTGAAGTAGTATCTTAACTTCACCAATTGCTCTAATTAAACTATTTAGCTCTACTAATGTTAACATAGTGTGTAAAAGGAAAGTGCAGTTCAAAGGCATAAATGAGACTTGTGTCAGCAGCATGGCTTAATTTTTTCCCCAATAGCATGGAACTGCTTGAATTTTTTATCTGACAAGAATTCCTAGTAAAATTTTCTTTTTGAAACAAAAAACTTCCTTGATATCATCTCAAATGTCTAAAACATTGTTTTTTTTAAAAAAAAACCTAAAACTAAAATCCTGCTAAAATTAGCTTAATAAATTCTTTTCATGCCATGGCCTTTGTAGCTAAAAAAAGGAAAAGAAATCCTAATAACCCAAATATCCATCTATTATCTATGTCCAATTAAAGTACACAACGTAATGATAGTTAATTTTGTTTTCTTTCACATTCCAACTTTTTTTTAAAAAAGCAGGCAACTCTTAAAGATAGCTACTTGATTCTTCAACACCTGCTAGAGTTATTATGCTTAAAAGTTCACTAATGTTTCTTTAGCCAAGAACAAATGCTATTTTAAACATTCCCAGAAGATTTCACTGAGTTATTTCTAAACCTGAAACTCAATGATTACACATTTGCTGTTTGGGAAGTTGTTTTGTACCTTTCAATCAGCATTATTGTTCATACTGGATTTCAATAAGCTACTGACCAAATCCAGTAACATAACACAACAACAACAACAACAAAAGGAAAAATGAATTAGCATCTGATATACCCACACTGGTTGCATCATAGGGTTTTAACATCTTTTGGCACTTACTTAAAGCATTGTTTTTCCAATGACTTTAGATACGATAGCAACAAACATGATATACATATCCCATTTAAATGTATATTTATATAACTTTCTCAAGGCTTTACTAAGATAACATGTTTCTCATTGCACGTTTGGACTGTAGGGTTTTCATCCTAGAATATGCTCAAAATCTCAGAAGATGCCTAATATTGATTATTTAAAGATGTTTAAATTATTCTTGGCTCCATATTTGTGCATTAGTCATAAAAAATGTTATGGAAATATAATTAGAAACTAGAGTTCAAGCACTATGGGATATAACATTTCCCAAAGGAAGCTTTCTCAAGAAAGATCTTTCATTAAAATAGAAGTCAAAATCCTGGAAAATGACCTTCAAAATTTTTTTCCTCTGTGTGTTAGATATGTGTGTTACTTCTTTTCTTCATAATTAGGTTAAACGTAATTTCTGTATTTAATTTCTTTTGTATTGTTCTGTTCACTACTAGTACAACACTATGATGATATGTGGAATATTGACTTTTATTTCAATATAGGAAAGCCAGTTTGATCTAGTAGTTAAGTCACCAGCCTAGAAGGCAGGGGATTGTGAATTCAAGTCCCACCTTAGCCATGAAAGCCAATTGGGTGACTTTAGGTCAGTCACACTCTCTCAGTCCAACACATCTCAAAGGGTTGTTGTGGGGCAAATAGGAGGAAGAGGTTTTGTTGGATAAGTTCACCTCATTTGTAAAAATAATAAAGGAGGGATACAAATAAATAAATATTAATTGGGCACTAGAAGTTACGGCTATTATAGTATTAAGATATATGTTTTCTTTTTCTCCTGCAAATGTTTGCTAATTTCTCAAGTATAATCTAGACCAGGGGTCACCAACCTTTCGGAGCTCAGGGACCACTAAATTCATAATTTTAAATCCCGCAGACCACTAATATGAATTTTTAAAAAAGATAAATAGTATTTAGTGCAGTATAAAAAATGCAAATAATTTTTCTGCGGATCACCAAAATTTTCTCGTGGACCACCAGTGGTCCACGGCCCACTGGATGGTGACCACTGATCTAGACCACAAAATTGCTAGTGATAATACATTGCAGAATGGAAAAAATGTTGTGGTCCTTTCATTCAACTTCCCCCAGGACACCTACAGCAGCAACATCAGAAGTTGGGTAAACAATAATTCTGTCAAAGCCACGTAATAAGATGGTATCTATGGCATCCCTGCCACAAAATAAATACTGAAATACCCACAACTTATTTCTAGTATAATTATTTATTCAGGAAGCAAACATAAATATTAAAGCAAGTAAAAAAAACATATAGTATCCACAAAACAAATAAAAGTCCAACCAACTGTACCTAACACTATATATTCAGGAAAATGTGATTCTTTAAATTTGCCATGAATGAAGAGAGGACAATGTCATTTTCTCTCTTTTTAGTTAATCTCTTTATTTTTGTCTTTAAAAAGTTTTTATCTTAAAAAAAGAAATGTAAAACATTAAACAAGCAAAATAAAAATACAGGTAGTCCTCAACTTACAACCGTTTACTTAAGCAACCATCTGAAGTTACTACTATTTGAAAAAAGGGATTTATCACCCAGATCCAAAGTTCTAATTGTTTTCATATCCCTGCAGTCATGTGACCAGAATTTGGGCGCATTACGGCCACTTGCAGTATCCTGCAGTCACATGACTGCATTTTACTATGGTTTTGCTGAAAACCAGCATTTATTTCTAGCTTTCAGCAAAAATGCACCCATAGAGAGCAATGAGTGGGTTGGTCACGTTTACGACTGTTATAACTTACAACCTTAACCGGCAGGCTTCCATTACAGTCATAACTCAAGATCTATCTGCACAAACTAAGAAGGAAAAGGGGGGAAATCTCTTATGTTTTATGCTTATCAATAGTAATTGTTTATCAATTGTTTATCAATGAATTCACTATTATAATATAAACAGTAAATGATATAACAGAATAACAGAGGTATTTTAGTATTTTAGTATTTAGTATTTTAGTCCAACCCTCTGCTCAAGAAACCTGCTGTTCCCACTGCTCAGGAAACCCTATACCAGTGATGGCGAACCTTTTTTTCCTCGGGTGCCAAAAATGCACATGTGTGTGCTATCGAGCGCACATGCGTGCCCACACCCATAATTTAATGCACCCCATGCACCCCACCCCCCTGTGCATATGTGTGTGACCCACCCCCACTGCCCTGCCCCCCGCACATGCGTGCACGACACCACCACCCCGCTCTCCAACTTCTGGTGGACCGGGTAGGCCCGTTTGTTGCCCTCCCCAGACTCCAAAGGCTTCCCTGGATCCTGGGGAGAGCGAAAATGCCCTCCCCCGCCCACCCCAGAAGCCCTCCGGAGACCAAAAACGCCCTCCCAGAGCCTCCGTGTGAGCCAAAAATCAGCTGGCTGGCGCGCACATGCGTGCTGGAGCTGAGCTAGGGCAATGGCTCGCGTGCCGGCATATATGGCTCTGCGTGCCACCTGTGGCACACGTGCCATAGGTTCGCCATCACTGCCCTATATCATTTCAGACAAATGGTTGTCCAATCTCTTTTAAAAACCTCCAGTGTTGGAGTATTCACAACTTGTTCCACTGGTTGATTGTTGTAACTGTCAGGAAATTTCTCCTTAGTTCTAGGTTGCTTCCTAGTTTCCACCAATTGCTTCTTGTCCTGCCCTCAGGTGATTTGGAGAATAGCTTGACTCCCTCTTCTTTGTGCAACCCCTTAGATATTAGATAGGAACACTGCTATCATGTCACTCCTAGTCCTTCTTTTCATTAAATTAGACATACCCAATTCCAGCAACCGTTCTTTATATGTTTTAGCCTCCAGTCCCCTATACAATATAGTATTGTAATATGTCACAGAATCTTTGCCACAGTAAAACAGAGACAACACCATTTGATAAATTCTCAGCTCTCTAGAGCAGTGTTCCGGACATAGCTCAGTTTGCTTCAATAATGGAAAGAATGACCCTCATTTTTTGCAATTACTCAGTTCCAGATGATGGAGTAAGGCTGTCAGATACACAAGAGTGCTGCTTTCACTAGGATGTATGAGCTGTATCCTGTGAGCTGTCACCCAAGTTGCAGGGAGGACAAAGCAGATCAAAAAGAACTGTTTCATTCAGAAAAGGATCAGTAGAGCTCATAGAGCTCCGGATAATTATTTGCAGAAGTGGTTCTCCCTTCCTAACATGGGTTCAGATTTAAACTACTCTACCTGGGAGATCTCTGCTTGCATTTCCTATGATCCTGGCATTCATAATTGGATCTTGGAATAGGGAGAACAGCAAATGACCCAGATATCCAAGACTATTAAAGTGACCAACCAATTAGAAAACTGTAATATTTACAGTATAAATACTACGTTTCCATTTTTTTCTTAACTGACATTAACGTAACCCTGCACAAGGTGGGTAGAGTTGTTCCTTCCCTTTTCAGCAGCTTCCTAAACTTTTTGGTTTTGTTCTTATGGTCGCTATGTGTCAGGCCATCTTCTTTAGTTTTTTGACTCAAGAAAACAAAAACTTTCCTTCCTATCTGTCTATGGAGATTCTCAGTCATCCAGGTCATGGTTGTCCCAAAGGTGCTTTTTTCAAGAGGCAACTGGACTTTCTGGTTTTTCCTTGAGGACATTTCGCTTCTCATCCCAAAAGCTTCTTCAGCTCTGACTGGATGGTGGGGAATGGAAGGGTTGATACTCCTTGCAGACAGCTGGACATTTGCATTCTTTTAGGGGGTTGTTTATCTGTGTCATCAGGGTTAGCTGAGTGGTGCAAATTGGTGAGGAGCCTTCTTGGAACTGTTGAAAGGACTATGTTGTAGATTGGAGATAGATGATGTTGTATACCTTCCCCAGGATGAGAAACGTCTTCAAAGAAGAACCAGACAGTCCAGATGCCTCTTGAAAAAAGCACCTTTGGGACAACCATGACCTGGATGACTGAGAATCTCCATAGACAGATATCCTATCCTGGTTATGTCAAAGAAAATTTGCTTTGATGCAAAAATCCTGCACAAAATGGTTCTTGCACTCCAATGAGTACATGAGTATTACTTGTACAGACTCACATTCTTTTTCTGCGTATTCTGCTAAAAACCTGGTAGCTCTGAGAAGCATCACCTGGCACAATGGCTGTATGGCGATGTCAAGGTGTGTAATAGTGGCATCCCCTGTCAACATGAGTTTTCTTCTTGCTCCTCACATGTGTGGATGACCTGAGATTCCACTGCCAGCATGATCTCTAAATGGTACAAAGGCACTGTTGTATTTTCTGGAATGCTACAGACAGGTCTGTCATTTTGTCATAAGCAAATAACCTGTACATTGGATATGCTGGTTTTCCTAGTATATATTCTCCTCCTCAGGCGTGATATGAATGTATAACTGCTTTAGTCTGCAGTAAGAATGCAATCCTATTGAAATGCTGGAACAAGTAAAAACAGCAAAGAAACCCAGTTCTCCAGTAACATTTTTCCACCTGAGGGTTGCTAAAGATTCAGAATGAATGATCAAATGTGGAAATGTGAATAACTGAAACAAAGTATTTATTCCCCCTCATGAACATAAAATGTACAAATATGATCCCACATGTTAAGACCCCCATATCAAGACAAATCATATGCTATTCTTTTTTCAAACTTCCCTTTTTTAGTGTACCTGTTAAGTTTCAAAGCCATTTTTGTCACTCATTAAATAGGTGCGTTTTCAAAGAGATATTTTAAAAACAGTATGCAGATCTGAAACAAATGCCATGCTGTTTCTTTCAAAAATATCAATATTGCAGTTATTGCTCCTACATTTCTTAACTAGAGAAAAGGAGGAATAGCAACATCGCTCTAATTAATGTTATATAAAGGCATCCATGCTAACTCTCATTCAAATACAACTCAACGAATCATTATTTATTTAAATGTATTGGCCGCTCAACTCCAGAGAGTCTGGAATTCTATGTAAGATGCAGTTTATTTTTTATCAGTGTTTCCCTCATACAGGAAGCAAGTAAGCAAGTAGTGTTTTTATTTTTCAACTGGGAGTAATATCTTTCAAATGAGAGATCCTATTTTTCATTACTGCAAGTCATTGTTTCCCCCAGAAGAAAAGTTTAAAAGAAAAGCTGTAAGTGGAGTGGAGGAATAGAAAGGTAGTTGGAAATACACCATTTGTTAACTATTCTATTGGCATATCTCAGATTTGGAACAGTCTATTTCTGACTTTCGTTCTTAGTTAGTACCGTACATACAACATGCCTCTCTGCAAAAACGAAAGACTCGTTTTTAATATAAAGTAATGGTAACACCAGGAAACCCAGAATTCGTATTGGCTTCCCTTCTTCTCGGCAGTCAAGAGACGCCGGTAGCTTCCCACAACTCGCCCCGACTTGGAAGTTCGCTTCCACTTGAATGGGGCTTCCTTCCAAGTTCGTGCGTGGAGCCCCGAGCCCCCACACGAGATGCAACTCGAAATTCCTCTGGAAGCAAATGCCATTTCCGATGCTCCCAACTTCGATCCGCTGGGAATCCAGCACGGCTCGTAGCAAGAGAGAAGGAAGAGGCCAAAAGTGTTCTTTTCATCGGATCAGGCGACCCACTGAGGTGCTTCTTTGAACCTGGCCAAAGGGGAGGGGAGGGGAAGGAAAGGAAGACAGAAGCCGCGTTTCGCGGTCTCCGGTCCCCGACACTTTCTCCCACGCCTGCCGACAGCGTCCCGCCCAGTCTCGGTGGCTGCCTGGCATTTCCTTCGCCCGCCCTGAACTTTTGCTCCCCGCCGGTGCCCGCGCTCAGCTCAGCGGAGGAGCCGCGCCGCCTCTGCCCCACTTTAGGGGGACCCCGACTCGCCGCCTGCCCCGCAGGGGAAAGTTGTAACGCGCCTCAAACAAGCCCACGCGAGGCAGGGGGGAAAGGGAGCGACACGACGAGGCGGGAAGGAGGCTCTTCCACCGCAGGCAACAACACACACACACACACACAAAAGCAGAGCAATGCGCCCAAAGCCGGGGAAATGCCTAATCGCAACCCCTCCGGCAGCCTTTACCTCGCCCCGCAGAAATGCAATTCTTCTCTAATGCGCCATGCTCCGGCTGCTCGGCGGAGGAAGCGCGGCGGCAAGGAACGAGCGAGCGAGCGAGCAGCCCCGGACGCGGCAGATTTCTCACATACGGCTCGGGCTCCGCCGGAGACTCCAGCCACACCGCCTGCCTCCGGCTGACGTCAATGTCACTGTCACATGGCTCGCTGCGAACCCGAAGAGCATTGGTCGTCGTAGCAACCGCAGCCCGGCGCTCTGAGATAATTTCGAGAGGTCATTTTTGTCAGACCCGCGTGTGCACGTTTGGAGCGCGGTCGGGGCTGACCCGGGTCCCTGGAGCTGTGGAAAATTGGGGGCGAGGGAGGACTGAAAGGGGAGGGAGGAGGCGAGGCGGTGAATGAGTTAAGATCCGCAGAGATAATGACCGACTTGCCCAGAACCCTTTTGGGTTCTGTAAGCTGGGAAGCAGGAATGTTGCATGGCGCCCCCCACTTCTTAATTTCTTCTCAAGGCATTCCCGAGTCGGGGTGATTTTTACCACTTCCATCCCTTTCCCCCCCCCTGCTTTTTTTTGTTTGCTTCTCTGCTTTTGTCAGTGGACTAGTGAAGAGAAAACGCAACATAAATAAATAAATCCCGATTTAAGCCTCGGGGATTATATTTTAACTAATTATTTTAACTGTCACGATCCATCAGTTCAACTATTCAGTGAGACATTATGCGCTATGTGGCATGGTTGCTTCTTTGCTTCCCCTGAAACAACCCGCACAAACCCAAATCTCCTGATTTGTCGTTTTCAACACATAACAAGCATAATTATTTGTATTAGATTTTTATCAACCAACTGCCCTGGCAAACGTTAGATTTTATTTTAAAAATCTAGAAATAAAAGTCAATAAGTAATGTAATAAAAAGTCAAAGTACAAAAATGCTCATGGTGTACTAATCCCTGGAAACACATTTCCCAAGTTACTGCAGTAAAATAAGAGTACTGCTGAGAAAGGCCTGTCTCTGGTCTTCATCAATTTGAATTCAAAGAAAGGAAGACCAAAAAAAGGGAATAAACTAATACGGATCAGATCAAATGTTCCATTAGCCTACGCAAAATGCTTCCCGTTTGCCATAGTTGACTTATCAGATGCAACTATCGGTAGTAGTCCACAAATAACATAAATCAATAGTCCTTTTCGTTTGCCATCTATCAGTTCAGTAATGGGTTTCACTTACCTTTGCTACCGGTTCGGAGATGTGCGCATGCTGCTTCTGCGCATGCGCAGATCGTCCATGATGATGTCCGGCCGGGTGGGTGGAGCCTCCCACCGCCGCCACCGCTACCGGTTCGCCCGAATCGGGGTGAACCGGTAGCAACCCACCACTGTATCAAGTTGGAATTAAGAAACATCACAATTTCATGGAGATTTCATTTAGTTATTATACCTCATAATAATCGTAGTAAGAGTTCAGTGACTTCATAGATGAAATATGCCAAAAAATGATCAATTAGAAAAACAAATTGACAACTGATTTAATGTGTTAAAATTGTTGAAACTATTGAATTCTTGCCCATGTTTGATTTGGCTTGTTCTTAACAGAGAGAAAATGAAAACTATATTTAAATACTTCGATCAAATGTTCCTTAGATTTCTTAGTTTATATATTTTCAAGCAGATCTTTCTTTTTATTTCTACATAATTTATTAATATATTTTATGCAGTTCTGATATATTCAAATGTATTTAAAGTAATATCTGTACTGGAATTCTTATGTTTAAGAAAGAAACATTCAAAAAAGCTCAACCATTTCCCTGATTAGGGAAAACAGATATCACAATCCATAAAAATTAACTAAAGATATTTGCAGTATTTTTAGGAAGAAGCTATTGGTCAACTTTATTGGGTGCTTTTGTTTATATGGGACAATACTTTAACCCCTATCCAGTTCCTCTGTTCATATGACTGTATTAACCTTAATAATTAAAAAATACAGAATATTAGATATTAGTTCAATGTAAATTTTTAGAAAAGTTTCACATCATTGCTGGAATAGCAGTTGGTTAAAAAAAAGCAAGGTCTTCTCAGCTACAGCTCAGAAATCATAGAAATTCTCCCTGGCATGACAATGATAGCAATAGCAATAGCACTTAGACTTATATACCGCTTTACAGTGCTTTACAGCCCTCTCTAAGCAGTTTACAGAGTCAGCATATTGCCCCCAACAATCTGGGTCCTCATTTTATCCACCTCAGAAGGATGGAAGGTTGAGTCAACCTTGAGCCTGGTGAGATTTGAACTACCAAATTGCAGTTAGCCGGCAGTCAGCAGAAGTAGCCTGCAGTACTGCATTCTACCCACTGCGCCACCACGGCCCATCATGATGTTAAGAAAATGGTGAAATGTGCACGTTGCATAATGCAATTCCTATCCTTGTATCATGATACATTTCAAGGACACCTATGTTTTTTATTAGCTATAATAGATTCACTGTTAGAAAGAAGGACTACCTTGATTTTTTTCCATATCATCTTATTGTATGGAAAGCAACCTGTGGAGTAGAGGCGACAATTTCTCAGAATTACTTGCAGGTTTCCATTCATTATGTGAAAACTTCCATAAGTTTTCTACTGATTCTGATTAAAGCTCACAAAACTTTTGTTGGAAGAAATGTCCATTTGGGTTCAGTTCCAAGTGGGAAGAAAGACACTGGAAACATGGAGACTGCATGAAAAGATGGTTTAATGGTGGAAAGGATCACATGGCTTGAGATCCTGGGCAAAAAAGGGAAGAGATGGTGAGAGGGCCTGGGTTTTATGCCCTCTCTGGGCTTTTGAATTTGAGCTTGTATTCTGATTGGTTGTCAGACTCCCATGGGGCCATGCAGGGGTAACTTTGTAGGTTGTGCTTTGACTCCCAAGCTTGGTTGAGCCTTACTGAGTGATGTAATCTTCCCAGGTGTCATGTGGTGAGTTCTGTTGCTAGATGGGTAGAGGGCTAATCCTACCTTTGTTGGATCTTGGGTGAGGGCATTTGCTTATGAATAGACCCAGCTATCTCTTTATCTCTTAAGTGCTTACATCTACTGTGGGCTATTAAGAGTGAATCTGCTTCCTGCCTAAAAACATGTTTCTCCATTTCTCATCCAGGGAAATATAATATTCTGTCTTTTTAATATTTTCTAGAATATTTCCTTTTCCTAGGAGAGGGGTGGGTGCTAACTTCCTACACTTTAAATACCTGTGTTTATCCGCAACATAATTTGGAAAATAAGAGGGGGCGAATCAGCTTTCAGTTTCCAAATACCATTAATTTATGCACTGCCTGAAGTGATACTTCCTAAGCAGTGATTTTGCCATCTAACTGGCTGGTTTTGTCCAGTCAGGCCATTGATTCCTCACATTTTATTTCTCTGGAAGAAAAGAAAAGCAATTGATGATAAAAAAAAAATTCTTGAGTTCAGTCTTACCCAATCTGGGTATCCTACAGATGAGTGGACTTCAACTCTCAACTTCTTAGGAATGGCCTTGATGGTTGGGAATTCTGGGTAAAGCCCACCCATCTGGAAGATGCTTGCCTGCTTTAGATTTGAATCCTTTGAGTCTCCCACTTTTTCAAAGACAAATATATCTTAGTTTAGCTGGCAGCCCAGTTTTACTTCCTTTTTGGTTACCATCCTATTCATTTGGATAAGAAAGGCTCTAGGCCTCTGCCCCAAATCCAACCTCATTAGAATTATGTAATTGAATATGTACACTTTCATTGTGTAAAGTACTGAAACATTTTGTAATCATCTGTAAAAGTAGTGATTAAAAGAACATTACTTGTATTTTTGAATGTTTTGTACCCAAAGCCTAAGGTATAATTTTGTTCAGCAATGTATTTTTTAAAATGGCATTATTATTGTATTTGTTTCCTAAATCGAAAACAGAGACAGGGAGGTGAATTTAATAGAATGCAGTCAGTTTGAGGGCTTGTATTATGATGGCAAAAATAAAGAGTACCCTTGTTGAGGAAACATTTTTTTCTGTTATCAAAAAAAGGTTTTTTTAAAAAAAGCATTTTGACTAATGAAAGCTCTTGAACAAAAGCTGTAAAATAATTCACAGTTTTCCGCTGACTGCATTATTGGAGAGCAAAAGAATGATTGTTTAAGTCAAGTCAAGTGGAAGGCAACTCCCCAGTGAATACAACAACATGAGAAAATCCCAAGCTCTCCCTTTTACTTTCTACCTTTACTACCATTAATTTCAGTTGGGGGGAAATTATAATCATCCCATTCCCCAAATCAGTAATTTATATTTACAGTATGATGTTATATGTTTTTTGAGAAAATGACAGTGGTGTTTGTTTAAGTAAAAAGAAAAAAAAATAGATGGGGCCTGTCACCAAAAGTTACAATTAATCCTCAAATATGAATAGGTAAGTTCCTGATCAAGACAGAGATGCAAAAGAAATCATTCATGGATTCTATCAAGAGCAGATTTGTACATTTTATTCCAAATGAACTTCACATTATAATAACATTCAAACAATCAAACAGTATGTCAGCATCTACCTTTCCATACTCAAAAAATGCACAAAATTACACCTGACAAAAATTACGCCTGAAAATTACATATAAACAGCTGCTATTTTAAAAAAGTTTTTGCAGGAAATACATTTTTTTTAAACATCTGTCAAAAAAATGAACATACTATGCACGTTAAAGTCTTTTTCGAACTAATTAGCTGCGACGTAGCTGCTTAAGTTTAGCTGTGAACCAAGGTTTGTTATTGCTGTATATTTGCAAGTTCCTGGTCGGTACACATAGGTTTTCACAGAAGCTGACATATGATGTTACAGTATCTGTGAGTTCATCCAGGTCTACAGAGGTATCTTCAAAAATATTCCAATCAGTGCAGTCAAAGCAAGCCTGTAGCTTTAACTTTGCCTTTATTATAAATAAAACTTTTTATGCCTAAAAGCTGCTTCTACTAGGCACATTCACCTTATTTATCTTCTAGTAAACTCTAGCTGATCAGACCTCAGAAAGATGGAAGGCTGAGTCAACCCTGAGCCGGTCAGGATCAAACTCCAGACTCTGGGCAGAGTTTGCCTGCAATCTGCATTCTAACTACTGTACCACCAAGGCTCATTCAGTGATGGAAATTCTGGTCTCAATTACTTTCATTAACTAAGGACTACCTATAATAATCATATGCTTACCACATCAAGATTTAGAAACAATGATTGTCAACCACAAATACCAAACAAGAATGATACAAAGCATTGGCATGTACATAGTCTAAGGAGGTGTTGGGCTGAAAAAAGCCTTTGTAAAAGAGCATTTGGTTGAAAAAGTGTGGCTAACACTGATGTATATGGTGACCATATTGTCAAACAGTTAGAGGTCAAGAACATCAGGCTTGCTTGTGTGTCCAGGCAGCATGAGAATGATATTTTTTCTCGTATGGCCCAAACCTCATTCTCCTCTTCGTGCATTCCTATTTTCCAGGACTTTCTTGTAAAGTGACCAGGATACAGAGACAGGAGCACAAAGCTAAGACAATATCAATCCAACCTAGACATGTGGATAAGCCTAGTCATGCTTATAAGAGCTGTGGTGGCACAGTGGTTAGAATGCAGTACTGGAGACTAACTCACGGCTCAAGGTTGACTCAAACTTCTATCCTTCCAAGGTTGATAAAATGAGGACCCAGATTGTTGGGGGCAATATGCAGACAGAGGTGGATTGCTCCACCTTCTATAGAACCGGTAGCGGGAATTTTCCCCCGCTTGCAGAACCGGGAGCGATTGCTGGCTGGCCACGCCCCCGAACCGGCTCTCTCGGCGACGCCATAGGTGCTGCCATTTTGTTTTTAGCTGTTTTTTGCTTCTGTGCATGCACAGAAGCTAGATTTTCGGCACTGCGCATGCGCCCGTGCAGCGCGGCTACACAGCACTCAATGCACACGCGCCCAAGCAGCTTGGGAGGAAGAAAACCGGCAGCGAGGTAAGTTAGAACCCACCCCTGATTTAATCATGAGCGTTATTTCTTCTTTGATAGGAAGAAACACCACTTCTGAGAAGAAGCCAGTGATGAAAATATTCAAACTTCACTTAATATCATGCTTTTGCCTTGAGAAATAACAATTTGCATTATTACAGCTTTGTATTTTAAAGAACGACTCTCCCCTCTTTTTTCTAAAACATTTCTCTGCTCGGTATATGATATTAAATTTTAGGAACAGCTCCTATCTCTAACTGTACAGTGGTTTATATTTAAAATGTTGCCATTATTTAACATCTTTGAAAGGTCCAAATGTTCACACTGTGTTTTGCCAGCACTGAAATTTTCTCATCACACCATCACGCATCATGGTTACATAAATCTGCCTGTTTTTATTTTAAGAAAGTAGTCCAACAGCCTTTTTCACTGCCATGTTTAATTGACCACATCCAGTAACAAAATGTTATGCTATGTTGCCTTTTTCCACCCTCTTGGCACAGCAGCTATCATTACAATAAAACCTATAGTGACAGATTAGTTATTGACAGCAGGGTGTTTTTTTAACTCTTGTAAAAATATTGCAATCCATTTGGGATGATCAACAGTAGCAGAGTACAGGCGGTCCTTGACTTACAACCAATCGAAGTTATGACCAACCTGAAAAAGGGGACTTACTACACAGATTCGGTCACATGACCGAACTTTGGATGCTTGGCAACACAGCACGGCAGCCATTTGCAGCATCCTGCAATCATGTGACCACTTGCTTCTGGTTTTCGGCAAACCCCACCCATAGCACAGTATTGGTTTGTTTAATGACCATGATATTCACTTAATGACCACTGGAAAAACGGTTGTAAAATCAGGTCAGTCAAATGGCCAACCCGTTTTTATGATTGTTATGACATACGAGTGTAATGGGCAGGCTCCATTATGGCCACATGTTTAGGCTACCTGTATTTCTACATTATGGCTGGTCAAAACATAAGCATGAACTTCAGCCTACAAACCAGCCTGGATGAAACACACCTGCAGTTTCTCTAAATCAGTGAACTACTTTCTCACATTTATGTATCTATCATCACTTATATGCGTAGCAAAATTCTGGTCTGCCTAACATAAAGCCACACTGAACTTCTCAAATTTGCTCCATGTCATCTCTTCTATCCTTTCAATTCAGCCAAACGCAGCCCT
Organism: Diadophis punctatus similis; assembly: GCA_023053685.1. Lineage (NCBI taxonomy): Eukaryota > Metazoa > Chordata > Lepidosauria > Squamata > Dipsadidae > Diadophis > Diadophis punctatus. Next base: position 182,371,001 of record JALIGW010000003.1, read on the forward strand.
GATGTAACTCCAACACTGTCAGCAAATATTTCTCAGAACTCCCTATTCTTTATGTTTACAAAATTAAAAATTTTACTCTTTACTTCGCTTTTGCTTAACAAGAGCTTTTGAAAAATCATCCCAAATTAAAAAGGGATGGTTAAGGGAACCTTCTAGCATCCTCTGATTTAGCTTTTCATTCACAATTTAGAGTTTACAGAAAGTTTACAGAAAGAAATATTGTGGCATATAGGTATATAGTATATAATTAGGCTTTCCTCGTTTGTCAATATTTCTTGATCGTTAATTCTATAACTTCACTACTCTTTGCAGAATGAAATGAATTCTAAAACCAAAGTGCCAAAATAACACTAAAAGAAAGATAAAGAAGACAATAGAGAAAACACAAAACATAACCACCTCAGAGAAAAACAGTTGTGTAAAACAAAAATCCAGAGTGTGAGTAGTAATCCTCCAAATAACAGTCCTTCAAATATAAAACAATCCATAATCTTAGGACCAGATGGTGTCTGTCAGCCATCATGAACTCCTGCCTTAAAGTTGAACCATTTCAATCTGTATTAAATCCATCCACACCAGTGGTGGGTTGCTCCCGGTTCGGACTGGTTCTAAGAACCGGTAGCACCGGTGGCGGGAGGCCCCACCCACCTGCCCGGGACACTTCTGCGCATGTGCAGAAGCGTTGCAGAAGTGTTGCATGTGCGCGCAAGCGTGCGCGCAAACCAGTAGTAAAGGGTTTTAGAACCCACTACTGATCCACACCAGCTGAACCTCCAAACTATACATTGTGAACACTGAAAGCAAAACTAGTGGAAGCCCATCACCTATATGAGAAAATAGAATAACCACTGCTTCTTTTGATTATCTCTATCCTGACCTTTCTTTCAACCTCTTAAGGTATTATTTATCTAAGAGAGACAAATATCATCTATATTGAATTTGGACACAGCAACCAACTAGCTCTGCTTTTTTTTCTTGCTGCTATAGTTCATGACATTCCTCCCTCTTGTCTCTTTTAATCTTCTTTTTCTCTTCAGCAAAGGCCACTAGATTTGCTTCCTGCTGCCAGTTGAATAAATAAGTTCCAGCTGTCATAGTCAATCATAAAAGTTGCTTGACTTCCTTTTTTTTAACATTATTCAGGCAGTGTAATTCAAATTATTCTGAAAGGGGTGCATGTAACATATAGTGTTTTCTTCTTGTACATGGGGAAATTATTCTGTAAAGAGCAACAGCGGTCATTCTTTTGATCAGAAGCTTCATTCCCATCTCTCCCATCTGCAAAGATAATTGATAAAAAGTTCACATTGTGCAGAATTTTCAGAAGAGACTCTAATGAAAAACATGTGGCTGCTGGCCTGGAGCTTCAATTAAATAAGCATTTTTCTCCAATTTGGTTAAATTATATTCTTACCGCAACTGAAAAATTAGCCATTCATCGAACAAAATGGGTTCAGTGTGAGATTGTCCTCCACAGCCACATAAATATATATTTCCCCAAATTATTAGACTTCCAACAGAGATAGTAGGATTGATGGAGTAGTCAGTGGCAACAGAAGGAAATAATGCTTGTGGACCTTTATTACCATTTATCTGAGAACAAGCTGAACTAAATGAAGTCTGTTTGCTTACAATTCCAGTTATTCCAGCATTGTTTTTTTCAGCAATATAATTTGTAGTAGACCTAAAAATCTTTGCTGATGTACTGCAAATCCCTCGCTGTAGGCATTATAGTAGGAGAATTGTGTTAGCCTATGGCAGCAAAAAATCAGAAGGAGATGCTACCAGACTCATTCATAAACCTACCAAAAGATTCAGATATTTCTTCTGGCTCTTCCTGCTTTATATAAAATACATCTTCTGTTTTTGTTTGACCCAAAAAAAAACAGCAACAAAAAAACCCCAAAGGGGAGAGAGAGAGAGAGAGAGAGAGAGAGAGAGAGAGAGAGAGAGAGAGAGAGAGAGAGAGAGAGAGAGAGAGAGAGAGAGAGAGAGAGAGACTCCAAAGTCTAGTTTAATATTAGAAATGATCATAATTTGATGTCCATTGTCACTTCTATGTAGAAATTAAAACATGCTCCAGGGCTCAAATACGAGGGTGAGTCAAAATGTAATGCCATTTTCTTTAGGACAGGTATAATTACCAACACAGGAACATGTAGCATACATCAAAATGAAGCTGGTCCTCTGTGGATCACATCCCTACTTCTCAACATAGTCACTGTTTCTCTCAATAGCAATGTTCCACCTTCGAATGAGAGCATGTATCCCTGTCTCGTAAAATTTTGTTGACTGTTCTTTGAGCCACTTCTTCACTGCAGTTTTCACTTCCTTGTCACTGGAATAATAATCCTCCATACTCACCAGATTGAGCGCCTTCAGACTATCATCTCTTCAGCCCCATGAAAGAGGGTTTGAGAGGCAAACATTATTCCAGTGATGAGGAAGTGAAAACTGCAGTGAAGAAGTGGCTCAAAGAACAGTCAACAAAATTTTATGAGACAGGGATACCTGCTCTCATTCGAAGGTGGAACGTTGCTATTGAGAGAAACGGTGACTATGTTGAGAAGTAGGGATGTGATCCACAGAGGACCAGCTTCATTTTGATGTATGCTACATGTTCCTGTGTTGGTAATTATACCTGTCCTAAAGAAAATGGCATTACGTTTTGACTCACCCTCGTAAATAGAGAATTTTAAAAAGATCCTACCTTAAGGGTGATCTCTGGAAATATACATGATATCTGAAGTAAACAATGGGTGAACCAGGATCCAAAGCTGGAAGTTTTCTGTATGATGCTCCCATTTGTTCCATCTTGCAGTGTAGTAAGTTACAAAAGCAGTAAGTTACAAAAGCAGTAAGTTACAAAAAAGGACAAATAGTCCTTCCAAGAATACTATCATGTATAGACCTCAAAAAGTTGCTCATCCATCTTCTGCTTGAAGAGCCGCCTAATGTTTGCTTTAAAGATAAAGGGCCTTAAAACAAAGTGACCAGATTTTTTTTTCTTCAAGCGGGACACCATTGACGGGGGTGGGTTTCTCCATTTGAGTTTTGCCCTCTGCGCATGCGCAGAGGGCAAAAGAAGGCAAATGTTGGCGTCCAGATGGGGGGGCAGGCCGCAATGGCTTGGGCTGGCTGGCAGGCAAGATCCTTACAACCGTCAGGTGACGCTCTCTGTGCGCTGTTTTAATTCTTAAAACTCTTAATACTGGGGAAAGTCCCAGGTAGGACGCGCGCCCCATCCTGCCCGCCAGTCCTGCCCTGCCCGCCCAACCCCCAGCAAGAGACGCGCGTCCTACCTGGACTTTCCCCAGTAGCTCCAGTCGCGTTCCTTGCTAAGCGCCCAGAGCAGAGCAGCCCCTTCCAAAAGATAACGTCTCACGATCTTTTGGAAGGGGCTGCTCTGCTCTGGGCGCTTAGCAAGGAACGCGACTGGAACTACTGGGAAAAGTCCCAGGTAGGACGCGCGCCCCGTCCTGCCCGCCAGTCCTGCCCTGCCCGCCCAACCCCCAGCAAGAGACGCGCGTCCTACCTGGACTTTCCCCAGTAGCTCCAGTCGCGTTCCTTGCTAAGCGCCCAGAGCAGAGCAGCCCCTTCCAAAAGATAACGTCTCGCGATCTTTTGGAAGGGGCTGCTCTGCTCTGGGCGCTTAGCAAGGAACGTGACTGGAACTACTGGGAAAAGTCCCAGGTAGGACGCGCGCCCCGTCCTGCCCGCCAGTCCTGCCCTGCCCGCCCAACCCCCAGCAAGAGACGCGCGTCCTACCTGGACTTTCCCCAGTAGCTTAAGGTGACCAGATGTCCCGATTTTGAGAGGGCCTGCTGCTGCTGCTGCTGCCCCTGCGGCTGGGCCCAACCTGGCCGTCCTCGAGTGCCTGCAGGCCGATTTTTTGAAAGAATGCCCTAGTCGGGCATTGTTTTAAAAAATCGGGACTTTTTAAGAGGGCGGGCGGGACGCGGGACAAATGATTAAAAAGCGGGTCTGTCCCGCCAAAATCGGGACGTCTGGTCACCTTACCTTAAAATTACTTGTCAATAGCTAGCAAGACAAACTGAGAAGGCCCACAAAAAGTCTATAAACCACAGTGGAGAAATTAGATATGGTGCTAGAAGGGGGAAAAATGGATTTGTTTTGAATCGGAACTAAAGAATGCAGAAAGTAGGTGATCACTTGAAGCAGAGGAATCAAGGGACATTAATGAAATCCTTACATTAATCATTTTTTCTTGCACTTATCTGTTAATCTTGCACATGATAACAAATACGGATGATGAGTGAATGTCCTTGTTTAGTGACTGCCTCACATACAATAATTTGCAGTGAAGATGGCAATGAAAAAGTAACTTTGTGTCCAATCCTCTCATTTACAACTTTGCAACTCTGTGAACCAAAGGAAAGCTGAAGTAAGATCATGGAAAAGGAGAAAAATAGCAAAATTTCATAATACACTTTTCCCCTATGCTGCCAACCCAGATTCTCATGATAGATCTACCTTACTCTTTAATGGAGTGCTTGTTTGGCCATCAGTCTTGCTCCCTGCTATCACTCACCATATTTCAGGAACATTTTACTCACTCTTTCATCCTATAGGCATTGTCTAATCTCAAGACCCATGATTAAAGAAATGTAAGAAGTGAGATTTGAGATTTATTTATTTTTATTTTTATTAAATTTGTTTGCCACCCATCTCACCACGGTGACTTTTGATCTTCAACATATGCATTATTTCACATTCAATCTGAGCTTGTGGGAGTTATCCCATCCAAGTCCAATTTAAGAATAGTAAGCCATTATTAGTAAGCAGACCCTGGAGGGTCTTGAAATCAGCTGCAAACACAAATAGGCCCACGAGCCATCTTGTATTATTGTATTTTCATTTGTTGAATTGGAAGAAAACTTCCTCCGAGATTCGAATTTCCCGCCTGGGAGGACGTCTAGACACTTATGCAAGAATTTGAGGCCAGCTGCGTGAAAAGCAGGTTTTCTTTATTTTTTTCAGGAGAGCCAGTGATCCTGGGTGAGCTTGACAGTGATATACAATAAGTGTACAATTTTTATACTTTTTTCCTTCATAGAATTCTTTGTCTTATTGGGGTGGTGGCGTGTTTCCCTTTGTGTGCTAAGTTGTTAATGGTTTTGATCCTGTCTCATGTTTTGTTTCCCTTTTCCCTTTGGGATTTAATCAAGGTGGGATTGGGTGTGTCCTGGTGTCCTCTTCTGTCTTCTTAATGTTTCTATTGAGCTAACCAGCTTTTGTCTAAACTTCATCTTTCCCTGAGTTAATCATTTCTTTTTTTGTCTGATTAAATCTTCCTTCCTTGCCCTGAGCCATTTCTTTGTGTCCTTGATTAAATCTCCGGGCATTTATTAGTATTTCCTCTTTGTATGTCTCTGTCTTTCAGTCACATCTTATTCCTAATAGCTCTGATATTTGTAACTCTATTCTTAGTATTGTGAGCCTCTGTCTGTCTGTTATTTTAGTTCGTCTTTCTGTGTTTCCCTGTGGCATTGTTGGTTTTCTTTCTACCACACTGCTTTGGTGAGTTCAACTTACTACACATTTATATCAATTATTTACTTATTAAATAGAAATATATATTAGCAAAATACATTTTAATTTTTAAATTCTTTTTATTTATTCTCTCTTTTGGTGAATTTATTTTTTTATTTTATTTTATTTTATTTTTATAAATGACTCAAGGCAACAAACATATCTAATGCCCCTTCTTCCTCCTATTTTCCCCACAACCACCCTGTGAGGTGGGTTGGGCTGAGAGTGATTGGCCTAAACTCATCCAGCTGGCTTTCATTGCTAAGGCGGGACTTGAACTCACGATATCCCGGTTTCTAGCCTGATGCCTTAACCACTAGATCAGTGATGGCGAACCTTTTTTCCTTCGGGTGCCGAAAGCGCGTGTGCATGTGCTATCACGCACGTGTGAGTGCCCACACCCATAATTCAATGCCTGGGGAGGGCGAAAACGGCCTCCCCCGCCCCTGCAGAGGCCCTCTGGAGGTCGGAAACGGCCCATTTCCCGACTTCTGGTGGGCCTGGTAGGCCTGCTTTTCGCTCTCCCCAGGCTCCAGAGGCTTCCCTGGAGCCTGGGGAGGGCGAAAACCCCCCCCTGAAGGCCCTCCGGAAACCTAAAATGCCCTCCCAGAGCCTCCGCACAAGCCAAAAATCAGCTGGCCGGCACGCATATGCGCACTGGAGCTGAGCTAGGGCAACGGCTCGCGTGCCGGCAGATATGGCTCTGCGTGCCACCTGTGGCACGCGTGCCATAGGTTCGCCATCACTGCACTGGACCAAACTCCTTTGCTATAGCTTCATATTGCTCAAACCTTACATTCACTCTACTTCACAGAAGGTAGTTCTCACACAAATCTTGTATTTAAACGGTATAGGAAATGACAATTGAATTGTGTTTCTGCTTTCATTTGACAATTAAGTAGACTTCCAAGTCCCCCAGCATTTTTTCTGTAGCCAGAGTGGGAGGGAAGAGGTCAAGAACTGTTGTTTTGGGAGGTTTATGTTCCAACCTGAGAGGGCAGCAGGACATCTGATTGCTATATTTAATCACCTGCCTCTCTCTCGCAAAATATAGAGAAGAAAAATCTTATTCAGAGCAAAAGTTGCTCACAGCCCAGATGTCAAGGGAACTTAGATGACCTGAGGTCAACATATGTAAGATGGTAAACAGCAGGAGAAGAAAGACCTTTTCTAACAGAACAGAGGGGGAGCATTTAATAATGTGAAGAATCTAACATCTGCTCCTCTCCTTGAAAAATGGACTGAAAAGGAAAGATAATAGCAGGAGAAACTAACTGTGCAGCTCCATCTTAAGAATCTAATTCAGTACTTACGGGAAGGAAAATGTACTTGCTCTTCATAGAATTATAGCTCCATACTAAAAGAGAAGTGTTGAATGAATTAGAGCAAAAGTCGATTATAATCTATGCTCTTTATTTGTGTCTGTGAATGTGAGAGAGAAAGGGATGTTTTTCAAGCTTTTCTGTTTGGTCTTTGCCTTAATTATATTTCTTCACATGCAGCTATGGCGAAACTCAATAACCATAATGTGCTTTGGCTGCTGTTTTGAAAGATTATTCAATTCTCTCAAACTGATCCATTAAAACAGATATTTTTAACATCGAAGGGTTTAATATGACAAAGGGAGAGAACCATTAAATCTATAACTGGAGAGCAATCTTGTTAACTGTATTTACTTCAATGTAAATGAAGTCAAATCACATTTTATTTTTGTCCTGGCTCTATCCACTCTTTTTTGAAGATGCAACTGTGAACAAGTGTGGCCCTTATTCCAGAAATAGTTTCCTAGCTCAGGTCTACAGTTACCGAGATTGATGGAATTTAATTAGCCAGGTCTTCTGAATTAAAAACATATGGCACTCATGATTAATTGGATGCCATTTGTGCAATTAGCAAGGCCATGAATATTCTTTTTTAATTGGATTAAATACCAAGTTGAGGAGAGATCTAGATACTGGCTTAGTAGGGAAGAAGGTTACGGTCTTTAGAGCTTTTCTTTCTTCCTCTCTGGTTGCAATCCAGATTGTTCCATGATAATGTTTATTTGCATTTACGGAAAAAGATCTCTGTTGGTATCAATATATAAAAACAGCACACACACACACACACACACACACACACACACACACACACACACACACACACACCAACACACTGCTTTTATATGAAAAACACTGTCACAAAGAACAGTCCAACAAATAGAATTTAAGAGCAACAATCAATGCAACATAACTTCATGATGAAGTAACAAAAAATGGTAACCTGGTAATAACAAAATGGTTCTCAAAATGGGGAAATGAAAATATGTTAATTAATTATGGTAAATGTAAGAAATGTATGCAGCTGTCCAACTTGAGCATTGCAATTATGGGTGGCTTATTAAAAAAAAACCAAGAACAGGTTAACAATTCCATTAAAATAAAAACAAATACTTGATCAGGAACATGTTGAGTAGGTGATCAAGAAAGGTCCTTCTTGCTGGGCACAAAATTCCAAAGGAAGGATATTATCATCGATAAGTCTTTTTTTTTCTGGTAGCTGTCCACTTTGCCTCCTTCAGTGGGAATACCTAGAGAAGATCCTTGGGTGAAGAGCTTAGAATCCTAATACCGTAAGTAATTATAGAAAAAGATTCTCCTTTGGATACTTTGCAGCCATGAGCTTTGGGCTAGATGTTATCTTCCAGCTCCCCAAGATAGTACTGCAGAAATATGGTAGCAAAATGGCCAAATAAATGGAGTGTGATATTCTAACATTTTATTGAGAATTATGCCTGGTATTGGTAGCAGGTGTTCTTCAGGCTCAAAATCAGCCTGAAAAATGACTGTTTTTCAGGATAAAGGCATTAAAGATAAGAAACAGTCTCACAGACACCTTCCACTCCTATCTCTATCCTTAAAACAAAAAAAAATGAAACAAATAAGAATTGCCCCTTCAGGCATCTCTACCGCAACACTGGAAGGTCTCTGAAAGTTCACAAGATTGAGCTGAAGTTGAAGCTCCAGCCTTTCAGTATTACTCATTTCCTGCTTCCTACCTTGAGGCTAAGACCTTGAATCATTGCAGGACCATATATTACAACACATTGCCCACTAGTGATTCTGTTATCTTCCAGATATTGCCCATATTCAGGCATTGTGGAAGGAAGTAGCATCACTGACCTGTATCACCATAGCTTTGGACAGACCTACTCATTAGCTCCTCCAGAGGTGGGTTCCTGCCGGAGCTGCCCAGTGCACAACTCCGGTAGGGAGCGGCCAATTGCGCAATTTGCACGCAACCACTCCGGAGCCCTCTCTGCTGGTCCACCATGCGCGTCGCCATTTTTTCCGTGAATTTTTGGCCGATTTTGCTTTTGCGCATGCGTGGAAGCAAATTCACGCCAAAATCTCGTGAGGGGACGCGCGCACGAGATTTTGGTGAGATTTTGCTTCTGTGCATGTGTGGAAGCAAAATCTCACCAAAATCTCTCACGTGCCCAAAGTGTGGAGATGCGCGCGCAGCGCACCGGCACCAGTAATGGAGCAACCCGCCGCTGAGCTCCTCCCTCTGATATCTGCACACCAAGAGAGGAATCGTTGTGCATTTGCATAATGTGCATTTGCATAATGAAATTGGGGCTATCCATTCTCCCAGGATGGAGAATGTCTGAGGATTCGGATGTTATAGATCAGTGTTTCTCAACTCAAAGCCTTACAATGTGTAAGAACTGAAATCCCAGAAGTCCACCCATTTTAAAGACTACTATTATAGATGTTACAAAGAAACTGGCGTTAAAATAGTAAGCAGCAGAAAACCACCTGTGCATTGATGGTCTCTTTAAGGCAGCGGTTCTCAACCTGTGGGTCGCGACCCCTTTGGGGGTCGAACGACACTTTCACAGGGGTCGCCTAAGACCATCGCAAAACACACATTTCCGATGGTCTTAGGAACCGAGACATCGCACGTCTATCCGTCTCCAGGCGGGTCCACCCACATGCAAATACACTACTGCAAAAAAAAAAATCTTTACCATGGGAATTTCTGAGCATGCGCAGAAGCCGAATTTCCGGCACTGCGCATGCGTCGCCATCTTGTTTTCGGCTTTTTTTTTGCATTTTTTAAAAATCAGCACTGCGCATGCGTGCACGCGCAAAGCGCACTCACACCGCACAGCGCAGGAGGAAGCAAACCGGCAGCGAGGTAAGTTAGAACCCACCCCTGAGTTTCCTAATAATTTTATTATTTTATGGTTGGGGGTCACCAGAACATGAGGAACTGTATTAAAGGGTCGCGGCATTAGGTAGTTTGAGAACCACTGCTTTAAGGCAACATCCCTCACCTCTTTCTGGCCTAAGTGCAGAGCTTTCTTTCTCATTTCCTTCCTGTAAGTGACCTGTTATATTTGAGCATCATGTATAACCACAAAAAGCAGCAATTAATAGCTTTTTTTTCTCTCACAAGGCTTAGCAATGGAATAGTGACTTTGCTTCTAGATTTTAGCAGCAAGTTATTTTGTTTCAAGACTTTAGAAGCAAATTAATTTTTAAAATAATTTTATATGTGCAGAGGGGGAAACATTCATTCTTTTTTCACCTTTTTGAAAGCAAAATCCTTTCAGATTAAGTTGCAAAATAGCTTCAGAAAAGAAGCGTGGAGGTGAGAGGGAGCACAGAAGAGTGCAGTTTTGTGACATATCCACTCTGGCCAGCCAGCACTGTGCAAAGCTGCCTTGTTACTGAAAACTACACAACCTGTTTGTTTGTTTGTTTGTTTGTTCATTTGTTTATTTATTTATTTATTTATTTGTCAAACATGTATAGGATAGTAGTAGTTTGTATAAACATAAGTAAAAAGTAACGATAAAAGAGGACAATAGGACAGTAGGACAGGGACGGTAGGCACAGTGGTGCACTTATGCACGCCCCTTACAGACCTCTTAGAAACGGGGAGAGGTCGACTGTAGACAGTCCAAGGTTAAAGTTTTTGGGGTTTGGGGAAGAAACCACAGAGTCAGGTAGTGCATTCCAGGCATTGATCACTCTGTTGCTGAAGTCGTATTTTCTGCAGTCGAGTTTGGAGCAGTTTACATTAAGTTTGAATCTATTACGTGCTCGTGTATTGCTGCAGTTGAAGCTGAAGTAGTCATTAACAGGAAGGACATTTTGGTATATGATTTTATGAACTACATTTAGATCAGATCGGAGGCGACGTAGTTGTAAATTGTCTAATCCCAGTATTTCAAGTCTGGTGGAATAAAGTATTTTGTTGTGAGCGGAGGAGTGAAGGACTCTTCTTGTGAAATATTTCTGGACTCTCTCGATTGTATTTTATGTCTGATATGCAGTGCGGGTTCCAGACAGGTGAGCTGTATTCGAGGCACCTATAAAATCAATGTTTATCTAGTAGAACAGTGTTACTCAGTCTTGGCAACTTTAAGAAGTCTGGACTTCAACTCCCAGATTTCTCTGGCCAAGATTCTGGCAAGGGAATTCTGGGAGTTAAGGTCCAAACATCTTAAAGTTGCCAAGGTTGAAAAACACTTCATTAGTATAATCTTCAGTATTTTATCCATACCCAGGCAGGAAACCAACCATTGATCATTAAACATGATCAGTGGCTGGTTTTCTGGCTGGGTAATCTGGCTTCTAGATTTTATAGCCTGTGGCTGAGTTGCATACTTTCTAGGTCAATCAAGTAGGTACCAAAATATTGGGTGTCTGAGCACTATGTTCCCCACAAATGGCCTCAAGACAAGTCTAATGAACAAATCTAGGTCACTCACCTAAAGCATGAGATCTCCTGGGATTTCAATTCTGACAAAGTTTCTGCTAATGAAATGTGGTGTTGTTAATTCCACGCACACACGCACACACACACACACACACACACACACACACACACACACACACACACACACATCCATGTCCACATGGAATTGAAGACAAATTCCATGCTGGATTTGGTTTTGTATATTTAAAATAAATCAAAGATTATGTGTGAGCTTTCTTTCAATATATAATGTTATCATCACACATAATAAATACTGTACATGACATTAATCCTGAAACTAAATATATATATCCTTATTTGCATGTAAGGAAGTTTGTCTTATTTATGAATCTTAAAAATACACAATTGAATTAAGCACTCATACTGAAAGATCTGAATTTTGATTTGCATCTTCGAATTACTATAGTAATTACTAGGTACCATTCCTCTTGAGATTAATATGTACCCCGCCCTGCTATAATTAAATAAGCCCTACTGTTCAGGGGCGGGTTCCTAATTTTTTTACTGCCACTTTGTGGGCGTGGCTTATTTTGTGGATGTGGCTTGCCAGCCATGTGACCGGGTGGGTGTGGCTTGCCGGTCATATATTAGTTATTTCCCGAGATATGTTACTACTATTTTTGCTATTTTATACCTTACATGAAAAGCTTTGCATACAAAGTGTGTATCACACCATGGCAACACAGCAACCTTTATATGCAGAAAATGCTATAGTTAAAAGACAAGCAAGTCTCATTCAGCATTTTTTGTTTCAGTCATGGATTCCTTAGACGAAAATATTGAGGACTGTTAAAAGAACAGTATCTTTTAACAGTCCTCAATGTTTTCTTCTAAAGAATAACAGTATAAAACTGTATAAAATTAACAGTATAAAAGGTTAAGCATTCGGAAAACGCCCACTTTGGGAAGCTTTAGGCAAAAGCGAAGGAAAAGTGTCAAATGCGAGCTTCTTATTATTTTCAAGTGAAGGGATGGGGAAAGACTTAATTGTCAGGTTTCTGGGCATGTGCAGAAGAAATTTTTTTTTAAAAATTAATTTTTTTTTTAAATGGCGGCACCCAGGCACCGGCAACCGACCGCACCGGTATTGTGACGTCACCAGCGGGACGCTACCGGTGCTATAGAGTGGACCGCACCGGTAGGAACCCACCACTGCTACTGTTGCAACCTCGCATAATATGGGGAATATCTACCACCAGCAGTCTACAATAAAAAATTCCCTTTGGACTTGATCAGGAGAAGGGGAGCAGAACTTATTCCCTCCCTTCAGATTTTGTAGCTAATGGTTGTGGTGTTGGCTAAATTTCCTATCAGAGTGAGACTGTGGATTTCAGAAGAGGTAAATTACTTAGTATGTAGGTTAGGGTGTTAACTGAAAGCTAAAAACAATGGAAGAAAAGCAACAGAAAATCTCATAGGTCCTGCAGGATTTAATTCACAATTATCTTCCAAGCATGAATTGTCACAGTACTGATAGAAAAAAGGAGGACCAATGACACGAGGAGAGAGAGAGAGAGAGAGAGAGAGAGAGAGAGAGAGAGAGAGAGAGAGAGAGAGAGAGAGAGAGAGAGTCCAAAGTCTACTTCAATATTAGAAATGAAGAAATCTTAATATTAGACATTAGAAATCAGATCAATCCATAATAAATAATAAAAAGGGTGGGACTTAATCTGTATCTAGCTCCATGTTTCCTTGGATATTTCTTCTGAATCACCAAGCTTCCTTCTCATTCTCACGAGAGAGATTTCCCCCTTCTGTGATGGATGATAGAGAAAAAAGGTAAAATGCTGTTGCCCCGCTCCCCATTTACAGTCAATTTTATTTGGAACAGGAAAGGGTCCTGTCTAAGACCCAACACTTATTGGGTCTTAGAATTTGTATTTTCTGGGCTTTGCTTGGTTCTGTCCATTATTTGAAATGGTTGATTAATTCTTTCACATCTGAATCTCTGGAGTGTTTTCTTCCCATTCCCTTGAAGGATTAAGAGATGTTTAAGGCTTCTTGAGCCTCAGCCAACAGTCTCTTGAGAAAGGAAATCCCTGCATTAAAAGTAGTGGTATTGTAAATTCCTTCAATGGGAAAAGGTTCTGGGGGAAAAAAGAGCTTTATACATTCCAAGCTTTATCCTGGGACTTGGATCAATTTTGGTACAAGCTGCCTCAATCTGGAGATCTAAAATAGAGCAGCTGATCTGCTGTTGCTAGAAAATGTATGCTGCTTATTTATGTTTTGCTCAGTTTTTATACATCAGAATGAATTCACATGCACCTTCTTCTTAAATAAGTGAAATTTGAGCATTGCTCCCAGATCTTTCTGCTTGTACCAATGGTGTTCATCTCAATCTCAGCAATGTTCTGCTGTTTCCTCCATGAAACTCCATGTGACAAGCATGGTTCTTCCCTTCCTATTCTGTCCAGGATTATGTCCCATCTAACCTTCACTACAAGCCTGAAAGTTATATTAGAAGGACATACAGTTTCTGCTCTCTAAGTTCAGGGAGCAAATTGCCTGGTTAGCCCTTTGAGCCTGTCTTTAGGCCAGGGGTCTCCAAACTTCACAACTTTAAGCATGACTGGTTGAGGAATTTTGAGAGTTCGTCCACAAGTCTTAAAGTTGCCAAGTTTGGAGATCCCTTCTCTAGGTTTGGCTGAAATATGATGACTTCCCGCTCTCCCATATTTTCAAATCCCATTCATTCTGGGATCCCTTTGCCCAATGCCTAGATCAGGGGTGTCAAACTTGATTTCATTGAGGGGCGCATCAGGGTTGTGTTTGACCTCGGGGAGCCAGGGTGGGCATGGCCAGTTCGACATCACTCATGTTGGGGTGCCTGTGGTGGCCCAAGCACTCTGCCAGCGAAAACAGGTCCCTGAGCTCTGTTTTCAGCTGTGACAGCCTCCTGCAACTATCTGCCAGCAAAAATGGAGTGCAGGAGGGCTGCCTATGGCCCTCCCAAGCTCCATTTTTGCTGGCAGGGGCACCACAGGCCGGTCCTTCACTATTTCCAGGGCAGCCCTGCGGGCCAGATCTAAACACCCCGCAGGCCGGATCCTCCCCCCAGGCCTTGAGTTTGACACCCCTGGCCTAGATCATGTTCATTATCTATCTTCAAATCATTCCATATCACAGATTCAAGTTACCCATATTAATTCATGTTGCCAAGTTATCAGGCTGGATGTTGGGGTTTTTTTGGGTGGGTGGGGGAATGAGGTATAAATCGTTTGTTGCTTAGTTCAGAATAAATGCCTGTCTCTCCTCATAAGATGCAGCAAGGGCTGTAGCTCGTTCATTCACTACATTGGCACGTAAGAGCCGAGGTGGCGCAGTGGTTAAATGCAGCTACTGCAGGCTTCTCCAGCTGACTGCTAATTCAGCAGTTCAGCTGTTCAAATCTCACCAGGCTCAAGGTTGACTCAGCCTTCCATCCTTCTGAGGTCGGTAAAATGAGGACCCAGATTGTTGGGGGCAATATGCTGAACTCTGTAAACCGCTTAGAGAGGGCTGTAAAGCATTATGAAGCGGTATATAAGTCTAAGTGCTATTGCTATTGCTAACACATTTGTACATTCGTTTCCCAGTATCTCTGGGTAGTGCTGCAAACACTTTGAAACCCTGGAGATCTGTTCCTGCCTCGGACTGTGTTGAACAAGATGGACAGAAGATTTGCAGTTCTGCATGTTACTATATTAGGCATTTCAGTCACGTTTAATATGGCAGAAAGTGCTCCCAACTAACTTGTGTAAACATTTGATCTCTATTGCCCCTTGTGAATATGTCTCTTATAATAAGTATAAAACTGATTAGGAATAAAACAAATAAAATAAATGACAATAAGTTCATATATCTTTACTGTAGTTAGTTATCTTAATGTCTATGGAGATTCTCAGTCATCCAGGTCATGGTTGTCCCAAAGGTGCTTTTTCAAGAGGCAACTGGTTTTTCTTTGAAGATGTTTCGCTTCTCATCCAAGAAGCTTCTTCAGCTCTGAAGAAGAAGCTTCTTGGATGAGAAGCAAAACGTCTTCAGAGAAAAACCAGAAAGTCCAGTTGCCTCTTGAAAAAGCGCCTTTGGGACAACTTATTGGTTTGCTAAACAAAACAGAAATAAACAACAACAACAAGATCCAGTTTATCCATGTTAGGTAACACAATCAGTAAACTGAGCTTTTATGCAGATAGCAGTATGAGAAATAGAACCAGGAGATGCCATGTGTTATTTTATAGAGGATGCATGACCAGTTCTTCATCAGGTCAGTTAATTCAGGAGGAATAAATTAAAGGGCAGCTGGGAACAGACTACAAATTGTGCCATAAAAACACATATGCCAGTGTCATATGTATGCTTTTGACACAGCCTCATACTTACTGAACTGTGGCTTATTCAATTAACCAAATGTTTTCATTCACACAATACACTGAAACATAAACAGCCACATAAGCTGAAGTTGCACAGCATAATATATTAAAATGTGATGGGCAATTCTGTGTTTCAATGCGCCATGCAAACAAATCCATTCTGTAGTGAAATGGACAATTTACTTATTTATGAAGTTTTATAGGCAACCCCAATCTGTTATGGCTCTGAGTGGCTTACAAAATAAACAGTAGAAATACAGGGTGTTTTTTTAAAAAAAGTCATCAAACATTTTCAAAAGCCATCATCTACTCCAGTGTTTCCCAACATCACACTTTATGTGGACTTCAGCTTAGTTTTGCCCTAAGATTAATCATAATGTTGGAATGAAGGGTTGAGATTGGGAAAAGGGGTGGAAGCAAAGTGTTTTAAAAGTCTTCTTCCATAATCACAGGTCTGGTATCCATTTTAGCATCTAGAACATGGTTGTCCAACCTTGGCAATTTTAAGGCTTATGGACGTCAACTTCCATGCTGACTGGGGAATTCTGGGAGTTGAAGTTCACAAGCCTTAAAGTTACCAAAGTTGTACACCCCTGATCTAGAATGTGAGAAGGAAGATTTATTTATTTATTTATTTATTTATTTATTTATTTATTTATTTATTTATTTATTTATTTATTTATTTATTTATTTATTTTGTCGAGCATATATAAGATTAAGAAAAAGTATAAACATGATTGTGAATACATAAAATGTATAAACATGGTTATGAATACATGAGATGGTTACGAATACATGGGGACATTAAGACAGGGAGAGTAGGCACATTGGTGCGCTTATGCACCCCCCTTACAGACCTCTTAGGAACGGAGCGAGGCCAACGGTAGACAGTCTGAGGTTAAAGTTTTGGGGGTTTGGGGAAGAAACCACAGAGTCAAGTAGTGCATTCCAGGCACTGATTACTTTGTTGCTGAAGTCGTATTTTCTGCAGTCGAGTTTCGAGTGGTTTACATTGAGTTTGAATCTATTGTGTGCTCTTGTATTGTTGCGGTTGAAGCTGAAGTATTCATTGACAGGTAGGACATTGTGGCAGATGATTTTATGAACTACATTTAGATCAGATCGAAGGCGACGTAGCTCTAAGTTGTCTAAGCCTAAAATTTCAAGTCTGGTGGAATAAGGAATTCTGTTGCGAGTAGAAGAGTGGAGGACTCTTCTTGTGAAGTATTTCTGGACTTTCTCAATTGTATTAATTTCCGATATGTAGTGCGGGTTCCAGACAGATGAGCTGTATTTGAGAATTGGTCTAGCAAATGTTTTATATGCTCTAGTTAAAATTGCAATATTACCAGAGAAGAAGCTACACAAGATTAGGTTAGCCACTCTTAATGCCTTTTTGGCAATGTTGTTACAGTGGGCTCTGGCACTTAGATCATTAGAGATGAGTTCTCCAAGGTCCTTAACAGAATGAGAACGCAGTTGCTTTTAATATGATCGCAAAGGTCATTTATGTAAAGTATAAAGATGTGAAATCCCAGGCCCCATATCCAGACATGTTCTGTATTTTAGTTAAATCATGCTATCTAGTAATCTAGAAGTGAGTTACCTGTGGGTTATATCTACTCCCCAAGGTCCATTTTAATACCTTCCTATAATTTAAGGGATTGTTGAAATAGATACCCTCTCTGTCCATTTCTCTGTCGCTCCATCAGAATATAACTCTCTGAAAACTGAACAGAATGGGACAGCAGTTGGTATGGTGGGAGAATACAGCAAAAGAAAGTCTGGATTTGAAAATGGGCCAGATCAGAATTGAAGCTGTGCAGAAAACCATTCCAGAAAAAATAATCTGTCCTTGTATTTCTATGGTGGGCTATAGCTCAGAATGTCACCCACTATTCCATGCCAGATCTCAAGGTCCAGTTTCTTTCTTGGTTGTTCTCTCGTTTCTCTGCATTTGAGTCCCATTTTTAAAAAGGACATACAGTGGTCCTAAGCAATACATCCAATATATGAATTAATACTTCTATTTGAAAAAGAGACACCACATTACCCACAGCGTTTTCCCTCTTTTGGATAATTCAATAATGTTAAAGACAGGATGCAGTCTTATAATAATAATAACAGAGTTGGAAGGGACCTTGGAGGTCTTCTAGTCCAACCCCCTGCTTAGGCAGGAAACCCTACACTACTTCAGACAAATGGTTATCCAACATCTTCTTAAAAATGTCCAGTGTTGGAGCATTCACAACTTCTGGAGGCAAGCTGTTCCACTGATTAATTGTTCTAACTGTCAGGAAATTTCTCCTTAGTTCTAAGTTGCTTCTCTCCTTGTTTAGTTTCCACCCATTGCTTCTTGTTCTACCCTCAGGTGCTTTGAAGAATAGTTTGACTCCCTCTTCTTTGTGGCAACCCCTGAGATATTGGAACACTGCTATCATATCTCCCCTAGTCCTTCTTTTCATTAAACTAGACATACCCAGTTGCTGCAACCGTTCTTCATATGTTTTAGTCTCCAGTCCCCTAATCATCTTTGTTGCTCTTCTCTGCACTCTTTCCAGGGTCTCAACATCCTTTCTACATCGTGGCGACCAAAACTGAATGCAGTATTCCAAGTGTGGCCTTACCAAGGCATTGTAAAGTGGTATTATTACTTCACATGATCTTGATTCTATCCCTCTGTTAATGCAGCCTAGAACTGTGTTGGCTTTTTTGGCAGCTTGACAAACCATGTCAGAGCCCAGCATGGGAAGCTAAAAGTGACTCCAGGAGTAAGGAATAGCAAGAGAAGGAAAATGGAAAGAATGAGAAAAAAATATCACAGGCCTTGCTAGACTGAAGATCTTGGCTGCTCTACCAGAGCTTCCGTGGTTCAGCAAAAGATCTCAGTAAAAGCCAGAAGAAATGGAAAGAATCTGGGACTGTAAAAACATTACACAGAAAAGGTAACCTGACCTTTTTTTTATGAATGTTTACTTTTAAAGCTGCTACATGATGCAGACTAACCTGGGAGAGAGCTGTACTGCCTATAGCAATATTTATTTCTGAGTGGGTAGGTAAGGAATCTGTGCCCAGGCTTGGTTTGAAGCAGATATATATGCTATAAATTCCCTGCCAGGAAATGTCATTGTTCTCACACTTCTAACATAAATATATCTCCATGCAATCATCTTTCAACTCATGCCCTCAAGAATGACATTCAGAATTCAACCCTCTCAAAAGTGAACATGCGGTGGGCAAGCCCAGCTATTATTGTGGAAAGCAGCCATTTAGAAATGAACGTTCCTGCAGGCATTGTATCTGTTTCTCTCTGCAAGAGTTAGAAGGTCTCTTTCCTGCCTTCCAGTGGGGAAAAGAAAAGAGCCTCGTGGATAAGTGTTTAATTGCAAATGTTTAGTTTAGATGAGGCTTATATGGAAATAAGCATTTTCCTGCCTACTACTACTTGTGCCTGCATTTGCACAATCACTTGTTATTGAATTAAGCCATTTTCTACACAATAGGTTGCAATGAACCTTGAACAATCATATAGAACTTTGGCTAATAAAAATACAATTTAAGTGTGTTGGTGCTGGTCCCCCTCTTCTCTTTACTTTCCATCCTTCCCAATAGAAAGCAGGATCTTCACATAATCTGCCTGAAATAGCATAATGTGAACCTGGTCATGTGTGCCTCAAGTGAGAAATCTAAATTGATTTGTTTGATGATTCATTGGTTTGTTATCTTGGCTGTCCAAGTATTCTCAAGAGTCTTCTCCAACACCAAAGTTCCAAGATGTCAACGCTCTTCTTATCTTCTTCCACTTTTATAGAACAGGGAATATCATGGCTTGCACGATCTTAGAATAGAATAGAATAGAATAGAATAGAATAGAATAGAATAGAATAGAATAGAATAGAATAGAATAGAATAGAATAGAATAGAATTCTTTATTGGCCAAGTGTGGTTGGACACACAAGGAATTTGTCTTGATGCATATGCTCTCAATGTACATAAAAGAAAAGATATGTTCACCAGGAATCATAAAGTACAATACTTAATGATAGTCATAGGGTATAAATAAGCAATCAAATCACATTAGGAAACAGTCAATATAAATTGTAAGGATACAAACAACAAAGTTAGTGTCATGCAGTCATTAGTGGGAGGAGATGGGTGATAGGAACGATGAGAAGATTAATAGTACTGCAGACTTAGTAAACAGTTTGACAGTGTTGAGGGAATTATTTGTTTAGCAGAGTAATGGCATTCAGGAAAAAACTGTTCTTGTGTCTAGTTGTTCTGGTGTGCAGCGCTCTATAACATCGTTTTGAGGGTAGGAGTTGAAACAGTTTATGTCCAGGATGTGAGGGGTTTGTAAATATTTTCACAGCCCTCTTTTTGACTCGTGCAGTATACAGGTCCTCAATGGAAGGCAGGTTGGTAGCAATTGTTTTTTCTGCAGTTCTAATCATCCGTTGAAGTCTGTGTTTGTCTTGTTTGGTTGCAGAGCCAAGCCAGATAGTTATAGAGGTGCAGATAGCAATAGCAATAGCACTTAGACTTATATACCGCTTCATAGTGCTTTACAGCCCTCTCTAAGCGGTTTACAGAGTTCAGCATATTGCCCCCAATAATCTGGGTCCTCATTTTACCCACTCGGAAGGATGGAAGGCTGAGTCAACCTTGAGCCTGGTGAGATTTGAACAGCTGAACTGCTGAACTAGCAATCAGCTGAAGGTCGCAGTGCTGCTTTTAACCACTGCGCCACCTCGGCTCCTATATAGATGACAGACTCAATAATTCCTCTGTAGAACTGTATCAGCAGCTCCTTGGGCAGTTTGAGCTTCCTGAGTTGGCGCAGAAAGAACATTCTTTGTTGTGCTTTTTTGATGACATTTTTGATGTTAGGTGTCCATTTTAGATCTTGCGATATGGTAGAACCTAGAAATTTGAAGGTCTCTACTGTTGATATTGTGTTGTCTAGTATTGTAAGAGGTGGTAGTATGGGAGGGTTTCTCCTAAAGTCTACCACCATTTCTACGGTTTTGAGTGTGTTCAGTTCCAGGTTGTTCCGGTCGCACCACAAGGCTAGTTGTTCAACCTCCCGTCTGTATGCGTATTCATCGTTGTCTCGAATGAGACCGATCACTGTTGTGTCATCTGCGAACTTCAGGAGTAGGAGTAGGAATTTGTAGGAATAGACACATCAAAGCATTTGAACAGAGTCATCTTTGGCAAGATCGGCAGCATAGAAATTTGATAAACAAACAAACAAACATCCAAAGCAGGGGTGAAATCCAGCAGGTTCTAACAGGTTCTGGAGAACCAGTAGTGGAAATTTTGAGTAGTTCAGAGAACCAGTAGCAGAAATTTTGAGTAGTTCGGAGAACCTGCAAATACCACCTCAGAGTGGGGTGGGTATGGAGATTTTGCAATATCCTTCTCCCAGGAGTGGGGAGATAATGGGGATTTTGCAGTATCCTTCCCCTGGAATGGGGTGGGAATGGAGATTTTGCAGTATCCTTCCCCTGCCACACCCACCAAGCCACATCACGCCCACCAAGCCACGACCACAGAACCGGTAGTAAAAAAAATTGGATTTCACCACTGATCCAAAGCCTTCATGTTCTACCAAGAACTAGTCAAATAGAAATATGTGACATGCATAATATATTAATATATTTGCTTGTGAATGTTTGGGATTGGCTTCAGTTAGATTTGGCAATTTGGTTGGAGTTGACAAATGAAACTTGATTTTGCATCTAAGATTTCCATCTATGCCACCAAAAAACTAAATGTGGCCCTTGGATTGACAAAAATTGTCCACCCTATTTCAAACTTACAAATCATGCAACTACTCTATAACCTTTAGCTTACTCGAGTTCATGTGGAGCCACGAAAAACAACTGAAATGAACCATCAGTAGTCTACTATATAATTTCTTAGAACAGTTATACAAAGCCGATAAAGTTATTGCTTGTCAAAAAACTAATTCAATGTGATCAGCATTCAATTATTTGCACAGCTAAGGTCATTTGGCCAACGCAACTGCTTCCCAAGCTGCACAAGTATTTCCCAGAGACAAGCTTTAGAGCATGGCTGAGCATGTTGAATTCATCTATTTTAGGACAGAATTTTAAAGGGAAAATATGAAGTTTTCCCCAACAAAAGTAATGTAAATTGAATGCTGAATGAATGCAGTACTGAGTTTATACAGTATATAGGCTTTTTATACTCACATTCATCAACAGTGGGAAGAACAATTTCAGAGGACATGTAACAGGGCTGTTAACCCTTGCTGGCTAGAGAATTCTGGGTGTTGGTTCACAAGTATTAAAGTTGTCAAGGTTGGACAACTCTGACCAGGGGTGGGTTCTAACTTACCTCGCCGCCAGTTTGCTTCCTCCCGTGCCACGTGGGCACATGCACATGCACAGTGCCTAAAACCAAGCTTCTGCGCATGTGCAGAAGCAAAAAACAGCTTCTGCACATGTGCAGAAGCCAAAAGCAAGATGGCGGCGCCTATGGCAGCGCTGAGAGAGCCGGTTCAGGGGCGTGGCCAACCGACCATTGCTCCCAGTTCAGCGAGCGGAGGGAAATTCCCGCTACCGGTTCTAAAGAACCAGTTCGAACTGGGAGCAACCCACCTCTGACTCTGACACATAATAAACAAAAACCATTGTCAGACCTGTTATTTTCACATTACTGGGTTTTCTCAGAAATGCCAATCCTTTTGCAGCAGAACCATGTCAGACCTGTATCATCAGTAAAACTTTATTCTAGATTTCCAGTATAAAGCCTATCAGGACTGTCAAACTTTTGGCCCACGGGCCAGATGCACCACACACTGGTCACGCCCACGCCTGGTTTAGCAAAGGGGGGGAAAGTCCCGATATGCCATGTGATGCTGCCGTGACGACATGAGTTTGACACCCCTGCTCTAGATGTATGGAATGAGAAACTGAGAAAAGGCAACACTTAAAAATATTTAGACATAAGAATCAAAGTGCTTTAAAGAATTTTAAGCCTATATTTAAAGTTAGAGTAGTTTCAGGATGTTAGAAATCCACAGCAATATTTACCAATTAAGATCAGTAGGGCTTCAGGGTTCCCATATACCCTTTGAGTTGTAGGTTATACAACCTGGCACTCTAAGTATGCAGACACATGCTATCGATATTAAAATAAGTCCATAGTAAGAAGAAGAACCTCCCTCCATGCAACTCACTAACCCTGACCATCCCTGACTTATCAGTGAATCCAGATCATAAAACAAAAGATAGCTTAATCCTTTTAGGATTTTGACACCTAGGCTGAAACTGACTAAGTGCATCTTTGCTAGGAAATTGGCAAATACCAGCAACTCAATTAAAAAGAAAGAAAATCCTCTCAAGATATGAAAATCTTTTATACATATAATAAGCTTCCCCAACTCCAAGCCCATCAACCCAAAATCAACACCCGTCTTCACAAAGGACAAGAATCGCAAAATCCTGCAGGGTAAGGCACCACATTTTCCTCCTTACCAGACCCAGCCCATTCCCTTGGGGGAGGCAGGGGCATTCCATGTTCAGATGCTTCCTAAAATAAAATATGGACTTTTCTATAAACGTAACCAACCTTTTCTTTTAATTTGTGGCCAACTTTGATTGCTAAACTGCTTTTGCTGTCAAATAAACCCTACCTTTGCTTCAAGCAATTGTCTTGCGCTCTTTGAAACCTGGCTCAGAGTGCACCAGAATTTCCTGCAGAACTATTATGAATTTCCCTGGGGAGATTCGACTATGGCAACAATTCCTAAGGAATAGTTTTTGCTACATAACAAACAGGTACCCCTAACCAAATCTGAACACGAGGAGCTAATATTTTATTTTTATTTATTTTATTTATTTATTTGTCAACACATGTACAAGATAACAGGTATGATATAAACATAAACAAAATCAAAGTATGTATAGATAAATTTAGACAATAGGACAGAAGGACAGGGATGGTAGGCACGATGGTGCGCTTATGCACGCCCCTTACAGACCTCTTAGGAATGGGGTGAGATCAACTGTAGACAGTCTGAGGTTAAAGTTTTTGGGGTTTGGGGAAGAAACCACAGAGTCAGGTAGTGAGTTCCAGGCATTTATCACTCTGTTGCTGAAGTCGTATTTTCTGCAGTCGAGTTTCGAGCGGTTTACATTGAGTTTGAATCTATTGTGTGCTCGTGTATTGTTGCGGTTGAAGCTGAAGTATTCATTGACAGGTAGGACATTGTGGCAGATGATTTTATGAACTACATTTAGATCAGATCGAAGGTGACGTAGCTCTAAGTTGTCTAAGCCCAATATTTCAAGTCTGGAATAAGGTGTTCTGTTGCGAGTAGAGAAGTGAAGGACTCTTCTTGTGAAATATTTCTGGACTCTCTCAATTGTATTAATGTCCGATATGCAGTGTGGGTTCCAGACAGGTGAGCTGTATTCGAGGATTGGTCTGGCAAATGTTTTGTATGCTCTGGTTAGCAGTGTAATGTTGCCAGAGAAGAAGCTACGCAAGATTAGGTTGACAACTCTTAGTGCCTTTTTGGCAATGTTGTTACAATGGGCTCTGGCACTTAGGTCATTAGATATGAGTACTCCAAGGTCCTTTACAGAGTGAGGGTCGTCTACAAATAATTCTGACATAATTACTAAGGCCCTTCTGATTCAAACAATGAAGCACAGTGCAAAACTTAGAAGAACCTAGTCTCTTTTTTTTACTGCACTGTATTTTGTGTTACTGGGAAAATACTAGCAACAGAATTCTTTTTAGCATCAAAATCAACAGATTCTATTTCCAGAAAGAATGCCAGAAACTGTTTCAAACCTACAGCTCGGAGAAAAATAATACATCCATTTCTCAAGCTGGTCTTCCAATCCAGGCAGAATCAATTGGCCGGAACGCAGACAGTCATTTAAGAACTGAAGCTGTAGAAAAGAAAAATGTATTCTGCCTTGAAACCAGGCAGATTTAGATTTCACGCTTTGTAAGAAACCAATAATATTTGCACAGCAAAAACGTAAGAGTTGGTTCTATAGAGACTTCTCAAGTCTTGAATACTATGTGGGGCTTTCTTTGGCCTTTATATAAGCACCATACGTCCACCTGGACGTTTGTAAAATCTTGAGCAGCAGCTGGGCACAATAGATGTTCTTAGAGATAAAAAAAATTAAAGGCAGGACTTGGCAGATTGAAAAACAGTGACGGCGCAGCATAATTGTCCTCCAGCAATATAGTCCATCATGCCACAGGGAATGAATTCCAAAACATCTCAACAGTTAACTATCCCAGGTAAAAGAAAGACAAAGAATCAACTGAACCAGTGGCGGGTTGCTCTCTTACTTTGCTACGGGTTTGCTGCTTATGCATTACCATGTTTCATGTGTGCGCGCACTATGCGTGCGCGCCTCTTGCACAATTTTGCTTCTGTGCATGCGCAGAAGCAAAAAATTGCTGAAATCTCTCTCGCGCGCGCATCCCCTCGCGAGATTTTGCTTCCGCGCATGTGCAGGAACAAAAACAAGCCCAGAAATTCTGAAAAAAGATGGCGGCTCCTAGGGACCGGCAACCAACCGCACCGGGTCGGTAACCTCTTGGAGATGTCACCAGCCCACCGCTACCGGTGCGATAGAGTGGACCGCACTGGTAGGAACCCACCACTGAACTGAACCCTATTTAACCCACTGTGGTCATCAAGAGTTCATCAATTAAATTTTATAGAAGACTAAACAGCAAAGACTCCAAAATACAACATAATTAAATGTTATATTATGTCCATCTGTCTAGCTGGTGAAAAAATAAACACTCCAAAGCCTATTTATTTATGAAATTTATATTCCGCCACAATTCATTTGGGTTGTTGGCAGTTTACAATTTTTTTTTTGCTTCCTAGCCGTTTCTCCCAAGTTCAGAGTCTACTTTTTTTGGATTAAAAAAAAGGTTGGTTGCAACAGGAATTGACCAACCAGCTTTTTGCCCAAGCCTAATGTCATGGGCCCACAGTCATCCGGCAAGCTTTCATGCCTAAGAACTATAGAAATATAGTTCTTAATGAAATTAAAACCTTGCATCAATAGCTCCATGTGCAATTCCCCAAAAAAGCCCCTAGAAAAGGAATAACTTTACAATTTTCCAGAAGAATATAAAAGAGGAGGACATCCTTGCCTTAGAGCAGGGGTGTCAAACTCACATTGTCACGTTGGCGTCACGTGACATATTGGAACTTTTTCCCCCCTCACTAAACCGGACGTGGCTAGCGCGTGATACATCTGGCCTGTGGGCCGGGAGTTTGACAGTCCTGCCTTAGAGAGTAAACCATTCCATAGGAGGGATAGGCCTACAAAAAAGCCCCACCCTTTGGATCTGTTCTACTGTACCTCCAGGTCAGGGGTGAAATGCTATCGGTTCGGGCGTACTGGTAGTGGCGGCTGCCAGTGGTTCACTGAACCAGTAGTGACGGCTGGTTGGCCATGCCCCCAAACCAGTCCCCTGGTCGCCGCTCGCTCGCCCTGCAAGCAGATGTCCCTGGGTGTTGTGGCCTGTCTAGCAGCCTGTGCAGCCAGGGCTTTTGGAGCCTTCAGTGCCTCGTGGCAGTGATAGGAAAGGAGTAGCCCCTCCTTTCCTGAATGCCAGAACACGCCAGGCTGCCAAGAGGCAGAAAGGTCTACTCCAGAGGAGGTCTACTCGGGAGTAAGACCTAGGGCTAATTGGCCACCATGCCCTTAAGTCTATTTAAGAAGAGTTGATGCAGCTGGGAAGCTGCAGAGAATAACTTGTGAAAAATCTGTCTGTATCATAGTTTGAATCTTGCATCTTGACTCCAGCTTCCAGTTTGTATTGTGACTCTTGAATCTTGCATCATGACTCCAGTTTTCAGTTTGCATCGTCGTTACTGAATCTTGGCTAACGCAGTTCCAGTTTGCAGTCCAACCCAGATCTTATTTCTGGCATCGTGGTTTCTGACTCCAGTCCTCCAGTGTGGCCAGTTTGCATTCCAGTTTCCGGTTCATCTTTCTGACAAAGGTGGCTTCTGAATATGGACTTCCATGTTTCCACTTTGCAATTCCAGAACAGGTCTTGTGTTTGGCATGTGCTAGTTTTGGGACTTGTTCCAAGAACAGTAAGACTTGCAATTATCTCTTGGACTTCTGCCTATCTTGTTCGGTGTTCGTGTTTAATGAGATGTTGCTTTACTGACTAAAACAAACTATGTTTGAATGGTTGTGTGTTGCGTAACTATTGGGGCTCGGTGCTGGGGCAGAACACTGGGCTGCACATGCAGTAGGATGCGAGTCTGCACCAGAGGAGGGCTGCGGGAGATGCTGGAGGGAGTGTGCTGCTCTCGGTCGCCTGCTGCCACTGCTGCTCCTGAATGCTGCCTGCCACCCGCTCACCTCCCTCCCCAGTCCGCGGTGCTTGCACTTTGGCCCTATCCCGGCTGTGCCCCTGATCTGCCTGCCAGGTAAGCCTGCGAAGTTGCAGCCTACCTAGCTGCCCTGCCCCTGCCCCACCCCACCATCCTAGCCTGCCTCCCCTACTCCCTTCCCTGTGGCCCGCAACCCCGACATGCTTGCCTGCCTTCCATGCAGCCTTCCTGCTGTCCTCGTGGCCAGCTTGTGAAGCAGGCAAGCAGAAGGCCACGTGGAAGGCAGGCAAGCATGTCGGGGCCGGCTGGTCACAGGGAAGGGAGCTAGCAGCCTTCCCAGGGGTCCCCCATGCCTGCTTGCCTTCCAAGGTCGGCGTCCAGCCTGGCCAGTGGGTGGGCAGGCGGCCCTTGGTGGAGACGCAGCTGCTTCTGCTTTGGGTCTGAGAGGGGGGGCATCGTCATTGCTCCGGGATGGCAAGCGGATGTCCTGGGGATGCACATGCACTCTCAGACCCCTCTTGGAACCAGAGAAGCAGCTGCAGCCGCAGCACCTGCCGCCAGCCTCTCAGGGGTGGGACTGGGCAGACTGGAGACTGGATGGTGCTTCCCTTGGCCCAGGCCATGGGGCTAATGGTTGCTCAAGCAGGGAATTGCCCCACGTGGCATCCACTGTCTGCTTTTCTCGGGAGGCAGCCGTAGGTAAAAAAACAAAAGAATAAAATACCCCAAAAAATTGCTTCGGCATTCTGAGCATTCCGGCGCGAGAAGCGTGGTGCAGGTCCGCTGTCTGCCCCCCTCTGTCCCCCACATGGGTACCCTCCCTCTCTCCTTTTCACTTTGCTGAGATGGTGAGAGGGGGTGCCGGGCAGTCTCCGAGCCTAGCCAGGAAGGTAAGCTGAGCGCATGCCGGGCCGCTTTCTCTCCGGGATGCGGCGGGTGAGAGAAAAAGAACAAGGCGGAGCACCGGAGGCTGCCAAGTGAAGAGCCGGAGAGGCCTGGTGGGTTCCTGTGTGGGGCTGCGCCCACCTGCGAGGCTTGAGAGGGGTTTACCTTCCCACGAGGCTGCTAGCCCCTAACCTGGGGAAACACCAGCTGATCGTCATAACTTTTTAAAACTTTTTTTAGTTAAAAATGCTAAAAAAAAATTAAACATTGGCCATGCCCACCCAGTCACATGACCCCACCACCAAGCCATGCCCACTAAGCCAAGCCCACAGAACAGGTGGCAAAAAAAATTACATTTCACCACTGCTCCAGGTACTGCATGTGAGGGCTTTGAGCAGGCATTCTGTGACTCTAGGATGGAAAGGTGGATATTATCAGGAAAGAGCTCTCTTAAATATAGTTTAATATTTGCAGCTCGGTCCCAGATTACTTTCCAAATAGATAATGTTTGGATACTAATGGTAGACAGCTTTTCTGACAGCTTTCACTCACCTTACTAGCATCTGATGCTTGTACAGCTATGAAAGCAATACGTTTTCATAGCTGTTCCAAAATAGTCTAATTAATTTAACAAAATGCTCTGGAAATAGCAGAAAGTAAATTGCTCTGCTCTATGATTCATAAAATTCTGCCAGTAAAAATAATAATAGGATGATATTATTTTAGGTGAAAACTTCAGATGGAAGTATACCAGTAAAGAATTGACAGAATGTAGATGTTTATTTACAGGTTTGGGCCATCTCAGCAGATTCTGTCTTTTTCTGTCTTTCCAAAACTGGATCTTGGTGAGTAACACACAGATGATTCTGAGATAAAGGTGCTGTCAGGCAAAACATACAACAGATCAACATTTTTTTTCACAGCTTTATGCCACTGATTTCTTCCTTGCTGTTGTCTACCTTACAGTCCTGGAACTCCATGGTGGTCTTCCATACAAGTTCTGCTTAGCATCAAAGTCCTGACAAAACTGGCTTTTGAGACATTGACTTTAATATATGCAACTATTTTAATTTAAATGTAAATTTTAACCATCCTTCCCTGGATATATAATAGGCATTATTTTAAATTACCCCCTCTGTTTTTTGTGGTCAGTCTGTCAGCTATTTAGTAAAGCCAGCGGTTTTGACAAAGAGATTTTTGAAACAATAGCTAGACCAAACAATAGGGATCCTACAGTGAGGTATCATTCAAAAGTGTCAAACCAATAGAGCCAGTGCAATGTAATTGAGTGTGTGCGCATGTCTATACACAGGTAGTCCTTGACTTGTGACCACAATTGAGCCCAATATTTCTGTTGCTAAGTGAGACATTTTGAATGGTCACTAAATGAATTTTTGTTAAGTCAAAGACTACCTATATATGCCTTTGTATCAGTGTGAATTCCTGGTAATTGTCTGGACCAGTCCTTGCAGTTTTCTTGGTTAGATTTCAGAAGTGGTTTGCCATTGCTTTCTTTTTCATATGGGTTAAAGAGAATGATTGGTTCAAAGTCTCCCAGCTGGTTTAGTGCCTGGGACAAGACTAGAACTCAACAGCATCCCTGTTTCAAGACTGATGCCTTAAACCACTACACCAAATTGACTCTCTAACTGTTAACAGTGCTCAAATGCAATTCCCTTTGAGATTTTGCACTTGTTTGTTCATCCCATGCATTGCGTAATTCAACTTTAATCTTATGCATTTTTCTCAAAATGAACTCCATTAAGGACTTATTGCCAAATAAATGCCCATAGGACTGCATTATAAAATCACATTAAGAAATCTGCATCCCTTTGCTAAGAAATTCAGACCGCCGCAATCTAAGTATTTAAATTCAACAGCCAGCTGAATTTATGCCAAGAGGTTTGATAGATGTACATCACAATCGAGTGCCTTACATTATTTGCACAGTCAAATTGAACAGAGCATCTAAAGAGATGCTTGCATAATTAAGAGCTGTATTGTAGGTGGAAGCATAATGTGATTTGTACACTGGAAAGGACTTGAGTTAAAGTTATGCCAGTTACAAAAACAGAAGTTTGTTTTTATCAAACTATAATGCTTTCCCCATTAGTTATTCATTGGCAATTATCATCTTGATCAAGAGCTAGTTTGATCTAATGGTTAAGACACCAGATTAGAAACTAGGAGGCTATGAGTTCTAGTCCCACTTTAGGCATGAAAGCTGGATGGGTGATTTTGGACCAGTCACTCTCGCTCAGCCCACAATGTCAATGCAACAAGCCCACAATGTCAGGCAACAAACCAGTTGGTCAATTCCTGTTAAACCAACAGATCAACACTTGGTTGATTTAAAAAAAGAAATCGGAATCAGGGGCTAACTCTGTCCTTCCTTGTTAGAAGAGGTTATCTGCAAGTACGACATGTTATCCAATCCATTGTTTATAGAATAAACATCCAGAAAAGTTATCATCTGACAACCCTTCTAAGTACTATAAAGTGGATTCTGTGGCCATTATAAAATTAATAGGTTTAAATGAAATCAACTTAGGGCAGTAAGTTTGTAGTTTTCATGGTACAATACTACCAATGGAAGCCAACATTTAGGCACATTTAACTGAAGTCCAAAGCACATTTTTAATTCTACAACTCTATAAATCTAAAACAACTTAAAGCTCTTTGAAGTAAACATAATTAAAAACCACATGCAATAATAATAAATTTCCTTTTACAACAGGTCTCCTACCATTTCAATAAATGGAGTATTTAAATTTCAGAAGATTTGAGTATGCCAGATCATTCCTAGATCAGAATTCTGGGAGCTGCAGCCCCAAAACCTGGTAGGTTCCAGGTTGATCCAGATTACAGTTTACAGATTAACAGAGTTGGAAGGGACCTTACAGGTCATCTAGTCCAACCCCTGCCCAAGCAGGAGACCCTACATCTGCCTCTACCTAGAATTGAACTCATAACCTCCTGATTGTGAGGCAAGAGCTCTACCTCAGATTGCCTTGGATAATTCCTTCTTAAATTTGTAATTATTAGATTTCTATCAGATTTCTATTAGAATGGCTGCCTGAAAGCAAAACTTTTGCACGACTAGAGGGAGATTAGCCAGACTTATTTTTATATCATGCACCAATTCCTCAAACTTAGTAAACAAAGAAACAAACTTAGAAAAAAAAATACTTAAGTTCACATAGCTCCATTAACATTTTCCAAACAGTATTAAGTACCAGATTTTTAGACAGATTCAGAAAATCCATCTAAAAGAAAGAATTCAAAGAAGTAAATAAGCAAATAAATTTATTGTTTTAAATGCAGGTTATAGTGATGCAATAGAACAATATACAAATAAAACAAATAATATAAAATGTATGGATGTAAAGAGGTTGAAACAAAATTAAGTCATGGCTTAAATGTTTATTTTAAGTTAAAATGACAGCAAAGCAACAGTAACAACCTAACTTCTAATGGTGGGAAACACCTGCAAGACAATAAATAATGTTAAGTTGTGGAGACTTTCTGAACACTGTTTATTAGGCAACTCTCTGTACAACCAGCAACTTGCAGCAACTTGCAACTTTTATAGGGAGCTGTCAGATGTTTTAACCAATAGCGTTTGAGCATTCTTCCCGCTCAAACTCATCCATATTTATCCCATGTACTATTAATTCTTCTTTACTTTTCAAAATTCCTTGCTTATTTATTAAATCTTTATATCTTATTATTTTATCAAAAGTCTTTAAATTTGGCTGCTTTATTGCTTCTATAATAGATAACCAATTTGGAATCTTTGTATAATGATATTTTTTAATGTTTTGCCAGACTTGCAATAAGGCACTCCTGATCATGTGTCTTTTGAAATATGTATGGACTTTTTATTTCTCTTCCCACATAAAGGCATGCCATCCTATTTGGAGGTCATGTCCCTCTAATATCAAGATGCTCTTATTGTTTAGTTCAGGGGTGGGTTCTAACTTACCTCGCTGCCGGTTCGCTTCCTCCCGCACCGCGTGGCCACACCTCAAAGCACGCACGTGCATGCGCAGTGCCAAAAAAAATTTAAAAATAAAAAAAAAGCTGAAAACAAGTTGGCGATGCTTGCGCAGTGCCGGAAATTCAGCTTCTGCGCATGCTCAGAAGAAAAAAAACTGGAAATTTTTTTTAAAAAAAATTGAATTTTTTTTTAAATTAAAAAAAAAGATGGTGTCCACGTACCGGCACCGACCGAACCAGTTCCATGACGTCATTGTGATATCACCAGCGGGTTGCTACTGGGTCAGGCGAACCGGTCCAAACTGGGAGGAACCCACCCCTGGGGTAGTTCCATCCAATTTTTAATCCAGTCTAGGGCAGCTGCCTGATAATATAATTGCCAATCCAGGAGTGCAAATCCTCCTCTTTCTTTGATGTCGTGCATTAATTTCCATTTTATCCTTGGCTTTTTCCCTTACCAAACATATTTTGAAATTATTTTATTTAGATCAGTGGTTCCCAAACTTTTTCAGTCCACCGCTCCCTTGGTACTACAAACTCATCCTCACCGCCCCCACCCCACCCCCTTAGGTGGGCGTGGCTTAGTGGTCAGGTGACTGGGTGGGCGTGGCCAACTTGTAAAGTGTGGTGAAACTCACTTAACAACGCTCTTGCTTAGCAAGGCTCAATTGTGGTCATAAGTCTTTCTTTCGTTATTTCTTTCTTCTCTACCTTCCCCCTTCCTTCCTTCCTTCTTTCTTTCTTTTTCTTTCTGTCTTTCTTCCTACCATCTTTCTTTTTCTTTCTTTCCTTTCTTTCTTTCTGTCTTCCTTCCTACCTACCATCTTTTTCTTTCTTTCTGTCTTCCTTCCTACCATCTTTCTTTCTTTCTTTCTTTCTTCCTCCCTCCCTCCCTCCCTCCCTCCCTCCCTCCCTCTTTCTTTCTTTCCTTTTTCTTTCCTTCCCTCCCTTCCCTCCCTTCCCTTTCTTTTTCTGTCTGTCTGTCTGTCTTCCTTCTTTCTTTTTCTTTCTTTCCTTCTTCCTTCCCTCCTTTCTTTTTCTGTCTGTCTGTCTGTCTGTCTTCCTTCCTTCCTACCTACCTACCTACCTACCTACCTACCAACCAACCAACCATCTTTCTTTCTTTCTTTCTTTCTTTCTTTCTTTCTTTCTTTCTTTCCTTTCTTTCTTTTTTCCTTTCTTTTTCTTTCTTTCCTTTTTTCCTTCTTCCCTCCCTCCTTTCTTTTTCTGTCTATCTTTCTTCCTTCTTACCATCTTTCTTTCTCTTTCTGTCTTCCTCCCTCGCTCTTTTTCTTTCCTTTTTCTTTCCTTCTTCCCTCCCTTCCGTTCCCTCTCTCCTTTCTTTTTATGTCTGTCTTCCTTCCTTCCTACCATATTTCTTTGTCTTCCTCTCTCCCTCTTTCTTTCTTTCCTTCTTCCCTCCCTCCTTTCTTTTTCTGTCTGTCTGTCTTCCTTCCTTTCTACCATTGTTCTTTCTCTTTCCTTTTTCTTTCCTTTTTCCCTCCCTTCCCTCCCCTCCCGCCAGCCGTGGCCAGGCCGCCGCCGCTCACCCAGGCCGATGGCTTGGTAAGCGTTCTCCGGGTCGTGCACCAGGTCGCAGAGCTCCATCAAGACCAGCTGCTGCGTCAGCAGCTCAGGGTGCTGCAGCTCTTCATTGAGCTTGGGGAGGCCTCAGTGGCCAAAGGCCACAGGTGCCTTGGTGGGGTCAATATCGGGGGGCAGATGGGCTGAGCTCCATGGGTGCTCCATGCCAAAGGGAAGCCCGCCAAATTGTGCGCGCCAGGTTGCTAGGCGACAGGGACACCGGTCAGGAAAGTCCGCTCACACGCAGGTTCCATGGCAGGGCCTTCCTGCGGGTCTGCAAGCGCTCGCCCGAGCAGCTTCAGGAGCGGTCAGCTTCCCTCGTCGCTTTGCCATGCTCAGTACCTAGCATTGGTAACTCCGTCGCATTCCACGCTCTTGTGTGCAGGGCAGCCCATTCTGAAAGAAAACATCTCGCATTTTCTTTCAGAATGGGCTGCCCTGCACACAAGAGCGGGGAACGCGAGGGAGCTTCAAGTGCAAAAGCATGGCAAACCACCTACCACCTACCGCCCCCCTGGCCCCTCTCACCGCCCCCCTATCACCACCCTTGCCTCTCACCGCCCCCCTAAGGGTTCCCACCGCCCCCCGGGGGGCGGTACCGCCCACTTTGGGAACCACTGATTTAGATCATCAAAAAGGATTTCTCTGGTTTTATTGGTGTTACTTGAGATAAAAATAATAACCTTGGTAAGATATACTTAATATCTATTTTTATAATGAGAAAAGGACCAAAAAAGGTGTTCAGTAAAAGAATAAAAATACATTCTGGTACAGAGAGGTTCTCTGAGGATGTGCTCCAGCAAGAGTCTGAAAGCTCAGAAGACTAAACTTCTGGTCCTGGTGACCAACCCAGATTGGATCCTGGAGAATAAAATATGTTTATATTACAAAATTTTAATATTAACCGGGAAATATTAAGACCAATTGAGTCTTCCACCAGTGCTCTTCCATTCTTAATTGGTTTCAATACTCTCAAATCAGCAGCATAGAAACAAAAGAGTTAAGGAAACATGGAAGAATATTGAGAAATGGGAATGAATCTGAAAACCTTACAATTCATAGTATTGAACATTTACTGGACACAGTTTATAATATATTAGTAAATACAACTCAGAAGCTCAACTCAAAGACTGTGTGATAAAATGGATGCATTTTGAATACAGTCAGAGAAGTGGAACAGGTTACGTGGAAAAAATAATGTTAAATTTACCCCTGACATTATAGTTAGAGAGAATTGAACATGTTTTACTGCTGATACATGTCCAATCATAATCGCTAAAATTAGAAGTGCTGGAAATGCAGTGAATAGATTGGATCCTTCTTCCCTATGTCGTGACGAGAACTGCAGAACTCAACAATATTGGGAAATGATTCATTGTAAAATGGAACAAATTTTGAAAGTCATAATTCCATTCTAGGTTGAGATACTTTTTACTAAAGTTCACTAAATCATAACTTTTCTTCAAAATATACTGAACTGCCAATGCACGTGTTATATAGCTTCAAGAATTTTATATGCTTCTTATTGGGCAAGAGTCTATCCTTCTATGGAAAAATGGTTCAGTGAAGTGTTGGAATATGGATCTCTAGAATAACCTGCTATTTAAAAAATAAATCGTGTATAGTTCGATCTTATTTGGAAACCATTTATAGACTACAGTTCTATAAATGGAATTGTTCCACATCTGAAATTTGGGTTCTAGAGTTTAATTTGACATATAATCTACTTATTATTACCAGTATTATTATATAAATACACTGTTTATTATTTGTAGCTTTTATTTTTGCTGATTTAATTGAATTAACTGAATTTAATTTAATTTAATTCAATTGAATTGAATTAACCAAATTCTATTACAATTGAACAGAGACATGTTTTGAGTAGAACTATGAAATGTTTTGAGTACTTTAGGTTTTGAATGGTGTATTGCAGAGGTCTTCAAACTTGGCAACTTTAAGACTTGTGGACTTCAGCTCCCAGAATTCTCCAGCCAGCATAGCTGGAGAATTCTGGGAGCTGAAGTCCACAAGTCTTAAAGTTGCCAAGTTTGAAGACCCCTGGTGTATTGCAATGTGTTGCCCACATGTTTTAGACTTCTTGTTGATTTCAGATTTATTGCTTCACCCATTATTTACCCATAATTTATTGCTTATATTGGGTTGTAGAAAGTTAGCACCCACCCGTCTCCTAGAAAAATGAAATATCCTAGGAAATATTGAAAAAAGGAAAGAATATGTTTCCCTGAATGAGGAAAGGAGAAACATGTTTTAAATACAAACCAGCTTCCTGCAGCTCCCTGCCCCCTCCTTCAGATCCAGGGTGATGGGATTAAGACCTTCACCCTTAGGACATGATAGGATTAGCCCTCTACCACCTGGAAAATTACCAGCACTCAAACAAACTTGGGAGACAGCCTAAAAGGCTAGCTAAGACCCCCGCCCCTGGGGGGGGTCTGACCACCAATCGGAGTGCATTACATACACAGGAACAGGAAACTAAGAAGTGGGGTCCAAGAGAGGGCATAAAGCAAGGACATTTTAGCATCTTGCCCCTTCTTTCTCTGGACCCAACACCTGGAAACTTGTGATCCACCTTTTCTGTTCAGGAGCTCATGCCATGTGCTCTCTGTTCTCCATTAAACCTTCTTTCCAAGCAACTTCCATGAATCCAGTGTCTTTTTCCCCACTTGGAACTGAACCCAGAAGAATATTCCTTACAACAGGGTATATATTCCCATAAACAGCATGTGGATTTCTATCAGTACTATTTCCTTCTCCTTTCTCTGAAAATTCTTGTAAAAGCTAATAAAAAGTTAATTTAAAAAACCTAATAAAATTAATTAAACTAATGAAAAATAGCTATAAATGTGGCTGTGTTTCTGAACCCCTAAAGTGCAATCACATGATGTAAACACAAATATTTGTACTCATGAATTATTTGAAAGTAATATTTACACATTGTTCACTGTAAGTGGTTCCTGGCAATACATATCCATATGCAACACTGAGGTTCAAGACTGCAATTCTCATTGATATTCCAG
Organism: Diadophis punctatus similis; assembly: GCA_023053685.1. Classification (NCBI taxonomy): domain Eukaryota; kingdom Metazoa; phylum Chordata; class Lepidosauria; order Squamata; family Dipsadidae; genus Diadophis; species Diadophis punctatus. Next base: position 182,407,561 of record JALIGW010000003.1, read on the forward strand.
CAGAGAATTATGGAAATTGTAATCCAACAAATTGGAGCACATCAAGTTGGGAGGTATATTGCATTGCTTATTTTACCATTTATTCTTTGCATTACCCAGAAAACAGCGGAATGTTTATCGTTTTTCTTTTTCTTTTTTTTTTTTTTTAAATAAAATAGGACATTTTCTTGAAGGTCAAGTTGATCATTATTGCCAAGATGCCAAAACAGCATGTAATTATTGCAAAATGCCACCTGCAGGAAAAATGACTTCTGCTCAAACATTTCAAGTAGAGATAAGAAGCTGTAATTCTCATTTTTGAATGAAGTGTTAGGAGCAAGGCAATGGCAACTGCAAGGTTTTTTTCCTACCAGAGTTTTGTTTTCTTCTAAAAGGGTATAATTTAATTCTGAAAATGAATTACTCTGTGTTCAGGTTGTCTAGTGCAATGTTTTTCCACCTCAGCAACTTTAAGATGTGCAGACTTCAACTCCCAGAATTCCCCAGTCACCATGCTGGCTGGGGAATTCTGGGAGTTGGTTCATATTTCTTAAAGTTGCTGAGGTTGAGAAACACTGCTCTAGTTAAAAAACATTGCATTGTTGTTGCTTGCTATGAAGGTACATTTTGCCTTTTTTCAATCAGATTTTACACTAAGATAATTACTGCATCGCCTTTCAAAAAGTCATTTGCATTTGTCAAAAACATTAACAATATTGGATCAAAAAGTATATTTAATTATTTAATCATGCAGAGTCCTAGCAACCTGGTAATAAACTATATTACTGTATTTTTTGGAGTATAAGACGCAGCGGAGTATAAGATGCACCTTAGTTTTGAGGGAGGAAAATAGGGGGAGAAATCTACCTACCAGGTATTCATCTGGCTAGCGTCCTTAGTCTGGTCAGCTTCAACACATTATTTTATCCTCTGGTTAGGGCTGAAAAAGCCTTTTTCTGAGGGAGTAGGAAAAACTGCTTCGGAGGGAGTAGGAATAAAAATAAATGCAGCAAGCCAGGAAGATCGTTAGCACCGCGTTAGGGCTGAAAAGCACCGCTTTTTCAGAGGGAGTAGGAATGAAAACAAGCCTGCAAAGACTTAGGGCTGGAAAAAACCTTTGGAGGGAATAGGAAGCCGGGAAGATCGTTAGCACCTTGTTAGGGCTGGGGGAAAAAGCTTTGAAAAAGCTACATTCAAAGTATAAGACGCACCCAAATTTTCAGCCTCTTTTAGGGAGGAAAAAGGTGTGTCTTATACTCCAAAAAATACGGTACATATAGATTGGGTATGTATATTCTGCTAGACAGAAATTCCCTGAGGATGGGCTCCAGCACCAGTCCAAAAGCTTGGAAGACTACCAAAGACCTCTGGTCCCAGTGACCAACCCAGATTGGATCCTGCAACATTATCCTGGGACATGTATATTTGCCTTGGTTAACATGTGGGGTGAACCCAGCTACTACTACTTGTATCATGCCAATTTACAGCTGGCTACCACTAGCTAACTTGTAGATCAATGTTCCTCAACCTTGGCAATTTTAAGCTGGGTGGACTTCAACTTCCAGAATTCTGGCGGGGCGATTCTGAGAGTTGAAATGCACACAGCTTAAAGTTACCAACACTGAGAAACACTGTTGTAAATGCTCAACCAGGAATTGGGCTACAGAATGGTATCACTCAAGACTGTCTTATTTCAGTGGTCATGACCTTTGGAAAAGATTACAAAGGTTTACACAGTTACACAGAGCACATTTGAACATCTTTTACCACTACATCAGTATAAAAATAAAAATAAAAAATCAATACTTCACCTTCAGTTATGTGGTAGTCTTAAATTACAGCATGCTGCCCTTCTCTGTTTTTTCCCTCTTTCCCTCCTGCATACTGAAACTGTTCTGGAAGCATGACTATATGAAAAGAAAATGCATTTTCAACAACATGCGCTCACAGCTTGGTAGCACCAGAAGTAAATGTGAGTGCACAAACTATAATTTCCTGATAGACTCACGCTATTTGCAAATAGCTATAATAAAAGCCTAGTGTTTTTTCAGGGGGGTGGGGAATACAGTGTGCAATATGGAGGGAGGGGAAAAAAGGCAGGAATAGAACTGAAGTATGTTATGAGCAGATCCACTGCTGTGAAACTACTGAAGAAATATAATTACCCTCATTTGTTCTTCTTTGGGCAATCAGCCATGGTTGCTTTACAGCTCCAACAAGTCATCCGCGGAGTCTGTTATGGCAACACACAGGAATGACTAAGGAAGACCTAACATTTCCTCTGTCCACAGAGGCAACTAAACAGAAGTAAATTCCTAAACAGAAATAGGCAGTGTATTGTTTTCATTACAGGATAAACAAGGGCAGATTTCTGCATGCTTGAAATGGGACGAGAGACCTGTCATTAACCAAGGGCTAAAACGTTGGCGATAAACAGAACCGAGGAAGCAAAATGCAGCCTTTGCATGCAAGAAGGTTGGAGCAGCCAGAGAATAATAAATAGGTCCTCTTCTAAAATATACTGAGGTCTTTTGTTATTGCATATAGTTAGTTAGAAAAGGTGTTCTGGGTTAGATTCTATTCACGGTGTTTTGGTGAAGATGCCAAAAAATGAAAACAACCCAAAGCTTGTGAGATTTCAGGATATGCATATGATCTTGAAGAACCCTTACAGGGCAGAGCTGAGGAATTTGCTCAGTTTCTGGCAGATAAAGTCACTCAGATTTGGACAGACCTGGACTCCATTTGGACAGGGCAAGCCGAGACGACAGGGGCGAGTCTTAGTCCTGTTCTATGGGATGAATTTGAGCCTATCACTCCTGATGATGTGGACAAGGCCATAGGAGTGATGAGTGCCTCCACTTGTTTATTGGACCCGTGCCCCTCCTGGCTGGTCTCTGCCAGCAGGGAGGTGTCACGCAGCTGGCTCCAGGCTTGAGAGAGGGATCCATCCCACAGCCCTTAAAAGCTGCGGTGGTGAGGCCTCTCCTCAAGAAGCCTTCCCTGGACCCAGTGGATTTAAAGAACTTCCGTCCAGTCTCCAACTTGCCCTTTGTGGGTAAAGTTGTTGAGAAAGTGGTGCTGCTCCAGCTCCTACGGTTATTGGAGGACACTGATTATCTAGATCCCTTTCAATCGGGTTTCAGGCGCAGCTACAGTATGGAAACTGCTTTGGTCACCCTGATGGATGATATCTGGCGAGCCCGGGATGGAGGTCATTCCTCCATCCTGGTGTTACTTGACCTCTCAGCGGCTTTCGATACCATTGACTATGGTATCCTTCTGCGCCAACTCGGCAAGGTGGGAGTGGGAGGCACCGTTTTACGGTGAGGGTTAATGGAGTGTTCAAGTGATTGGATACCAACAGAATGGTGTGCATGATCCAGCTGTATAATAATTATCTGTGTTTTCTATCATAAGTATGTCTGTAAAAGTAAAGTACTCTGATTTAGGGTACCAAGTATCAAGACAGAAAAGTACTTCTATCCCCTTCCCCTTAATATGCCATTTCCCTAACCCTTGACGTGCCCCCTAATGTGTTATTTGGCAAGCCAGGGCTCATCCTTTGAAGAAAGGAACTATTTGTAATTGACTCATGATTAAATTTCAAGATTGATAGGAATCATGAACCTATCAATGTGCACACTCTTTTCAGTCAGCCAGCCAGTAAGAACATCCTCCAATCCAGATTCCATCTTCTGAACTACCATAATAACAAGATTTCTCTCAAAAAATACTGACCAAAAAGGAAATAAATAGCTAGCACATTTCTCAATCCATCATAAAGCCGTTCAGAGTCCTTTGGAGTTGGGCGGCATATAAATTTAATAAAATAAATAAATAAATAAAATAAACAAATAATTGTTTTTGGAATCTGCTGAAATAAAGAGCTATTTAATAAGAGAATATGTTTAAAAAACATATTGTAAACGGAAGTATTGATATTATTATAAGTGATACCATGTTAGCAAATTTGCAACCAGTCACTTTTTCCAGTATCTGGGACAGTGGTTGTTTTTTGCTGCAGCAACTGGCTTGGGGAAGTGAATCCAGGACACGAACTTTTAAATGGGTTGAAGATGGTTATGGGTGATTTGAACCAAGGTATTAGATGAAGCAAAGGATTCTGCCAATGGGAAAACAGACCTCCCACCAAGTCTTCAGAGCCAGTGAGATTAAAATTAAAACAATTTAACTGATAAACTAAATAAATTAGAAAGGAACTGTCAATAGCATGAAATTAAACAAATCCAGATCACAAATTTTGGTGCAAAATATTGATGTAGAACGTCCTGGGTCAAACAGAAAATACATCAGATTGCTATCATTGTAGCTCTACTGTTTTGGCTAAACTGATGGCCACATCTAAGTGCCTTTCTGTACTGTTCTGGTCCTTTTTCATTTAATAGTGACATTGTTCTATATTAAATTTAAGTAGAGAAAAGCAATTTGGTGAGAGCTATTGTTTTTTTATGAGGCAGAAACTGTTGTCAGTCTTCTGAAAATCATTGAAGATATATCAGCAGATACTGAACTGAATTCAGTCAGTTTCTGAATCACTCACTGAACAGGATAGTGTTTGAATCCATTAGTTCTACAACCTGCCAGATTCAAAAATAGGAAAAGGACTTATCCATATTGAAGAACTACTGCAGTTGATTGGCATCAGGAACTGTATGGCAGACTGGAGAAGGTAAACATCATTTGCCATCCAGTCATGTGACATCCCAGACATACAAACTATACATGTGACTGAAAGCTTAAGTCTGGAGAGAGAGAGAGAAAACAAATACAGAGGATTTATAGACACAGAAACTTTCACAGGGAGAGAAGTATAAATGGACTAAGAAGGTGCCAGGAAATTGGGGGAATTGGGGAGGGACAGGAAGAAACAGAATAGAATAGAATAGAATAGAATAGAATAGAATAGAATAGAATAGAATAGAATAGAATAGAATAGAATAGAATAGAATAGAATAGAAAACAGAATTGGAAGGGACCTTGGAGGTCTTTTAGCCCAACCCCCTGCTTAGGCAGGAAACCCTACACCACTTCAGACAAATGGTTATCCAACATCTTCTTAAAAACTTCCAGTGTTGGAGGATTCACAACTTCTGGAGGCAAGTTGTTCCACGGATTAAGTGTTCTAACTGTCAGGAAATTTCTCCTTAGTTCTAAGTTGCTTCTCTCCTTGATTAGTTTCCACCCATTGCTTCTAGTTCTACCCTCAGGTGCTTTGGAGAATAGTTTGACTCCCTCTTCTTTGTGGCAACCCCTGAGATATTGGAACACTGCTATCATGTCTCCCCTAGAAAGAATATGGCTAACAAGCAAAGAGGGAATTACAGGGTTTCAGTTGCTTAAGAAACACTAGTTCAAGATGATTCAAGACCAAGGAAGAATTCAGCATTAAGGATTGCTAGATAGGGATGATAATGCAGTGTGGGATCTGTCTCATCTGCATTGATATCTGGAGCCACGGTGGCGCAGTGGTTAGAGTGCAGTACTTCAGGCTACTTCTGCTAACTGCCGACTGATTGCAATTTGGCAGTTCAAATCTCACCAGGCTCAAGGTTGACTCAGCCTTCCATCCTTCTGAGGTGTGTAAAATGAGGACCCAAATTGTTGGGGGCAATATGCTGACTCTGTAAACTGCTTAGAGAGGGCTGTAAAGCATTGTAAAGTGGTATATAAGTGCTATTGCTATAGGATCTGAAGACCCAAGAAAAAAGATCCAGGTTTTGCTAGCCATGAGATAATTTACCAGGAACCATTGATTAACTCTTTGTGGAATTTAGTCGCAGCTACTATTTGTCATATGCAAAATGCAAAATGTCTTTTTGCATTTTCTCAAAGGCATCACTATTGCCAGCAGGCAGATAGTTAATCTGAGACTTTTAGAGCAATCAAGCTATCAAGAAAATGTCTATATTCCAATCTCCTTTGCAAGAAAAACACTGCAGATAAGCAAAGAGGAAGCACCGTGGGTCTGTTTGTAGGCTTTGGCTGAATTCTACTTGCTTAAGTATCTGAATGGATGTCAATATTGTAAAGAATCTGATGTCTTTCTACTCATGTTGTGCTAACAATAAAGGAAAAGGTGATATGGTACCAAGAAGGCTCTTGTGTCATGTATTCTGTTTGATCAATCTTGAGATCTTACAACTGCCATGCCTAACTGGGATTGAAAGCTGATCTGATATTAAATGTGTATTTGTACTTAAACATGCATGTAGCATCATTTTGAGGGCACTTCCACATCACTCCCTGATGGTGTCAAATAAAGCCACCAAAATAAAACTGTCAAATTATCTTGTGGAGGTGTTTGACTTCAGAACATGGAGGCTTAACCCTACAGGTACAGAAAGCAGCCAAGAAATGCACGTACAGTAAGTGTTCCCACCATGAGCCGTGATGGTGCAGTGGTTAGAATGCAGTACTGCAGACTACTTCTGCTGACCGCCGGCTGCCTGCAATTCGGCAGTTCGATCCTGACCAGCTCAAGGTTGACTCAGCCTTCCATCCTTCCGAGGTCGGACCCAGATTGTTGGGGGAAATATGCTGACTCTGTAAACCACTTAGAGAGGGCTGTAAAGCACTGTGAAGCGGTATATAAGTCTAAGTGCTATTGCTGTTGGGAAATCAGCAAAGGCAGGTAAGGAAATGCCTGTCCAGAAATTTAGCAGAGCTGTAGCACTTCAAGGAGAAGGAGCCGGTGTGCTGCAATTTCACACTTTACAGCAAAGAGTCATTACACCAGTGGTTCCCAACCTGTGGTACGTGTACCACTAGTGGTACGCGAGGGCCTTCCAGGTGGTACGCGAACACTTTCGGGGTCATGAACAATTTTTAGTTAGTTATTTTTTACTTCACAAAAATGTTTACTGCCTAACACAAGATAATCTGGCAACGATTTGCAACTGTTGCCACACGCCACCCACCTGGTCCCAGCGGCCCGAGAATCCAGTTGCTGGATGCTCGGGGCAAAAAAAGGAACGGTACAATTATGGAAATAAAGTGAATTTAGTTTCTCTGGAACCAGGTGGTACGCGGCGACTGTACGGGACCTCCAAGTGGTACTCGATCACAAAAAGGTTGGGAACCACTGCATTACACCATTCTTTCACCATCCTGAGAATGAGCAAGTTCAGAGATGACTCCACATTGTCACCAAGACTATCAGAAAACATCCTGGTTCTTATCTTTGGTCACATATTCTTTTAAATGCTATTAGCCGTAGCTAGAGGGTAGCAGATAATTAATGGGTTACAGCCAGGATGGAAGGGGAATTCACTGTTTTCATCAGAAGAAATACTGCCTTTTGAAGTTATCTTTGCTTTGGGCTATAATAATAAATTCCATATGCATTTCAAATCATTGAGATGGGAGAAAAAAGAGTTTTGCATCTCTATGGCAACAAACTGTGAACCGTATATAAACTATCTCCATTGATAGAAATTGTATCTTTCTAGCATAATTTTGGTATTTTTTTTTACAATCATCTTATACATACATTTTAAATATTGCTTGGTAAGGAAAAAGAAGGAATGTTAAATTTTATAACAATCCAGTCCCATAGATTCTCAATGGTGCACATAATGTTCAAAGCCTTTTCAAAAGCAATTATTTGGTTTAAATGAAGAATCCTAATTTTGCCCTCACACCCATCCTTTTCAATGCTCTTACATTACATGCTTTGTAGTTTGCAGTCTCAGAGCTGCACAGCATTCAGTGCTGTTTTTTGTGAATTTAGAGTAACAAAGAAATGTTTTTAATGGCCAAATCAGCCATATGACACAATGTGCGTATGCTTTTCCTGTAGAGCAGTTAGTCATTTTGGACAACGAAGTAATCTTGAGATAAACCTTCATCCACAAAACAAGGGCTGTCCCCATAGTAGTGAAGGTGATCAGAACCAGTGAAGATGATCAAAGAACAGCTGATGATAGAGAAACATGACCAACATCAGCAGTTAAAACTATGACCACCAAGTACTGTTAAGGCTAGTACCAATTGATCAACATTCTTTTTTCTTTTTCTTTTTCTTTTTTTCTTTTTAAAAAACATTTTACATCAGGGGTTTCTTGGCTGGATCGTCCTTGGATATTCCTTTACTTTGTTTTCTTCAAAAAGATACCCTTTTCTACAGTGTTAGCAATATGGGTCCATGGAAAAGAATGCAAAATTTGTAAGTGGCGATATCTTTCATTCAGATTAACCAAACCCACAGAGAGGAATGGGTTAAGCTATTTTCCAAGGCACCTGAAGGCCAGACAAGGAATAATGGATGGAAACTAAAGGAGACATTCAACCTGGAAATAAGGAGAAATTTTCTGACAGTGAGAACAAGCAACCAATGGGACAGCTTGCCTTCGAGAATTGTGGGAGCTTCATCACTGGAGACTTTCAAGAAGAGATTGGACTGCCATTTGTCAGAAATAGTGTAGGGTCTGCTGCTTGGGCAGGGGAGTTGGACTAGATGACCTACAAGGTCTCTTCCAACTCTGTTACTCTGTTACAAACCCATATAAGGATGTGCAAAATTTCCACTTCTCCAGAATTCTTCATCAGATATTGGGAAGGGAAGAAAAGCCATCACACGAAGCTAGATGTTTTTAAGACTTGAGGCTTGTAAATCCAAGTCAATCTCTAGACAAAGTTTGTGGAATGATTTTTAAAATCATTAAACAATGATTTTTAAAATAATTGTTTAATTATTTTAAACAATGCTTTACCCTAGTCTGATATCTGACCACTATGTTGTAAGAACAGGAGCTACAAAATGAGGCAAGCATGCATTCCCTCCTACGGGATACAGACCATGTGAAAGCATCTACATCATGTCATCATCATTGCATATAGCAGAGCAATCGTAAAAGTTTGTGCTTCATCCTCCGCATAAGATAAATACACCAGCAGTGGGTTGCTCCCAGTTCGGCCCGGTTCTAAGAACCAGTAGTGCCGGCGGCGGGAGGCTCCGCCCACCCGCCTAGGATGCTTCTGCACATGCGCAGAAGCATCGCACACACGCGCGCACAAACTGGTAGTAAAGGGTTTTAGAACCCACTACTGAAATACACCCCCAATAGACAGAATCGTGCACAAGATCCCATCCTCATCAGAACTGCTTCAACAGATCCAGTCCATCAACCCATCCATTGCACGTTCTGCTAGCACTGATATAGATAAGATGATATCATAGGAGTCTTTAACTTACTTAATTTGTTTGTAGGATTAGGAGGGAAATAAAAGACATTATTATTCAGAAGATCCTGTCAGACGTAAGGAAGAACCAGGAAAGATGCAATGTTTCAGAACAGTTTCAATGAACAAAGCATCTTCTAGGCTTAGGGTTTTGTTTAAAAGGACTACCGTATTTTTCGGAGTATAAGATGCACCTTTTTACCCCCAAAAAGAGGGTGAAAACTTGGGTGCATCTTATACACCGAATGCAGCCCCACCCACCCAGCCACCCCCACCCTTTGGCCTCTGTCTTCCAGCAATTTACCTGCTTGCAGGAAAGAGGGAAGAGCTCTGTAAAGAGCTTGCAGGAAAGAGGGAAGAGCAAATCAGTAGCAGTTTCCCGATCTACAGCTGATTAGGTTTGCCACGTGGGAAAATGAAAGTGAAACTAAATACAAAGAGGCAAATAGCTGGGAGAGACATGCAGATTTTTATTTTTTGCTGAACTGGATGGAAGGGGGTAAGTGAATAACTATAAATGTCTGTAGAATGTTCAAATTATTAGACTTATTTTTTAAAGACTGCTTTATTATTGTTCTAGAGCCAGGGGTCTCCAACCTTGGCAACTTTAAGACTTGTGGACTTCAACTCCCAGAATTCAACAGCCAGCTTTGTTAGCTTTGCTGGCTGTGGAATTCTGGGCGTTGAAGTCCACAAGTCTTAAAGTTGCCAAGGTTGGAGATCCCTGTAAATCTAGGCAACTTAACAAAATAAAGAAGCTTTTTAAAATAAATGCTTGCTCTGAAGAGGCCCAATGCTATTGTATCTTCTTTTAAATAATAGAGAATAATGTATACTTCCAGAAATTTTAATTAATTTTAACAGCTCTGTACAAGTATAGTATGAAATGTAACAGTGTCCTGTTTAGTATTAGAGTTTAGTTACCTTGGAGTAGATCTATTTAAATAATTGGGAGGAGTTAGTGTGACTACATTTAAGAAAACTTTCTGGCATAATGTACATTTCTCCAATTCTTTGCTATTTAACAGATTAACAGAGTTGGAAGGGACCTTGCAGGTCATCTAGTCCAACCCCCTGCCCAAGCAGGAGACCCTACATTTCTATGGGTCAAGCACACATGCACAGAAATACACAGCAAACAGTGTATATCATCTGTTATGTTTGCTGTTTGCCAAATTGCTTGGAGGCAGAGGCCTTTTTCCCTTGTTTTCCTCCCCCAAAACTAAAGTGCATCTTATACTTCGGTGCGTCTTATACTCCGAAAAATACGGTAAGTTAGCTATTTATTGTTATCATTGTTCCCTCATCTCATGTCAGCTGCTTTGGGCTGTACATTAAAAATGGGTGAGAATTAGATTCAACTTCAAAAGCGGACAACAGAGGATCCTGTGAGTCTGCTTTAAAGCAACCAGATAGCCCAGTGTTGGTGTGCCCAGTCTAATAAGTCAGGGCAAATGTGGCTGAAAGCAGCCCTATCCAATTATTGAGCCATTAAGCTGAACCCAATTCTTCAATCATATTGGCTCACCTTGGAAGAGAAAGCAGAGGTCAGGGAAAGTGCTGAACCCCTGAATGACAATTAGATATGGGTGAGAGCCTATATTCAGTATGATGGCAAGACATTGCATAGAACCACATGGGCTTTTCATAAACTCAGTTCCGCCTTCTTCTCAGTGACAGAGCCCTGTAACAAGTTGAAAGAAAAAAAGTTTCTCGGAAAAAAAATTGGTTGCAGGCTTATCTGTCATAGAAGAACCATAGATCAGTGTCTGCAACACCAGCCATGTCTGCTTTATTAATCAAACTTACCGACAGAAAAACGTTTTACAAATCCAGGAGCCCAGAAAGCTTTTAAATTGCCACCTTCTCCTTTGAGATTTGTAACAACTCATTAATTGCCGACTCCTGATACCTGGAGGCATATTACACACAGCATATGGCCTCAGTGATTTGTTTTTGCCCAAACAGAACCCACCAATATTCAATAATACTCCCATCATATTGCTCTTTCATCTTCACAAATGTGATTTAAAAGAGATTTAAAGGAGGGACAAAGAGAAGTAGACACAACATAAAAGGTATCCTGTACCTTTTATGTATTAATGAGAACATTAATTAGTTCCTTCAACCTAATTGTTTTAGTTACACTAGATTGACTACTGGTAGGTAATATATGATTCTACCAATTTCCTTCTTCAACAGAGCACAAAATTAGACAAGTTGAAGCAAGAGACTAATCAATGTGGAAAATTATTATTTTCAGAAAGAAGCCTGGCACCAGGAGAATTAAATCTGTGTGACATCAAGAAGGAATATTAAACTCATTATCTCAACTAAATCCATTTATATGCCTGACAGTAGAAATCAGGTGATTCATTGTGTCCCTCATGATTTTTCAGGTGGCAGCAAAACAGGCACTGTGTGTTTTGTATGCATAAGCAAGGTATCCATAAAGAGCAGTAGAGAATAAATATAATAACGTTTCAACTCCCTAAAGAGAATGAGGGCTCTATCGCTTTTCTTGAAAGGCTGAGTGAATTAGATATGTTCTTTCAAGTTTTATTCATATATTTGTATAAAACTAATTTAGTGTTGTTTAAAAAAAAGAGGATGAATGACACATGGATGAATTTATATAAATTATGTACTTGTGACAGAATCACCAAAAATGACAGAAATGGTCCACCAAGAACATTCCATCTTCATTCAGCTCAACATGATTATACAAAGGTTTCAAGGTTGATTACGATGGTTTTATTTCCTTTCATCATTTGTTATCTAAGTAATTTATTTAATTTATTCACAATCTTTTAGCACATCCTAGTCTAATTGTTGGCATATTGTTGTCCGTCCCACTGAGCTTGTCTTCTTAAAAATGAATATTGATGCATCTTATTGTGAGTGCTGCTACATTTCAGAGGATTTTTGAGTGGAAAAAAGAGAGAGAGAAACACTTTGTCAAAAATGATAGGAATAAACCTCCATGCCACATCTGTTCTACTTGTAATATTCTACAAGAGGTCATAATTTCTTGTAATAAATCTGCTCTCTAGAAAATATAGTGACCATATTTGCATTGTTATAACACCCACTTTGTCAAATTGTACCCAGTTGAACAACTTATTTCTGAGTTATCTGCTGAGGTGTACCAGTAATGATTGTCACAATTTTCAAATGATCAGAAAACCAACAATAACAAAAAGGGTTCGTATAGCAATAGCTGCAATTAGCCTTTTGCAAAGAAAAGCCTCCAGATGCAAATTCCCACAATCCTTATGCAGTAGTTCAAGTCATTCCTCGGCATCTTGAAAATAATGCTTTTCCAATATTTGGTTTATCCAGCCAAATGCAATACTTTAGCCATGCGTGATAGTTCAACAATCGTTCGATAAATTCCTCCGATTTTTCTGCTTATTTGAAACTAAAAAAAATCTCTAATACTAAATAGTAGATTGCACTCAGCTTGATAGTTCAAATATTGTGCAAGTCTATTTTAAGACATCAGCTCTCAAAGGACAAATTAACATACTATAAAAACAGATACTGCTGTGAATAGAATGACTAGAGAGAATGGAAAGTGACTAAGATCATATAACAAGCTAAGTCAGAATTCTCCAACTCTGTTCACTCAAAAATTCATTGAACATTACAATGTAATAAGGGATGCCTAAATGTTTGCATGCAACTTTATGCAGAAGCCATTAACAGAGTTTTTCAGGACATTGACTTGATTCATATATGTACAGTGCTCACCCTTCAATCTGGTCCATCAATACTTGTCCCTAATCTGAAGTGTAGATCCCACATCTATACATATAGAGAAGACACTGAAACATCACCCCACCCTTATAATCTTTGATACGCCTGCCATTGAATGCCCTAAAACATCTTGCCCCTGTTGCTAAATATACCCACAGCTATCATAACATATGATATCACATCATGTGGGAGTAGATTGTTAAGTATGTTTGGGAAGGTGTTTGGCAGAATGCTGACTGAAAGGGTACAAAAGGTGGCAATGAGCAAAAGTTGGGAAGTGCAGAGTGATTAGTTGCCAGAATGAGATTGTTTAGGGGTGTTTTGTTTTTTGCTTTTCAAAAGGTCATAGAGAAACATTTGAATATGAGGAAGTTTATGAACATTTGTTGATTTTGATAAAGTGTATTAGGAAATGCTTTGCACAAATATTGATTGTTGAATGCACTACATTGTGTCACCATTTGTGAGATCTGTATGAGTATAAATAGAATGCTTAGCAAATTATTCACCACTAAGCAGGGATAAAGTCTAGAATGTGTGATGTTTCTTTGATTGTGCAATGTGTTTATGAATAAATGTATTCTGGAGTGTTGGTTAGGGACAATAATATATTTTTACATGAAGATGATTCCATGTTGTTGATCGACAACCCAACAAAATTATTTGCAGTGGATGTTAGTCAGATTGTATGATGCAACAAGGATTGTGGATCTGAGAATGACCTAGGTTGTTATCCTTGAAAGAGTCACAAAGTTTTAAATAAATGGTGAAAAATTAAAGGGGGAGGGGGAGGAGGGGGAGGAGGGAGGGGATGATGGAGGAGGAGGGGGAGGAGGAGGAGGGGGAGGAGGAGAAGGGAAAAGAAGAAGAAGAAGAAGAAGAAGAAGAAGAAGAAGAAGAAGAAGAAGAAGAAGAAGAAGAAGAAGAAGAAGAAGAAGAATTAGAATTAGAATTAGAATTAGAATTAGAATTAGAATTAGAATTAGAATTAGAATTAGAATTAGAATTAGCTTACATTTAAAGGAAAGCAATTTAAAAAGAAACTAAAACAGCAAAAAAGTATGTGAGTGTCCAGAAAAATAGTGCACCAAACCTTAGTACCTTGGCAAAATAAAAAGATGTTGAAGTGGATGTAGAAATTTTAGGATGTACAAATGCTGGCAGAAGACTTGTAGCCTATTGCAAGAAATATTTGCTGAAAAAAATACAACTGTATAAGAGAGTGCTTTTGCCTACTTTCTTGCATAGAAAATAAGAGCTGGTCATACAGAAAAAATACTGTGTTAACTTTATTGCAGTGTGATTACACTGCTTTTCTAGTAAAAAAAAGATAGGATCAGGAATGAATGATTGCTAAATGAATGTTGATTCAGTGCAAACAAAGAAACCAGTGTGAAATGAATTCTTATTCATACTGGTTTTGGTAATATAGAGAAAATGAATGAGAAATGAATTGCAAAACAAATATATGAAGGAAAACTGAATGGGTTGGGAAGAAGGGAACAAGTCAGGCTGAATGGAGTTGATGAGATCTCAAAAAGAGAGAAATGAGAAGCTGAAATAAAAAATTAGAAATACTGTATGGAAATGGTTAGAGTTAGGTTAGCTTGCAAGGATTTGGAGCAGTATAATGAATAATAATAGTGTAAATCCACCCTAGAATTTATCATAGATTTTGAAAATTTGTGTATTAACTGATGTCTGACATTATGAAGTAAATTTTTAAAAAATCAAAATCAGCGTAAGGCTGTTTAAAACATGGTCTATTAATGTCATGTAAGTAAAAAGCAAGATTTGCGCATCAGGAAGAAGGACTGATCAGGGAGAAGCTAAGTGTTAGCAAGGACAAAATGATCTGGAAAGATAATGTCACCTTCTACCACACAGTAATGATGTCCTGCTTTGGTCAACCTACCTAACATGAACTATATTGACTTCAAGGTGGATCTAGACCGGGGGTGGGCAAACTATGGCTCTTTGAGGACCTGTGGACTTTAACTCCCAGAATTCCTGAGCCAGCCATGCATGCATGGCTGGCTCAGGAATTCTGGGAGTTGAAGTCCACAGGTCCTCAAAGAGCCATAGTTTGCCCACCCCTGGTCTAGACTGATTAAAAAAAACCCATCATCCCAATTTCTCCATTGGCAAAACACAGAGTTGCATTTGGACGATCACTTCAAAACCATGTTGTGTAATCTTCCTATTGTCGAAGATAGGCCTATCCACTTGAAAACCCTGCTAGCCTCAGGTGAACCTGAGCTAGTCACCCTTGGGGGTAGAGCAACAGATGCAGGCTGCTCTACTTTATATCCTTGGATCCCTCACTTTTTGTCTTATTTGTCTGTTTGGGAAGAGAACCCATTTTCTGTAGCCCAATGCAGATATATGTGCTGGCTGGGAACCTTTTAAACTGGACAGTACATATTCTGCAAAAGAATTGATGCCATTCATCACTAGAAAGAACCACATTAGTCCTTTTCTAATGAATTCCTTCTCTACATAAGCGGTTGCTATGCTATAGTTGCCATAGAGATATTGGGTGCTTGCTAAAAGTTGAAGGAAGCCATCTATAGGATGGGGGGGGGGACAGGACAGGAGATGTTGTCAACAAAACTTCTCTAGAAAGATGTGCCTTTGATATCAGTTGGCAAACATAACCTGTTTGCAGCTAAGTAGAGTCTAGAGTAAATTACCTCTCTGTTTTTGAGAATAATGATGAAAAGGTATAGTCTAATGAAATCCCTGAGGGAAGAGGGCACAAAATTTAAAAAAGGATGTGACGTTCATATTAGTCTGATCAAAGCAAGCCTTAAAACAAACATCTTGGAGAAGGGAAAATTTCCAAAAACCAGGATCATATCCATATACGTAGAATGCTTACAAGCAACATCCAATGGTACAATGATGATGGCTTCCAAATCTATAAATAATTCATTCACCACCATTAACAAGCTCCAAGAATATCTGTTTCCCAAATGTAACAGAAGCTGCCTCCTGCTTCATCATGGCATTTTTTAAAAAAAACAAAACAAAACCCAATGTCTAAACACACATGCAGACTGCAATCTAGCTAAGGTTTTACATGTCTATCTTGCCATATTAGCTTGTCAGTCATTGTTTAATTCATCAACTTTAACTTTCCATCACCAATTAGTAATTGAAATTCTTTCAGATCCATATTAACCAAGAAACAATGGATGGAAACTTATCAAAGAGAGATCCAACCTAGAACGAAGGGGAAATTTCCTAACAGTGAGAACAATTAACCAGTGGAACAACTTGCCTTCAGAAGTTGTGGGTGCTCCATCACTAGAAGCTTTTGAGAAGAGGCTGGACAGCCACTTGTCTGGAGTGGTCTCCTGCTGAGCAGGTGAGTGGACTAGAAGATCTCCAAGGTCCCTTCCAACTCTGTTATTCTGTTGCTTCTGTTATCATATTGCCAAAAAAGATTTTTTTAAAGAAAGGGATGGATAATTGTGCAATATTGTTTTACCTCCAAGGAGAATGCAGGAATAGAGAAACAACCTATTTGAACAAGCTTGTTTTCTGTAAGACATGCCTTTTATAATTCTATAAATAAAATTCCCCAAACTCACCATCTTGATCATGCTCAAGGAGCCGAGGTGGCGCAGTGGTTAAATGCAGCTACTGCAGGCTACTCCAGCTGACTGCTAGTTCAGCAGTTCAGCTGTTCAAATCTCACCAGGCTCAAGGTTGACTCAGCCTTCCATCCTTCTGTGGTCGGTAAAATGAGGACCCAGATTGTTGGGGGCAATATGCTGAACTCTGTAAACCGCTTAGAGAGGGCTGTAAAGCACTATGAAGCGGTATATAAGTCTAAGTGCTATTGCTATTGCTATGCTAAATTGGGGATGTTTGACATATATGTTGAAACAATCATGTTTGAACTCTGTCTACATAGTGGGGTATTCAACTGAAAGGAGGAATAACATTTGAGAATAAGTAAAATGAGGAGCTAATCTTGCAAAGCTAAGTATCATTTATGGTTAGTTCTTAGGTAAGAAAGCACTAAGAAATCACAGGGGCACAGATTAAGAGATCAAAAGAAATTCCTGGAACAAGAAAGTAACCACTTCCTATTGTTCCCAGAAAACAATATAAATATGTCCATGAATTAACTAGATATCGACCTCAATTTGAAGGAGACTTTGTCTTTAAGACAGGGGAAAGAAGATACATACTGTAACTCTTACACAATATATTGGAAACCAATTAGCATCATTTTCTGTCTCCTGCAAAATTTTCTCAAAAACATGTTAGACTTGCAGTGGGAGTTTTAACATGGTTTCCAACCTGTTCCACCTTTTAGGACATGAGGCCGGTTAGCTAAAACATTATTTACATATCAAGAAGAAATAAGTATATAAATTGTGGCAACTGAAAAATAAATACACTTCATAGTTACTTCACTGATGTATAAACCTCTCCTAAATTCAAATAGTTCAGACATTCCAATCAGCAAGCTGCAAGTCCTACTAATGGATATTATTCTTTTCACTCAATTACTTTGTTGTTTTTTGTGTGATACTGGGGAAACTGGATTTGGCCTTGAGAATAGCAGAAACACCATTCTGGCAGATGGGGAAAGGGGAACCTTTTATATTAAGAAGCATCATGTTTTCAAGTTGCCTCACCAAGGTCAAAACATTTTCTATTTGCTTTTAAAAAATGGTCATTTCCTCTCTTTTCTGACTGTGCTTGTTCTTGCTACATCAAATTTATTTTGGAGCCTCTGTTGCCTCAAAACTCAGGCACTGAGTTTGACATGGAGTTGGGTAAGAACTTGATCCCTGAATTTGAGAGCAACACTTTTACCTTTGCAAAGGAGCTATTTTCCCCACCTGAAAATCCAAATCACCAAGTAATTCAGGCAAAGCAAAAAATAATAATATTAGGGGTGGGTTGTTAAGTCTTTTTAAGGGTACAGGAACAAATGATACATTGACTTGGTGTATGTGATACATCAGAAAGCAAGTGATTAAACAATAAAAGATGCTGATTACATGCAAGACTTAAACAATAGAAAACATTGATTCCAGATCACATTCCACAAGTGGCAAACGTATGGGTTACATTCTTTTTTCCCAGCTGGGCTTGTATCTTTCTAAAAACTTGAAAGTGTATTGCAAGGACTTTCAGACTATGCTCTCTATTGTTTAGTGCTGAAAAGCCAAGTTCTCTCACACCTAAAGAAATGGCCTTGGCTATGAAAAAAAGTTTTCCTAAAGTTAGAAAAGAGATCTACACTACCATGTTAAAATGCTAATATCACCTTTTAAAATGCTAATAACAAAGTCTAAAATTCCAGATAGCACCTCCAAATATATTACTACGTCCGCTCCATTACCAACATAAAGCATTTTTAATGCCCAATGCCCTGCTGACAATTATTTCATTACACGGCAAACTCCTCAATCTTAACCCTCCTCCTTAGGTCTGTCTTATCAGCTTTCCCATTTCAGCTGCATCTGTATTTTTATCCAAAGTGGACAGCTACAAGCTTGAAACTAAAAGGAAGACAAAATGTAGCTGTAGGAACTCTCAGAATTCATCCACTATAAAATGAGCCCTTGGCCAAGAGAGCCACTTCCTCATGGTGGAATGTCTGTAGCTGCCTAGCAACAGCCAAGAGCATCCAGGACTCAACTGGCATTGATTATAAAGAGTCTGTCAAATATGGTAATCTCTTGACAGGGAAATGGAGGTGGCTTCAATTAACAAACAACTCCGGGCTTGTTGAAAACACAGCATATCCAAAAATAGTCTTTTTCCCAAAGATCAAAAGTACTGTAAAATAATTGCCTTTCAGAGTTCCTTTGCAGTATAGCTCCTTTTTCAACAGTTTATATTCTAACTGTAAATGGGTCCTGAATCCATCTCGAATACCTTCACCATCCTTAGGGCAATTCTAATGATGGCCTCTCTCCTGTCCCTCTACAGCTCTGAAAACACCTTTGAACTGAATTCATTTGGGCATTAAAGTGCATTAAAAGAAAGGGCAGGTTGAGATTTGATAACACAGTTTTCTTTAGTTGGGACAGCATTGAAATATAAGGCCAGAATTCCCAGCCACTGATCACTGATTACAACCCCAGCATTGTTGGAAAGTATAGGGACAACTGTACTTGTAGAACAGGGGTCGGGAACCTTTTTGACTAAGAGAGCCATGAAAGCAAAAAATTTGGAAATTTATTTCAGTGAGAGCCATATAATATATTTTAAAAGTGAATTCAACTAAATGTCAATAGGGACAATGGGATATTGAGAGAATCCCTGTCTTTGTGCTGTTTAATTTGTTGCTGCTGTAGCAGCTTCCTTGCTCCAAAGTGATATTTGTCTTTGAGTTGGTGGTTTCCATCATAGCATTGGTAATGATTCTTTCTTTCTTTCTTTCTTTCTTTCTTTCTTTCTTTCTTTCTTTCTTTCTTTCTTTCTTCTTTCTTTCTTTCTTTCTTTCTTTCTTTCTTTCTTTCTTTCTTTCTTTCTTTCTTTCTTTCTTTCTTTCTTTCTTTCTTTCTCTCTGCAAACCAATCCCCACCGTGGCTCCTTTCTCCCTCGCCCAGCCCTCTTCCAAGACGTCAAGTGCGGGGAACCGCACCAAGCGAGGTAGGTGGGTGGGTTGCTGAAGAAGCCCTGGAGCCCCGCCGCCAACCTGCGTCTCCTGATGGGAAGGAGCCTCTGTCGCTGTCTCTCGCGGGGTTCCAGCCACCCGACTGAGTCCCCGACCGCGGCACCGGCAGGGTTAACGTGCATGGGAGGGAAGGAGAGAGCGCGCTACCGCCGCCGCTGCTACTTTCGCTGCTCCAATATTTCTTTGGTGGGCCTGCGCAG
The DNA here is from genome assembly GCA_023053685.1 of Diadophis punctatus similis. NCBI lineage: Eukaryota > Metazoa > Chordata > Lepidosauria > Squamata > Dipsadidae > Diadophis > Diadophis punctatus. The sequence goes on from JALIGW010000003.1 coordinate 182,427,355, forward strand.
GAGGGACCGCTGAGCAGAGGCACCCGGCGAGCGGGGTGAGAGGCGTGGGGATGCCAGAAGTGGCGGCGGCGGCGACAGGCTCCTGCCCGCGTCTCCCACCCGCCTCTTGCCTTAAGCTGCCGGGCGCCTCTGCTCCATGGTCCCTCCCGCGCGCGCCCACCAAAGAAATATCGGAGTGGTGAAAGCAGCAGTGGCGGCGGTAGCGCTCTCTCTCCTCTCCCATACGCATTAACCCTGCCGGTGCCGCGGTCAGGGACTCAGTAGAGTGGCTGGAGCCCCGCGAGAGACAGCGACAGAGGCTCCTTCCCAGCAGGAGACGCAGGTTGGCGGCGGGGCTCCAGGGCTTCTTCAGCCGCTTGGCTGGAGAACGGCGGGGATGTGGCCATGGCCGTTTTTTAGCTCCCCCCGTCCCGGCTGAACGCCGCCATTTGGGTTATTTTTCCCTCTGTGCATGCGCGCGCATGCACAGAGGGAAAAATAACCCAAATGATTGTGGTCAACCGGGACAGGAAAGCGGTGATTGTGTTCAGCCGGGACGGGAAAGCGGGCAGGAGAAGCTCCGCGCCGCAACCGCCGCCAATTCCATCGGCTATACACCGAAGGACTGGCCCGGGCGAACCGGGAGGATTTCACCCCTGCTGCGAGCCATATGCGATCATCAAAAGAGCCACATCTGGCTCGCGAGCCATAGGTTCCCGACCACTGTTGTAGAAGATCAATGAGAGATTATCTCCCCATTGACTCGAAAGTTCCAACAATCCTTTTCCCTCTTTAAATTAAGCAAATGTAGTTGCAGAATGGCAGATGTAATTCCAGCATATGATTTGGTGCTGTGTTCATGTGAGGTGTCTGACCCCAAGACACTGTTCCCTCTAAACTGCGCGGCCGCGTGGCCGCGCACATAATGAGAGAACGCCGCGCGGAAGTTTCTAACTTCCTCGCGGCATTTTCTAATGGCAGAGGCTGCGTGCCTGTGCGGCCGCGCATATGAAAAGAGAACGCCGCACGGCAGTTTTTAACTGCCACGCGCCATTTTCTAATTTTACAGGGAACATTGCCCCAAGGTGGAGAAAATATTATAGCCCAGTTTGGTAGATTAGAGAATGTTCAGCCTAAACCAGTGTTTTTCAAACTTAGCAACATTAAGATTTGTGGACTTCAACTCCCAGAATTCCCCAGCCACATGGGTTTCAGATGTAGGAAGTTAGCACCCACCTCTCTCCTAGAAAAAATGAAATATGCTAGGAAATATTAAAAAGGCAGAATATTATTCTATATATCCCAGGAAACATGCTTTTAGGCAGAAAGAAGACTCACTCTTAGTAGCCCCCACTTTTGTCAATGGCCCATTAAGGACTGGGCCCAGCTCACTCATTCCCCCCACCTTTGTCAATGGGCAATCTATTCTACATAACAAGCATCTACAGGAAGAACCATATTAGGAATTGCCCAAAGCCCTTTCATTACACTACATGGGACCTGAGAAGATTACATCAGCCAAGCCTGGGACTCAGGACAGCCCACAAGAGTTGCCCCAGCATGTCCCTTGGAGTCTGACAGCCAATGGGATACATTTCTGTACAGGAACAGGAAACTCTTAAGGTGGGGCCTAAGAGAGAGCATAAAAACAAGGAACTCTCAGCATCTCGCCCCTTTTCTCTGGACCCAACATCTGGAAGCATGTGATCCACCTTTTCAGTTCAGGAGCTCCTGCCATGTGCTCCTGTCCACCATTAAACCTTCTTTCCAAGCAACTTCCATGAATCCAGTGTCTTTTTCCCCACTTGAAACTGAACCCAGAAGGATATTACTTCCAACACAGACTTGCAAGATTGATGTTAGATCTATGGGGAAGTCCAGACAAGAAGCACACCCACAAGTCCTAACTCTAATTTTATTATAAGGTTACATTAATATAATCTCCCAGTCCCTCACTTTTACTCTCCAGCAAACTAGGGAAAGTCCCTTCAGAGATGCTTTCACCATTCCTCCTCCTTCGTACTCAAATTCGGTTTATCAGACCATTATCTAGCCTGTATTGCTTCCTCTTCTCCAAAGCCATTCCTACAAACCATTACAGATTGTAAAAGTAAAAAAAAATGATGCCTGTTATGATGAGTGATCTGGCACTCATGTAGGTGCACACATGTACAATATTTTATGTAATAATATCAAATATCAACATGTTTTATTAGTGTACAGATAGTTTTTGAGTTATAACCAGTCACACAGCTAGTCTAAAGTGTCTAAAAAATACAAAATTGCCCTGTGGAGAGATGGAGTTGTACTTTATGCCCACAAACAAATCTCTAGTAATGCCACATTTCTTTAAAAAAAAAAACAGTTGGGCCAACCAGGTTTTGAGACTAGGACAACTTTTGATAAGTTCCCCCTATGGAGATTATATATATTTTAATGAATAATGAACATGATAGCATTAAGTTTCAGGAGCCACGAACTCCCACGAACTCAAGCAGCTGTTTCATAAGCTTTCAGTCATCAGCAAAACTTCATCCTAAAAAATGGACAAGGAGAAAATTCTGTGCGATATACAGGAAATACCTTCATTTGGTGCGACTAAAATTATTTCCAAGTGAGCATCTGCAAATGACTTTTCCAGATGCACTTTCTCTGCTAGCTAATGAGCCCTGTCTCCAAGTGTGAATTCTAACCGAATGCTCTCTCCATCCCCAAGGAATTTGTTTTATATCAGCTCCACCATCAATACTCCTTAAGGCTAAAAAACTTCCGTCATTTATATTCATATAAATTAATAAACGGGATGTTTTGATTTACTACTAATCACAGTTAACTTAAAATGTAATTTCTTCCCCCAACTGTCCAGGGTTCAGTCCTTTCCCTACTTCAATGACTAATCAGTTATTTCCAATCAAACTAAATATCAATAATTAAATGTAAGGTTTTTAAGCCATCACACACACAAAAACCCTCAACCTGAATTGACAGTTAATAAATCTTTCTGTGCTACTTGACTGACCTAGAAATGTTGATGCTTCATCTTTTACTTATGGCCTGACATATAAACTATCCCAAGGAACAATTTTAACTAGTATAACTTTTTTTTTGGTTCAGAACAGTCCTCTTTCCTGAAGGGTTTATATTGCAATTGGCATCTTCCCTAGTTAACATCTGAAAGCTGTGGAAAAATATTGCTTCTTAATGATGGAGTTGAAGAAGCTGACTACCATACTGTAGTCAGTTGGTCCTTCCAACTGACATATCTTGCTAAGTCATTGTGGGTAATAGATTGTTCCACAGACAGTTGAAACAGTTCCCCAACGCACCTGATTCCTTTTCTTTTCCCTAAACATCAACAACTTTTTCCAAGTTTGGGTTTTTTTTAGGCGCCACTATAAAGTTTGACCCTGAAGTTTCTTCGCCATTTATCTTACCCCTTCTTCTCGATGGCTGGATTGGCTTATCATTGTGTATGAACCTAATCATTGAGAATATCCAACTAACCATGTGGATTGCTGATGGTGATAACCAAAATCTCAACTACTTTGCTCTTTATGTCAGGAACGGAGGAATTTGTGGCTCTATGAGTTTAGCTAGACTCTGATTCCATCACTCACTCAGTATGTTAACTTAAGTTGATTGGAATTGAGTTCCTAAACTTTCTAGATGACCACAAGTTCTCCAATCCTGTCAAAGCAACACTGAAATGCCATGGCCACCCAATGCAATATTATGGTTGATTAGGATTCAGCTAGGAAGGTCAACAATAAGTAAATATAAGTCAGGCATTATCTCTCACATTAATCTATCTGACTGGGTTGTTTGGAGGGTAAAATAATGGCAGATAAAAATGTATAATGTCCCATGACCAATGGGAAAATTTAACAAACATTTAAGTATAGCAGTCAGCTGAATAAATTTCAACATTTGAAGATGGACTGTATGAACCTGACAGCTGAATCATTAGATTCATGGACAAAACATTCCCCAGGGAAGGTTCAGGAATCTGAAAATATGCAACTATTCCAAGACTTTTTGTGCTAAATGGCAGATGTTTAAAAGAACATCTTTTGTGTTGTGTTGTGATGCTATTTTTATCTCCGAGAATCTTTAAACCACTTACTTACCTAAATTGGGTTTTTTGTGTTACTTTGAAAAGGCAGAGCAGACTCTTAATGAATCAGATCCTTCATTAAGTTTCTAGTCCAGCTGTACTATTTGTTAGCTCACTCCTGCCACTTAAATTAAATGTTTTTCCCCTTTCCCTACCAAAACATTCCACTAGTCCATGGTATTTTAATTAGATCTATCTTACACATCTAATTAATATTTTGTGTCACCACCACCAGCCCACCTCCAAAATAAGTGCAGGTTTCGATATTTCACTATGTATTTGTGTATTTCTTATATTTACAAATTACTTCTTAGCCTTTGTTCCAAAAATCAATGTTTTCTAACTGGTAAATAGTTTAAATACCATTGGCTAGCTATACAATCCATAGCAATAACATGAACTGATCTCAAAACAGTATGTTATATATATATATATATATATATATATATATATATATATATATATATATATATATATATATATATATATATATATATATATATATATATATATATATATATATATATATGTTTTACTAATGAAGATAATTTGCTTTTTTTCTTTTTTCTTTTTAATGTTTTTGTAAAACAATGAAAATAAGTAGCGATATAGAGATACAATGATACGTTAGACTGCTTAATGAAGAATAACCATATTTTTATGTGATTTGTCGAGTTTTTCTTTTGGGGTTTGTTAGGTTTGTATTGTTTGTTTTTTAAAGATTTGTATTTATACCTATAGATATATGTATGTATATGTTTTGTCTTTTATGTTTTATGTATTTTAAAATTACTTAATAAAAACTATTTTTTTTAAAAAAATGAGATCTCTTCATGATTTCTGGATTTCTGAACATCCAACATCTGTGCCAAAACATTAGTCATTCCATTCTTGCATTCAGTTTCATGCATCAGTGGACTTCATATCAGCAGAGCAGATCCTAACAGCTTAGTGCAGAGGTCTTCAAACTTGGCAACTTTAAGACTTGTGGACTTCAACTCCCAGAATTCTCCAGCCAACATAGCTGGCTGGAGAATTCTAGGACAGTGATGGCGAACCTATGGCATGCGTGCCACAGGTGGCACGCGGAGCCATATCTGCCGGCACGCGAGCCATTGCCCTAGCTCAACTCCAGCATGCATGTGCGTGCCGGCCAGCTGATTTTTGGCTCATGTGGAGGCTCTGTGAGGGCATTTTAGGTTTCCAGAGGGCCTCCGAGGGGGTGTTTTTGCCCTCCCCAGGCTCCAGGGAAGCCTCTGGAGGGCGAAAAACGGGCCTACCAGGCCCATCAGAAGTCGGGAAATGGGCCAATTCCGGCTCCAGAGGGCCCCTGTGGGGGCGGGAGAAACCATTTTCACCCTTCCCAGGCATTGAATTATGGGTGTGGGCACTCACACGTGCGTGACAGCGCGCGCACAAGTGTTTCCGGCACCCGAGGGAAAAAAGGTTCGCCATCACTGTTCTAGGAGTTTAAGTCCACAAGTCTTAAAGTTACCAAGTTTGGGGACCTCTGGCTTAGTGGGAACTTAATTGGATGAATACATTGAGTATCCTGTAGGTCTGTACCAACTACATGCAGACATATTAAGTTCACGTATTGTGCTAAACTCTCGTTGTATCATACTATATAAATGCCTTACAAATACAACATTCTATTTACAGATGATGACAAATTTTACACATGGGGCTTAGAACAGATTAGTATGAGTAGTTCTGTACAGGTAGGTCCTCGTCTTACAATAGTTCATTTAGTGACCGTTCAAAATGACAAAGGCATTGAAAAAAGTGACCTGTGACCGTTTCTCACACTTACGACCATTGTGGCGTCCCCTGAAGTCATCAAAATTTAGACACTTGGCAACTGGTTCATATCTGTGACAGTTGCAGCGTCCTAAGGTCATGTGATCACCTTTTGCAACCTTCTGACAAGCAAAGTCAATGGACAGCCAGATTCACTTAACAACTGTGTCACTAATGTAACAATTGCAGTGAAAGATCTTAAAATGGGGCAAAATTCACTTAACAAATGTCTCGTTTAACAACAGAAATTTTTTGCTCAATTGTGGTCGTAAGTCAAGGATTACCTGCAATACAGTATTCAGTTTCACATATCACACTAAGCCAAGATGCAGTTTGAGTTTTGACTTAATGTGATTTCTGAGCCTAATGGTGTATAATCTATGATTTCTGGCTTCCCAAAATGGGTGAACTCCATCACTGTATATAATAAGCCACAGAATAAATCACGTGCTGGTGTGATATTTAAGCCCAACCACAGCAGGACCTGCAAAATGAGAGCAATAGCTTTCTTCCGTTCAATATTCAACTTGATTGTTGTGGCCCGCCAGCAGCCCGTGCAGCTTGTAGCTGATTCCGACAGCGCAGAGGCTGATGTGGTGATGCACCAGCGGCCTGTGCAGCTGGCACCCAAGTCAGACAGTGAGGAGATTGGAGAGGATTCGGTGCCAGAGACAGAGATTCAGCCAGGGCCTTCAGACCTCCAGAAGCTCCCATCAGTGACGAGGAAGAAGAGGAGCCTATCAATGCACGGGCACGCAGAGCTGCCAAAAGGCAGGAATGGTTCCTCAGGAGGAGGTCTCCTTGGGAGTAAGGCTTGGGGCTAATTGGCCACTCCCCTAGCCTATTTAAGGGATGATGATGAAGGAACCAATTTGCAGGAAACAACGTAGTTCATATTCCTTCGTGTCTTGACTCCAGAAACGTCTGATTGGCTCTTGTTCTCTTTCTTGGCATTTTTCCTGCAAATTGCTTCTGGGCAGTTTGCCAACCACCATAAGATCGCTGTTATCTACAAGACTGTTTACTCAGAATTGAGTTATTATTTCGTGGGCTCGTGCTGGCTGTTAATGAAGTTAAATTAACAGCCGGTGTTCAGAAAAGACTGCTTTAAACTGTATTTGTGTTTGTCGACTAAGAAAGCTCATTAGTAGTCTTTAATTAGTAAACTAAGGTTTGTACAGACTTTGTGTGTGCTGTGTTCTTTGTGGTCCGTAGCTGGGGCAGAACATTGATGCTTCTGTGATAACCTCTGGCAGAGCATGAAGAGAGCATTCCCCTGATGTTTTTGCTGTTCTCCTCTGCTCTCAGAAATTGCATGTGACCATCGCAGGGCACAGCCATTAATAACCTTCATGAATTCATGATTTCTCAACTCAGGCCAAATTCATACAATACCTGAATCCACAAAAACACTTACCGGTAATGCTAAAATATGGTTTACTGTGTTCAGGGGTGGGTTCTGGCTTACCTCGCTGCCGGTTCACTTCCTGACGCACCATGCGGGCACGCATGCACAGTGCTAAAAACTCAGCTTCTGCGCATGCGCAGAAGCAAAAACCAAGATGGCCTATGGCGCCGCCGAGAGCACCGGTTCGGGGGCGTGTCCAGCCAGCCATCGCTGCTGGTTCGGCGAGCGGGGGGAAATACCTGCTACCAGTTCTATAGAACCTGTCCGAACCGGCAGGAACCCACCTCTGACTGTGTTCTATGAATCTAGATATTATTAATTGTTAAGAGTGCTTTATGGCTTTGTATATTGCATGAACCATGCGAAATACAGCTTATTTAACAATGGCTAAAGTGGGCATAGCACAGTGCTTGAAATGTTGTGAAAATACAGTCTGCAGGTTAAACGCCTGGCATAAAGTTGTCTTTTTTTTTCAGCATGGCTAGGGAAACTTTGGGATCGATGGCACCACTCAGAATAGTGGATCTACTAAGATGCCCTCATACAGCTCAGTTTTCCTTTCTGCTTTTCTGGCTCATTTTCAAACAGGGGCTGAAACTGTGGGACCCACATTGAAAGCCACAGTTTCCCAGAACAAGAAAGCTACTTAGTTGCCTCTGCCTCCTAGCACCAACTTTGAGAAGCAGAAAGTGAGATGTCCATTATGCCATGGAAAAGAAGAAAAAGAAACTCCAGATTTAAACTGCAGAAAGTGACTTAAAGTGACTTCTTCCAAGTCCGTAACACTGTTCCCTCTAAGCTGTGCTGCCGCGCAGCCGTGCACGTAACGAGAGAACGCCGCGTGGAAGTTTCTAACTTCCACACTGCATTTTCTAATGGCAGAGGCTGCGCGCCTGCGTGGCCGCGCACATAAAAAGAGAATGCCCCGTGGCAGTTTCTAACTGCAGCGCGCCGTTTTCTGATGTTACAAGGAACATTTGTCCGTAATATAGATTTCTCCTCCACACCCCAGCCATGTTGTGTTGTGTGTCTGTGTAACTTCTGCTGAAATTTGAGTCCAATGAGAACTTGAAAACAACCACTTGCTGGTTTTCTTGGTGAGCCCCAGAGGCATTCTTGGATACAAGGAGGGCATAAGAGATTTGGGCTTGGCTTGGCATTGTAGCATGCCAAATTTTAATACTAAAAAATAGGCAATAAATTAAAAACAATAAATACAAGGTGCAAAGAGGCTGGTTAGTAGCAGGCAAAATGCACATAGACACCAGAATGCAAAGCAGCAACTATGGCTTTTGTCTCTACAGTTCCAGGTCAGCTGACTATGTTTTTTCCAGCCAAAATAGTGAAGTCAGCTCTTTACATTTGTTCCTTTTCTGGCCAATGAATAGCTGTATTGGATTCCCTCTTGAAATGCAGGAGTCTCCCCAGGCCTTCTGTGTTAGGAAGAGAATTACTCTCCTCAGAGGCGATGGATCGGGCTTCCCTTTTGAAGACATTGTTACTTAGAAAATAAACCGCGAGATTCAAATACTAATAAACAAAATATTTATTTCAGTAGAAAAATAATAAAGAATTCTTATTAGGACTACATTGTATCGGCTAAGAAAATAAAACAGTTCTACCTTCGGTAGAGATGGCGATGAGAAAAGGAAAAGGAGTTGACCTCAGGAATGTACACATGCGTACTAGAATATATCATACGTCAGCTTGACCATAGATACAAGAACAGTATAAAACACAGAGATGCACAAACTGACAATATTCACATCGTGACACCCCTTCTTTGTCAGTTGGGCTAATATAATGTGTCACTCAACACACAGTAAATATCTGAGGTAATCATGCTGAGCAATAGGTAATGGTTTGTTCAGAATGTCAGCTATCTGATATTTTGTTGGCACATATTCTAACTTTATGAGACCTTGTCTTACTGACTCTCTAACATTCTTGTAACGTATGTCAATGTGTCTGGACCTTGAACCTGTGAAGTGAGTCCTGGAAATGTAAACTACTGATTGATTGTCTTCCATCACGGTGATCGGTTTTTCGGGCTTCGTCCAGATATCTGTAACTAAGGCATCGAACCAGGTTAAAAAGTTACATGCATCAGACACACATGCATACTCTGCTTCAGTTGATGAGCAGGAAATAAAACTTTGTTTTCTTACGTTCCAGTAAACTGGACATCCATTCAGGAACACTATGTAACCTGATGTGCTTTTTCTTGATTCTTTATCACTTGCCCAATCTGCATCTGTATAACAATACATGTCAGCAAAATCTATATGTTCTGGTTCTAGCTTCAATTTGAATTGTTTTGTGTGTTTCAAGTATCTCAGTAACTTCTTAATACATGACCAGTGAAACTCTGTTGCTTTGCCTACATGTCTTGAAAGTAAATTAACACTAAGTGCTATGTCTGGTCTAGTCCATCCACTAATGTAAAGTAGTGAACCAATTACTGAACGATAAAGTGTTTGATCCTTGAACTCAGGACTATATGTATCTTTCAAATTGTGAAAATCAGTTTGCATAGGTGTTTGTGTAGGCGTTGCATCTGTCATGTTGCATTGATGCAAAAGTTGATCTATCTTAGCTTCTTGTGAAAGACTAAACCCCTTCTGTGTCTTTTCAATGTGAACTCCTAAATATTCATTGATGTGTCCTAATGATTTCAATGTGAAGTATTTCTGCAAACCTTTAACAAAATTCTCACTCATGCGTATGTTTGGACCAATGTAAACAATGTCATCAACATAAACAAGAACAATTTCATTAATATTTCCATACCTTTTTGTGAACACGCATTCATCAGTGTCGGACTTAATAAAGCCCATTAAATTTAGTTTGTCTTTTAGACATGTGTACCACATCAGACCTGATTGTTTCAGACCATAGAGACTTTTGTTTAGGAACCAGGTGTCCCCTTCTCGGTCCCGGAAGCCGGGAGCGGACCTGACGTAGATTTCTTCATCTAGATCAGCATGTAGATAAGCTGTTTCAACATCAAATTGGAAAACTTCAAGTCCAAGTATAGAAGCAGTGGTTAGAGCAATTTTCACACTTTCAGTTCGCACTGTAGGTGAGTAAGTGTTTGTGTAATCTTCAGGATAGCTTTGTGCGAAACCTTGTGCGACAAGTCTTGCTTTGTATAATAATTCACCATCTGGCTTTTGTTTGATTTTGTAGACCCATCTTGTGCCAATGACTTTTTTTGTGTGTTGGAGGTGTTGCAGATGTGTATACTTTGAGTTTCTGCAAACTATCCATCTCAACTTGCATGGCTTCATACCATTTATGTTGTTCATCTTCAGAAAGATATTTAATTTGTGAAAAGTTCTCCGGTGGGAGTGTAACATTACAGATCAATGGCGATGGTGTGTTTGTCAATTGCATTGTGTATCTCTTTGGTGGAATACCTTTTGTAGTTCTCTTGGAACGTCTCGGGACGATTGTCCAGTCGTCTTTCTTGTTGTTCACATCTCCATCAGCGTCGCTAGCTTCAGCATCCACGGCGTTGTAGGAGGGGATATCAGGTGATGAACGTTGGTCATCTGGTTGCACTGTATCAACAATTTCAGTTCTAGGGAAATAAACTCCAGGGTCATTAGAATGTATCCTGGACCAATCTGTATCTTCTTCAAAATTAGCTGAATTAGAAATTGTTATCACATTGTGAGAGTCAATGAATCTTCCCCATTTAGAATTACTATCAACACCCATATATCTTAGTCTCTTTGCTACTGGGCCACCTTTTCTTCTTTGGGCCAATGGAATGTTGACCATGGCATATGAACCAAAAATGTGTAAATGTCTAAGATCTGGCTGGCGGCCATATAACATGTAGAAGGGTGTTTGGTCAATGACACTGCTCCATGTACGATTGACAATGTAATTTGCATAATGAACTGCTTCGCCCCAAAATGAGTGTTTGAGATTGGCATCTTCTAGGAGGCAGCGCATCATGGTTTGGAGGACCCCTTGCCGTCTTTCTGCCACTCCGTTGTGAGCCGGAGTGTATGTGGCAGATGTTTGGTGTAGGATACCGTTTCGTCGCATCCAATCCTGGAAACGTTGAGACGTGAACTCGGCACCACGATCACTCTGGATTCTCCGGATTCTCACTCCGTGTTGATTGTAGATTTGAACTGCAAAGTCTCTAAAGGTCTGAAAGACTTCAGATTTTTCTTTCATAAGAAAGACATAACCATATCTAGAATGATTATCAACAATAGTTAAGAAATACTTTTTACCGCCAATAGTTGGACCATAAGGGCCCACAATATCAGTATGAACCAAATCAAAAATGCGTGTTGACTTACGTGTAGCATGTTTTGGAACGGCTGCTGCCCTCGATTTTGCGTTTTTGCAAACAGCACAATCTAGATGTACCTTACATCCTTTGAAATTCAAACCTTGTGTGAAAAATGGCATCTTTTTAAGGACCTCAAAGCTCGGATGCCCTAATCTTCTGTGCCATCTATGAATACACCTGTCATGTAAACGAAAACCTGTAAGTGGAGTTGCAACATTAACATTAACATGAGGAACCTTAGGTTTGAATAGCTGTTGCTTTGTGGCTTTAAGAGCCTTTGGAGTATTCACAGGATCTCTCTCTGGGGTATCTCTCTCTGGGCCTGTGATATTATCTATTGAGATTTTTATACTTGCCTGAATTTGAGGTTCTGCCTTTGGCCTCAAATAGTAAACCTGACCAATCACAATTGTGTCAGCAACAATATGACCATCTTTAAAAATATAACTGGCATTACCTAAATGAAGGACATAAAAATGCAAAACAGCAGATAAATGATTCTGACTAAGCAAATTACAATTAGCTGTAGGAATATAATAAACATCAGGTACGAGGGTACCTAACTCTTCAATAAAAACAGTCCCTTTTCCTTCAACTTTGAAAGGGTGGCCACCAAATGCGTACAGTTCACGATATTCTGGTTCAGGCTCATGTAGCTCTTTGAAAAGTTCTTTTCTGTAAGTAATGTGAACAGCCGCTCCACTATCGAGAGTCCACAAAAGGGAGCGGTCATATTTCTTTGGCTGTGTATCATTGGTGATTGCTAGCATGGTGTGTGGAGGTGGGAAATCACGCCTCGGACCGGGTCGGCGCTGTCCTCTGCCTCTGCTGCCTCTAGGTGCTGTTCCTCTGGGCTGGTACTGGTCCCTATAATCTGTTCCTCTGGGCTGGTACTGACGTCTGTAATCTGTTCCTCTGGGCTGGACAGGAAATTGAGTGCGTTGCAATTGAAGACAATCTCTGCTTGTATGGCCCACACGATCGCAATATTGGCATCTTATTACTCTTGGTGCGTAGGTTCGTTCGTAGGATCGTCTAGGTGGTAGTTGTAAGTGGGGCGTGGCCTGCATATAAGCTTCATATTCTGTTAAAATTCTGCAAACATGATCAACAGTTCTTTGAGCAAGAGGAACTTGGTTAATTCGTGTGATGGCCTCCCTCCATGTGTAATTCAAGGAATTGGTAATAATACTGACCACTTGGTTATCATCCATTGGGTAACCACGTTCTGCGAGATCTTTCCTCATGCGCTTCATTTTTGTTAAGTGTGCCCCAATATTTTCATTTAGTTTAAGTTTTGTTCCATGAAATTGTGACAAAAGTAAGTTTGTGGACTCAGCTGAAACTGGGCGAAAACAACGTTCTAATTGAGTCCATATTTCTTGGGCAGTTACATCAGGAACAAAGGTTTGCTGCATTTCGGTGTCCATTGACATCAGTAAACTAGTAGATGCTTTAATATCGAGGAGCCTTGTAGCTTCGTCCCATGGCCTTTGTGGGGGGTTCTGGATTATGTCATATGTCCCTTCACGACGAAGTAAAATAGTTATCTCAGAGACCCAGGCTTTGTAATTTTGTCCCGATTGCTTTAATTTTGCGTTGCCAACTAATGGGACAATTTGTGATTGTTGTGTCAAAATAGGTGGAATTGCTTGGGCCTGCAGTGGTGCGGCCTGTGGAATCGCTTGTGGCAAGGCTTGGGCCTGAGCAGGTTGAGGTGCTGCTTGAGGTGCCTGGACTGGCTGCTGTTGTACAACCAGTGCACCAGCTGGAGCTGGTTGCAAAATTGGGGCTGCGGGAGGTGCCTGGACTGGCTGTTGCTGAGGAGCAGCAATAGGTAGTAGAGCTGGAGCAGGCAAAAATTGGGCTGCCACAGCTGGTGGTGGCCCTGGAGCAGGCACAGGTTGGGCCCCTGGTGCTGGAGTAGGAGGTGGTCCAGCTTGTGGTGGATGCACAATTTGTGCTTGGATAGGTTGGGCAGGCGGGACAATTTGTGCCTGTAAAGGTTGGGCAGCTAGTGGAAGACGCTGCATTAATGCATCAAGCCTCAATTGATTCATTCTGTTTTGGGCTTGTAAGGTTTCTAATTGTTTATTTAAATTTTGATTTTGTTTATGCAGGAATTCATTTTGCTTATGGAGAGTTTCATTTTGTTCCTGAATCACACGGAAAAAAAGATCCCTTCTGTCGCCACTAGATGGCGGTGCAGCATAAGCATATTCATAGTCTCTTTCATCAAAGAATTTCTGCCCATGTGATTGTGATGTGTCCATCCAAGGGTGTTGCTCTAATTTGTTTAAAGAAGGAGGGGGATCATGGCCCCTCCCTGAAGTGCCTGTAGGCGGGTGGACATCTTGGTTCTCAGCACGAAATGCATGCAGTTTAATTTCGTGTAACTCTCTTTGCAAAAAAATCTATCTGCTCTCTTTGTTTTTGCAGTATCTGGCCATAAGTTAAATTTATTTCTCTTTCAGCACTTGTCTGCTCTATAGAAGACGTTTGTGGGCTGGCAATTTGCTGCCTATAAAAGGATTCTTCCTCATCTTGTAGGGCATTAGCTTCTAAACATGTATAATTTCCCCCAGGGAGAAAAGGGGTGCCTTTAACATCATGCACTGACCTTTGAAAAAGTTCTGCTCCAGCTTTTACTTCTGTTTGGGCTTCAAAAATCATTTTTTCGGTCTGCGTTCCAAAGAGAGTGGGTGAGGCTTGTTCATGCAGAGAAAAACTTTCTGCTTGGGCGTTTCAGCAGCGGCAGGCTTATCTTATCTCCGTTCGTTGGACATGGCTGGTCATAAATCTCTCTAATTAGCTAACTATCCTAAAACGCAATAAAACTTTCAAAAGAAGCCATAAAGTTTACAGCCAAACTCTGCTACCATTGTTAGGAAGAGAATTACTCTCCTCAGAGGCGATGGATCGGGCTTCCCTTTTGAAGACATTGTTACTTAGAAAATAAACCGCGAGATTCAAATACTAATAAACAAAATATTTATTTCAGTAGAAAAATAATAAAGAATTCTTATTAGGACTACATTGTATCGGCTAAGAAAATAAAACAGTTCTACCTTCGGTAGAGATGGCGATGAGAAAAGGAAAAGGAGTTGACCTCAGGAATGTACACATGCGTACTAGAATATATCATACGTCAGCTTGACCATAGATACAAGAACAGTATAAAACACAGAGATGCACAAACTGACAATATTCACATCGTGACATTCTGAGTCTATAAAAATTAAACACAGGGCTGGAATTGCATTAAGACGTAACAGTTACACAGGTAAAAAGGGGAAGTTTAAGCTAGAAGAAGTCCTCGATGTACGACTATAGGTAATCCTCCACTTACAACAGTTCCTTTAGTGACTGTTCAAAGTTGCAAAAAAGTGACTTGTGACCATTTTTCACACTTACAACCATTGCCACATTCCCATGGTCACACGATCATAATTCAGACGCTGGGCAACTGGTTCACGGTTATGACAGTTGCATTATCCTGGGGTCATGCGATCAACTTCTGCGACCTTCTGACAAACCAAGTCAATGGGGAAGCCAGATTCACTTAATAATCCGTGTTACTAACTTAACACACTGATTCACTTAACAACTGTTGCAAGAAAAGTCATGAAAATGGGGCATGCTCAACAAATGTTTCACTTAGCAACATAAATTTTGAGCTCAATTTGCAGTCGTAACTCGAGGACTACCTGTATTGCAGGAATCAGAATTTCCACAGCTTTGTCAGGAAGCTGTGAATCACACCTGATTTTATAACCACACTTTTTTGCCACAGTTAAGTGAATCACTGCGGTTGTTAAGTGAATCTCATGGTTGTTAAGCAGATCTGGATTTCCCCATTGACATTGCTGATCAGAAGCTGGCTGAGAAGATTGCAAATGGTGTACAGATGGCCCCCAGGACGCTGTAAACATTGTAAATACATACTGGTTATCAAGCACCTGAAATTCAATCACGTGACTCTAGGGATGCTACAACTACCATAAGTGCGAGGACCAGTTGTAAGTCACCTTTTTCAGTGCTGTTGTAATTCTGAACAGTCACTAAACAAATGGTTGCAAGTCGAGGATACTTATATTGTACTGTATGTTGGGGGGGGCGGAGTTGGAATAGAATAGAATAGAATAGAATAGAATAGAATAGAATAGAATAGAATAGAATAGAATAGAATAGAATAGAATAGAATAGAATAGAATTCTTTATTGGCCAAGTGTGATTGGACACACAAGGAATTTGTCTTTGGTGCATATGCTCTCAGTGTACATAAAAGAAAAGATACATTTGTCAAGAATCATGAGGTACAACACTTAATGATTGTCATAGGGTACAAATAAGCAATCAGGAAACAATCAATATTAATATAAATTGTAAGGATACAAGCAACAAGTTACAGTCATACAGTCATAAGTGGGAGGAGATGGGTGATAGGAATGATGAGAAAAACTAATAGTAATAGTAATGCAGCCTTAGTGAATAGTTTGACAGTGGTGAGGGAATTATTTGTTTAGCAGAGTGATTGCGTTCGAGGAAAAACTGTCCTTGTGTCTAGTTGTCTTGGTGTGCAGTGCTCTATAGCGTCATTTTGAGGGTAGGAGTTGAAACAATTTATGTCCAGGATGCGAGGGGTCAGTAAATATTTTCACAGCCCTCTTTTTGACTCGTGCAGTGTACAGGTCTCAATGGAAGGCAGGTTGGTAGTAATTGTGTTTTCTGCAGTTCTGATTATCCTCTGAAGTCTGTGTCTGTCTTGTTGGGTTGCAGAACAATTGCAGAAGAATTGACAAAGTCAAGCAACTGTTTTAGCACAGAAGTGTTCTGGGTGATGCTTAGACTTATGTAAGCACACTTGCCATGCTGGTGGGCTGATAGCAATGACTTACATAAAGTATCATCTTGTCTCCAGGGTCAAAAGTGTAAATCTGAATAATGTGTAGGTTGAAGTGCTACAGAAAATATCTTTATTGATTTGGACTGAAGAAAACTCACAGTTGTGGGGGTGCAAATCTATGCAAGCAACAAAATGCTTTATGCACTTCTACGATTACTGTAGAAATATAACATCTGTAACTTCCTGCAATGCATTAATGAAAGGAGTTTGAAAATGCCACTGTCCCTTTTAATAACTTTAGTGCTGATTAACAGCTGACCTCATTTAGTTGCAAACATTCTCTGAGAATGGAGCAAAAGCAAGATGTCAAGCCATTACCCTCAATAAACACAAGCAATGACAACTTGTCTTCTTGTCTTAGACAAAAAATGCTGTCTTTGCTTGTTTTTCATGCATATGGTGATCTAAAAATGTGTTTTCCCCTTCTTCGTTTTTTAAGTTAATCTGCTACCTGGTAACCACTGCATATGTCCAAACAGCAGTTTCCAGAATTTGAATTGAAACACTGGCTGGAAATTTTCAGAATTTGTTGACCAAAAGACTGTTCAGAGTCATATACCATACCATGACTAGTTTCAGACTGAGTGATGACCAAACATTTTCACTTATTTATTTATTTATTTGTTTGTTTGTTTGTCAAACATGTATAGGATAGTAGTAGTTTGTATAAACATAAGTAAAAAAGTAACAATAAAAGAGGACAATAGGACAGTATGACAAGGACGGTAGGTACAGTGGTGCGCTTATGCACGCCCCTTACAGACTTCTTAGAAATGGGGAGAGGTCTACTGTAGACAGTCTAAGGTTAAAGTTTTTGGGGCTTGGGGAAGAAACCAGAGTCAGATAGTGCATTCCAGGCATTGATCACTCTATTGCTGAAGTCGTATTTTCTGAGTTGAGTTTGGAGTGGTTTACATTTAGTTTGAATCTATTACGTGCTTGTGTATTGCTGCGGTTGAAGCTGAAGTAGTCATTAACAGGAAGGACATTTTGGTATACGATTTTATGAACTACATTTAGATCAGATCGGAGGCGACGTAGTTGTAAATTGTCTAATCCCAGTATTTCAAGTCTGGTGGAATAAGGTATTTTGTTGCGAGCGGAGGAGTGAAGGACTCATCTTGTGAAATATTTCTGGACTCTCTCGATTGTATTTATGTCTGATATGCAGTGCGGGTTCCAGACAGGTGAGCTGTATTCCAGAATTGGTCTAACTAATGTTTTGTATGCTCTGGTTAGCAGTATAATATTGCCCGAGAGGAAGCTACACAAGATTAGATTAACAACTCTTAGTGCCTTTTTGGCAATGTTGTTACAGTGGGCTCTAGCACTTAGGTCGTTGGATATTGAGTTCATTCATCATGCTAACTCAAAACTAAATAAGTTTTTAATCAAAATACATCTTAGAAATCCAGACATACTACATCTGCCAACTTATCCACAATGAGCAGTATCAGCCCTTAAATCTTCCAAGCCTATGTTATAAATTGCATCCCTTTCTGATTGCTTAAAGGTCAAATTTCCTGCAGCTTGAGCTCAACTCCTTGAGAATTCAAGGACCAGATAATTTTTGACATCAGTATGGGAGATATTCCTCCTTGCTTTCTTTCAGGATGTTTTTCAATTTTCCAATCCAGGAAACTACAGGACAATCAGCCTAACATCAATACCTGGGAAGATACTAGAAAAAAATAATCAAAGAACAGATCTGTGAACATCTAGAAACAAATAAAGTTATAACTAGTAGCCAGTACAGGTTTATTAAAAACAGATCATGCCAAAACCAATCTTATTTCATTCTTTGACAAAGTGACTAAATTAGTAGACCAGCAAAATACTGTGGACATAATATATTTAGGCTTCAGCAAGGCATTTGACAAAGTAGACCACAACCTACTTCTTGGTAAGCTAGAAAAAATGTGGGATAGACATCACTACCAGGTGGATTTGTAACTGGCCGACAAACTGTACTCAATGAGTAGTCCTTAATGGTACTACATCTACATGGAGAGAAGTAAGCAGTGGGGTACCACAAGGTTCTCTTAGGCCCGGTACTCCTCAATATTTTCATAAATAACATAGATGAGGGAATAGAAAGGGAACTCATCAAATTTGCAGATGACACAATGCTAGCAGGAATAGCCAACAACCTAGAAGACAAGCTCAGGATCCAAAAAGATCTTGACAGACTTAAACATGGGCCCTAGCCAGCAAAATGAAATGTAATGTGGAGAAAAGCAAGGTTTTACACCTGGGCAGGAAAAACCAAAGGTACAAATACAGATTGGGTGAAACCTGGCTCAAAAACAGTAACTGTGAAAGGGACCTTGGAATCTTAGTGGACAATCACTTAAAAATGAGCCATCAGTGTGCGGCAGCATCCAAAAAAGCTAACACAATCCTTGGTTGTATAAACAGTGGCATAGAATCAAAATCACATGAAGTATTAGTATTGCTTTATAAAGCCTTAGTAATACCACACCTGGAATACTGCATCCAGTTTTGGCCACCACATTACAAAAAAGATGTTGAGACTTTGGGAAAAGTGCAAAGAAGAGCAAATAAGATGAATAAGGGCCTAGAGACAAAAACATATGAAGAACGGTTGCAGGAATTGTGTTTGGCCAGTCTAGAGAAAAAAAGGACTAGGGATGACATGATACCAGTATTTCAGTATTTGAGGGCCTGCCACAAAAAAGAGAGGGTTAAATTATTTTCCAAAGCACCAGAAGACAAGACAAGAAACAATGGATGGAAATTAATCAAGGAGAGTAGCAACCTGGAATTAAGGAGAAATGAGGACAATTAACTGGTGGAACAGCTTGCCTTCAGAAGTTGTCCAGTGGGTTCTTCATCACTGGAGGATTTTAAGAAAAGACTGGACAGCCACCTGTCTGAAATGGTATAGGGCAGTGTTGGAGAACTTTTTCGGCACCGAGTGCCGAAACGGGAGCGCGCGCATGCATCCTGGAAACCGGAAGAGCAGCTGCACATGCGCACGCTGGGAAGATGATCTTCCAGTTTCTGGAACACATGCACGCACGAAGACCAGCTGCCCAATGTACATGTGTGCGCTGGAAACTAGAAGAGCAGCCTGCGTGTCGGGAAGATAATCTTCCAGTTTCCGGCGCGCGCATGCGCACCAGCCAGCTGGTCTTCACGCATGCATGCACACCAGAAACTGGAACACCAGGTGGCCGGTGCACATGTGTGCGCCGGAAACCAGGAGATAATCTTCCTGGTGCGCACATGTGTACTGGAGGGCTGCTCTTCCAGTTTCTGGCGCTCCTGTGCATGTGAAGACCAGCTGGCCAGCGCGCTGGAACCCGAAAGAGCAATGGGCGATAGCTTGCATGCCCAGACAAATGGCTCTGCATGCCACTTCCGGCACGCGTGCCATAGGTTCGCCATCACGGGTATAGTGTCTCCTGCTATACTTCAGGAGGTCCCTTCCAGCTCTATTCTGATTGATTGATTGATTTTAGGTTGCATCCCCTACTTGTAACAAGATAGACAACATAATCTCCCTAGTGTAGTATCTACTAAAGCAGTGGTTCCCAACCTGGGGGTCGGGACCCCTTTGGGGGTCGAATGGCCATTTCCCAGGGGTCGCCCCAGCATCCTCAGCTCCCCCTCCCCCACTGCCACAAGCCTGGCCATATCGACTCAACTCGCCCGAGCCCTCCGATTGGTCGGGAGAGGTGCCATTCGGTGAGAGGCGTTTGTGACGCCTGGCGGCCGAGCTTTGACAGCATCAGCTAAGGGGCCAGCTTTGCTTTGAATTCTGGGAGTTGAAGTCCAGGCACCTTAAAAGTTGCTGAGATTGAGAAATATTGCTGTACACTTGTTGGTTATCAAGTCTAAATACAGAAGTAGATGTTGTGGAAGATATATTCCTTGTGCTCTTGCAAAGACTGGCCCGAGAATTTCTGATCTGGCATAATTACATATTGTTTTTGTGATTAATCGCTATGCTTTAATTATGTTCAATTTGTAACAATGAAAATACATCCTGCATATTAGATATTTACATTACGATTCATAACAGTAGCAAAATTACAGTTATGAAGTAGCAACGAAAATAATTTTATGGTTGGGGGTCACCACAACATGAGGAACTATATTAAGGGGTCGCGGCATTAGAAAGGTTGGGAACCACTGTACTAAAGGAAAAGGAGTAATGTTTCCTATAAAAAATATTCTTAGCAACACATATCTAAGTTCCTAAGTTATTGCCCAGATATGACATCTAATCTTCTCCAGATGTTGCCTGCTAGAAAAAAATGTAATTTTTTGGGCAGTGGGTCAACAGTCTGAGTTCCTAGGTTACTGACCACAGATATCATCAGATAAATTCTCAGGTGATATCTATTACAGATCCTGTCTTACCTAAAAATATCCCTGAGCCCACTCTCTCAAATTATAACTAAATATTGATAAGATGTGCTACCAAATCATCTTCAGGAATAAGTGCTTATATTTTCCCTCTCTTAAGAATATTATAAAAAGGTGTCAAAAGGCTGTAGGTATTTCACCTTCCTCTTCAGGTTAAAGCTAACGTTAGTTGTTTATACTGCCTTCAAAATTCTCCAATAAGCAGATAAAATGCCATAATAACCAATGCAGATAACAAAATTACAGTGACATACAATGCAGGAACTGAGCCTGGGAGAAGGATTTATGGTTGGCTGAACAATTCAAATAGATATAATTGTGTATAGCACTCATTTCAAAATGATGCATTTCACTGCACTTAATTTACTTACATTTATTTTTACTCCGCAAAGAAGTTGCTGGCAGATAAGCCAAAACAGTAACTAACAATGATGTATCTTATAAACATTTTCCAGTGCATAAAAATTTGATCAATGTCTGAGTTGAACTGATCCAATTTGTCTTATTTCAGAGTCAAGAAAATAAATTAGGAATGTGGTAGTCTATTATCAAGCACAACATATGTAAGAATCAGTCATTGAACTGGAGTTTAACAGGCCATTTCATCATATCTTGAAGCAAATGAAATATTTGCATAAAATAGCACAAATCAGGGACTGCAACATGAACAAATCCATAT
Organism: Diadophis punctatus similis; assembly: GCA_023053685.1. Taxonomy (NCBI): domain Eukaryota; kingdom Metazoa; phylum Chordata; class Lepidosauria; order Squamata; family Dipsadidae; genus Diadophis; species Diadophis punctatus. Next base: position 182,448,951 of record JALIGW010000003.1, read on the forward strand.
ATTTCAACCACTTCTCATTTGCTACCTCCTTTCTTTGGAATTGCACTTAATTAGCACCAATTCCATTGGGATAGAGACAAATGCTCAAACCCCAGCAGCTTCAGTGGGCTGTGGTGGAATCTCCAGCTAGGCTGGAGGGAGGGGTGAAGAGGAGCCTGAGTTTAGAGTCTTTGCACTGCAGTAAATGGCACAGGCCAGGACTCCCTCCAGAATCCTTGAAGCCTTATGTTGCCATACCCAAGGGGATGCAGTCAGTCTGGTGAGATTAAGAGCTGAGGTGGTGCAGCGGTTAGAGGCAGTACTGCAGGCCATTTTAGCTGACTGTGATCTGCAGGTCAGCGGTTCAAATCTCACCGGCTCATGGTTGACTCAGCTTTCCATCCTTCCGAGGTAGGTAAAATGAGGACCCAGATTGTTGGGGGCAATGTAAATATGCATTGCTTACTGGTGTAAACTGCTTAGAGAGTGCTTGCACTGTGAGGCGGTATATAAATCTCACTAAATAAATAAATAAATAAATAAATAAATAAATAAATAAATAAATAAATAAATAAATAAATAAATAAATAAATAAATAAATAAATAAATAATTGTAACATAGTTGACTAGCAATTGTCAGGCGCAAGAAAACAGGAACAGGAGTAGAGTTCAAAGCACTAAAAAGATTATTTCATACTACCTATAGTATAGACCAGTGGTGGCGAACCTTTTTCGGCTCGCGTGCCAAAAGGGGGGGGCGCGCTCGCACGCGCTCGCGTGCCCACACCCATTTCTTCCCCCCCATGCATGCGCACAACACCCCCCCGTGCTGCCCCCTGCGCATGCGCACACACCCCCACCCCCCGCGCAAAGGCTTACCAGAGCCTGGGACGACGAAACCGGCAAACCGGAAGTGCGAAAAAAATGCACTTCTGGTTTGCCAGTATGCTGTTTTTTGCACTCCGGAGGGTTCAGGGAAGCTCCCTGAAGCTCCGGAATGCAAAAAACTACAAAACGGACAAACCGGAAGTGCGGAAAAGTGCACTTCCGGTTTGTCCGTTTTGTAGTTTTTTGCATTCCGGAGCTTCAGGGAGCTTCCCTGAACCCTCCGGAGTGCAAAAAACAGCACACCGGCAAACCGGAAGTGCATTTTTTCGCACTTCCGGTTTGCCGGTGGGCAACCCTCGCGTGCCGGCTTCTATGGCTCCGCGTGCCACCTCTGGCACGCGTGCCATAGGTTCGCCACCACGGGTATAGACAGTAATCTGATCTATTAACAGTCAAGCCAAATTGGCGCTAGATAAAGGTCAATGAAATTCACAGGGGGACAGGATTAGGTCTCTTGTGGGAATATAATGATTCCAAATTGATGATGCAATTGACCCCCAACTTCGGGGCTCCACCTAGCCATCTCATACATCAATACAGCTACTGTTGACGCTCTTCATGAATGATTCTGGTTGCTTTCCCCTAACACTGGCCTTTAGGATGGATGTGGGATGAAACTTGTCTGTTTTGTGATGGGACAATCTGTTGAATGCAATTCTAACGGTTCTTTGGTGCAATGCGGGTGCTTGTAATTTGTTATGATCTGGTTGCTATTTTTTAAATCATATTTATGGATGTTGGGTATGTGTGCTGCTTAGAGTCGATAACAACTGTAACTGCATATAAGATCAAGAATTATATATAAATATCTCTAAAAGTCTTTTCTCCCTCTTCCCTGCCAAACCCCCCCTCCCCCAGCCTCAAATCTGGGTTAGATATTCCTCTTGCTGATCAGCCTGCTTCTTCTCAAAACAGTATGATTTATTAGTACAGACTCCAGATTGCAGGACCAAATGACTGAACAACTAAGCCAACTACGGTAGGTAATACCCTTGGCCTGTTCTCCCATGTTTATGTCAGCTAATCTTCAATATGTCATTATATGCCTTTGCCAACAGTCTTATTGACATAGGTTCATGAAATAATCAGCTGGTTAAAGAGCCATCCTATGAGAAATATGTAGCGCTGACAAGAGGTGGTATTCAGCAGGTTCTGACCAGTTCTGGAGAACTGGTAGTGGAAATTTTGAGTAGTTCGGAGAACCGGTAAATACCACCTCTGACTGGCCCCGCCCCCATCCATTCTCTGCCTCCTGAGTCCCAGCTGATCGGGAGAGAATGGGGATTTTGCAGTATCCTTCCCCTGCCACGCCCACCAAGCCACGCCACAGAACCGGTAGTAAAAATTTTTGAATCCCACCACTGGCGCTGACCCAAGAGACAAAGAACATCCCTCTTACTTTCAGATATAGAATTCAAAGACTATGGCTGCTGGAACTTCCTTCAACTCAGAATGGAGTGATTGCTTTCTATAAGAAGGTAGATACTCTACGGTGCAGGAAAAATACATTAGTAAAGCTAATGTATAATTAGGTAAAGAGCCAAGGTGGCGCAGCGGTTAGAGAGCAGTACTGCAGGCCACTTTAGCTGACTGTGATCCGCAGGTCAGCGGTTCAAATCTCACCGGCTCAAGGTTGACTCAGCCTTCCATCTTTCCGAGGTAGGTAAAATGAGGACCCAGATTGTTGGGGGCAATATAAATATACATTGCTTACTGGTGTAAACCGCTTAGAGAGCGCTTGCACTGTGAGGCGGTATATAAATCTCACAAATAAATAAATAAATATTCAAAATAGGAATATTAGCTAAAAAAATGCACCTAGGGAGAATGTGTACATATAAAAGTAGTTCTCATTTTTAAGCAGACTTTCACAAAAATTCAGAAAAATGAGTTATTTTTAAAGACTCCCAGTCACCAATCAGCCAGATGGAACAGCTTGCCTTCAGAAGTTGTGGGTGCTTCATCACTGGAGGTTTTTAAGAAGAGAATGGACAGTCACTTGTCTGAAATGATTTAGGGACACCTGCTTGAGCAGGGGACTGGACTAGAAGACCTCCAAGGTCCCTTCTAGCTCTATTCTGATTGATACAAAACTACAATTGATCAAAACTGAAGTTGTCAAAAAAAACTGGGGTGGGAGGGTGGGGAGCACATTTGTTGATCTTTCTCATCCCCACCCATCATGAGGTGCTGAATTTAAAGTCTGCCTCTGCCCTCCAAGCTCGATCCTCTTTAACCATTTAATTTGCTAATTCTGCTATAATACTTGCACTTGGAAAGAGGGTGATAAAATCTGCAAGTGATTTATCTTGATTAATCCAAACCCTGATCCTGGACCCATGTCATAAAGAGCTTTAAAGGTAGCAATCAACACTGTGATTTGGACCCAGAAGCAAGCTGGTAACCAGTGCAGTTTGTGCAACAAGAGTGTTGCATGTGCCACACTCTGAGCTTCCAGAACTGTCCAAGTCACTGTGTTCTTTAGCAGTTATAGGTTCTGCATTCTCTTCAAGGGTAGCCCCATGTAGAGCATGTTGCAGTAATCCAAACAAGAAATGAGCAAGACTTTGGTGCTTACAACCCATTCACCAAGAAAAGTTGCCTATGTCCATTGCCCTGGGCCAATAGGAAAAATTAGGCATTTGGAAGATGGGCAGAATACAATACTTCAGTTAGTAAGCATGTATATGCTAATACAAAAAAGGTTTTAGTATATATAATACATATTTAGTTTTCATGTGTAGGGAGACAGATCCAACATGATTGAAAAAGCTAGCAGACATTCTAATTTGCATCTGGACTCCAAAAAAGAAACATCATAAGACATATCATTTGCAGAAACATCTACTTTGCATTTAGATGTGTTTTTCCTTTAGTGCAGCATGGTGTACAAACAGTTCTTTCCGATTCATTAAAGATGCACAAATCACTTCCAGAAGAAAGGGGCACTGATATCTGGAATATTTCAGAAGTGTTTTAAATACCTCAATATCATTTTCTTCCTGCGGAAAGGCTACAGCTGAGTGGCAGCGAACAGTCTTGGCTCATAAAAACAATGTGGTTTTTTTCCCAGGAACACAAGATTGCCTTACAATTCTGGAAAAATATAATTAATTACAGACTGGCCTTTCTTTCATCCAAGTGATGACCAAGCCCACTTAGCTTCAGAACCTAAACAGGGTAGGGTAGATGCAACACAAATAGTCCTCAACTTATGACTGGTAGGTTAACAACCTTTCAAAATTATGACAGACACTCCCCCCCCCCTTCAAAAGCTATTTACAACCCATTTTCAAAGTTATGGTGGCCAGTGGCCACACATCGGTTCCCCTTTTTGGCTGTTTGCAGCATCCCATGGTCATGTGACTGCAATTTGTGATGACTTTGCCATGGTAAAAAATGTTCAATAGGGGAAAATTGATTTCCTTAATGACTGATGTTTGCTTGACTGTCACCAAAAAATGTAGAAAAATCAGGTCCAGTCACAATTCCCTGGATAAATCAAATTCGCTTTTCCAGTGGACTCAAATTTATACGCTGAGAAGAGGGGAATAAGTATAGAAATAGTGTGTTGTGCATCCTTTAGAAGTGTGAGTCTGCATTTAAGAAACTGGCAATCCATAACCTTGAAGGCAACAAGCCTTTCCAGATTCTGTGGGACCTTAATCTACTCCATCCATGTAGGTTCCTATAGCTTTCCTCAACATGGCACTTACTTATGGCTAACTGCACTCAAATCAATTTTCCAGTTTTATTTATTTATTTATTTATTTTATTGTTCTTATAAGCCGCCCAATCCCGTAGGACTCAGGGCGGCGTACAGCAGAAAAAAAGAACAATCAGAGCATAATAAAACAATTTAAGAAGTACAAAAGTTTAAAAAAAAACACCAATCATCCATGGGGGAAGTAAGATCTGTTTTTCACCCCGCCTGCAGGAAGAGCCATGTCTTAATGGCTTTCCGGAAGGCCAGCAGTTTTGAATGACAAACTCCCCAAAAAACCACCGATTCACAATTTAGTCAATGTATTTTAGCCGAACAGCTGTGCATATTCAGTGTACATGATCAACTGGAAACGTGGTCAAAGACAAGCCAGGGATGCTCAAAAACTTGTTAACAAAAAGAGAAAAAACAGCTCTGATCCAGCAGTCAAATAGATCTGAAACAAAACCAAGTGCAAATGATAATCCATCTCTGAGTGCTAAAAACTGAAGGGTTTGAAGCCACAGACTCCAGAACCACACCTAGGTTCCAGCTGCATACTATCAAGTCGATCCCTCCATTGAAGAGGCTCTTATCTCACAATAGGTCATCAGATGATCTGTATCTCAACCTCTTCTCCAGTGGGTCTAAAATTTCATCTGCCCTTTACCTGGCTAATTGGTCCTTTTCATTTCATCCTCTGAACCAAGTATGGGTTCCTAAGTTACCTGAAGATCTGAGCCAGGGGCGGGTTCCTAATTTTTTTACTACCACTCTTTGGGCGTGGCTTATTTTGTGGGTGTGGCTTGCCAGCCATGTGACCAGGTGGGCATGGCTTCTCAGACTGCTGAAGGGAGGGGAACTGAGATAGGTCCTGCTGCCCATTCCCCCTCCCCTCAGCAGCTCAAGAAGCCTCAAATGTGCGAAAATGCCTAGGATCATCACCGCACGTTCGTGGCTTCTCGGACTGCTGAAGGGAGGGGAATGGAGATAGCTCCTGCTGCCCATTCTTTCAGCGTCTCACACGCTCCCTCAGCCATCCTCCCCTGCTTGGACTCACTGTGGGGTAGGAAGGCAGTGCATGAGCATGCCGGAAACTTGGCTTCTGGGCATGCGCAGAAGAAAATTTTAAATAAAAAATAATTTTTTTTTCAAAAAACTGACGGCGCCCAGGCACCGTCAACCAACTGCACCGGTACTGTGACGTCACCAGCGGGCTGCTACCGGTGCTATAGAGTGGACCACACTGGTAGGAACCCACCACTGATCTGAGCTCAGAGTAATGGTTTTTAAGAGTCCTGATTCTTCAGGATGTAGTTCAGAAGTTGCTGTTCCAGAGAAGAACATAGACTCCTCTAAGCAAGGTCATTTATACTGTATTATATACAGTACAATAGCTCCATAAAACAAGAGCAACCTGAAACTTGAAACCTTTCCAAGACTTTTGGGAAACATTTGGGAGGAATACACTTCAAGCTCTGTTTAACTGGGTGGGTGGGGGAATGGAAGAATTAGGAGCCAAAATGTAAGAAAAGGAAATGGTAGCTGCTTCTGTGCAGAACATAAAAAGGTACAGCTACAGGAAAGGTATCAAGTTCCACAGCCACTTTGAATTTTCAAAAGAAAATACACACTATTCTGCAACATTCTTGGGAGTGTGTTCTTTCTTTTAAAAGAATAGAACCTGTTGTGAACAGGTTGCTATTTTAACTCAAGTCAATTTTTCAAAGGGAAATCAGCCAGTTATTCTAAACCTTGCTTCAATCTCTAGTGGAGAAACTAAAATTTAATGACATTTTTCCCTGCACCAGCTGTGCATTTAGTGAGAAGGCTGATTGCCAGGCCCTTCTAACTGGAGGAGGCAGAAGTGTTCAGGTCTGATTTATTAAATCTCCGGATAAAAGACAAGATGATAGAAAATGATCTAAAGGTAAAAGCTGCCCAAAATAAGAAACACAAAATTGCCACAAAAGTGTGAGATTTGATTGGTTGCCATAGGTCTTTCACTCTTGTAAAAAAGCGAGTATGTGATAGGCTTTACTCTACTGCCACCTACTGGGTAGTACTGAAATATCCAATCTGCTAAAACCAACCTTGTTGATTTCACCTCTGGACATTGGTTTGTTTTAGTCAAATTCGGGATCAAGGTTTGGAGAATGTTATCTGTGTGCTGTTGCAGATTGTGTAGAAATTGTGTTCCTTTGGCTGTCTAAAGCAGTGTTTCTCAATCTCCACAATTTTAAGGTGTCTGAACTTCAACTCCCAGAATTCCTCAGTCAATCTGCTGGGTAAAGATTCTTGGAATTGAAATACACACACATACAGATTACAGATTACAGATTAACAGAGTTGGAAGGGACCTTACATCTTAAAAAGTTGCCAAGATTGGGAAAGCCTGCTATAAAGAGCTAGCTAGGAACTAGCAAACCTAGGAATGATCTAGTGACGTTGAAGCCCCTACAATATTTAACCTATTTTACTTGCAATGGTTTCTCTTTTTTACTTCTAGCACTACTGCCTAACCTAGTAGGAAAGGGAAGGGGCATTGGTCTTACCTGATACGCCTCTTCTCGTAGGGTGGAGCTAGCATCCAGGCATGGGTTGACCTTGTCTGTTCAGCCTATCAGGACTGAGTCTGTGAAAGTTGAAAGGCTCCACTCTGTGGCCAGGATCCCCAGCTTTGGCGAAGACGAATAACAGACTTGACATGTCAGTAGCCATCCGTGCACCTGCAACACTCAAGGGCCAGTCAATACAACTGGTATTTGTTTATTTGTCAAGCATATATGATTATAAGCAAAGTATGAACAGTAAAACATGATTGAATATATATGTAATATTACAAGCATGAATAAGAGTAAAAGAGGTATGAATATATGGGTACATTAGGACAGGAACGGTAGGCACGATTGTGCGCTTATGCACGCCTCTTACTGACCTCTTAGGAATGGGGTGAGGTCAATGGTAGATAATAAGAGGTTGAAGTTTTTGGGGTTTGGGGAAGAAACTACTGAGTCAGGTAAAGTGTTCCAGGCGTTGACAACTCTGTTGTTGAAGTCGAATTTTTTGCAATCAAGTCTGGAGCGGTTTACATTAAGTTTGTATCTATTGTGAGCTCTTGTATTATTGTGGTTGAAGCTGAAATAGTCGTTAACGGGTAGGACATTGAGGCAGATAATTTTGTGAGCTACACTTAGGTCAGATCAAAGGCGGCGGAGTTCTAAATTTTGAAGTCCCAAAATTTCAAGTCTGGTTTCATAAGGAATTCTGTTGTGAACAGAGGAATGTAATACTCTTCTTGTGAAGTATCGCTGGACATTCTCAATTGTGTTAATGTCTGATATGTAGTGTGGGTTCAAGACTGATGAGCTGTATTCAAGAATCGGTCTAGCAAATGTTTTGTATGCTCTGGTTAAGAGTACAATGTTACCAGAGAAGAAGCTGCGCAAGATTAGGTTAACCACTCTTAATGCCTTCTTTGCTATGTAGTTGCAGTGGGCTCTGGCACTTAGATCATTAGAGATGAGTACTCCGAGGTCCTTTACTGAGTGAGGATCATCATCAAGGTCATGATCATCAAGTTTGTATTTAGTGTTTTGATTATTTTTGCCAATGTGTAAAACTGAGCATTTGTTGATAGAGATTGGTAGTTGCCACTTGTTTGACCATTCAGATATATAGTCAAGGGAGGGGCCGGATGCTAGCTCCACCCTACGAGAAGAGGCGTATATACTAAATACTGTCAACTTCCCCCCACCCTACAAATTAACTTTCTTCTAGAAATCTGGGTCTCGGTCCTGATCTTAGAAAGGTAGCTAGTAACTTTAAAGCACATGTTGAAGACCACCTAGCCATTCGGGCGTACCGGTAGTGGCGGCCGCCAGTGGTTCGCCGAACTGGTAGCGATCGCTGGCTGGCCACGCCCCTGAACCGGTCCCCTACAAGCGGATGTCGAGGGGCTCTTGGCTGCCTGCTGCCGCTGCTGCTCCTGGATGCTGCCTGCCACCTGCTCATCTCCCTCCCCAGTCTGCGGTGCCTGCGCTCTGGCCCTATCCTGGCCAGCCTGATGATGTCATGGTGGAGCACCAGCAGTCCAATGCGGTGCACCTGTGCAGTAGCCCCTGGACATCCGCTTGCTGTCCCGGAGCAGCGGCACTGCCGCTGCCACCACTGCTCTCAGACTCAGCCCCATAGCAGCAGCAGCAGAAGGTAAGGCCGATACTGGTGGTGGTGGTGGGGAAAGACTCGCTGCACTCATCCAAGGAACCGCTTTGGAGGGACATGGTGAGGCTCGCTCACCTTTTGGGCAAGTCCGACGCACGTCCGGCCTGCGGGACAGTCCCGAAAACGAAGCTTGCTTCCCCTTCCTCGGACGCGGCGAAAGGGTCTGGTCTTGACGACGTAATTCAAGCCGCCCACCTGCGCATGGGGGGCTCGGAGGAAGCAGCAGCGGCAGCGGCAATTGCACCTCGCCCTGAGGTGCTGTGGCCAGGTCCTAGTGCTCAAGAGGCTCCGTTCCGCAGGCCGGACGCATGTTGGACTCGCAAAAGCCGCTTTTGCCTCGGACATTTTCTCTTCGGGATGCGGTGGGTGAGAGAAAAAGAGCAGGCAGAGCCCGGGAGGCTGCCGAGGGAAGAGCCAGAGAGGCCCGGTGGGTTCCTCTGCGGGGCTGCACCCGCCTGCGAGGCTTGTGGGGGGGGTTTACCTTCCCGCGAGACTGCTAGCCCCTAACCTGGGGAAACACCAGCTGTTCATCGGAACTTTTTAAAAACTTTTTAAAGTTAAAAATGCTTAATTTTTTTAAAAAAAATTGGCCGCACCCACCCAGTCACATGACCCCCCCCCCCACCAAGCCACTAAGCCAAACCCACAGAACCGGTGACAGAAAATATTACATTTCACCACTGGTATTTACAATACCAGTAGCAGAGTTCTTCTTTAACGTAGCAGCAGTTACAAGCAGTTTTTAGTTCAGAGTTCAGAGCAGACAGAGTACAGAGTGGGCTGAGCCATGCCCAGCCTTCTAGTTTACGTCTCCATTTCGATTCTCTGCACAGACTCAGATGTGTTTAAGCTCCCATTGGCTGACTTAGTTGCTATGCCTATTCATTGGCTGACCTTGTTACCATGTCTCTCCCAGTTCATGAATATTTTAACACTTTCTGGAATTAATATTCCCTGCAAGATTCAACCTGATAGTTTCTAGGAAATCACTAATAGTTAGTTTCCCTGTCAGACTCTGGATCAGACAATTTGCGACCTCACTTGAGGTTATCCCTATATTTGACCCTGCACTGTTTTTAAGACATTTGCTGCAGGAACTAACCAACTATATTTTAGGCTTCAGGCTAGTTAAACTCAGGCAGCATTATTAGACTGTGTTTAGAACACTGTGTGAACTTTAGCAAGCTTACTGAATTAACCTGGTTGCTTGGCAAAAATAATAATAATAAATGATTGGCTAATTTCTACCTCAGAGTTTAAGGTGTGCACATAATTTCAAATGCATGTTCAAATTGCCCATTTCGAGTGCAAAACAGCTATTCTGGGCACCACTTGGACTCTCCCAATCACTTTGGAAGTATTTTGTACATCAACAGCTGTTCCATATTCAAAATCCTGGAATACTTCCAATATGATTAAACCAGCCCCTCTGACACAAAACAGCTGTTTCATTTTCGCAAACTTGAAAAAGAACATTGCAAGGTCAACATGTATTTGAAATATTTTGCGTATCCCTAACTTCTATTGTCTCTGGCATCTTAGGGGTTGAATTTGGGTTCAGAGCATATTTCCACATCCAGCTTTTCAGTTTGGTTAAGAGCTTTGGGTAAATTGTGGCATATTATCCTCAATGGGTCCAAACAGAAAACTCACAAAAGGAAAACCATAATTTGTTCTCACAATTTTTATTTAAATCATTTTGTATTTTCTTCCAAAACGTATGAGTGTCAAACTAAGAAACATTCTTTACATTGTCCATTCTAATGTCATGTGTGTCATGCATTTATGACATTTTACTGGTGAAAAAAAAATAAACTCAATTAAAAAGATTTTACAAGACTTAATGGATAATTTTTTAGACAATTTTAGAATTCTTTATTGGCCAAGTGTGATTGGACACACAAGGAATTTGTCTTTGGGGCATATGCTCTCAGTGTACATAAAAAGAAAAGATACATTCTTTTTCAAAATGACTAAATCAGAGTCTTATACATGAAACAGGAATATTTGAAAAAGCTTTAAAATACATCCAACAAAATATCTCATTTACTGTACTTCCCTGAAGTGGATCAAAAGGTCTGTTTCCTTAACTAAGGCTGAATCCAAGACCAAACAAATTTGCACGCACCAAAACAGAGAAAGCTTTATAAACTTCAAATCTTTCAGTATTTACACTGATAATACAATTATAGACATATTTACTCTAATGTAAAACTTGCTGAGTTCATCAGCCAGACTTTTTTTTTCCTCTTCATATTACAGTTCCTGAAAAAGCAATGTTTGCAAGTACTTCAGCTTCAAAGCTATGGTGCGCTCAAATAAGACACTAGACTTTTAATCTGTAACCCACAATCTGATTACACATCACAAACCTTACAATGGCTTAGCACAATGTGTCAAACCCTTGTCAATTCCTGACAATATTAGGGGGCGATTTATTTCATCCCTGTGATATATTTCATCCTTAAATTGTGCTTCTATATTGGACTAGACCAGTTATGAATAAAACTGTTTCATAACTCAAAGATTATGGCGGTTGAAGTCCAAGATATCTGGAAGTTACTAGTGCAAACTTCCAGAAGAAAAAACAATATCATGAACATTATTAAATTATCTCTGCCTCTGCCTTACTCAGCCCTCTTTACTGGAAGCTCATAGAGAAAGCTTGACAAAACTGGTTTTCCAACATAAATATTAGCTGTGATGTTTCACAAAGGAAACTTTGGTTTTATAAATTAACCCTATATTGTTTTTCTCTTTTTAAAATATACCGTACTTTTGTACCCAACTTATCTGTCCTTCATTGTTCACATTCTTAATAACGTAGCTTAAATCTTATCCCACTACATACATCAAAGCTAAATTCATATGATATCATTATGCATAAATTATTAAATTATTTAATAATTTTCTACGTTTGCATGACAAAAACTAATAATAAAGTCTGGGTTCAGGCAATACACTAACTTAAAATGCCCTGAATAGTTTTTGGATTAGTGAGTCACATAAACACAGATACTGTTCACACATTACTTTTAAGCACTGATTTGTTGAGAAAATAGCTGTGTTTGCATAACAAGGACAAGCTATCTTGGTTCATCATGATGAATAAGCCAAACCTTTATGTAAAGTGATCAAGTTCTATGTTATGAGGGTTCAGTGGTGGGTTCCTACCAGTGCGGTCCACTCCGCCGTTCCGGTAGGGGCCCGCCGATTGCGCAATGGCTCCGGTGCTTTCTTTGCCGGTCCATGCACGCTGCCATATTTTTTTTAAAATTTTTCGGGGGTTTTGGCTCTCTGCACATGCGCGGAAGTGAAATTGTCCTGCGCATGTGCAGATAGCCAAAATCGCGCGAGAGGACATCGCGATGCACAGCGGTAGGAGAAGGTAAGAGGCACCCGCCCGTGTGGTTTGCTGCAATCAAGTTTACAGCCAAAATGAAGTTTTGAGGCCAAATGAAAAATCCTTCCCAAACACATTACTTCAGACATTGTGCTGATTTGACTAATCAAAATGAATGATAAAAGATTATAAAGTGCTCGTGTCATCTTCTTCATTTTCCCAAATACAGTTTTCTCTTACATAAAAACAAAGTCTCCACCGAGTCAATTTCGATACCTGCCGACTACGTGGCCATGTCCATATTGCGGTCCTTGAAACAAGGCAGAGGTGGTTTTAGAATGTTTTTTGAATCTAGTTTGCAGTCTTAAGTTTCTCTGATAACCTCCTATCCAAGACTTTATGCTGGAACATTCCTTTAAGACAAAGGAGTATGTCTTTTATCTCAGTTCAGTTCAAGAACTGAGGTAGGAAGGAATATTTTATAGTGTAATCATTCTCATCATCGTAAAAGCTTTCCACTCTAATGATGGGATGGGATTTTATCAAAAGGATCAGCAGCTGAACTTTGACCTAAATGTCACAATATAGTTTTAGAAAAAGTGCATGATGTTACAGAAAGAATTGTTAAGAGTATATATATGCACACGACTTGTAACCTATTTGTAGAAACTTTTCTATCAACTATTAATAGTTAATAAAATATTCCAAGAATGCTCTACTTCGATTATAAGAAGTTTCTTGTCATCATTGAGGGTGAAATGTTCGGCTTTGTCAATCTTCCAAGTAGGGAGCATCAAAAATCAGCATCTAAAGTAAATAGCTTATTATTTGCTTGGGACATAACTGCAAAATGTTGATATTCTGAAACCCTCCTCTCAAAAAAATTGGTTTTTCCTTCCAGGGAAATGTTCTCCATGAAGTCAAAAGGGTTTTCTGCTTGAAAAACCTGAAAAAACCAAAGATATTGATAAAACATAGGAACTGAATGAGGCACTGCAAGGACAAATCCATCTTTGGTGATTGCTAGGGAGCATTTCCATTTACCGCCCACCCCCACATTTGGTTTCTTCCTCTTTGACTGCTAAGGTTGACCAGGAGAAAGCCAAGATATTTCAAGTTTTCTAAAAGCTTTCACTTCTGTAAAGATTGACAGATCTTTCCACTTTGCTGTCTACATTCACATCTTTTTTCAAACATCACCTGTTTTATCACATTTTCCTATCAGTTTGCATTTTTAAACAGCACACCAAAATTCACAATCTCTTCAAATACACAAATATGTGTATGCTGTTGTGCACATTTATCTCTAAGCATTGGGGGCTACAGCTTGTTTATCTGCCCATCAGCATGATATTTCTCCAAAAACTGAACAGAATAGATTCAAATCTGCTGGGAGCCAACAGATAAGGAGATGCAACATGTTCCTTCATTATAGAACAAAGGATAAACCAGATGCCTCTTATGGCCGTAAATGGAAGGACACTGGGCTGAACTACAAAAGCTGTGCTTTGCACTATTTCCCAACCTTGATAAAAACTATTTTTAATTACTTAGGCCAGCCTTTTCAATAAAAGATACCTTTCAGTTGCCCTTCAGAATTCCCACGAATTTCCCATGAAAAGTCATGGTGGCTGGGATTCCAAGCTGGTATCTCAGATACCTCAAGATACCAAGCTTGATATAGGCTATTGTGAAGTCTGGCTTTTCCATGTGTGGGAAATTGGGGTGTAAATGTTCTAACATAAAATGGCGTTAAACTTATAAGTATGCAGTGAATTGCAAGAAAACATGATCGATAAAAGAATAACCAACTTAGATACGCATGCTACTCGTACCCAAATACAGAACAAACCCGAGGTGGCGCAGCGGTTAGAGGCAGTACTGCAGGCCACTTTAGCTGACTGTGATTCGCAGGTCAGCGGTTCAAATCTCACCGGCTCAAGGTTGACTCAGCCTTCCATCCTTCCGAGGTAGGTAAAATGAGGACCCAGATTGTTGGGGGCAATATAAATATACATTGCTTACTGGTGTAAACTGCTTAGAGAGTGCTTGCACTGTGAGGCAGTATATAAATCTCACAAATAAATAAATAAAAAAATAAAACCCCATTTTCCTTGCAAAACAAGAGTTCAGACACTACTTTGAAATAGATTTAGGAAAAGTTATCTTCACAGGGCCAAAGTTCAATGCAAATACTTTAAGGTAAATTTAATTACTTTACCTTAGGGAAACCTAGTTCCACCAGCAGCCTATCAGCCACAAATTCAATATACTGTGTCATCAGAGTACAATTCATTCCAATCAATCCCACAGGTAAAGCCTCTGTCAAAAACTCCTGCAATAGTAGAAAAAATGAAATTATTCAGAGTATTTTCCCAGTTTGATTCACATGTATAACATGAAATAGAAGCTCTTACACCATAATAATTCTGGAAGTGTGAGTCACTGCAATGTAGTGGTTCATATTGAACAAGGATCAGTGAGAACTGGGTTCCAAATTCACAAAGCCCGAATTTATTTATTTATTTTGGACATTTTGAAGTTTTTCAGCAGGGATTACCTCCTGAAACATATACATATACATATACATATACATATACATATACATATACATATACATATATATATATATATATATATATATATATATATATATATATATATATATATATATTAGAAATTTCAATTTGTGGCAGCTTTTAGAGAGTTCTAGAGCTGCTAAGGTTTGGTGGGATATGGAGGGAGGGAGAGAGAAATCTCCCCCACCTTAGTAGCAGCTATAAATAGTAATAATTACTTACCTTAAATATTAATCAATTTAATTGTGGTTTGTGAACCATGCTTATGGTTTAGAACAGGGGTGTCAAACTCGATTTCATTGAGGGCCACATCAGGGTTTTGTTTGACCTTGGGGGGCCGGGATGTGTGCCCAGGGAGGGTGTGGGCAGCTCAACATCACTCGTCGAGGCTTCGTTTATGGCTGCGACAGCCTCCTGCCAGCGAAAACAGAGCTCAGAGAGGCCGTGTGTGGCTTCCCCTGGCTCCATTTTCACTGGTAGAGGGCTGCAAGAGGCTGTCATGGCTGAAAACAGCCTGGGAGGGCCGTGCACAGCCCTCCCAGGCTCCGTTTTCGCTGGCAGAGGCACCACGGGCCAGTCCTTCACTGTTTCGAGGGTGGCCTCAGGGGCCAGATCTAAGCACCCCATGGGCCGGATTCACCCCACCGGCCTAGAGTTTGACATCCCTGGTTTAGAATATTGTGTCAGCTCAGCCAAGTGTGCCTCATTCAGCAAGTAATGCATTGCATTGCATGCAATGCATTGAGCAATCCCAGCAGCAAACCACAAGGGTATAAACCTTGGGTAGGGTGGTTGTTTGAATAAACACACTAAATCACAACTAATCCACCACATTTTAACCTACAGGATTTGTTAACCCAATTCAGATGGCCACATTAGGTTGTGTATTATGCAAATTCAGAAAATTACAATTGAGACCCTCATATGAAAGTTCATCATAGGCCAAATGGGCTTATAAACACAGCCCACATTATTTTGAGGTTGATCACAACTATGTCCAGGCAAAGGGGTCTAATCTCACCTTTTCTATTTCAACCGCATTGACAATTATCTCTTTCACCCTTCCCTCCAAAGGTTTATTCACTAAATGCTGAAAAATCAGGCAAGCAAAGTCACAGTGGAGCCCCTTAAAGAAATAAACAGGACAGAAACATAAGAAATTCATCTTTTTTTAAAAAAAACCAGAAGACAATTTTTTTTAATGTAAGAACTACTTTAAGCCTTTGCAGCTTCTTTAAAAAGTTAAAATAATCCACTAACAATGCATGTTAACAGCAATGATTTAAAATGTGTTTTAAAACTTAACATAAAATAAGATGTGCCTTAATGAATTTTGTCTACATCGAAGATGTCTCCAGACATCTCTTGCCTAATTCACAAACTTGGTTTGCATACCTCTATTCCTTGCAAGTACAATTTATGACATTTCTAATTCAGAAGTCACATTTATACCCCACTCAATATCTTAAACACAAGAGTAGTATGTTGTGGACTGGGAGAACACACAAATCCTAAAAATATTGGTAGAATTGGGAAATGTGTTTTCTCAAACTACAACATATTGCTGTACTAAAAAAAATGGTAGCTTTAACAATATTCTTGTTAAACAGCATTCTGTAGATTTCATTTCAGATTTTAATAATGTATGAATCATCATCATTTCCAAAATAGTAATAATCCCCATTAGTCAATTGCAAACGGCAGCTTTACTTGGAACAGCTTACATCCTACAACCATACTCTAACACCCTTAAAAGCATCCGCTTATCCCACGTCCTTGGGAAGGACTCGCTAGGCGGATAAAAGTGCCAGATCCAGTCTAAACATCTGGGTGACTATGCAACCAACCATAATAAATTACATTTATAGACTATGCAGTCTCCACAAATAAGAGAGTCTACAAGTAATACTGCTTCTCTGAAAGCATCATATTTAACCTTATTTAAATATTTTTGCCCCACACCTTACTTCATCTCTGCTAATAAGTTCGTTGGAGAAAGTAAGACCTGGCATTAACCCTCTCTTCTTGAGCCAAAATATGGCTGCAAAAGCACCAGAAAAGAAAATGCCTTCGACAGCAGCAAACGCAACCACTCTTTCACCTGTTTCAACAAAACCAGAATTTGTTATCAGACAATTAATGAACCTTCTTCAAATTGTAGAAAAGAATATAACAGTTTTCTCCTATTTTACTCAGCCAAGGTGTGAAGTAAATGCATTTGGAGCGCAGAAGGTGGGAAACACTGACAAAAACCACAACCCTTCCAAATCTTAATGAAGGTGCAATCTCACTAACAAGGAAACAGCATCTACTGTTATCTTGTATAAATACTGTGGACATTGTCTCATTTGGCTTGTTCTGTTAATTCCAAAGAGATCTTTCAGAAAACCTGTTAATTGCTTGATTTCCCCAGAGGAATAGCTTTAACCCAGAGACTTCTGGAATCTCCATATTCTTAAGAGGCTGATGTCAACTTTTAGGATGTAGAGTAGATCAAAGAAATATATGTAAATATAGAATCTACTGCAAAGGTTTATTTCACTGTCATTCCTGTGGGAAAATTATTTATCTGCAAAGTGGGCTAGGTTCAGAAGGTAAGAAGCCAGCTGCTGGACTTAATTGTTTGACTGACTGACTGACTGACTATCTATCTATTTGACTAGATAGATGATAGATAGATGACAGACAGAGAGACAGAAAGACAGAGAGACAGACAGACAGACAAACACACAGACATATATATATAGAAAACTGCCTGGATGGTCCCAGGAGGGGCTGAAAGGCAAAGGAAGCTGTGATGTTTCCTTCCATACACCAGGATGACTCGACAGAATAAACATATATAACCTTTTCCTGGTGAAGAGCTGATTGGGAATAGAACCTTGTGGCCTAGAGGTTAATCTTCTGACTTTCAAGCAGACTGCTGCCCAGGTTCAGTTCCCACTACGGGTATGGCTATCTGACGAGAGCAAAATAGCTCGAAATAGATCTATAATAGTCTCCCTTTATTTTCATTTATCAGCAAAAAATGTTACACACACACACACACACACACATATATATATATCAGGGAGTCAAACAATTAAGTGCAGCAGCTGGCTTCTCACCTTCTGAACCTGGCATACTTTGCAGATTAAAAGAGTAAGATCCTTCCACTTATTAGGCCATTTTAAGACTTTTCAAACAAGAACAGCAAAGGGAGAAATTAAACCTCTGTTCACACAACACACTTACCCATGAATAATTGCAGGGGTGGCCAAACTATGGTTCTTTGAGGACCTGTGGACTTCAACTCCCAGAATTCCTGAGCCAGCCATGCATGCATGGCTAGCTCAGAAATTCTGGGAGTTGAAGTCCACAGGTCCTCAAAGAACCATAGTTTGGCCACCCCTGAATTAACCCAATGAATAACACATACAATGGAGGCACCTACCAAAAGTGGCTTCTCTGTCTGTTATCCACCTCATCGCCCAATCTGCTTTCTTCCTGACACATGGCATTGTTTCAATAGCATTAAATAAAAAGTCCCTGAAAGGATGAGGGAGGGAAGAGGAATGGAGGAAAAGCAAAAGACTGTAAATCTGGGTAGCAGGACTGACACAAAAGCATAGATCACTTGCTGTGACAAATTAGCTTACATCCAAGGATAGCAAGGATGCTTTTACCATTGCATCTTATTTCTCACAGATATAGGATCTTCTGAAAGTGCACCAGCATATGCTAGAAATCTCTTCTGCAGTTTGAACAAAAATTGCCACATTTGTTAAACGAATCACTGCAGTTGTTATATTAGTAACACGGTTGTTAAGTGAATCTGGCTTCCTCATTGACTTTGCTTGTCAGAAAGCCACAAAAGGGGATCACATGACTCCAGGACACTGCAACTGTCATAAATGTGAGTCAGTTGTCAAGCATCTGAATGCAAATCACACGACCATGGGGATGTCACAATGGACATAAGTGTGAATAATGGCCATAAGTCATTTTTTTCAGTGCTGCTGTAACTTTGAACGGTCACTAAATGGACTGTGGTAACTTGAGGACTACCTGTATAAATATAATAAAGATAGGACAGAAATAAATTTTAAAAAGTTACAGCAAATACTGATTTTCTTAAGATCAAGCAAAAACTCTTCCTCTCCCCCTTAGAAACATAAAAAATGCAAACGTCCACTGATATGTCCTTGCAATGTTAAACCACAGTGTCCTATTACACCAAGACCAGACTATACATGAAAATTACAAACAAAAAAATATGTAAGTCCTCTACATAGTGGTAATATTTACACTAATTACCTTTTCTTGGGGTCTTTGATGTAAGTGTCGATTAACAAACTGTACATTTCAGAATGAACATTTTCTATTGATATCTGGAAGCCATAGAAACAGCGAGCTTCTGGGATCTGCACTTCTTGGCTAAAACGTTCTACCTGTCAACGAAAGAAGTCAGATATCTAAATGTTCATGTAAGACCGGGTTCACAGCCTGCACTAGGCCACCATGTCTTATATAATTGACTGTTTTCTCCCAAAAGAGCATCTCTGGGTAAAGTGAATATGAGATACACATATATGATTCCCAAGAAATAGCAGTTGAAAGTCAGTGTGATTAGTACAAACTTCACTAAAAGTAAGTAATTACAGGAAAATATCCACAATATTCCTTATGACGGACAACAAATACATGCAAAGTGCAATCACAAATAGATTTAACAGATTAACAGAGTTGGAAGGGACCTTGCAGGTCATCTAGTCCAACCCCCTGCTCAAGCAGGAGACCCTTACATCAGCCTCTACCTAGGATCGAACTCACAACCTCCTGATTGTGAGGCAAGAGCTCTACCTCTAGGCCACAGCAGCTGTTATGTTTGATTGCATGCAATGAAAAAAAAAAACCACAGCATCAAAATAATACAGGCTACATCACAGGAAGTATCTCACCAAGTTTTCATTGACAATTCCATCACTGGCAGCAAAAAAAGCTAGGATATGCGAAATGAAGTATTTCTCTTCTGGTTTTAGGTTGTTCCAATTAGTAAGATCCTTTGACAAGTCAACCTACACAAAAATAAAAAAGAAATATAGATTACACACTTGAAATCGTCATTGTTTACTGATAATTCTGAAAAGCAAAATAAATGTCTAAGAGTATATATACCCTATAACCGTGATGGCGAACCTATGGCACGGGTGCCACAAGTGGCACGTGGAGCCATATCGGTGGGCACGTGAGCTCAGGTCCGGCGTGCATGTGTGCACCAGCCGGCTGATTTTCGGGCCTTCTGGGCCCACTGGGAGTCAGGAAACAGGCTGTTTCCAGCCTCCAGAGGGGGTGGGGAAGGCCGTTTTCGCCCTCCCCAGGCTCCTAGAAAGGCTCTGGAGCCTGGGGAGAGCGAAAAATGGGCGTGCCATTGCATGCTGGGAGCAGGGGGGTCATGCGTGCATGTTCGGGGGTGCATGGAATTATGAGTGTGGGCACGCACACATGTGATCCCCCACATTCCCCCCCCTTTTGGCACACGAACCAAAAAAGGTTCGCCATCACTGCCCTATAACGTCAAAGAGGGGCGTTCATGGGAGGGGGGGCATTTTTGATGAAGTTGGTAGCTGCAACCCCACCAAAGCCCCATTCTTTTTCCATATCTTGTAATATACATTAAAAAGGGAGGGGCTTCTATCATACAGCTCTTCCTGCCATCTTGACTTTCTTTTAATTGCCTTTGCAGATTCTCCTGGCTTCTAACCATCTTCTCCCTGGTGGTGTCTTGTATGGATTATTATTAAATTTAATGGATTATTATTACCCTCACCATCCTCGGCCAGGATGGGTCTGTGGATAATTGGGAGTTGTATCCTAATCATCTGGTGGTTACCTGATGAGTAGACACTAGTTTACTAGAAATTCTCTGCATAAGTTTACACATAACTTGCCACTAATGGAGAGGGAAAGACAGTGAAAACACATACAGCTCGTTGTATGATTTATTACAGAGATCCTTCTATCCCTGAATGATGCCAGAAAATAAAAACAAATAAACAAACCCCTCAAACATTTCATTGCTCATGCAAGTAGACAGTGGATTTGTTAGTTTGTTTGCAATGGTGACTGCCTTTTTATAACAGGAACTGACTCTTTCTGAAAAGCAACTTAACCTAAATGTAAGGAAAGTATGTAAATTAGAATACCAGATTAGTGAACAGAATTTCTTCTGCACCTTTGCTTCTCTCTCTTGGCTGCCTTATGGTCTAAATATATCAAGGACTTTTCAGTTGTTAGATCTTGAGGGATCTATTGCAGGGTTTGAGTTTCACCATATGGACCAAGGTGCAAAGTCACTTTTCTGCCAAGATGGAAATAAAAGGATTACCTATGCCCTGGGTAGAAATCTGTGATCGCTACTAGAAGCTGATCATATTCTTTCCACAAAAAACCTCTTTCACTCTGGTATTCAGCCATTTTCGTGTTGCTAACACTGTTGCTAGTGTTAGGGGTGAATAATCCATATGTAGTTTCCCAAATCCCGTCTGCAATGCCCAGAAAAGTAAGGGTTGAACACTTCAAGCCTTTACTTTTAAGGCTAAACTTTAAGAGGCAGAATGAATGTTTAAGTCCTACAGAAATCACGGTGTCATTGGTCATACCCTGATGGTCCCAAGATAGGACCGAAAAAGAAAATACAGACAGTCCTCATCTTACAACACAACAGTTAATAGAATAGAATAGAATAGAATAGAATAGAATAGAATAGAATAGAATAGAATAGAATAGAATAGAATAGAATAGAATAGAATAGTTGGAAGGGACCTTGGAGATCTTCTAGTCCAGGGGTCGGCAAACTTAAACACTCAAAGAGCCATTTGGACCCGTTTCCCACAGAAAAAAACCCACTGAGAGCCACAAAACCTGGGTAGGCGTGGCCAACTTGACATCACTCACTCCCACCCAGTCACATGACTCCCTAGCCACGCCCATCCAGCTGGTCATTAGGACAGAGAACTGGGAACCACAAAACCCTTTTCTCTCTCTCCCTCTCTTCCCCCTCCCACTCCCTCTCATCTCTCCCTTTCCATCTCTTTATCTCTCTCTCCATCCATATCTATCTATCTACCTACCTACCTATCATCTATCTATCTATCTTCTCTCCCTTTCCATCTCTCCCTTTCCATCTCTTTATCTCTCTCTCCATCCATATCTATCTACCTATCATCTATCTATCTACCTATCATCCATCTATCTATCTATCTATCTATCTATCTATCTATCTATCTATCTATCTATCTATCTATCTATCTATCTCTATCTATCTATCTATCTATCTATCTATCTATCTATCTATCTATCTATCTTCTCTCTCTCTCATCTCTCCCTTTCCATCTCTTTATCTCTCTCTCTCCATCCATATCTATCTACCTATCATCTATCAATCATCTATCTATCTATCTATCTATCTATCTATCTATCTATCTATCTATCTATCTATCTATCTATCTATCTATCTATCTATCTATCTTCTCTCTCTCATCTCTCCTTTTCCATCTCTTTATCTCTCTTCCATCCATATCTATCTACCTACCTACCTACCTATCATCTATCTTCTCTCTCTCTCATCTCTCCCTTTCCATCTCTTTATCTCTCTCTCTCCATCCATATCTATCTATCTACCTATCTACCTATCTACCTATCTATCTTCTCTCTCTCCCTCTCATCTTTCCTTCCTTCCTTCCTAACTTCCTTCCTTCCTAACTTCTTTCTTTCTTTCTCTTTCTTCCTTTCTTCCTTCTTTCTTTCTGTCTTCCTTCCTTCCTAACTTCTTTCTTTCTTTTTCTTTTTCTTTCTTTCTTTCTTTCAACTTTTCTTTCTTTCTTTCTGTCTTCTTCTTTCTTCTTCCTTCCTTCCTTCTTCCTTCCTTCCTTCCTTCCTTCCTTCTGTCTTTCTCCCTGCAGGATGAAGAAGGAACCTCTGTTGCCGTCTCCCGCGGGGCTCCAGCCACCCGACTGAGTCCCTGACCACGCTGCCAGGGTTAACGCGCATGGGAGGGAAGGAGAGAGAGCGCTACCGCTGCTGCTGCTGCTATTGCCGCTCCGGCAAGGCGCTGCAAGTGCGAAGTCTCCCCGGTCACTGTGGCTGCACCAGGGAGCCCGTGTTCTTGTCAACAATGGAGACGCTGCGCGCGCGCAGGAGGGATCACGGAGTGGAGGTGCCTGGCGAGCGAGGCAAGTGGCGGCATCGGCAGCAGGCTCCTGCCCGCGTCTCCCGCCCGCCTGCCCACCTTAGCATTTAAAAGAATGAGAGGCGGGCGGACTGGAGACGCGGGCAGGAGCCTGCCGCCGATGCCGCCACTTGCCTCGCTCGCCAGGCACCTCTGCTAGGTCCCTCCCGCGCGCGCAGCGTCTCCATTGTTGACAAGGACGCGGGCTCCCTGGTGCAGTCACAGTGACCGGGGAGACACGCCGGAGCAGCAATAGGAGCAGCGGCAGTGGTAGCGCGCGCTCTCCTTCCCTCCCATGCGCCGCAGCCTTCCCAGCAGGCTGCCGGACAAGCCCGAAGAGACCAAGATGCAGGGTGGCTCCAGGGCTCCTCCCCTTCTCGCGACTCCCTGGCTGGCTGTGTCAGAGAAGGAGGAGCGCCGCCACTGCTGCCAGCACTCTTTCCTTCACTTCTATCTTCTCCTTCTCTTCTCCTAATGCCCTTGTTGCTTCCGGCGGCCGCTGGCTTGAGTGGCAGAGTGGGCTGCTTGCCTCCCTTCGCTTCCCTTCTCGCTCACTCGCTCGCTCTGGAAGCGGAGCCAAAGTTTCCTCCCCGCGCGAGATGCCTCTCAGTCGCGCGCTCCCTCAGCCCGCCCGCAGCCGCCACCAGCTCCTGCCCGCGTCTCCCGTCCGCCCGCCTGCCTCTTGCCTTAAGCCGCCAGCTGACGATGGCGACTGCAGCCTTCCCAGCAGGCAACTGAGACGCAGGGCAGCATTGCGGCTCCGAGGCTCCTTCGGCCGCTTGGCTGGAGAACGGCGGGGATGCAGCTGCGGCCATTTTTGATCTCCCCCCGGCTCAGAAGTTTTAGTACCCGGCGTATAAGACGACCCCCGACTTTGGAGAAGATTTTCAAGGGGTAAAAAGTCGTCTTATACGCCCGGCACATACGGTAATTAACGATGAAATCTCCCTGGGCTAGGCAAGGGAAGGGAGGGCGAGGGGCGGGGCAGTCAGTGATGGGACAGGGAGCCATGGCAGAGGGCCCAAAGAGCCACTTTTGGCTCGCGAACCGCAATTTCCGACCACTGTTCTAGTCCAACCCCCTGCTTAGGCAGGAAACCCTACACCACTTCAGACAAATGGTTATCCAACATCTTCTTAAAAATTTCCAGTGTTGGAGCATTCACAACTTCTGGAAGCAAGCTGTTCCACAGATTAATTGTTCTAACTGTCAAGAAATTTCTCCTTAGTTCTAAGTTGCTTCTCTCCTTGATTAGTTTCCACCCATTGCTTCTTGTTCTACCCTCAGGTGCTTTGGAGAATAGTTTGACTCCCTCTTCTTTGTGGCAGCCCCTGAGATATTGGAACACTGCTATCATGTCTCCCCTGATCCTTCTTTTCATTAAACTAGACATACCCAGTTCCTGCAACTGTTCTTTATATGTTTTAGCCTCCAGTCCCCTAATCACCTTTGTTGCTCTTCTCTGTACTCTTTCTAGAGTCTCAACATCCTTTTTACATCATGGCAACCAAAACTGGATCCAGTATTCCAAGTGTGGCCTTACCAAGGCATGATAAAGTGGTATTAACACTTCACGTGATCTTGATTCTATCCCTCTGTTAATGCAGCCTAGAACTGTGTTGGCTTTTTTGGCAGCTGCTGCACAGTGCTGGCTCATATTTAAATGGTTGTCCACTAGGACTCCAAGATCTCTCTCACAGTTACTACGGTTGAGCAAGGTACCACATATACTATACCTGTGCATTGTTTTTCTTGCCTAATTTTCTTGCCTAATTTCTTGCCAGTTCATTTAGTGACTGTTAGAAGTTACGTCAGTGAAAAAAGTGACTTATGACCATTTTTCACAGTTATGACAATTGCAGTAAATCCCTTGGTCATGGGATTTACATTCAGATGCTTGATAACTGGCTCATATTTATGACGGTTGCAATGTCCCAAGGTCATGTGATCATCTGTTTTTACCTTCTGACAAGCAAATGTCAATGGGAAAGCCAGCTTCACTTAACATCGGTGTTACTAATTTAACAACTGCAGTGATTCACTTAACAAATGTGGCAGGAAAAGTCATAAAATGGGGCAAAATCACTAAATTTCTTATTTAGCAACATAAATTTTAGGCTCAATTGTGGTTGTAAGTCAAGGACTACCTGTATAGTCCCTAGGCTGACATTGTAGCCCACCCTTGGGTTAGTGCTGGTCATCTGCTGCAACCTACCGTATTTTTCAGAGTATAAGACGCACCTTTTTCCTCCCTAAAAGTGGCTGAAAATTTGGGTGCGTCTTATACTCTGAATGTAGCTTTTTCAAAGCTTTTTTTTCCAGCCCTAATTAGGTGCTAACGATCTTCCCAGCTCTTACCTTGCAGGCTTTTTCATTGTTACTCTCTCCAAAGAATGTTTTTCCAGCCCTAAGTCTTTGCAGGTTTTTTTTTTCATTGCTCTACTTGCTCCGAATAAGTTTTTTTCTAGCCCTAACCAGGTGCTAACGATCTTCCCAGCTCTTACTGGCTTGCAGGTTCTTTCATTGTTATTCTCTCAGAAGAAGGTTTTTTTAAGTCCCAACCAGGAGATAAAATAATGTGCTGAAGCTGACCAGACTAAGGATGCTAGCCAGATGAATACCTGGTAGGCAGATTGTTTTCCCCTATTTTCCTCCCCAAAAACTTATACTCCGGTGCGTCTTATACTCCAAAAAATACGGTATCTTCTGCACAACTCACCTCTTCTACTGTCCAGAAAGAAGCCTGTGCTTGCTTGTACATTTTCCATATATCAGGGTATTGGATAGGAAAGATGACAAATCGATGGGGATTCTTCCTTAAGAGAGGTTCCTCATTTGATTTTAAGTCATTTTCAAATCCATCTGTGAGCAACTCCTAAAGAAAAAGCAAGAAATCATACAGCTGCTATTTTCAACAATACCCCTGATTTTCCTTAGCTTTCATCTAAGAAAACCAAAGCAGATCCTATTAATTTAAACACCAATTATATGAATCTTTTATTTCTCAATCCAGAAACTATCCCTGCATGGAGGTTCTGAGTTGGTCAGATATTGATTCACTGAAAGACTGTCTTGATGGGGACAATTTACACAGCGAGTACAAGAACACAACTTTCAGTTCACCGAAATGTGTGCAATGCGGAGGAGGATAGCAATACCAACAACACAACTCTGATGTACACTTTTAGCACGAGCTTTCTTGTAGCACATTTGAGGGGACTCGCTTTATGCTGCAATGATAAGCCAAGCTTTGCAATCACAACTCCCAGATCTTAAAGCATGTGGGGAAATCAAGTCAAACCCAGGCATACAGAAGGATCTTGACAGACTTGAACACTGGGCGCTATCTAACAAAATGAAATTCAATGGTGAAAAAAGTAAGATTCTACATTTAGGCAAGAAAAACAATATGCACAGTTATAGTATATGTCAGTGATGGTGAACCTGTGGCACGGGTGCCACAGGTGGCACGCGAAGCCATATCTGCCAGCACGCGAGCCGTTGCCCTAGCTCAGCTCCAGCGCGCATGTGCGTGCCCGCCAGCTGATTTTTGGCTCGTGCAGAGGCTCTGGAAGGGCGATTTCGGCCACCAGAGGGCCTCCGAGGTGCCGGGAGGGGAACGTTTTCGCCCTCCCCAAGCTCCAAGAAAGACTCTGGAGCCTGGGGAGGGCAAAAAACGGGCCTACTGGCCCCACTGGAAGTCAGGAAACAGGGGAGTGGGGGGGGGGTCACGCACGCATGCGCAGGGGGCTGGGGCAAGTGGGGGGCTTTGAATTATGGGTGTGGGCACGCACATGTGTGCAATAGCACGTGCGCGCACTATTTCGGCACCCGAGGAAAAAAAGGTTCGCCATCACTGGTATATGTGGTACCTTGCTCAACAGTAGTAACGGTGAGAGGGATCTTGGAGTCCTAGTGGACAACCGTTTAAATATGAGCCAGCACTGTGCAGCAGCTGCCAAAAAAGCCAACACAGTTCTAGGCTGCATTAACAGAGGGATAGAATCAAGATCACGTGAAGTATTAATACCACTTTATAATGCCTTGGTAAGGCCACACTTGGAATACTGCATCCAGTTTTGGTAGCCATGATGTAAAAAGGATGTTGAGACTCTAGAAAGAGTACAGAGAAGAGCAACAAAGATGATTAGGGGACTGGAGGCTAAAACATATGAAGAACGGTTGCAGGAACTGGGTATGTCTAGTTTAATGAAAAGGAGGATCAGGGGAGACATGATAGCAGTGTTCCAATATCTCAGGGGTTGCCACAAAGAAGAGGGAGTCAAACTATTCTCCAAAGCACCTGAGGGTAGAACAAGAAGCAATGGCTGGAAACTAAACAAGGAGAGAAGCAACTTAGAACTAAGGAGAAATTTCATGACAGTTAGAACAATTAATCAGTGGAACAGCTTGCCTCCAGAAGTTGTGAATGCTCCAACACTGGAAGTTTTTAAGAGGATGTTGGATAACCATTTGTCTGAAGTAGGGTAGAGTTTCCTGCCTAAGCACCTATACAATTATGATGCCCGTAAAAACAAGATCAAAAACCATGAAGTGCTTTAAAAAACTATAAAATGACAACTTTTCTAAAACCGAGCCGAAGGAAGCCTATTGGACCGTGCATAGGGGATCTCTAAGAGGGAGCGGAAACCCCAGAAACGCCGGTCAACTCCTCGCACGTGTTGTTAAGCCGGGTACCCCCGTGCGGCATTCAGAAAGGCCAGAGTGATGGTAGAGTTGGATCTCCCAAGAAAAACGGGACAATCCCACCGCAGCGTTAGCCCCGCCTGACCCGATGCGCTTTACGCCGCTCTGCCGAAAGAGCCGTCCTCTGGGTCTCCAACCTTGGCAACTTTAAGACTTGTGGACTTCAACTCCCAGAATTCCTCAGCCAGCTTTGCTAGCTGAGGAACTCTGGGAGTTGAAGTCCACAAGTCTTAAAGTTGCCATGGTTGGAGACCCCTGGACCGTCCAAAAGATCTCCGCCGCCTTCTGTTAGGTCCGACGGCGTAGCTCCGCCCGCTTACCTCGCTGCTTTCCGGCCTAGCCGGCCCGTACGATCCAGGGCAACAACCGCGAGGCTCACTCATGGCGTCCGGCCCCGCTCCTCCCGGCGCCCTAGAAGCCAGCGAGGGAGAAGGGAGCCCGCGGAAGGCTCGCCTGACCTTGGTTTCCTTCTCCGCCTCCTCCCGGGGCGGGACTGCGGGCGGCTGCGAAGGGCAAGGCGGGAACAGCACCGAAGATCCGATTCCGAAGTAGAGTCGAACGAGGCTTATTCACCAGTCACCTTCCTCGCTTCGGTCTGCGGAAATCGGCCTCTTTCGTCCCTGCGTGGGCGCCCTCTCGTGTTTTGATGCGAAGCGCCTTAGACTGATGTCCTGCAGCTGGGAGGAAGCACGGGGATGTCTACAGTGCTAGGGATTGTTGTTAATATAGTAGTGGGGGCGTCCTTGCAAAATGGCTGGAGGTTGGGGGGCTGCCTATTCATAAAATGGCTGCCAGAAGCCCGTAAGGCGTAAGCAGATACAAAATAATGCTTTATCAGCATCCTGCTTGATCCTTCTTGTGCCTTGCAAGACACTGTTCCAAAAATCACCTTTTAAAGAAGCGGTATTGGGTCCACTGGTGGCCCAGACCTGTTCTTGCAAAACAAGATGTTGCTGGAATCTTTGCTTGCACCTGGCCACCGTTGCATTTGTTTGATTTGAAACTTTTTAAATGTAGAAAGGTGGGGCAGGGACCTAGAAGGAGACAGCAATATTTGTGTTGGGTGTCCAAAAGCATTGCACTGGAGAAGGGCTTCACTAGCAGCAACAGATACATGGAGTCACCAGTCCCATTGCAGTCTTAAATCTTTAATTATTATTATTAATAATAATAACAACAACAACAACAACAACAGAGTTGGAAGGGACCTTGGAGGTCTTCTAGTCCAACCCCCTGCCTAGGCAGGAAACCCTACACTTCTTCATGTCAAACAGCAGAAAGTCTTGGCTTGACCATGAGGCTCAGACAGCTGGTTTAGAATTTTAAAAAATGATATAAAATGTTTCTATACTATTGTGTTTTTCTTGCCAGAGAGTATCTGGAATGTACTGCTTCAACTATGCAATAAGTAAGATACAAATGTGCCTCTGAATACTGTTTGCTAGGAAACATCGG
Organism: Diadophis punctatus similis; assembly: GCA_023053685.1. Taxonomy (NCBI): domain Eukaryota; kingdom Metazoa; phylum Chordata; class Lepidosauria; order Squamata; family Dipsadidae; genus Diadophis; species Diadophis punctatus. The sequence continues at coordinate 182,478,038 of JALIGW010000003.1, forward strand.
GCTTACATCTCATAGGCTTTATAGTGGTTTATTCATTTTTTTCCACTACTGGAAAAGACAGATGATGTCTGTTAGGAAATTTCCCATTGGATCTGGAATGCTCTGAATTCTTGGGTCATGAATCAAACTCATTATACAAGGTGTGAAGTGGTATTTGCAAACATTTAAGAATCAGCCAAAAGTTTCACTAAAATTCAAAACATTTATTTAAACCAGGTTACTTTTGCTATGCACTCTGTATGCCTTGAAATATCTAATGGTATATTTTTGCAGTGACAACTCTTGTCCGTTGTGGTCTATTCCTTCTCTGGAGTTCAATATGTACAGCTGGGACTAATCCAGCACAACTATATTTCTGTGCATGGAACAGTATGGTCTGCCACTGCATTATTTTCCTTCCCTATCATTTACCTAACAATGTCTTACTTTTTACAGAAAGTAGACAAAGGTGAAGGGCATAGGGAGGGACCTTGAAGGACAGGAGGAAGAGCCACTGCTGAGGCAAAAATGAGACAAATGTGGCATAATCCCATTCTAATAAATAAAATTATAAATGTATTTGAGCAAATGTCTCAAATAGAACTCTTTCTCATTCACCTGAAGATAAAGTGAGGGATGAGGGAAGCACATTCGGACTTGAAAGATTATGATTCTTATTATAAGGGTTACAATAAAAATAATTAGCTGTGTATGGCATTGGTTTCTTAGTCTGATCTACCTTATAAGTAGCTCATCATGAAATCATCAGATCATAAAATACATGCACGATACAAGATTTAAATATACCCTTAAAACAGCAATTAAAAATAAATTGAAACAAATAAAAAGAGTTTTATAAAAGCATGTTATTTCTTTAAAATGTAGGGTAGCTTTGAAAGAGAGAGGGAAGTTACTCCTTACCAAAGAGAGAAGTAAAAAGGCTTAAGTCTAAACAGGAGGAATGTGAAAATGTCTTGGGCGGATTTCATGCTCTGACATCTTGGTCTGTGATAAGCAAAGAATATGCACCTGAATCTATTTCAATTGAAGGTCCTGAGAAGGAAAGAATTTTCAAAGGAAGTTTATCAATATGTGCAGACCTTTTCTTCTCTTAGGTATGGCAGTTGGTATGATGGGGGTTGAGATCAGCCATTTGATATGGGAAATGCACCAAGCTAGAAACCTGAAGTCTGTAGTACTTATTCCACAAGCAGCTGGTAGCCTTGGGTCAGTCCTAGGAAGCAGGCAATGACAAGCCACTTCTGAAATTTTGCCAAAAATACTGCAGGGACTAGTCCAGGAAGTCATCAGGAGTCAAAAAAAGGAAGTCATCAGGCATCAAAAAAAAAGTTTAGATGTTACTTCTCAAATAGAGGTTTAAGTGCAATCCTATGTGTATTTACTCTGGTCAATTTCTGCTGTGTTTGCGAAGTCTCGCTTCCTAGAAGTGTAACTCGAATTTGCTCCTGAGAGTGATACTCAGCCTTTTAGATGGTGTTAAAGGGGAATTGGAAAAGTTAAGGGACAACTATCAGCTGCTATTAATCTTGATGACTGTTTAACTGCCTGGTCTCAAAAGGCCTTTAAATACAGCTACCAGAGAGTAATAGGAAAAACAGATCATATTTGCTTCTGAGTTTCCTGAATACATTTGTTGACTATTGGATATGATAGAGGAGGTCCCAACCCCTGGTCCACTGCCCGCCAGGAATCCAGCTGCGCAAGGGAGTGAAGCCCCGTCCGCGCATATGCAGGATCCAGGCAGCATGAATCTATGCAACCCCCCCTTCCCAGTTTGTGGAAAAACCACCAGAAGTATCAATCTCAGCTGTATTTTTCTCTACTGGCACCCATTCTTGAGGACTATTCTGCACTCTCTTAATACACGTCCCAATGGTTACTTCTGGATTTCACTTGCAATCTCCTTTATGCAAATCTGCCTCAGTATTGGTCTCCCCCACTTTTCTCTATGGAAAGGGTATCCTTTTAATTTTTTAAGACGTGTATCGGCATTGAACACATTCTATCACGACATGGTGCAGGGCTGAATTGATAAGGCTTTTTTAGAGTTGGGATTCTTCTCATACAAATCGGTATTTATCCCGATTTACCTTAAAAGAAAAGGCAACTGGATTCCAAATTAAATTTTAAAAGATCCTGTGCAATTGTCCTGTACTTTCCATAATTTTGTGACTCAACTCACTTTGGAGATTTCTCTTCCTCCGCCCAACATGTATGCATGTGAAACATACGTGTGCCAGAAGTCCCAAAACAGGCTGAGGCTAGATTAAAAATTAGTATTGAGTAATTGCAGATTGAATTTAATTGTAAAATAATGTTCACCTATAAAATGTATTGATCCCTGGCTCAAAGTCAATTGGGTCCTCCATGATTGAGGGGGGAGTAGAACCTCAATCTTTCTGCCCAAGTCCAACATCTTCCACATTACACCACAGGGGCTCACATAGTCTTATACTAAATACATAATATTTGCAAAAGCTTTTACGGTGCTAAATAGTTAGGTTATTAGTTCACCAGCACTCAAGCTAGTGATAACTTGCCTGAAAGACACCCTGTGAATTGGAGACCTACTGAAGGTTAGATTGGGAGGTTAAAAAAAAATCTGAAAAGGTAATGGCAAACCACTTCTGGATTGTTAAGAAAACAAGAGTTTTGTTGGATGTGTCCATAAAGTTAACCGGAAGTCAAATTTGAATTGAAAGAAACTTAATTCAACATTTGTGTCAGATGCTGTATGAAGAACATCTGCAAGGATAAAATACTGACCCTAATGTTTTTTCATAGCTTTTTTTTAAACAAAAGTATAAAAGCTCAACCACTTTAAATGCACATTGAGTTTCACTGGTTTTACAAAATATCTAAACAGAGTAAGTAGATTTTGTTGGAAATTAAGTATTGTAAGAAATTTTTAATTGAAGGTAGCTACATTTTAGGATATGCAGTGAAAGTGTCTTACAATATTAAAATATTTCTCAGCTACCAACAGGTACAAAAAAGGTTAAAACATTAAGCCTTCAATATACAACTTGCATCTCCCAAATCAATTTCATCATCTTTATCCCCTCTGCCTGTGAGTAGACGTTCTGCATGATTTTTATTGTTAATCTTGCCTTTTCAGGAGTTCAGGGCAGCTTGCATGATTATCTCCATTTTATCCCAATCAAAATCATCCTGTAAGGGTGGTTGGGTTGAGCAAGAGTGACTCTCCCAGTTATTCAGTAAATTTCCATGAGGGATTTACGCCTCGGTGTCTCCAATCTTAGTCCGAAGAGCTTCAATCTCTACATCACACTGCATGAGAGCCCAGACATAGGCATGTCTTCAAACAACATCCTGGCATACTTAGAAGAGAAAAAAAGAGCTTTCTCTATTATCCAGAAGAGAAGACAGCTCTGTAAAAGAGTTGTTGTAGCCTTACAAAAACCTTTTTATTGTAATGAAACATAACATGCAAAAAACTAACTAAAAAGTATGTCTCTATTGCTACAATTAAGTGCTTTCAGAGGCTTAAATACCTTATTTTGCTTAGGATATAGTGTCTAAAGGATTACCCACAAACTAGCTTGATGGCTGATCTTCAGCCACTTCCATCTTCTGAAATTTTAACTGGAACAAATGGCAGCACTCATGCTATCTCTGACAGATAGTAATATTGACATGTATGCCGTGTTATAAAGGTATAGTGCTAACAACCAGATTAAATAAGATTTTTAATTGTTCATAAATCTTCATAGGTTTCACCATTTTATATTTTATGTTTCTTGCAAAAATAAAAAGCTGGCCTGATCAATAGACAGTGGTGCTAATTAACAGATGTACAGAATAACCTTGCTGTCTCTCAAATTAACATTAGTCCAAAAGGCTAAATTGTGGACAACATAAAGTAAGAAATTCTGAAGGTACCATAATTTGTTGGGGCACATATTTCTTATTTGGGTCGATTTCGTAGTTGGTGACTATCCAATTACCAAAATACCGTACATCTTGTTACAAAACTGAGGTTCCATGGATCGAGAAAGTCCCAAAGGACTTTAGAGGGTTACCATAGCAACTCAATTGTCACGATTTCAAGCCCATTCAGCTCAGTGGCTTCTGAGAGAAAAAAGTAACCAAAATCCAGCTTTTAAAAGAATATGATTATCAAAAGTTAGGTAAAATTCAAGACACTATTGGAAAACTTTCCTATGATTTTTCTTGCCATATATTTAAAAGAAACTAATTTAAGCCACACAGTAATGCGGTGTACAATTTTAATAAGCATTTCTTATTAAAAGCTTGATAATGTTCAAATATACAGAGAAAAGCTATTTATATAGCTACATACACATTTTGAGTCAATGACTACAACATTAATCATTCTAGCTTTCCCCTTGGCATTAGAGTAACAACAAAGTATTGTTTGTGTACATGTGTGTGTATACACACACACAAGCTACTGTATAGGCCTTATTAATTTTTGTAATGTATTTTGCTGTGACTGTTGTAAAACAATTGTGTTATATACAGAGCTATACATATAACATAGGGATATGCTAGATATACACAGGTTATATATAACAATATTTTACAATATACACAGCCTTTCCTAAAAGGGCTTCGGAGAATATTAACTTTATTATGCCTCAACTCTTCTGTGAGGTAGGTAGCATTTTTTAAATTACAGAATGCAAGAGGCTCAGACATTATGAAACTTGCTATAAGTCAAGTAGCAAATTCAAAAACAGAACCTGAATTCTATGCCAAACATGAAAAACTCCATCCTTATCCTTAAAAGGGCTGTCATTCAGAAAGAATGATTTCATCAAAATGTGCAAGGGGAAAAAATGAACCACCTGCTATTTAATTTTTTTAAAACTGAGTAAGCCTGGTACAGTCAGCTTTTAAGAGAACAGTCTTCAGTCTTTATTTAAAAGAGATTACAGTTAGGATTTACACTGCTAGAGTGCCTGCCAAAACAAAAGATATTCTACAGCAGTGTTTCCCAACCTTGGCAACTTGAAGATATCTGGACTTCAACTCCCAGAATTCCCCAGCCAGCATTCGCTGGCTGGGGAATTCTGGGAGTTGAAGTCCAGATATCTTCAAGTTGCCAAGGTTGGGAAACACTGCTCTACAGAAGCAGGATGCTATTTTCAAGCTAAGGCAGAAAGAGGCATGAAAGTTGTTGGCATAGAGAAAGAGAAGAGGTGGTCCATTTTGGCAGAAATTCAGACAAGTTCTTAATGGTGTGCAATCCCCCCCCCCCCCGCCAAAACCCCACAGAAAAAAATAGTTAACAAATTATAAGGAATTCCTGACTATGAGATGGTAAGCGTAAAATAACAAAGAATCTTCCCCTTTCCTACAATAAGTTAGTGTTCAACTAAGTAGGATCTTAATATACTGAAATGTTATGCACTAAAATGCTTTAATAAAAATAGCATTTTGTATGTGCACCACAATGCATTTGGCAAACATTTTTGTGCTGAGTAAGCTATGTCTGATGAAAAGATTATACTTTGTTGGATCAGGCCATCTTTAATTTTTCTGCTAACTGTAAAATGCAGACTGAACTGCTTCTATTTTAACTGAAGAGGAAGAGTAGTTTTATTCACTTACAAATAACTTAATAGATAACTGTGGTGTGCTGTAGCAACTAAAATATACAGGTCACATAAATAAAAACTATTTTTTCAGTATGACTGTAATTTATTAAAAACTGTAACAAGATACTTAAAAAAGGCTAGATACAAAAGTAGTTAAGCTGTTCACGAACATTAAATTTTTTTTTTTCAAAATGTACCTTCAAATAATCATGATCTTATAAACATTTTACAGTTACCAGGTAGTGCTCAGGCTGAAAATTTAACCAGCTTGAGACACAGCAGAACAAGTGTCTGGATTTGAGCTGGAGGTATAAGCCTCCTAACTGACTGCTCAAAAAAAGAGGGATACAAAATGTTGATTGTAAACGATTAAATACTGTGCATTGGCTTCCTTCTTACGTACAAAAAGTATCTCACTAAGGTTATACAGACTACATGCAAAACATTAATGGTGGTATTTATTGTGCCAGAGTCCAGTGCAAGCAGACAAAATTGCAATGGCAGTGGTTTTTTTAAGCAAACGTGAATGATTTCAACTCTTAGCTCTAACTGGCAAGAACTTTTTACAAGTTCAATATACATGATGCACAACTGCAGCCAACCACAAACTTAAACACCATTTTTCTTTTTTTAAAAAAAGTTAAAATAAACCACAGGACATACTTCATCTTTTATTTTGAAATTTCCTATTCCCTCTATACAAGCACCTTTGCTGAAACACTTTCCAGAAAGGCAGCAGTGAATTTTTTTTTTGAAGAACATTTGACATATTTCCACCCCTTTTGCAAAAAGTTAAATCACAGTGTAATTTATATTGTTCTGCTGTCATCTTTGGCTGGATTTGGCCAAGAAGTTAATGACTAGCAAATGATCACAATCTAACATCGCCAGTGCTTCTTCAGCCCTTAGGTTGCCAACTTTGTTTGGGAATGTTGCATTTTATCATTGCAGTACCAGCAACAGGAGGGGGCATGACAGCATTAACTTTCATAAACTTTTATGGACAAATGGAAACTCTACAAAAATCTAGCTAGTAATAATTATACAGCAGTACACACTTTTTTTAATAGTCTACACAAAACCAAAATTTTTGGTCTTAATGGCGAGTAGTAACTTCTGTTTAAGAATCTGTTTAGAAGAATAAAGTGGAACATAAAGGCGCGATATACATGTGTTTGCTGTAGGAAGGTGTTGATCATCTGGTGGTCTTATTGTGATGGATGGCATAGGCTGAAATCCTTCTTCACTAGCAGGTAATGATGGGCTAGATGTCCAAAAGTAAACCTAAGGGCCGTTAAAAAAACCGTGTTAATCCTTCACTAAATAAATTCAAACCCAATTTTGATATTAATCATTCCATATCCTGTAACATATATAAATGGATAGTATCTTGCAAACAAACATATTTTATATGAACATTTTTTCATCTATCTCACTTTCTTTTAATATTTCTGTTCTAACCTCAAGATCTGTATACAGTGACATTAAAATGAACACCTACCAATTCCTTAACCTATTTAATTTTAACAAAGATTTGTGTCAAATCTCTTGTCTTAAAAACCTTCAGGTGCAAACGCCACAGATGGACTGAATGTCCTTTTCCACCTGTTGTACTTTTTTATGTTGATTAGAGGTTTCCATAATTTAAGTTAAATGTACTTAACTGGAACTATAGGAACTATACAGTCTTAGGAATGAGACCCATCATTTCATTAATGCTCCTTAGGATCTGATTCTTAACATTACTTTTGATTTCCACAAATAAGGGAATTTGTAGAATGTATAACATTCTAGAAAATTTATTGCCACACTGTACTATTATTTTTCTGTGAGCAACTAATCTCATCTCTAGAGACCTGGCCTGGACAAAATACAAAAGTGGGAAGTAAAAACATCTACCTTCTAAGTATTTTCAAGGACTAGATATTTGTCATTTACATTTTTTCACTTTCCATGGAAAATTCCATGTCATATCTCAAATAACTATTCAAAATCCCTCACTTTCAAAAGTTTGCAATGTAATCTCAGAACTTCATATTAAAGAAATTCTAAATCCGAAGTATATGGGATATAAGCCAACATGACAAACTGGACAATAATATGTAAGTGAGAAAAATGTTTTTAACTTTTCAAAGCATTAAAGGAATTTAACTTCAGATACTCAAAAGGTATGCTCCAAGGAAAAGAAATAATACTTACTAAATCTTGCCTTTCAGTCATACTCATCTTCTCTACTATGGACCAAAACCATCGTTTAAACTGCAGAAGTTTCTCAGCATTTTCTCCTATTCAAAATGAAATAAAAGAATATTAAAAGCAGATACCCCATAGTATTACTTTCAAAAGTGAATTCACGGAAATACTTGAAATATAGTAATCATGTATTAAATGCTACTGAAATAGTATGATTCAACAGCACTACTCTTTAGTTGGACAGTAATACAATGTTCATTATAAATTACATTTTGCATTAAGCAAATGATCAAGCCTCAAATTTTCAAAAAATCAAAAAATCGTATCTGAAAGAAATAACCTGAACTATCATTTTTAATTTGTGAAGAAGTTCCCCAGTGGGCACAGGATAAATACAACCCAGAATGTATGGATTGTTCCATCCCCCAGAAGAATGGACACTAGTGACAGAATATATTCCCACTAGATCCCTTTCACATCTTCTCTAGAGGAATGAAATAGGCCAGTTTATACAACATTGGAGAACCCTATATAACAGTGATGGTGAACCTTTTTTCCCTCGGGTGCCGAAAGTGCATGCGTGCGCGCTGTCGCACATGTGCGAGTGCCCACACCCATAATTCAATGCCTGGGGAGGGAGAAAACAGCCTCCCCTGACCCCCTCCCCGGAGGCCCTCTGGAGGCCGGAAATGGCCCATTTCCCAACTTCTGGTGGACCCAATAGGCCCATTTTTCGTCCTCCCAGGCTCCAGAGGCTTCCCTGGAGCCTGGGGAGGGAAAAAACGCCCTCTCCCATCCCCCCGGAAGCTGAAAACGCCTTCCCAGAGCATCTATGAGAGCCAAAAATCAGCTGGCCAACGCGCACATGCGCGCTGGAGCTGAGCTAGGCAATGGCTCGCGTGCCGGCAGATATGGCTCTGCGTGCCACCTGTAGCACGCGTGCCATAAGTTCACCATCACTGCTATATAACTTGTAAAACATTTTATTTTTTAATTAATATGCAAAGAAGCCGATCAGAATTTTATTATGGTGCAACCTATAATCAAAATAAATTATACCTGACTCATCATTGAAAGAAGTAAAGCTGATTAGCATCTGCACATTAACTTCACCACATCCATTGACTAGAAGCCTGAAATCTTCTGCTGTCAAGTCTTCTAATGAATTCTTTGGGAGTACATCCAACAGACCCTTCCTCATTGCCTGAAAAAGCCACCAGAAATAGAATTGTAGCACTCAATTGCACACTGCTGGGTTACAACGCAATTCAAGATTCCTTGCTGTGATACACAAGTTCTTGTCACGAACTGCAGCAACACCTTCCCAGAATAATCCTTTGCTTCACATCATCCAGACCCAGAGGTAAAGTAGAGAGGGGTGTGTGTGTGATATCCTCTGCGTATTTACCTGAAGTTAACTATTTTATGTTCTGGAATCAAGAGACCAGCTGGAATTGTTCTAAGCCTCAAGAGAGCTACTCTGGGAAACTGGGCTCACAGAGAAGCAGAATATTAGTTATCACAAGTTTTGGTTCAGCTATCAAGGCCAATCCAAATTTAACTGAGAATAAGTACAATTTTTTTTTCTAGAAACAGAATAACAGAAAAATTAAGAATCAAATGGGAAATTGGCAGATTTGTTCACTCTTATTCATAACTGGATCAGGAGGAAGAACAGTATTTACTATGCCAATTCTAAATTTTCACACAGATATACTGCTGATACTAAGAGAAGTATTTCTGCAACAGATTTTCTGAATGTTTTATGAAACGGGAGATTTTATGGATGGATTAAAAGTTTGTATCTATCCATTCAACACAATATTTCTTTACAGATTACAGAACAGTACTAAGAAAAAGTGCATCAAATTCCAAGAAGATTTCACATCACTTACATGTAGAGGTTGTTCTGCAACTACTAACATTCTATGTTCTGCATATTTACGGACATATTCATACACATTTTGAGGAGTGACTGGTATATTTACACCGTTGGAAATAAGTTCAACCTAGAAAAATAATGCAACACAGAATTATTTTTAAAACATTATTAAAGGCTTCCTAACCATCACTTATTCACAACTCCTCTTAGTCTTGCTTACATTTGTCACTAAAATTACTGAAGTATCTACGGATGTTAACATTAAAAGAGATTCTGAGGAAGTAACATTAACCACAGTAGTTTGGGCCTACCTGTCCTCCACCTTCCTCTTTGCACAGGTCTATCGCAAAAGCTAAGTCCATTGCCGCAAAAACTGCATCAGCATCTGTGCTTTGGGAAGCGAGGATGAGTTGCCGTAAACTCTCATACATAACCGGATCAAAAAAGGCAAAATCATGCCAGTTAACCTGAAAATAAAAAGTAATCATTAAACATTTACTCATGTTCCATTGTACAGGTACGCTTATTATTGGGACTTTTATAAGATTTTACAACTAATATTCTCATATCTATTTTAAGAACAATAGTGTATGCACATTTCCACTACCCGATCAAGAAGTTAAATAAATCACAATATAAGCACAAAAGGTGAAGAGTATATGGGCATGGGTTAGTTCTCAGATTGATTGTTACATCTAATTTGGCTTTATGACCAACTGAGTTTGTGACCTCCAGCAGACTAAAATTAGAATTCTACTTTGTTTTTAAAATAATGGCTTATTTTAGTTGTTTGATGAAATTTCTGCTTAGGTGGTTATGAATGAAAGATTTAGGAGACAAGCTATAATGATCTACCAAAAAAAATCACTTGATATCTTATATGTAGTTCTGCATTATACCCAGAATGGAGGTTTTGGAAATATTATTACCTTTATCCAGAAAAGTATGTGACAGTAAGGAAGAGAACAAACATTTTAAACAGAAGGATGGAGGTCATGGGAGCAATGCCCTACATTTTTAGCTGAAGACAAATTTCATCAAATAATGCAGCAGTCCTATGCTAAATCACTAAGAGGTGCTTACCTTTCTGCCAAGAAGAACTTTTATTACATGTCGATTTAATGTAATCGGACATAGTTCATTTTGCAGCAAGCACAAACCTAGAATTCTGAAAATGAGTAGAAAGCAGTTAATATTTTAACAGAAAATTGCTAACAATATCAAAATAGAAATATTAAGAAACAAAAGTGTCATTATTTTCAATTTTTGGTTGAAAATCCCAATCTGATTACATTTACTGTCATATATACATTTCGTATTGTTTTTCTCTCTGAAAGCAATTCACTCATCTAGAGGATATTTTACCTGCCAATATTTCTGAAGCAATTCAGTCTGGCTTCTGTATTTTTGCCTGGCCTCGGTGTATAAAAACCACGTTTTCCAGGTTGATAAAACAGTGGTGCGTTATCATCACCATCATCTGTATCATCTAATTCCATGTCCACAACGCTACGACTAGAACCATGTCGTTTTCTATTTTCCTTTTTAAAAGAAACACAATAGAAATAAAACCGGTGTTTGTAACAACTGACTTTAGTACTGAACTGTATATTCAAAATATGCCATTCAAAAAGGTAATTTAAACAAATGCTAATGCTAATTTAATAATATACCGGTACATCTATGTAGTTATCTAGAGGTTTATAAAATATGGATTCTGCTTTAGTTTTGTGAGTGTCATCTCTTCAAGCAAATAAAAACTAAAAGGAATAGTCTAATTTCTTTCTAATAACTAGTTTCCAGATATGAAAAAAAAAAGTTTAGGCTTGTACGCTCTTATCAATTCAACATAAGGAAAGAAGAAAGGAGCAGTAATTTGTAAAGAGGTAGCATGCAAAATACTCTGAAATGAAACTAAGAAGAAAAATGTTGTCTGAATGAGTTCACTACATATTCAAACCAGAGACAATTTTTCATCTTAACACAGAAAACAGCTAATCTTATGCCACCTGTTTTCCTAGATATAAGACTAAGATGAGTAAATGAAACCATTGCTGGGCATAGAAACTTGTTACAGATACTCCTCGTTTAGCGATCATGAATGGGACAAGAAACTTGGTCATTAAGCAGTGACTAAGTGAAATGTCAATTGTGCTTATAATTTTATTTCAGTTTTCCTTTGTTTTATAGAGGGCTGTAAAGCACTATGAAGCGGTATATAAGTAAAGTGCTATTGCTATTGCTATCTACAAAGGTTGTAAATGTGAGGACTGTTCATAAAGTTACTTTTTCATCACTGCCCAAAATGTGAATGGTCCCTAAATGACACAATCACTAAATGAAGACTAGCTGTTTCCACGACAAAATTGAGGCTGTAAATATTGCAAGAGCAAGTTGCAATAATATGCTGCAATGTAGTCTCTCTTGTTCAGAACTCCAACTGACATGGTTTCATGGAATTTGAGAGATTCTTTAATAGTTAATAGTTAATTTGATGACTCTGGGAATTCATATGATTTCTGGTCTCGTGTATGTGAGTAAAAGAATCTTCTTGGTAAATTTCTCTATTTTAGATATTTCAGACATCTTTAAACAGTAAATTAATAAAGGCATTGTCTACAGATGTTTCTTACTTGTACTTTTTCAGAAGAATCCAACAAGCCAAGATCTAGAATGCTGTCAGCTCCATTTTCCCTTTGAAAAGAATAAAAACCAATTACATTGAGCCAATATAATGTTGACAGATAGAGGACAGCAAAGCAGCAATCAGCAGAAACTACACTATTCATATTCCTCTGTTGGATAAGACCCCACTTGGAATCTCTAAAGATAGCCACAACACAAACTAGTGGACACAAATGCTAGGGGAAGGCAAGAGGACAATAAAACAGAGTGTGAACAAATGTTGCCCTTTCTGCACTTGTGTTACACACTGCACCCATGTACATAACAAGAAGAGTTTGTGTCATAATGTCACAATATATATTTCATCATTTTTGCATACTGTGGATGCGCCTTATGATAAAATAAAAGAGCCCCTTCCACTATCAAAAAGTTCCAAAATTTTGTGTGATAGCAGATTCGTCCAAAATGTGGGATGAGTTTTCAGCCATTTGTTTATAAATATGGAGGAGGTAAGCTAGATACCTTGGCTTCTTTAGGAACTTAGAAGCTAATCATTACCATAGTTGAAATTCACATGCATATTTTAATTCTCATGAATATTAAATTACCTCCCATGTGCAATGATGAGCTCCATAGCCTCATCCACTCTTGCTCGAAGGGAATCTTCACTTGCTAATAGCAAAAGCAGCTGTGCAGGTGACAATTCCAATAGCATGCCTGTAATCTTGCTTGCAAATGCCTGATAAGATGTAATTTATATTTATTTTCCAATGTTTACACTTTTTCCCTCTACCTAATTATTATACTAGATATGCAGGAAAAAAATCTGCTATCTGTCTGCTTCCCAATATATTAAAATTATGGGTAGAGAACCACAGGATAAATGGGATGGAATTTGGCTCCAGGAAATTTCTATTCCAGACATAGGAAGGGCAAATCCAGATAGTAAAATATAATTTATTCTGAATTCAAATAATATGGAAAATATGGAAGGATTATTTTTCTGTGGTTTATCCCAATCACAAAAAATAGCCCAATAAGCAAATTAATCTAACAGATTCAGACTCAGAACAAATTCTGTTCCAGCCTTGGATTTTTTTCTAGTTATCTATCAATGATTCTGTATTCTGTACAGTCATGATGCTAATTAAAATCTACCAGTCTGTTATGTTCTTAGATACAGCAATATTCACAAGATCCATGCTAACCCAGAAATTTATTTTAATGGGAGGCTTTTTCAAACTCAATAGCCATTAACCTGGCATTCAGAAGAAAGGATGGCAGGTAGGTTGGTATGGGAATGATTGCCCAGAGGAGGCATGTAATCTACTATGTGACTCATAAGATAAGGCAATCCTTGCATTGAATGCTGACCTAATTATTAAAAGATAAAGCTCCTCCAAATGTGGATCTTTTTTCATACATGCATAATTGTTTTATTTATATTGTCTAAGGTCTAAGATTATTTATATTGTAACTATATACATTCATTAAATAAATAAATACATTCTGCTACAGATTGTGGCATATTAAGCTTAGTCTTATTATCATAACATGTTTGACACCAATGTCAGCAAATAGATTATGAAACGCCCAAGGAGAAATTAAGGCAAAGACTGTAAAACCCTCAAATAAAACAGGTTAGAATATTTTCTTTAAAAAGGGGGGGGGGGGAATTATGCCCTCCCCAAGTAGAGAGACTTAGGCTCACAGGTTGCATTGCTTGTACACGGGGATAAAGTCTTTCACCCAGGGCCTGTCGATGTGCTGGAAGAGGATCAGGATCATCACTAGGATTTCCTTCGGATGCAGGTCGAAAAGGTCTGGTGTCAATGGACAGCTGCCTCCTGAAATCCCTTTAAAAACACACACACACAAACGTTCTTTATCAGAAATTATCATTGTTCCCTATACGACCAAGATATTGAATTGTGGGACTGTGCTAAGAAAATAAAAACGGGGTTTCTGTTCTGTTAAAGGGACAGGATACCAAGTCTCTGCTCCACCTTTTGTTTGTACGAGGGAGAGTCAAAAAGTAATGCCATTTTCTTTAGGACAGGTATAATTACCAACACAGGAACATGTAGCATACATCAAAATGAAGCTGGTCCTCTATGGATCACATCTCTACTTCTCACCATAGTCACCTTTCTCTCAATAGCAATGTTCCACTGAGAGCATGTATCCCTGCCTCGTAAAATTCTGTTGACTGTTCTTTGAGCCACTTCTTCACTGCAGTTTTCACTTCCTCGTCACTGGAATAATAATCCTCCATACTCACCAGATTTAGCGCCTTCAGACTATCATCTCTTCGGCCCCATGAAAGAGGGTTTCAGAGGCAAACATTATTCCAGTGACGAGGAAGTGAAAACTGCAGTGAAGAAGTGGCTCAAAGAACAGTCAACAAAATTTTACGAGGCAGGGATACATGCTCTCATTCGAAGGTGGAATATTGCTATTGAGAGAAACGGTGACTATGTTGAGAAGTAGGGATGTGATCCATAGAGGACCAGCTTCATTTTGATGTATACTACATGTTCCTGTGTTGGTAATTATACCTGTCCTAAAGAAAATGGCATTACTTTTTGACTCATCCTCGTACTTCAATGCAAGGCAGAACCTCTTATATGTTTCTCCTTAAAACACTTTGAATCCTTGATTCTGTAAGACGATTTAGAGAGGTATACCCTGCTCTTAAGTCCTAGCCTGCTCCCTATTACTAGAAATTTACACCAGAAAATTCTCTGAGCAAAATTTATATGTTAGGGGGACAACTTACCTGTCTCTGTCTCTTCGAGAACCAGTTCGCAACCCACTACTGTTTCTCCTCATTTCTCTCTCCCGCTCCCTTTCTCGATCTCTCTCCCCTCTGTTCCGTAATCTCTGCATTAGACCTGAAGAGACAGTCAAGTTTGTACAGAGTTTTACCTGTAAGAATCATAACTAATACAAAGAATCATGAACTGTGAGATCTATCACTGAGGAAGAAGAAGAATACAAAATTTAAGTTTGGAAGCTTTCTACAAAAAGATTTAAGAACTGATGCAATAACACTTTTTCATCTAATTTTACCTCCCCATTCTAAGCAACATTTTAGAAGACTTTTATCCTAGTTCAAAAATATAATATACTGCAGGAGAAAATGTGAAGGTATGCCAACCTTAGTTGTGAATCCTTCCTTGCTTCAAAGTGTTATTGATTCTCAACACCTTTACAATATAGTTAGTCCTCAACTTATGCCCACAACTGGGACCATAATTTCTGTTGCTAAGCAAGGTAGTTGTTAAGTTAATCATGCCCAATTTTACAACCTTTTTCGCCATGGTTGTTAACCAATCACTGCAGTTGTTAAGTGAATCGTGTTTTTGTTATACAAATCTGGCTTTTCCCATTGACTTTGTTTTTCGGAAGCTAGCTAGGAAGGTCACAAATGGCAATCACAGAGCGCTGGGAGGTTGCAACTGTCGCAACTACATGCCAGTTGCCAAGCACCCACATTTTTATTATGTGACTGTGACGATGTTAAAATGTGAGGACTGGCCATATGTCAGTCCTCATATTTTTTCCAATGCCACTCTTAACTTCAAACAATTTCTAAACGAATGGTAGGCCCAAATACATGTAACTGAAATAGAATACGTATATTTCTCTACATAACATTGTTTCTTTTTCCTTATTCTTCCTTTGGTATTTCTTCTATGCTGAATGTTATTAATAAAATCTCTTAGCAGCAGAGGGGTGCCCCTTTTATTCCAAAACAATACACATGAAATATGGGGAAATTCTGACATTTTTTCCCTATTTTCCCTATTTAGTAACTTTCTTCTATAACTGATTGTGCAGAAATCTGCATTCCATTCTACAAGTAAGATTTTGTTTTTGTGTGCACATAGGACAATTGTATCAAGTGTGCGGAACAAAACTGCTACACAATTTAGACCCTTAATTTGACCATTAAAAACATCTTACTAGACTACAGCATAACCTTTTGTCCTTCTCTTTGTCAAATGCATACATTTTAAATAGCATACAAAACATATTCTTTGGGATACTTACTTGTATGTGTCCCCTTGTTGGCATTTTGAATACAATCTAGATTTGGCAGTTTCTCATTTGACAAAAAGGCTTGTGCAATAGCAGTATAAAAGCTTCGTGCCACACCACTGCCTTCTCCTGGTTCATCCTTAAATGTAACCTTTACCCTGTGGACAGCCATTGGAGTGGTAGCACATCTTCGACCAAAGTGACTGTTTAGCTGCCTCATTGTTTGCTGAATCAGAAGGTCTCTATCCCGATCAACCTAGCAGACATATCAGAATAAGAGCTTAAACCTCTGAAGAAAAAGGAAGAACAAACACTAGTGTTATATGGCTACACTCCCTCTCAAAGTCTGCCCAATAGTATCTCGTAGCAGCAGTTTTTAACCAATTATTCAGAAAGTTGATATGACTGTAGTAAGAATGACGAGCTGTCCATGAGCTGTTTCAGTAAAAGAATCAGAGGAAAATGAGTTAGATCACTAAGGTGGCATCAGATTCAAAATGATATTAAAACTAACATTAGTACTGTTTCAGTGGTTTTCCTTAATATAAAAAGTCATGTAGTGTAATAATAAATATCATGTCAAGAAATTATATTTTAAAATATTAGAAATCAGTGCTATTAAGGCTGAACAACAAATTTCCTTAGCTTAGGATCTCCCGAGATACCATTTAGCAAAATCAATGAAGGAAATATAATAAAAACTCCATTTCCCAATCCATCTAACTTATATTCTCAACTGAGACTGTCACATATTGATTAAATTACTCTGATTTACTATGTACATGTAGTTTGAACTTTTTGGTTTGCTTGGTCTTCCAAAATCTATAGCTGAGAATCAATTATAATTTTATTTATTTATTTCTATCCTGCCTTTAGTATTTTTACAAATAACTCATATATCCAACACACTTCCCTCCTCCTATTTTTCCCACAACAACCACCCTGTGAGGTGAATTGAGCTGAGAGAGTGTGACTAGTCCAAGGTCATCCAGCAGCTTTCATGGCTAAGGAAGGACTGGTACTCAGAGTCTCCCACTTTCTAGCCTGGTGCCTCAACCACTAGATCAAACTGGCTCTCTATTCTCAGCAGATCTGGAATCTGGAAGTAGCACAGAACAAAGTGGCTCAGCTACTATAGAGAATACCATATGTGAACCACATTACACCAATTTTATCTAAACTGTTCTGGTTTCCAATAGGATACTGGTCCATTCCAAGGTGTTAGCAATGATATTTAAAGCTCTAAACAAGTTGGGGTTTTGATATTCAAGACAGCAATTCTCTCTATATATACATGACTCAATAGCTGGCCAAGTAAGCTCTCCTTTGCTTCTCACTATTGAGAGCTATGTGTATTATATGGAAATGGGAGAAATGGACGTCTTGACTGTTCTAGAAGGTACAGCCAATTCCTAATATCGGCTGTTATACCACCTGGCAACTTAGCTAAACTTTGGGTTTCCTGATAGTAGCTTAATGGTGTTTTGATATTGTTGACCGGAATTTCTTGATGAAATGCAAAATATGGCTTGAGAGGTTTATGCTGATTTGTTTTATTCATTGTCCACCTTCCTCAGAGTTTCTAATTTAATTAGCATCCTAACCAATTTTTAGTACTGTGGAAAATACAGACACACAAATCTACAAAACCAGAATTCATGTAGACTCAACAGCATTACAATCAACAGTATATCATCTCATGACTTAAACTGGCTTTGAGCTGTATTTCTGATGCTAGGTAACTGTTTTATTGTCTTTTAACATAGAACAGTATTTTAGTCTAGCAAGTTTTTATTTAAAAATAATAATAATTTTACAACTTTTATTGGTAATGTTTTCTGATATACAGAACTTTTGTATACATGTGTAGTTTGTAATACAAATCCCCCCCCCCAAATTCTTTTTCTAACACATTTTTTCTTTGGCTAACTTGTTTTTATGCTGACTATGTGTGTGCATATGCAAATTACTTACTTTTTTAAAAAAACAACCCAGATGTTTGTGGACCCCATTCAATACCACTTTCCATAATGTGGCGGAATCATTATGGCGGATCTTGCTTATTAACTCACACAGAAATCTGGCAGATTTCTTTTACTTCTCTAGAGTCTACCTATTCTGAAATCTATTCTGTCACTTTCTCTGAAGCGATTTTGGATGGTTAGATCAATTTTATACCCTAAATGCTGAAATGAAAAACAGGATATTCCACTACATGCCATCTTTTAAATGAAACTAAAATAAGAAATATCAATTTCATTACCTCTAATGTTAAATCCCTAGACTGCTGATTTCTCAGCTTTTCCATTTCTCTGCGGAATTTTGATTCCTTCACTTCAAAACCACCTAATTCAGTCAAGATCTACAAAGATAATGTATGCATTAATAGAAGAAAAGTCCCACAATACAACCAAGTGGCCCTTCGATTGACAAAACAAAAACATACCGATCCAGGTTCTGCTCCTACATCTTCCATGAATACTCTCCCAAATAACTCTAGAGAAAGACGCCAACGTCCAAGCAGCATATCGTGAGAAATTACCATTCCCATGAAGCTACATTGTGGCCTGTGAAACAAAAATACAAACAACAAATCAAAAAGGCAATCACTTTTATATACCCCAAAATTCTTGCCTTTCTAGCACGATAAATGAAATGTTTATCCTACAAGTCAGATCAAGGTGTGTTCTAACATAAGCAAGAAAATGAATAATATTCAAGAAATTACTATTCCTGCCACCCAATTCAATGGTAAACTAAGCTGTAATTCAAAATTGCTTGCCAAATCAAACCCGAACTGTAGAGAGTGTCTTTTTGAAAATTCAACCAGTTCTTTTAACTTTTACTTCCAAAGCCCATTCTAAAAATTGTGTTCTTAGCATTATTATTAAAAAAGGAAGAAAACCATTTAAATCATGTAGACAGGAAAGAGAACAAACGGGGCAGGGAGCCTGTTTTATATTGATGATTATCTGTTGGCAGCTAATAATAAAGCATGTTTCTCCTCCTCCTCAGACATAATCTTTCCCTTCCTTTTCATACTCCACACAGATACACAATATGCATATGCATCCCGTGATTTTCAGAATCTCAAGATTCCTCTATCCTCATACTTGTTTTTTTTCTCTGCCATAAGTTTTGAATTCTCTGATGCTGGGGTAAGTCTATTTTGCTCTTAGAAATGCCTCACTTCAGATTACCTATTTCAATTCCTCCCACGCCCAGACTGTGCTGTGTTGCTGCAAGAAGATGCAGACCTTTTCTCTACATTGGAAAGACAGTATGATCTATAACTCCTCAACAGGCACAGAGAGAAGGCTGCATTATCATCCTGAAACTACACACTGGACTGCATAGGGACACCCAGGAGGAGTAGGTGCCACTTGTTCTTTCTCTCTCTTTTTGCCATCTAACTCAGACTTCAACTCCCAGAATTCCTCCAGCCCGAGAACTTCCGTAACCCCATTGAAAGTTCCATCTTTACATCTTCTTTAAACAATGCTACCTGAAGGATGTTAGAGGAGGTCCTTCACTTTCAGTTAGCCCGATCTCTGCCAGTAAACTGCTTTTCAGTTGTGCTGCAAGATCGTGTGCTGACGGCCCAGGCTTTGAACCTTCTGATTCTTCTGATGGCACATTTTGTTCTTCTTCTTTCTTCTGCCGATACTGCATGTTCATCACATTTTTTAAATTGGCTGCATAGGACATTTTGGTTGGAAGAACCTAAATGAAAAGGATATTAAAATGCTTTTGAAATAATGGCATACACTTTCAGGACATATTCCTCAATATGGTTCTGAAAAATCCAACTTAAAGAGTGCTGAATTTCCCAAAAATTCTGTGGGATCAGAAATTTTAGTTGCCTAAAGTCCTCACGTTCCAACCACAATTGGGACCAACAATTCCATCATTAAGTGACGCAATCATAAAATGAAGTGTCAGGTGACCGTGCCCAGTTTGGTTAAGTCACTTCAGCACCACTGGCAGTGTTTGTTAAGTGCAATGTCCTGCAACAACTTTGGATTTACTAATGGTCTCCCCATTGACTTTCCTAGCCAGAAGCCTGCTGTAAAGATCACAAATGTCAACCGTGTGACTTCAGGACACCGCAATATAAATATATGTCAGTTGCCAATCACCATCTTTGATTGCAGCAGTGCAACAGTGCAGCAGCCACAATTTCAAGGGCCAGTCATAAATCTCGTGTTTTAGTGCTATTGTAATTTTGAATGGTCAGTGAAAGAGCAGTCGGTAAGTGAAGACAGCGTAAGCAGCAAGTTTTTAATTCTTCTTAAGGGGGGAAAAAACCTGGAGTTCTCACTCAAGGCACAAATCAACAGGATTAAATTATCATACTTTGAACACATTATGCTGATACCTAGGTCTGGGAAATATGAAAAGAATGAAAAGAAGAGGATGACCAGATGACCAGAAGTTGGATGTACTCAGTTACAGCGATGATGTGTGCACCATTAGAAAACCTGAAAGACCAGGTTAGGGGCAAATCATCATGGAGAAAATTTATCTATGTGGTTGCTAAGAATTGACAACAATTTGAACATAATCTACAATGGCATACAATATTTCAAAATAGCATTTTGGAACCTATCAAAACCAATGTTTGATGGAAAATATTTTTTTTTTGGCTCACAAGTGCTCCAGAATGCTCCTTACAAGGAGACTACAAGACAGTGGTCTTTGGCAGATTTTGAATATGGGAGATGACGAAATAGCCATGCTCAAACCACCATCAGTGGTTTAAAAGGACACTAAGTTTGCATATCTTCTAATTTCTGCTCAGAAATTGCTTATTAACTAATTTAAAGTTATTAGAATCCTTTGGATCAACAAGGAATAGTTGTTTGATCCAGGTTAAAAATTATATGTTATTATTTCTGGCAAATCTTAACAGATTTTTTATGACACCAAGACTCAAATGATGATGCTTTATAGATTTTTTAATAGATAAAGAGTTGGGACATGGAATGAAGCGATCATAGGTTGTAAATTAAGAGATGAAAATGTACTAAAACTGTTTAAGTTGTGATGAAGGTTGGAAGTCACTTCTGTACATATTCTTTCTCTTTACTATATTCTTACTTTTCTTTCTCTCTCTTTCTGTTCTTTAATTTTTTTCCTTTACATTTTTTTCCTTTTTCCCTTTTCTTTCTTTTACTCTCTATTAGTTTTTACTATTGCAATTCTAATCTTAAACAAAATTATTTTTAAAAAGGAATCAAAATCAACAAGGTAAAAACAACACGGCAGGCTATACGAATTATATAATACACGTAATAAATTCATACCTCAAGACAGTTTCTATCCATGGTCACTTCTAATAAACACTTCCCACTATTGGCAGACGATGAATAGAGACCTTGACTTGGCCGACCAAACAAATCTTCTTTTCTAGCATTTGGCTGAAAAACAATTTATCCATGAATAACAATATTAGTACTAATACTGAGATAAATATAACACACTGATCATTTAGCCAGAGGGTGGGGTGGTGGTACTGACATATCTATCTTATTTCTATTAAAATTTTCTCCTGTGCTATTTGTTCTGTGTCACTCCATGTGGTTGAGCCATAAATCAGAATCAATATTAAGGATAAATGCAAGCTTGATTTCATACTACAGTTTGAAGCCAGCTTCACAAGCCCTAGTTAATAATAGATGACAATAATTAGCCTCAAATGAAATATACAATTGCAGTCTGGGTTCCCTATATCTGCATGCTTCCTAGAAAGTAGGGGAATAAATTAGATGGACGATGGAACACCCAACTCAATAAAATTCATTCTGGAAGATACTCCACATTGGTTTGCCCAATCCGGTATCATTTGAGTTGCAATGGGATTCTCTTATGGTATTCCCCACCACCACTCTCCCTCAATCATACCACCACAGCCTAATTATCTTCAAATATAACCAGTTACAAGGTTGCTGGGTCCCCCCGGGTCTTAACCAATCTGGATTAAACGGGATGTGTTAGTTCTGAAACTGCGGGCACACACTGCACATGAACATTTTGTGTTGAATTTATCCTCAAGCGAGACACAGATCACAAAGCCCAGATACAAGGAAAAATGATCAATCTTCTCCATTCATGTCATTGCCTAACTGCCTGGAAGATAAGCTGCTAAAATTTCTTTTTAAAGCATTTTGTAAAGATGTTTGCCTTTGTGCAGATGGGTAAATACGTATGGTCTGCCAAAAGAAAGCAGATAGAATGTTGGAGATAGCATCAAAAATGTGATTGTGCACACACATAACTAACGTTCATACAAAAGTGATATAAATGTTTTAAAAAAATATGTGTTGGTTTGTCTGGTATCTGCTGCTGAGGTATCTTGTGCATACTTGACTTCTACTGCTGTTAAGAATAGCAGAATGGGGTTCCATTTTTCAACAAAAGTACTAGTGAAATGACAGATCTCTACTTGAGGGAGGGAGTCATTTTACGTCCCCCAATATGCTCTTGATCTCTCAACCTGAAAAGGCCAAACAGCAGTACACACACCAAATAAATGTTCTTATTCAAGGTTACCTGTAAAAGATGAGGCTGGTCTGCCAGAGGGATGGCCTCCGCTAGAGGAACTTCAAAAGGATTAGGTGGAATACAGCCCAAGAATGTCATAGAATCTGATCGCCGGAAGAATGGATGATTTTGGCCTGTTTCAGCTGGAAGGGAGTCCTCATCCTTGTCATTAAGTGTAGTACCTGGAAAGGAGAAATGTGAAGGAGGGAATTCAATTCAATTCTGGAATACTTGGAAATAGCTAATTTTGTAATCATCAATCAATGATACTACATTACTATTCTGATACAAAGTTCTCTTTCTTCTTGCATTTCTTTACCATTTCCCTGCAAGAAAGTTCTGTTAGGCATACATTTCTTCGAGATAATTTCCTTCCCTTTTTCAAACACGAAGGGTGGTTTGAACACACAACAGCATCACCAGCAGGAACAGCTATCAAGATCTTATTTCTTTTTATACTGAACACATATCTCTCCGGTGACAAATTGATATTATTTTTTCTAGCATATTATTACTTCTAACTGATACTCAACTCTTCAAATTCTAAAAGGTGAGAGGCTCAATTAAGAATATGAATGCTGATCACATAGGAAGACCTTGGAATACAGAAAAAAACTATGAACATTGGAGTCTAGGAAATTGAATTTCCAAAGTTCTGGCTTAATCCACCAGAAATTCCAATTTCCTGTATTTTAAGTGAAGAAACACTCTGCATGAACAAGCAGAGCTTAAGCCTAAAGTTATTCCCATCATGCTCTGCAAAATTAATTTTTTTTTGAAAGAGAGATAGTCAAGGAGCATAGTAAGATGCTCATCCATGCATATTAATATTATTCTTTCCAAAAGGACAAAAATCCAAACCAGTAAATGAGGATGAAGGAGACAACAATCTTCCATTACTACTTTAAAGCCAGATACCTAGAAATTACCTATGGTTGCTAAATGATAAATGTCAGTCTGTATTTGCGCAAAACATCCCATATAGAAATACTTAATATACTTTTTTCCCCACTAAAAAGTGTTTTTTCCTTTAGTGAAACAACATAATTTGCTTCACTACATTAATATGTCTCAATACTTATGCAAAAATGACAGTAAATTATGAGATGACTGCTTTTATTCTTGAACTGTAATTCTACTATGCTAAATGGAATAATGAAATAATTTTCAAAAACAATTTATTTCTAATTTATTTTATTTTTAAAAAATAATGTATTAATTTTAATAATAAGATTCTTAAGCCTCAAAACAAATCCTTAAGGCATGTGAGGCATAATTAAGTCTCCATTCATTTTCTTTTCTCCCCAAACCATATTAATACTAACTTTGATTCGTATCATCATCATTTTCATGTTCGGAATCCTCATTGTCCAGGCCAAGTTCCAAAAGCTCTCGAGTCCTAAAAAAAAAGATTCAATTTTAGCTAGCCAAGAGTAAAGCTCAGCAAGCTCTATCAGATCTCTCTTGTAGCAAGTTACAACAATAAATCCAAAAATCAGTATTTCAAAGCTGTGATTGTCCATAGTTATGAAAAAGTGGATTACAACTGTAACCTAAAAATTCCAGGAAGCATTCTACTTTCAAATGAAAAACCTATGTATAAGCAATTTAAAGGTGGTACAATTATGACAGTTTCTCAAAATCTTTCAAAATAAAGGGAAAGACACTTTCCTTATTTGTGAATTAAATGCACCTGTTAAGCTTATAAAAATATAATTATGTATGTCTGCCACAAATGCATGATGTATCCTAAAACACATATTTAATCTTAAGGAAAGATAGAGGAAGAAACACAACTTGCTGCTGAACTAGCTAGTTGTCTATTATTGATCTGATTTCTACCTCTTCCGTTCCAGCTGAGGCGTATCCAAAGTTGTTTGTTGGTTCATTGCTTTAATCCAATAAATGAGAGCTTGAAAGACATAGGCTACATGTTTCAGTGAGCAGACATCCAAGACTGGAAGAACATCAGAATGCTCATCATTGTGGGAACGCATCAAGGAGAGGGCGTAATTCAAGAAATCTCCCCTTGCAGACATCATCCCCTGTCGAGCACTGAGCAGCGTAGCACGCCTGCAATTATAAGAAGTATCACACGTTCTACAATTGCTGATTTTTTTTTTAAATCATGGTTAAGTCCAAAATATCATCACTCAATTTGCATAAATATGACCATACTATAAATAAAAGTTATACGTCCAAATATAAATTGCTGCTCTGAATTTTTTGGCACAAGAATATTACTTATAGGATTTTTTTTAAATATACAATTGTTAACATACCGTCTACCCTCCAAAGTCCTTAGGCTAGCTTCTTCACGTGCTGTCATCCTCTCTCTCCGGGTTGAGTTCTGTGATGCATGAAGAGGATGGTTTGGATGACCGGGATCTCCAGCAGAGGCAAGTGCAGATCCATAACGCAGCTGAGCTTCGGTGGAGTCCATAATGCTCACCATCCAATTCCAAGTGGGAATCAGTTTGTCTTCAACGTAATTCTAAAAACAATATTATTGCCCATTTGTTATAAATAATACAGATAGTTGATGAATGATAATTTTCCTAATAATATTTCTTTTTACATTTCTGGAAGCACTGGATCGCTTCTCAAATTTTCCTTTTAATAACTTCCTGATTTACAAGCAGACATTTATCATGTTTTTGACCAACCAAGAAACCAGAGATTGGAAAGAAGTATAAGGAATCTCTAACTGCAGTTTAAATCTGGACCACAGAACCAGTCTGAAATCCATGCCAGGTTTTCAGTTCTGCTCTTGCACCCCAGGCACACACAAGTGTAAGCCTCCTGCTAGGATTTTACCCTTTGAAATGCATCAGTGAGTGCAAAGTAGCAAAAGAAGAACAATGGCTGGAAATGTTTATCCAGCGTTCTTTGTTATTCAGTCATTCTGACTGAAAGATCTTAAGGCTTAAGATTCCAGAAGTTTTCAAAATACGTTTGCAAAACTGGCTGGAGAATGGGGGAGACTGAAATAAACTAAGTAAACTGCAGGTGCTAGAGAGCAAAGCCTGGTGCAAGGAATGTCCCTTGTTAATAATAAGTAGCATCTTTAGCAGGCTGCCAGATAGTCTCTCTATCAGCATGTGTATTTCCCTCTACACAAATGCAGACCATGGAATCCTGTAATTATTTACATCAGTCTGCCTTTCATTTCCCTCATTCTGTGCCATTTTGCAGAGTGAAAAGTAGTAGAGAGAGAGAGACCTTCTAGTTATTTGAATGGGCCAAATGAATAGGCATGTGGGAAGGCTTAGGTTCATGCATTGTGTGCATGCTTGTATTTGGGCGTATCCATTGCTGGTATGTAGAGCCAACCTATTTTGGTAGAGCTTGAGAGCATCTGGAAGAACTATAGGAATTTCTCAGCTATAATGCAGGGAGGAAATTCCGCCCAGTAATTTCAAAACAAGGCAAAATGCATATAGAGCAAATAAGAAAAATAATAATAATAGGCAAGTAAATAAATTCTGACCAAATGAGTAACTATTTATTGAGAGAAAAGGAGTTATGAGTTGGAATGAGAAAAGGGCAGATTTTTATGTTCTTTTAAATATATATATATAGCTAGAAAGCATACTGTATTGTACCTGTAAATTCACAGCATCTTGGTATGTCAGCTTCACTGCAGCTGGGATCTGGGAGTATACCAAATGATTGTATTTGGGAATTAGTCCCATAAGATCTGATATTTGTCGTATCACAATACTGTATGCCCTTGCCAAACTGCTTGCGGATGTTAGGTAGCTGCTAGCATTGCTCGCCTCAAGAGCTGCGGCTGCGGCTGCTGCACTGGTACTGATGGTTCCACTCCGACGCAGGTTGGATGGATCAATATAAATTAAGCCTGCTGAACTAGCTAAAGGGAGGGAAAATAAAGAGCATTCTGGGAAGAAGAAATAGACACAAGCAAACCCCAAGTATTTATACCAAAGCAGAACCTCCATCTTGTCCTGCTTGTAAGTGGCTCTTAAACAACAGAAAGCACCACATGACAGGCAAAAAGAAAATTCTGCAGGGTCACACCATGTAAAAATTTGCATCTACATTAAGAATAACAACAAAAATTAGTGAATCAGAAAATGTCAGACTAGGAATTTAAAGAGAGGAAAAAAACCACTTTTGAAATACCTGCTGGAGCAGAGGTACTAGATGGTGCAGTGCTAGTGGTCCTCTGATTCTGGGTGTTGCGTACAGCCCACTGCATGGAGCGGGGGGCCTGGGCTGCACCATTGGCATGAGAGCTACTGGTTGTTCGCTCCAGTGGCTCATCCAGCATAAAGGTTTCTTGCTCTATATCATCGCTCTGACTGCTGCTGCTGTCTGAATCACTGGTATCATTTGATTGAGAGTCATCCTCAGAAAAAAAAGCTGGCACGCTACTAGCTCCTGTGAAAAAAGCATATGCCGAAAAGTTGCTCGTTTCATACATTTTTATGAAGGAGCAAATCTTCTAAGGGCAATTTAATGGCTCTTTAAAGCAAAGACAAGCAACTCAATTGAACAATTGAACCTCAATCCCACTAGCCTTAGTGAGTATTTTCAGCGATATGAGATGACTGGAGTTATAGTCCAACATCAGGAGAATGGCCACTGCCCACCCTGATTTCAACTGACCTAGCCTCATTTGCTTCAATTAGATCAGCCTTGTTTGGAAAACTGAAAATCCCTGTTTCCAGCATGTATAATAAAGTCTTTATTTTAAAAATTGTAACAATAGACACAACTCTATTTTTTGCATACCGTGCCATGTACATCCCTCACAAGATTTATTTTTGCATTTATATTCAATTTTCTAGCATAAGGAATATACTAGAGGTATCAGAGCATCTTTACACCCTAGATAATATGCAGACAAAATCTCTCTCCACTTTTGAAACCATCTAACTTTTTAAAGCAACTCTTATTCAGAGTCTTCAGGGCATCATTTTATCCGAGATAATATGCAGACAAAACATCATTCCACTTTTCAAAGCAATCTAATTTAAAGCAACTCTCTTATTCGGAGTCTTTGGGGCATATATTTACCCTAGATAATATGCAGACAAAACATCATCCCACTTTTCAAAGCAATCTAATTTAAAGCAACTCTCTTATTCGGAGTCTTTGGGGTATATATTTACCCTAGATAATATGCAGACAAAATATCTCTCCACTTTTCAAACAATCTCTCAAATTTAAAGCAACTCTTAATCCCAATTTTTCCCCAGGAAAATGAAGGTGACACAAAGCACATTACCTGCTTCTGATCCTGCTGTAGCTGCAGTGACAACACTTCTGCGCCCACTAGCATTATCCTGGTTGCTATGATTGCTCTCACTGTCACTCTCAGTTTCTGCTGCCGCCAGTAAATCCAACTCCATATCGCTTCCTAATGGTAAGTATAATGAAATATACGCAACTATTTTAGCACTGTATTTTAGATTACAAAATAATTCAGATTCTTTTTTTAAAAAAAACTATTTTAAATTACGCCCACTATTTACCATCGCATTGGAAATCTGTATATTTCTTCCACCATGTTCCTGTTTATAACAGAAAGTAGTTCTCTTAACCCTAGCTGAACAGGCTGGGGATGTGCTATATAGTAAATATGATCCTTTTCAATGCCTTTGATAGACATACAAGTTACATTATTATCTGTACCACTTTTGTGGCAAAGTAAGATGAATTGTGGACTTTATTGTGTTAAAATAAAAGATACACATTCTGCAATCTTTTATTGAAGAACTGAAATCAATATGAAAGGTCAGTTCTTATTAATTTATAATAGCACTAATGCAAGGATAATTTATGCTGCACTTTAACACAGACTTGCTAGAAAGTAAACCTCAATGAAAACGTTACGGCATTCTTTGAGTAACCATGAACAAGGCCATATCTATGCCTAGTCTCAACCGAAGGCAGAGATAAAGCATACCATCTTCATCATGTTCATCATGCTGGCCTTCTGCTTCTGCATTTTCCTCACCATGTTCTTCTTGTTCATCATGGTGATCTTCTTCTCCAGCAACTCCTTCAACTACTTCAACCTGGCACGAAAGAGTATTATATCAAGTCACACATATTACGACCTGCAACTTATTGTATATATAAATCTGACCTTTATGGATATTTTATGCATGTGCTTTTCATTATGTCCAAGAACTGCCAAACAGAATCCCCCAAAGCAAAGAGAAATGAAATACACACAATAGGTCATACTGTTCTTTTCAGAGTCCAGGATACTTAGAAGTCAACAGGACAGTGCTTCTAGTATTTTATATTGCTGTCTACAAAGCTAGATAATTGTTTATGAAGCAGAGTTCTAACTTTACAGGCAAAAGTGCACATGCTTACAAAATTCACATTATTCTAAACCAGTATTTATTTTGAAATACATACAACATTGTGTATTGAAAACAATTGCAATAATAACCTCTTCCACATCTGCTGACACAATATCATCTTGTTCTTCATCTCTGCCACGAACTGGCTGAGACTGACTGATCCGTCTTTGCTGTGGATTCCTAATGATATAGGAGGACTGTGACTGACTGGAACTGAAAAGAGAAGGGAGAAGAAAGCCTATAAATATACAAACATAAAGCAATACTTGTAAAATTAAATTTGATATCAAAAATGAAACAGATCAATGGAGAGAAGATTTTTTATTTTATTTATTTGTTTATTTATAAACGCTCTTATAGGCCGCCGAATCCCATAGAACTCAGGGCGGCATACAACATGGATAAGAAACGTACAGTAAAAAACAGTGAGAACAATTTAAAAATTAAAAACATTATTAAAACATTATTAAAACCATCATTCATGGGGGAATCTGATCTTCTTATTCACCCTGCCTGCAGGAAGAGCCATGTTTTTATGGCTTTACGGAAGGCCAGCAGGGTGGGGATAGTCCGGATCTCTGGTGGGAGTTGGTTCCAGAGGGACGGGCTCCCACAGAGAAGGCCCTCCCCTGTGGCCCCGCCAACCGACATTGTTTGACCGATTGGACCCGGAGGAGGCCCTCTCTGTGGGACCTAACCGGTCGTAGGGAGGTATGTGGTAGGATGCAGTCCCGAAGGTAGCCTGGCCCTGAGCCATGTAGGGCTTTAAAGGTCAAAACCAACACCTTAAATTGCGACCGGAGACTAATAGGCAACCAATGCAGCTGGCGGAGAATAGGTGTTACGTGGGTGTATCTAGGCACACCCACCACAGCTCGCGCAGCTGCATTCTGTACCAGTTGCAGTCTCCAGATGCTCTTTAAGGGTAGCCCCTTTATGATTATTTTTGTTACCTGACTTTATAAGGCTGCCCAAACTCTGGGGAGTTAACAAATTGGAAAAAGCATTTTAGAAAATTAAAATCAACCAAGCACTGTTGGAGTCACTTAGCAAACTTCTAATCAAAAACAAGATGGGCTCGCCCCACAACTTCACTCTATGTCCAGAAGCACCAGGTCTTCAGTGCCTTAGCAAAGGCCAGAGAGTTCGGAGGCTAGAAAGTCGGAGTCATCCAAATCAAAGAGGGATATAATCATTTAATCTCCAAAGAATATGCTTCTTCTGTTTAGATTACAAAAAATCACTGGTTCTCAAACTGGATTGGGGACTGTGAGCAACTTTGATGGTGACAAGAGTTGCAAATTATTTTTGATAATCTGACAGGGTTCCAGTTATGTTCCATCTGATTATGCCACCTTGTTTCCAAAAACTAGTGCCTGCTAAGTCCTCCCTCCAGTGCTCTCATTGTGAAGCAACAATAAGAGAACCACAGCTGTCCCCCAGTCCTGGGATGGAAGTTGAACATCCCAGCGTATGTTAAACATGTAATCCAAACTGCATATTTCTGTTTGGTTCTCCTTTCCAAATAAGAACAAGGAAGCAGAACAAAAAAAAATGCTGCTATTTGGTTTTCTCTCCTTTACACACTTGGAGTGTGGGAAAATAAAGCCATGTTCTTCTTTCTCAAAAGACAATAAAAAAGAACAAATAGAGAAGAAAACTTGTGGCACTTTTCCAAGCACTGGGTCTCTGGATGAGGTATCTTGGTGAAATGAAACCCAAAGTAGCTTGGAAGAGTGTCAAGGGTCAATTAGGTTGGCAGGTTGTTCTACCAGGCAAGTTCTGAAAAGCCTTTTAGGATCTAGTTTTGGAGCTAAGGAAGCAGAACAAGCAGACAGCAACAACCACAGCCTGGGTTTCTTTTTTGCGGCAGTCATTAAGCAAACCAATGGGTCACTATGGGCCAGTTTTGCCAAAAATTGTATGAAAATGCCAGCTTTCAGCAAAACCGTTGTAAAATGCAGGTACGTGACTGCAGGAGGCTGTGAACAGCCATAAATGTGTGCCAGCTGCCGAGTGCTCCACGTTCATGTGAACCGGGGGGTGGGGAGCATTGGAACTGAGTCTTAAGCACCCCAGGGAAGCCCATCGTAATTTCAAGCAGTCACTAAGTGACAGGTCAAAAGTTGAGGATTACTTATGGGATCCTCAGCTATGCTGTCCTTCTAAAATATACAGAAACTGATCGTTTTGGATTCTTTTTATTTATATCACATTGGTGAACCAGGTCGTTTACTGTTTGCTCATATGTGTTTATACGTGGGTGGTGGTGGTTGGGGGGGTGTCATTTGTTACTTTGAAGTAAACTCACCTGCACCAAAGACAACCTGACAAAGAGAATATGGCATTGCATTTAGAAGAATGTAATCATAATAAGCTACATGCTGGACATTACCTGTTGGACTGGTCAGAAGATGGCCGTGGAGGAAGAGGTTCTACTGAGAACAGCTCTTCACTGCCTTGCATGGCATCTATACTTGTGCTTGCCAATGTAAAAGGTGCCGTAGGACGTGCAATACCCATCCTAACTGGGATAATGAGGGACTCTGCTACATTGCATAATTCCTCTACAGCATAAGGTAATAAAGCTTGGAATACACGCTTACATTTTCCAATCGGCTGCGGAATAAAGTTGCTGGAAAAGAGTTGGGAAAGGGAAAATGAAGGAATCTATTAATTCCAAAGGGACCAAAAAATAAAAGACATATAAATCAAGACTATTCTTATTTAATGCTTTTGCTACCCATGTAATTACAGCAATTTCTCCTTACATTCACTCCATGGTCAAGCTGTATCTCCTCCCACAATGCTGCAAAAAAATCCTTTTGAAGAAAAAATGTGTCAAAGTCCTGATCAGGTCTCAGAACTACTGAACTGTTCTCACATTATCCAGAACTAATTAGTATCTAGCTTTCTGTTTCCCAAATTAGTCACTTCTCTCGTTCTAATTAAATAAACCTCCCTTCTTAAATTCTGGCTTCCTGCTTAGTCCAGTGTGATTCCTCATCCTTATTTAAATCCCTTTATGACTTTGCTCCATCTCCTTTTCTGCACTGCTGTATCTTCATAGATCACTCAATTATGTCTTTTACTCCTCCAAATCCATGATTCTTCCTCACAACAACCCTTAATTACTCCCTTGCTGTATCCAATATGCCAGCATACCATTATCTTGCTGTCATCTTTCAAACTCTTACAAAATCCACCTGTGACATATTTTGCAAAATTGTTGTTGTTATTTTGTTCGTAGATAAATCTAGGAATATAGAACTAAAACAATTCCTTATTCTTTACCCAATTACCCTTGTCTGTTTTTCTTCAATAGTAAACTTGTTCCCAGGAATCCGACTATGTAAATGCCATGCAAAATGAAAAGCAGTTAAGAATAGCAAAATATTTAAATAAAATATGTCTTCCTGTCTTAATTCAACCTTATGGAGCAGTTTGTTCAACTCTTGTTAAGAAGATGGATAGTTTCTCCAATGCATGTACCCACAGATCTGACAGGTATAAAAGCACCACTATAGTGCTTAAACAATAAACAAACAAATAAATAAAAGTAGAAACCATGTGGCAACGTGTCACTAGACATGATGCCAAATTATTTCCGCCAATAAACACTTCAATACACTGTCTTTAAAATAGTAATGATCAGAGGCATAATATGCTACATTTCCATCTAATTTATACAACCAAAACAGCTGTCAAGCAGACAGCTTAAAGCTAATGGAAATGATTATTATATTTTCTTAATTGCTCCCATTTTGACAAAAGCTGGTGAGTCACAAGTTTTCCATATGAAAGGGACATTTATTTACAAAATGCAAGTGGCCGTTCTTTGTTCTTCTTTCATATTGAACTGAAGCTTGAGGTTCATATTAAAAAAAACTACATGAATGTATACACAATTTAAAAATACAGTGGCAGTTTTCACCCCATTGTTAATTTAAGTAAAGATTTTTTTTTTTAAAAAAGAACTTACTTTTTCTTTTTTGAGGAAGCCATTTCCACACTAAGAATTACAAAAACTCTAGCTACAGAACGCAGAAACCGCATTGTAACAGAAATTGCTTCTTCTCTGCGACCTGGGGTGTACTTGTTTTGCAATTCTTTGACAAGTGTCCCCAGCAAAGTATCTAAAAGCTAAAGAAAACAACTGTCACATCACAGCTTAGATTTGCAAATTATTATGCGAGCTTTTAATTGAAAAAGAAAATTGGCACCATGTATACAAAAAAAAAACAGAAAGAAAGAAACACACGCCTTACCAAAATATCTGCTGTACATTTCACAATGAGACAATGTGTGAAACAATCCAGCCGAATAGTACCACTCTGCTGATTAAGATAAACTTGTTCTTCAGGCAAAAGGTGACCAATCCTACTGCTTGCACTAAGACTTGGAAAAAAGCAGAAAAAGAGAGAAAAAGAGAATAAAATATAGTTGCACGTCCACAGCACAAAGCAAATTTTCAAAGTAACTGAAACATGCTAGCTATACACACGGGTCTTTGTTCTCCTGTGAGCCAAACATGATCATAGATTTCAAGGCATTCCAGTCTTGTAAAACACGTTCCAAGGCAAGCTGTGCAAATCGTGGCGGTTCTAAATCATGATCAGGCATATCTGAATCTAAGATACAAATAAAAGAAGACTTCAATCGTTTTTCCAGAATGGAATATTCTTTTCCATAATTAGATATGGCTTTGCCAACAGGTTTTGGGATCTTAGGGAAATGGAAACTTGTTGAGATGGCCACATTGTTAAATATTGCTACATTTATTATAGTTTTTTTAAAACCGTTTGTTTTTTATTGTAAGCCATCCAGAGTCACATTTGTGAGATAGTCAGCTATATAAATGGGAGGAATAAAAAGTCCTTCCAGTTTGGTAAGCTTGCATGCATGAATTGAACTGCTCAAGAAATCAAGGAAGTGTTACATGGTTAAATCTGCTGCTATGTTCTCACACAAACGTCCCTTCCATTTTTATCTACTGTTTGGTTGGAAGAGAGTCTGGAGAAGCCACTATAAAATAATTTGAGAAACAATAATAAAAAAACCTCCACTATTTTCTATAAGAGGATGGAAAAAACATTAAATTAGTGGAAATAGTATTATTTTGATGCCTGCCTCAAAGCAGAAATAGCTTTCTGAATAAGTGACCGGCATTCTGTTATGTTTGGGACTTAGAGACATCTACGGATAGGATACATATTTTCTCGTTCATGTAGAATTTCTTTTGCATTTTGAGGCTTGGTGAATTAAATAACAAAATGGATGCCTTAAGTCAGGGGTCCCCAAACTTGGCAACTTTTAAGACTTGTGGACTTCAACTCCCAGAATTCTTCAGCCAACTCCCAATTCTGGAAGTTGAAGTCCACAAGTCTTAAAGTTGCCAAGTTTGAAGACCTCTGCCTTAAGTATTGCAGATGCTTAAGGCTTCCCATTTCACATATTAAAATGCCTTTGACCTCTCCAAATCAGAGGGTGGTTTTATCAATTTGGAGTGGACCCTCAAAAAAAAAAAGAGGTTCAGTTGTATACTCCTAGACTGGAAAGATGATGGGAGAAGTAAATATTAAGATCAGAAAGGGAAGACAACTGTGGAAAAACAACATAAAAATAGCTAAGTTCATCCCAAGTAAGGCAGGAAAATAATGGAAAGAGAAGCCTGGGATAGCTAATATAATAGCATTTATATTATATATTATTCCTCCTTTTATGTGTGCTGGGAGATCTTGACAGGTAAGACTATGGCAGAAAATTCTGTAAATCATTGAACGGCCTACCTTCAGGATTTGCAGTTTTACGATTACGATCTTCTCTAATTCTTGGCGGCCGGTATTGGCAGTGCTCTACTGTTTGTCGCGCAACTGTCTGTACTAAGAACAGTAGTAGATGTTCCCCCCTAGAACACAGAGAGAGGTGTAAAAAAAAAAAGACTGCTCCGAATTTCCCAGATAACCTTCTCCCATTTGGAATAAACAGGCACTTGCCTACTATTTGGCATGGTGACAAGATTTGTAGTAGTAAGCAGCCGGAAAAGCAGATCAAGACGGGCAGATTTCTGTCCTGCAATTAATGTTTTGCACTTGCACTTCTCCCAACAATCACAGTATGCTGTAGGTGATGTGCGTTTAAGCCTGAAAGAGAGGAAATTTAAATTATGTGATGATCAATTTTCACATCAATATGAAATGTAGATCTAAAAATGTGAGCTTTATGGTCATGTTAGTACAGCCATTAGTAAAAGGCTGTAATAATTTAAGAGTAACAATTCTGAAAAAGAGTAATTTGTCCCTTGCCTATGTACTTGTGAATACATAGCAAATATTGCCGAGAAGGAAAACTCAAACCCCTGCGTCTAAACAGAAAGGAGACAGACAGTCAGAGAGAGAAAACAGGATCGGTTGACATTTGGATCGAAGATACTCAAGTCATACCATGCTGTATATTTGACTGGGAAATAAGAAAACATTTCAGAAAGTGGCCACGGCAAGCTACCAAATGTTGCCAAGAAAAGAAAACGGCCAAGGCCATGTAGTCATTTAGAGTTAATCTTGACTTGAGGGAATCTTCACCTCCTCACCCCAACAGAAATGGGGTTCCACATGTTGAATTTCAACTTTTGTGTCTTATGTTTCCATACATGAACAACAGAAATACATAAGAACAATTTTGAACATTTGATCACTAAACCTCATTGTGAGAGAGCAGGCTGCCCAGAAAATGGCCTGTACTTGTGCTACTATTCTCCCGTCTCTTTCAGCCCTCTCCCCAGTCAGCACAACATCATTGGATTTAAAAGCTTATTGACAGACAGCTGGGTGTGGAGGGTCTGTGTTTGTGTATGGAAGTAAAGCAGCTTGAAGTAGCCTAAAACACCTAGAAAGAGGTAATTTTCTCTAGCAAAACTCACCAGAAGTATTGGTTGGAATAGCATGAGTAGAAATGGCAGTGGAGAATAGTGGAATAGTGGTGAGTAGTAGCTTGTGAATACCTGTGTTGTGAATGGCTCTTTTTGTGTTTAGAGCCCACTAAAATGGGTGTAGTTAAAAGAATCTGTGATATGCGTTACAATAAACACAAACATACTTGCAATCATGGCCTTTATGGCACACTCGTGCACATTCTGTGCAACAGCACAGAGATTCCAGTAAACCACATGTTCGGCATTCAAATATATCCTGAAATGGGAGGAAAACAACATTTTAGAAAAAGTCAAATTAACAACCTTCTCCCCTCTCTCTTTTCATTATTAAACATCTGCTGAGCACTGTTTCCTTTCCCAATGTTACCCAAGATTAGATTTTTAATTTAACATGCAAGTATTAAGGCAGGGTAACATCTAAGTAAACACTTCTCGCTTATCAATAGCTGAATACCAAATCAGTCATAGTTTTAACTTAAAGGAAATAAATTAAACATAAGTTAATGAGTTTATTGCAAGATTAAATAGATCTGGATTTAAATACTGAGATTTCAAAAGAAACCAAGTTCAACTGTTTTAGTCTGCATGGAGGGAGGGAGGGAGGGAGGGTAAAACAAATGTGGATTTTTTTAAAATAAATTATAAACTTGGGGAAATACAGATGTTTAACCTGGCAACAAAAAACAAATGACAAAAATGCCAACCAAGACTCCCTAAATTTACCTGATTTATATGTTCTGCACCAGTCCATGTGAAACTACAAGTATCGTTGCAACACAAAACATACAAAGGAGAGTCGTCTGGATTTGTGCCAGTTGGACAAACCATTCCCATAAAGACATCTTCTTCTTTTTCACTCGACATTGCCTCTGCTTTAAAAAGAAGGAGCAGAAAGAGGAGGGGAGGTTCCAAACTAAACATTAGAACTAGGGGTTTAAAAACCTTAACACTCAGAAGCTCCGCAATAGTGAAAAGGAAACACTGCTTTATTTCAGTTACATATTACGCGACACTTACACTAAATTCTTCCTAGAAGTAGGTTGTCCTGTGACTATTTGGCTTTATTGAGAGGAACTGCTATACACTCTCCTTTAATAACTACCTGAAACTGTTTTAAGTCAACAAGATAAAATGGCAATAAGTAATGAAAATAGTTTTCTTCTTCATTCAATCATCTCCGATTCTCAGAGGTTGTCTGGATGAATCCCTGGAAGTTTTCTTGGCAACTTTTTCGGAAGTGGTTTGCCACTCCCTCCTTCTTAGGGCTGAGAGAAAGTGACTGACCCAAGGTCACCTACCTGACTTCATGCCCAAGGCAGGGCTAGAACTCACAGTCTCCCAGTTTCTAGCCTGATGCCTTAACCACTCCACAACCTGGGTCTCAATTAAAATATAATCTACTACATAAAGGGTAAAGAAATAAATTTTCTAAGAAAATTCCTTCAACTGAATTAATCCAACTACAGAGAAGGGAATAATCCATGTAATATAGACAAGTAGCAAGGAAACTGCAATTTTCTATTCATTCCATATTATAAAATGTGTCAAACTCCCAAAGAAAAAAATCCTAAATCATTAGCAAAAAAATTGTCCATACCTTTGGCAACTTTCTGTGCAGTTTCTAAAATAGTAATTGCAGCAGGATATGCTCTGCCACTGACTGCAGACATAAATGGTGTCATGCCCCTTGCATCCCTATAAGTAAAAATATATCCATGTCATTTTCCAATTAAAATATCTACAGGAAAGATTTTTTTAAAAAAAACCAATGTAAAGATATTAAAAAAACAGCATACATTTCACTTGAGTCCTGATTTTCAAAAATACATAGGGGAATATGAGAACAGATAATTTCAACCTAGCTGCTTGATTGAAAAAGCAGGAATAAAGCCAAATACTGACTCTCTTAAAGAGGCAAGTTATTCTACCTGCTTCTCAAGAGTATGAAGCCAACGCATGAAATTTAACCAGAGGACCCTTACTTGGCTGACAGCAGTTCCCGGAGATATGGCTGTAAAACAACACTGTCACACAACAATTTCAGTATGAAATGTGCATTGGCCTTCCTGTCTTTTGATTCCACTACAGAAGGTTCTGTAGAAGGACCTACAAATGAGAAAACATGGATGAAAAAATGAAATTTAAAAGCTGCTTTGTTGCTGTAACAATTATGACTGATATTGCAACTATATTTGAAATGTGATATGACAAAATTATCAATCTTAGTGGAAATAGAAGGACTGGACATTTTATATTCAGAAGCAACATTTTAATTGACAACATATTTTAATACATGCAAATTATTATGGAATATATTTGTAAGCCTTACAGAAATACTTGTAAACAACAGTAGCTAATACACCGCTAGAGTTCTTTAGGTACCGTATTTTTCGGAGTATAAGACGCACCGGAGTATAAGACGCACCTTAGTTTTTGGGGAGGAAAATAGGGGAAAACAATCTCCCTACCAGGTATTCATCTGGCTAGCATCCTTAGTCTGGTCAGCTTCGGCACATTATTTTATCCCCTGGTTAGGACTTAAAAAAACCTTCTTCTGAGAGAGTAACAATGAAAGAGCCTGCAAGCCAGTAAGAGCTGGGAAGATAGCACCTGGTTAGGGCTAGAAAAAAACTTATTCGGAGCAAGTAGAGCAATGAAAAAAAAATTCTGCAAAGACTTAGGGCTGGAAAAACATTCTTTGGAGAGAGTAACAATGAAAAAGCCTGCAAGGTAAGAGCTGGAAAGATCTGTTAGCACCTAGTTAGGGCTGGAAAAAAAAGCTACATTCGAAGTATAAGACGCACCCAAATTTTCAGCCACTTTTAGGGAGGAAAAAGGTGCGTCTTATACTCCGAAAAATAAGGTAAATACAACTGAACAATCTGTTTGCAAAGATATATATATTTAAGTCTATCAAATGATGTTCTCTCACCTGGTATGGTAGAAGTGCTTGGTCCTTGGCCAGTGCCAGTTGTTGCTGTGGTAAGAGATCCCACAGCAGGAGCCAGGATAAAATCAATGTCACCATCTTTAGCAAACAGAATAGCAGGATGTACATCAATAAATAAAACACATCCCAACATGAAATCCGCCCTCCCCCCATATTAACTAAAAAAAATATCACTGCTTAAGTTTTCTTCTAGCCAAAGGTTCTTCAATAAGTCTAAAAGTAACTAGCAAACAGCAAGCAACAAGCCTAAAATGAGCAACAATTGCTACAAACATCCATGTGGTAATTTCACTTCATTAAATACTGCATGCAGTCAAATAGATTACATTACATACCTATTATAGGTATTTAATGCTAGGTATATATGTCTTTCATTTACATTTACATGACTCTTGCTACAGGGTTCCTCTGGCATACCATTAACATTTGTTTGGAATCTGCAATTATGCAGAGGAACATCTCAGGATCTTACCGGGATCCATCGCTGGAGGATCAGGAACCCAGCTTGGAGGAGCTATGGGAGGAGAAACAGGATCCTGATGATCACTTGATGAAGCTCCAGCTTCATGTCTGCCCAAACCCGCTGCTCTCAAAGATCGTCTCATCATTTCCCTCAGTCGCAAACTAACAATAAAAAGGAAGTCATAAATAATGCTGCATTTTTAGGGGGGGAAATATAATTTTACCAAAATTGCCTGCCAAGCTGGTAAATTCTTCTAAGTTCATACTTCTGTCATCAAGTAAAAGTGTCCAGCCAGCTTGCCTTTTATT
The DNA here is from genome assembly GCA_023053685.1 of Diadophis punctatus similis. NCBI lineage: Eukaryota > Metazoa > Chordata > Lepidosauria > Squamata > Dipsadidae > Diadophis > Diadophis punctatus. Next base: position 182,517,906 of record JALIGW010000003.1, read on the forward strand.
AGCCTCTTCTTCCAACTGCTTTTGACATTTCTAAGTGTCAGCTCTCCCCAGTGAATCCTACCTTTATATTACATGTCCAAAATATATGTGTCAATTTCATTATGGTTTTCACTAAGCAATTAAGCCTGATTTCACTTATTCTGAAATGATGTGGTTTTCTTGTGATCCACATTACATTACTCAATAATAATATTAATTATTAAAAACAACAATTTTCTCCAGCATCACAATTCAAAGGTCCCAAATGTGTTTTTTTCCCCAAAAGGCAACTGGACTTTCTTTCTTTCTTCTGTGAAAACATTTCACTTCTTATCCAAGAAGCTTATTCAGTGGAGAAAGCAATTCTGTTTGGAAGAGTCAGCAGTAAAAGGAAACTGGGCCATCAAAGAACATGGTGGCTGGACAGCATCAAAGCGGACACCAGCCAGAACATAGGAAAATTCAAAATAGTGGAAGATGTGGAGCGACCTGGCCCGCCAAAACTCGACTGAATGGATAACATCATCATCACCACTAACCTACCTTCTACTGCTGGAGGAACCTGCACGATTTCCTGGCCCGTTACTTGACACCACTGAAATAGCATTTGCAATAGCTTCAACGGCAGATAATCTTTCAGCAAACGTATTCCTTTCTGAGCGCTCTGCTTCTGAAGCATAAATAAGAACCTTGACAAAACTGCTGCTATCATGGCTAAAACATTTCTCTTTCACATGCATTTGTCATTTATATATAAGTGTCCTAATTTGAAATCAATAGCATATTAATATCAAATATTTACTCAAACGCAAAATAATGAGAGGAATAAAAATTTACTTAATAAAGTTTCAAGGGATCAGAAGGTTAGGGTAATTTAAATCATAGAAAGTATTTGCATGTTAAATAATTTACGGTCAACTAATGGCCAGGAAGGCAACTTAAGCTCTTTACTGTAACATTCAGTAAATGTGGATGTCAATCTCTTAGCAATGTAATAATGCAGAGGATATAATGTTCACAGGCTCAAAAATAGCTTACAGGGCATTTAAAGCAGTACTGGGCAACATTTGGAGCAAGTAGCTGACGACATCATCACCATATTATTATTATTTGTTCACAAAAAATGTAATACACAGCAAACGAGATTTATATGCTGGATTTCATATCACTATATCACAAGTCAAACACTTCCCAAGCGTCTAGGACTGTGTGATGTATTTTCGTATGATGCGCGCAGATCCAAGTACGGTGGCCTTTTGCAACTGACAGATCGTGATTTTGTCAATGTTTATTGTTTTCAAATGCCGGTTAAGGTCTTTTGGCACAGCACCCAGTGTGACGATTACCACTGGGACCAACTGTACTGGTTTATGCCAGAGTATTATTATTATTATTATTATTATTATTATTATTATTATTATTATTATTATTATTATTATTATTATTATTATTATTATTATTATTATTATTATTATTATATAATTATTATTATTATTCCAAGTAATGTTACAGAATGTATGGAAACAAATATATTTGAGTCTGCTTTTGCATGAAAGTTTAAGGAATGAAAGTGCAAATAATCTCCCAGCAACCTAAGGCAGCCATTTTTTTATTTAAAAAAAAATCCACCCCACAATATCATTGTAAATCAGAAGTTTTGCCACTAAATTTTGGTGATGCAGTTAGAGGTCACAAGCAACTCATAAGTTGCCTATCAATGATTTAGAGAATGGCTGACCAAAATTAGCTTTCTTTCCCTTTTACTCTACAGCTGTCAAGTGCCAGGAATATTAGGAGATCCAGACAGTTCAAATGGGTATAAAGACTTATCCTCTGTATTTCCAGGAAATTACATTCTTGTGTTAAGGAGGTGCTGACAGCATTCCCATGACAGCTCTTAAAGACACTGTTGGTCCAGGAAAAAAATGCAGTTTAAATAGATACCAACAATTGTAGCATGTAGGTCCATCCTGCTCTGAAACGTATTTTTGGCTTTAAAACTAAAGTGCTTCATGTCACTGTGTCCTCAAAGACTCTTAAAGTGACTAATTTGTCTATATATGTACAAAGCTATTTCAAAATTGATTTCTGAATAACGGTGGATCCTTCTTTCAACAATGTGCAGAAGAATTTGCATCAGATTGTTAAGCTTACCTTCTTCCTCTTTAGTTTCTTTATTACTGGTTGGAAAGCACACAGACACACAAGCATGCAGAATATTTCTATTTCCGTCACATCGATGGCCAAGGAATGTCTGCAGCATTTGTGGATTCTGATCCAAGACAACAGCTTGTTCGAGGTTCATAAGATACTGTCTGCAGGACTCATAGTCACATCGCAAAATATGTTGCATTAAAGTTTGCTTCTGCACCCAGAAAATAAAACAGGCACCATTATCCAGTATATGCTACTGTAGGCAGTTTATTTATTTAAAACTATTTTGCTGCTCTGAATTCCGTGAAAAGGGATGAGCCAAAAATACAATCAATAAAAATGTGGTATTAAAAGATTAATGTTGCATTTTATACATTAATTAAGTTTACCATTAATGATTTCAGTCAAAAGTGCATGATCTATAAAGTAATGTGAAAGCTAGTAAATTTTGGCCCTTTGAAATCTATCTGCCTAAAATTGTAAGCAATATAATGTACATTTAAAATCTCTGACTGTAGCCAAATGCTTGGTGACACGAAAAGAGTAAAATGTCAGTTTTAATTTTCAGTATATTTAAAGCAGAACGATCTGCAATTACCGGACTATATTTTTGAAGATTCTAGCTTTAACTTTATATGGTAATGGTCACTTAAATTATATGGTAATGGTCACTTAAAACTCTTCAGAAATCAACTATATAACTTTGGTTTAATCAAAGTATTTGTAATACAGCAGAAATCTATATAAAGCCCAGAACTCTCAGATTAAAATCACAATTTAGGAATATCTACGAAAGACTGAATGCAAACCAAGAGAGTAAATAAAAAGATACAATGTGCTTCTAACTTTGCTTGATATATTTAATTATTTATTTAGCATATGGCACGTTCAATATATTAAATTACCTCAACAGCCATTATGATGATTGCAGCTTTCTTTTTAATGGTTGAATTAGCAGGAATATTTGTTAAGGAATGTACTCCCATTCCCAGACTGCTAATAGGAGGGAGATCAAGCCAATCAGGATCTCTAATTCCACCCATACAATCTTTTGCCATTGGATATATAGTGCCATTTCCATCTCTAAGAATGATTGGTGATTCCTATGTAAGAAGCAAAACATCATGAAATACAAAATTCTAATTATTTTTCCTCATTGTTTCAGTTAATACTTTACAAAGAAGTTTACATTCCCCATCTACCAGCTATTCTTCTTGATTGAACATTTTTGCCTTCTTGCCTTTTTTAACAACAGGACAAATGTGGCCTCCAGCAGTGCATCATCTCCTGAAGTAAACCCAGCTCAACTCATCTTAGACACAACCTCTTTGTCTTCAAAGCAATCACAAACTAAGGGCAATTGTTATAAATATGCAAAATGTTTCAAATGACAAAATGTTTCGAGCTTGCAATACTCTTAGTTTGAAATACGTTGTTCCAACTTAAGTGAATAATTCCACTTGTATAAAAGTTTATATGCACGCATTTTACGATTTCATCCAATAACATAGAATTCACAATATCACAAATTTTAGGGATGATGGGAACTGATCATTCCTGTTTTGTGTAGGGATTGTACGAAATTGTTCCAAATGTCACAGAAAAGGAGACCACAACTTCCCAACATTTTCTTCCCCTCAACCACTAAACTGTGCCATAGGCTTAGACAAACCCTCTCGGTAGTATTAAATATTTGTAACTTTTTTTCCTTTCCCATTCCTTGCATTCCAAATATAGAGAAAAATTATGCACCCTGTTTATGTATCGAGAATATTGATAGCTTTCCTATAAAGGCATAGTTCAAAATCATTCAAGTTTGCACTAAAGCCCATTTCTAAATATCAAGAATAAAACAAACCTGTCCAGCAGTGAAAATAGCAACACTTCTCTCATTCTGCCCAAGGAAAGCAAGGCTGCTAGTGGGGAAATTATTTTCCTGTTCTGCTTTTCCAGTTGCTAGATCAAAAATGCAATATCTAACCCAATTTCCAGTCTTGAGGACAGCATGGACTCCTAAAAAGTGGGGAGAAAAATGCTAGTTTAACATATCTATATACTACTAAAAGTCTTGTTCCTGTAACCTTTAACTGGGTGAAACAGTTCATCATAGGCAACAATTTTTGAACCAAGGTACCTTTCAATGAATCCAAAATCCAGGACCTACAACTCCTATGGAATTGAAACTTGGCAAAATTTATAAAACACTAGCTGATAACCCGGCGTTGCCCAGGTATTTATTTATTTATATTTATTTATACACACACAGATGCACACCGCGATGGGTGTTAGGGATGTCTTACCCCCACAGTATTTTTTTTCCAGAGAGTAAGTCATCTGTGTGCCAAGTTTGGTTGAAATTGCTCGAGGCGTTCCAGAGTTATGCTGGAACATACATACATACATACATACACACACACACACACACACACACACACACACACACACACACACACACCTAGGGGTGCAAGGGGTGTCTTACCCCCACAGTATTTTTTTCCAGACAGTAAGTCATCTGTGTACCAAGTTTGGTTGAAATTGCTCGAGGCGTTCCAGAGTTATGCTGGAACATACATACATACATACATACATACATACATACATACATACATACATACATACATACATACATACATACGCGCACACACATCCATTTTTATATATATAGATTTTATGAGATACAAATTATCATAAAACAGTTTATGGTGTAATAGAAAATATTGTAACGAATTTCCTCTGTTGATGTTTGACTGTGTTATTACAGTTCAGCATGGGCTATTTGCAAGGCAGATACATCTCTGAATGCATCATAACTTTTCCAGTGAAGGCATTAGAAATTCTGTCTTTTTTTTATGGCATTGAGGGTAAGGAAATGTCTCTGAAAGGATGATCCAAGGGTCACAGGTTGTCTATTATTAAACTACTGTATAGATAAGCCAAGAAAGTGAGGGGGAAAAAGTTCACACCTACCTTTCGAATCTACATTAACTGCCAGAATTTCTGTTTTTTCTGGAATACATAGTTTTTTAGGAGTTCTCTGAAAACAATCTGGAACTTTTGGCGTTCCACCAGTTTTTACCACCTGTAACAAATAAGACTCTAATTCAGTTAACTTGCTGTATCTAATCATTTCTCTCATTAAGAATGTAATAAGATTATTCTGGAGTCTCAGCCAAGCTATTTTTTCTTGCATGGTGACAAATAGGGCATCATGATGCTAGAAATCAATTCCTTCCCTCCATTCCCTGACATTTACTCAACATAATCAGGATTGTTTGAAGTTGTTCTGGCTAAAAATATTGATTAATTTATCATTCATCATTAGATATATTCTTTTTAATGTAACCTAACAAATTATCCATCATTGTATCCTATATATATTAACTAAAAGCAAGTTATACTTTTTTGCTTATTCTGAATTTACTGTGGTTTTATAAATGGTTCCAGGTCTTTGTTTAAAAGATAGAATTTGAGGAATTCTAAAATCTCATTTAGCAATAGCACTTAAAGTTATACACCGCTTCACAGTGCTTTTACAGCCCTCTCTAAGCGGTTTAGAGTCAGCATATTGCCCCCAACAATCTGGGTCCTCATTTTACCAACCTCGGAAGGATGGAAGGCTGAGTCAACCTTGAGCCTGGTGAGATTCGATCTGTCAAATTGCAGGCAGCCAGCAGGCAGCAGAAGTAGCCTGCAGTACTGCATTCTAACCACTGTGGCTCTTACATCATACTTAGCTGATTTAAAAAAAAATCACATTATCAGTTCTCCAGTTCCTTCAATTATCTGCTCATTGCTGCATCTTCTATAGTTGACATCTTTTTAAAGATGATTAGCAAATGGTAACTTGTAGCCCTTAGCAGCAAACTGCTAACCATTTAAACTGTCATGTTTCTCATTACTACACATACTTGTAGTTCATCTATTCGGAGCAATCGGCAATCTTGAAGAAGCGAAGAGGGATCAGGATCTAAACCAGTGCTGCTTGCACAATTTGTAGTAGTAGATGTCCCTGGAAATTTTACAGCAACATAAGCACCATCCACTTTTAATACCTAGAACAAAAGTATGTAAATAGAGTAAAATGAAAGACATAATAAAGTTGAAAACTTAAGTTTGAAAAGATACTAAAGATATTGAAGTTTTAAGAACTACCTTTAGCGTCAGAGATGCTGCCTACCTTATTTTTAAAGTGGAAGGTCCCAGACACAGTTCTTCTACCATATGCATACCACAATATTATAATACATAATTTTGTTTTGCTAAAGAACATGCACTCGAGATAGCAACACAGAACAGTGGTATCATAATCTATTTTTGCGGAAGAGGCCTATGTTCAATTTAAACAAATCTTCCAGCCTCACTAAAAGCTTCTATGTTCCCAGGATTGCTCTGGGCCATCATTTTAGTATTTTATCAGAACAGAATGAAAAAATCTAGTCTCCTACTTGACAAAAAGAATCTTTCTTAATTTGTAAAATAGCATGTTATCCAATATATCACTTACAGAATACTAAAGAGCTTTGAAAGTTGACAAATAATTGCCTAGAAGCTATAGTTTAAATGTATTTTATTTTTATGCTGCCTTTAAAGAAGTACGAAACCAAAAAGTATTCCCCACTCCCAACATATTAAAACTGCAGTTACCTAACTAAAACTGTCATGTTGAAAAATTATATGCTCAAAATACATCAACTATTTTGAAGTAATATATTCTAATTAAGTGGTTTGTGATAGCTACATCACTTATAACCTCAGTCTGCATATGAGAATATCTATTTAACACTAACCAACAGCTCTAGTTTAGCAGAGTAACTAGAGAGATAATATCTATTTGAGATAATATCCTGCAGCAGAGAAGCAGCTTGTAATGTATCTTGTTTTGATTAAGGCCATACAAAATAGGCAGCATCTACCGTATTTTTCGGACTATAAGACGCACCGGAGTATAAGACGCACCAAGATTTCAAAGAGGTAAGTAAAGAAAAAAGGTTATTGTCCTCCCCGGCTCCCAGGATCACTCTGCAGGCCTCCCAAACCCTCTGAGCACCCCGTTTTTCGCAAAAATGTGGTGCAGGGGCGGGGCTTCGGGAGGCCAAAAATGACTGTATTTGGTGTATAAGACGCACCAACATTTCCACCCTCTTTTAGGGGGGAACAAGATGCGTATTATACTCCGAAAAATACAGTAGTTCAAAAATATTTGTACACATCTCTGTTTCAGAGTAAAGTATTTACTGTGACAAGTTTTGATGTAATTAAAAAAAGCAGAAAATCGATACCCAAAAGTTTAAAAAAATGGAATTTATTTTATACAAACCTTCCCAACAGGAACATTTTTAACATCTTCCACAAATACAACTTCTCTAAGAGACCACTGTTCCTCATTCACCTTCTCTTCTTCTTTAGGAGCTGGGGTAGATCTTCGCCGTTCTTAGATAAGCACAAAGAATGGGGGGGGGTTTGAATTAAAATAAGTTTGATCATAGAAAATCTGCATATGGCTGCAATGCAACGTATATTATTTATATACAATATAATTATATTATAACGGAGTGAGATGGGCAATTAAGAATTACGAGGTATAAATAAAAATAAACTTTCTCATTAAAACACTTTCATCTACTAAATATTTTATTGATCTCTGAATCTATTCTTAAAAGGTTGGGTGCATTTGGACATAATGATAAAGCAGAACTGTTGAGAATTCTAGCTTGTTATTTCCAAACTGCATAAACCTGGATCTTAATATTTACAGGAGTTCCATTTCAGATTAACAACCACAGATTAAAAAAACCACAGATGAAAAAAGTACTTTATACATGTGTAAAAGCCCACACAAAACTCTGCAATGTTTGAAATATTTCCCCCTCCACAATGTCTTCTAAGTCGAACAGTGTGGCAGCAACCTTTATTGCAGATAAAGAGGTCTTCTCTATATTTAACCCACCACAGATCTGCAAAGCCATTAATATTGAAAGAACAAGTAACTAGGCCATCTGTATATGTGTTACTCAACTGCCGCTATTCAAAATTTCCCACCAGTGGCAACAATTAAAGTAACCAGAAACAGCTGAGGAACAAAAATTTCCTGCAGAGCTAAATCGATCTGACAATATCCTAATAATGTATTATATATGTCTGATGTGGAATTCACACTGCTGGGATGAATTAGTGACTCCCACTGGCTGGAGAATGCAACAGGAGCAATTGGGCCATGTGCTACCTATAAGCAACAGGCAGAATTCAGAGCAACTGCGTCTTGATACTATATTCAAATATATTCAATGTAATGAAGAAAATATGAAAACATCAGTGATTAAAAGGAATTAAAAAATTGATCAAAAATTTGGCATTTTCCAAATAACTGTATTAAGATTTTAAATATTTAGACATTAATTATGGATAAATTATTACAACTGGGAAATTAGTGACAATGCAATTACGAACTATTTCCTTCCATGTAACTTACTATATGGCATTGATGCACTGCTTGCTATTGAAGACGCATCACTGCAGGTAGAGGCTGGAGAAGGCGGTGGGCCCATTTCAGTTTTCACTGGTTCCTGCTTACTTTCAGGCCTAAGATTTCAAAGAAAGAAGTAATTCATGTACCTTGAGTCAGTCAGGCTTAAAATTCGTATATTTATTCTGGAATTGCGATTTCATTGTTTCTTATCCCATTTACACTGTTTCTAATTTTGTTAATTTATATCTAAACTGCTTTCAAGTTAATTTATTGTAAGAAATCTCTCTCTTTTGGGACAGCACGCAAAAGTCGTAAGTGTCTGCTTTATTAAAAAGACTGGGGAAAGCTCTGGATATACCTATTCATTTTTCTGATACCTTTAGGTAAGCGAGCCATGTAAATATAACATTTAAAAAACTGTTTGAAATGTACAAATTAACGAATTGCCCTTAGTGAAAATTGGAATTGAAATAAAAACTCAAAAACCCTGAAAATTATGCTTTATTCCAGACTGCCTACCTAATTGCTTCTCTCCATTACTTGCTACAGCCCTCAGAGAAATATTTAACAGTATATATTATAATCAAACAGAATTCCATTTAGGTCAAAAATGCTAGCAGACTAAGATCCATAATTCAATGCTTCTCAAAGATTTTCAGCCATGACCAAATGTATTAAAGAAGTTCCTCACAATATTTTAGAGCACTTACTTTGTCTCTGTAGTTTTATTAGCTTTCTCCATGTTCTTTAAACTTTCTGGTGACCGAAGCTGAAATCTACAGCTATCATTCATATTCCAAACAGACTCCATTAAAACACCAACTTTAGGAATTCCAGCACTAATTGAAAAGGCCACTGCACCAGCATGATAGAGAGGATTATTCCTCAAACACACCTGAAAGAGAGATAATGAACTAATTATAGTAAATTAAACATCAAAAAATCAGAAGGAAAAACTGTATTATATATATAAAAATGTGACACCGAAATATACATGAATGTTTAAATGCAAAATATCCAGGACACAATTCCCTAACAGTAAGACCCTTTATAGTGCTTAAAACTATAACTCAGTCAGTGATTAAGGAGAAAACAAAGGCAGAATATATTTACAAGGCACAGTACATATGGATATTTGAAATTTTGTCAGTTCAGAAAACAGGTGATTCAACATAAGAATTCCATTTACAGATATTGTGACATTTTACAACTCGTTTGTAGTTCAATTTGTTCCTTTTTTTCAAATAAGCTTGTACATACCTGAGTACCAACAGTAATATTTGGCATTGAAGATATACCAGCACTAGACTTGGGCTTTTTATTTTTGGCTCTAGCCTTTTCCAGCATCTTCTTCCTTTGGCTAAAAGGAACTACACCCCTAGGAAGAAAAATACTAGTGTTAATATGAAATGAGTGAAATAAAGTAGAGTAAGGAATTAAAACAAGAGACAATAAAAGACAAATACATCTAGCCAATAAAAGAGTTTTAAGATTTGAGAAGGTAAGATTATATATCAGGCAGTTCCTAAAATTGTGGTTCTAATAGTTAACTGTTCACAGAGTTAAGAATATGTACTTTGAAATCTATGGAAAATATGTCAGTGGAGGCCAAGATTAGAAAATTAGACATTTCATATATAAAAAGGTTTTCCCCAGCATTTTTCATCCACCACTCTGTAGTGTGCACTCATGATTGTGTTGCTTAAATAGATCTATTTTTCCCAGTCTTCTTCTATCTGACTATACTCCAAGTTAGTATATATCTCTTCTTGCCTACCATTGAAAGCTTCCATTAAGGTCTTTAGTTTTCCCAAGATCCTCTCTGGCATTCATAGTCTTCTTTCCTTAACTATTTCTATGGCTTGGTTTAATAGCCAGTCTGCCCTTTGTTTCTTTCTGCCTTTCTCTTTTGCAATTATTTTTTATTTATTTCTACCTTTCTCAGGCTCTCTCTGTACAAAGTTAATGTCTTTGAATCTGTTTGTGACCTCATATTCTTCAGGAATGTTTTTGATGTTTTATCTCATTGGAACCTGATCCTTTCTAGTCTTTTTTTAGATTGATATGAAATTTCTGTGATTAGCAGCAGGTGGTCTGATCATCAGTGAGCGCCTGACAGCATTTTGCAGTTCAGCAGACAACTATTCCATTTGTGGCTACGTAAGATGCAATTATGTTTGATTATGATGCTGTTTATTTGGACATTTTGGATACAGCCATCTTCTGAGCTACTGAAATAAGTTAGCAACACACAGCCCAAATTTACTTCCAGACATTTATTAGCTATTGTTGAGCATACTGGGGGTTCCTAGTCTTAGTTTTTCAATATTTTTCAATACATGTGTCCAACTTTTGCATTAAAATCCCAATAGAAGAATAGAATAGAATAGAATAGAATAGAATAGAATAGAATAGAATAGAATAGAATAGAATAGAATAGAATAGAATAGAATAGAATAGAATAGAATAGAATAGAATAGAATAGAATTTTTAATTGGCCAAGTGTGATTGGACACACAAGGAATTTGTCTTGGTGCATATGCTCTCAGTGTACATAAAAGAAAAGTTCATCAAGAATCATAAGGTACAACACTTAATGCTTGTCCAGGTACAAATAAGCAATCATATCATATTAGGAACCAGTCAATATAAATCGTAAGGATACAAGCAACAAAGCTACAGTCATACAGTCATTAGTCGGAGGAGATGGGTGATGGGAACAATGAGAAGATTAATAGTAGTGCAGACTTAGTAAATAGTTTGACAGTGTTGAGGGAATTATTTGTTTAGCAGAGTGATGGCGTTTTGGGGAAAAACAGTTCTTGTATCTAGTTGTCTTGGTGTGCAGTGCTCTATAGAGTCGTTTTGAGGGTAGGAGTTGAAACAGTTTATGTCCAGGATGTGAGGGGTCTGTAAATATTTTCACAGCCCTCTTTTTGAATCGTGCAGTATACAGGTCCTCAATGGAAGGCAATAATTATTAAAGCATGTTTGGTGTTTGATCTATTACCTGTTGTAATCTTTAATGGAATTAATCAAGCACCTCTCTCTCTTTCTCTCTCACACACAATAAATCTACTGTCTTTTAGATAAGTTGAGATTGTAATTCCTAACATTCCATCTTCCTGACCAATAAAAATTAGAAACGTGCTGTAGGGGAATGATTTTGGTTCCAAAACTGAAGGAAGCATTGATCTTTTCTTATTGTTTGTTACAACAGTGTTTTATTTCATTAATAGATACAAACTTTTTTATTTTTAAATTCAAGGACTGAAAGGCAGAATAATATAATCTCAATCAAGGAAATACAGGTTGTAGTATCATATGCCATTTTAAGCATTCAGCCAGAAATCTGGTATTCAAATTAATATCTCTTAATCACAAAAGCATCCTTTCTCTCTCTTTTTCAATCCAGCATGACTCTCAAGCAGTATGGCCAGTATTACAATTGTAATAAATCAGATTACCGTATTTTTCGGAGTATAAGACGCACCTTTTTCCTCCCTAAAAGAGGCTGAAAATTTGGGTGCGTCTTATACTTTGAATGTAGCTTTTTTGAAGCTTTTTTTTCCAGCCCTAATGAGGTGCTAACGATCTTCCCGGCTTCCTATTCCTTCCGAAGAAAGTTTTTTCCAGCCCCAAGTCTTTGCAGGCTTGTTTTCATTCCTACTCCCTCTGAAAAAGCGATGCTTTTCAGCCCTAACGCGGTGCTAACGATCTTCCTGGCTTGCAGCATTTTTTTTTATTCTTACTCCCTCCAAAGCAGTTTTTCCTGCCCTAAGTCTTTGCAGGCTTGCTTTCATTCCTACTCCCTCTGAAAAAGGCTTTTTCAGCCCTAACCAGAGGATAAAATAATGTGCTGAAGCTAAAGAGACTAAGGACACTAGCCAGATGAATACCTGGTAGGTAGATTTTTTCCTCTATTTTCCTCCCCCAAAACTAAGGTGCATCTTTTACTCCGGTGCGTCTTGTACTCCGAAAAATACGGTAAACCCAAACAAGGTTGGCATCTTTTTTTATCAGGTTTCACCTACTGCTTTTCCAACAAAAAAATCTCTTCAAACATAAATGCATAAGCAGAGATTTTTTGTTCTTTGCAAACATATAAGTATATTTAAAACTTTGAATAGAAATATACACTTACCACCAATATAAATTATTCTCCAACTGAGCACAGGTATAAAGGGCACAACAATGCAGTGAAACTATCCGTTCTCCTTGAAGTTCTGAGTAGGTCTGTGCAGTATGTTCTAATTTAGAAGCTACAGAACTCAAAGTTTCATCTACCCAAGTAGCCACCTGAAAGGCGGTAAAAAAATTAGTGATCAGATAGTTTCATTTCAGAATCTTATTTTAATCAATAATTACTGGCAACTCTTTATACACAACATAAACAATCTGTTACCATCAACTTTGGGATGAAATTTTAACCAAAAAAAATGTAAATAATTTTTTTACAATAATTTTAAGAAGCAAGAGTTTTGGGGGCCATATTCAAGGCAGCAAAAGCCCAATGTGGTTTTATTAACTTTCTATAGTTGTTTTTCCTTCATCTTTTTTTTGTTAAAGAAGTTTCTCTTTTACTTAACTATTTCTGTACCAATTATACAGCTTTGTGTAGTTGACAACAATTAAAACCCTTAAACTTATCTTGCAATAAAGTGATAAAATATAATTGAAATTTAATAACAATTTTATAAAAATTACTACTAGAATGATAAAAAAAATACAAACTAGAAAAAGAAAATGTTTTCTCAAATGTTTCATACCTTATTGTTTTCAGTAGCAACAGTTGCTCTAATGCTATTTGCAGAAAGAAGAATTATCTTCTCATTTGTCAATCCCAATGATCCTGCACGTGGATGATGTATTGATGGATTCTTTGGAAACAAAACCATCAGATAGTATGTTATGAACTCATCAATGAACTCCTGGCATTACTTTCCCACCAACGGTCAACTAAAAGCAGATTTTGTCCCATCCCAATTTTATCTTCAAGAACAGCAGCACACTTTTTGCCATGAAAGTGATTTTCTTCTATTCAAGACAGAGAATTACAAGTCAGAAAAGGCCAAGCAGCCTTTTGTTGTTAAAAACTCATTGCTATCACTGCTCCTTCTAACTGCTGGATGCCAAATCATTCCACTTATTGCACAGCACTAGCTAGATTTTGGTCACACTCAGATGTAATCATAGAACATTAGTTTTTATTAAATATATATTTGATAGCATTAAACAGAATTTTTTGCCAAGAAAATAAACAAATGGATAACTGAACAAATTACTCAAGGCACAAATGACCAGATTAAAATTATTATACTAGGGACACCTTATACAAGGATCTAACTTTCTGGAGACTATAAAGCTGAAAAAGGTAAGAGGAGGGAAAGAAAAGAAGAGCTCAACCAACAGCAAGATGGGTGGAACTGATTATAGTAGTAATCGGTACAACACTGGAGCATCTGAAAAACCAAGCTGAGACAGTTCATCATGGAGAAAATCTATGTCAGGGATATCAAACTCACATCGTCATGACGGCGTCACATGACATATCGGGACTTTTTCCCCCTTCGCTAAACCGGGCGGGGGCGGGGCCAACACGTGACGCATACGGGGCGCAGGCTGCGAGTTTGACACCCCTGATCTATGTGATCACCCAGAGTCAAAACTAACTTGATGGCAAATAATGGATTAATCAAAAAAATGTAATTGTATGTACCTGTGTATTTCTGTATGGTTCAGATTCACTCCACTTCCACTGATAGAGCTCCCCTTTACTGCTCACTGCCACCAATTCAGAATACAAAGCACCAATAGAAATAAATTTCATTCCATCCTACAAAATCAGATAAGTTTAAATGTTCAACATTGTAATAATTACATATTTAATGTACACCTTGAGGTTATCGCACAGGAATACCAAGATAAGAAATGTGCATCTGATTAAATAAAAATTTGTCAATCTGCAAAGACTGAAGCTGACTGATAAAAATAATACTTTGCCTGTAAAATCAGGAAAGACTTTTCTGCACAGCTTTTTATTTAGTCTATTTATTTATTTATTTATTTATTTATTTATTTATTTATTTATTTATTTATTTATTTATTTATTTATTTATTTATTTATTTATTTGTGAGATTTATATACCGCCTCACAGTGCAAGCACTCTCTAAGCGGTTTACACCAGTAAGCAATGTATATTTACATTGCCCCCAACAATCTGGGTCCTCATTTTACCTACCTCGGAAGGATGGAAGGCTGAGTCAACCTTGAGCCGGTGAGATTTGAACCACTGACCTGCGGATCTGTGTCAGCTAAAGTGGCCTGCAGTACCTGCCTCTAACCGCTGCGCCACCTCGGCTTTTGATTGATTGCTCATATGCATTATCCATATCAGAGTGGACTGAGGAAGTTTATAAGTATCATTAATTACTATTTAATACAATTTTACCAAATTGCCTCCTTCCTGATGTTAGTTTACATTAGGTAAATAAAAATGATGAAAGGTAAAACGAAGACAAAGGATTTTCGTCTTTCCTCTCAGTCTCAGGGAAAAACAATCCCATGCTGCCCAAAAAAAAGTCATATAGAAAAACTGAAAAATTATTAAGATAAATAATTAGTTAATTTTCACAGAAGACATAGTATACCAGATGCCAAAATTAATGGTCTAGCCCAGGGGTCGGCAACGCGCAGCTCTGGAGCCACATGTGGCTTTTTCATCCTTTTGCTACGGTTCCCTGTCACCAGTCGGCTCTACAATTGATATGGCTTTCAGTTAGGACAGGTAGAGGAAAAAGGACACCGCGCTAGGAGAAGACTCTATGGTGGGAGAACCGGACTTCCGGTCGGCTCCAGAATTGAACGGGGGCTTCCGGTTAGGACTTTTGTGGCTCTGAGTCTTTAAGGTTGTCGACCCATGGTCTAGCCAAAACCAGTAGCATGTTACATTTAACCTGTTTAAGGCAGTAGAGGTAGTCCTCAACTTACAACCACAATTGAAATATGAAACAATTATTGAACAAAACAGGCGTAAAGCGAGGCACCTGGTTACAGTCATTAAAGTCCCGGATCATTAAGTGAATGGAGCAAAAGAGCTGCCTGCAGAATTCAGCTCCCCAGTGTGCCGAAAGTAAATGCTCTGGCAGGCTACCAGAATGGAGCAGTGATCTTTAGGGTCTAAGTTCTGTTTCTTGACCCTACTGGAGGAATTCATCTCTTCTCCATGCATAAAAGAAAACTGCTCTGATGGGCTGCAGAAATGGAGCTCAGATCTTTCAAATCTGACCTCCATTTCTGCAGCCCTTTGGAGGAGTTCTCCCCACCTTGGCAAGCAGCTCTTTCTTTCTAGAAGGGCTGCCTGTGGATCTCAGCTCCATACAGAGTTGAGATTCTCTCCCAGCTAGCAGCCCTTTCACCCTCAAAGAGTGGGGAGGGAATCCCAACTCCATGGTAGCGGAGCTGGCAGCAGAGTTGGACAGCGAGGAGGCTGGGGAGGAACATGGGCCAGGCCTGGAGTCTGGAGAAGGCTCGGTGCCAGACGCAGGGATCCAGCCCGGGCCATCTGGGAGGTCTGTGCTGACTCCAGAGCCTCCAGAGGCTGACATGAGCGAGGCAGAGGAATAGGGGGAGCCTGTTCCCAATGCGCGCATGCGCAGAGCTGCCAGAAGGCAAGAAGAGTTACAGAGGAGAAGGACTACTCGAAAGTAAGACTTAGAGATGATTGGCCCCTCCCATAGGCTATAAAAGTGGAGCAAATGGATGTGCTCGTTGCAAGAAGCAACTTTGTTCAATTCGTGTCTCAGCATTTCTGACTCCGTGTTTCTGTTTGGCCTTGTAAAGTTCCTTGCCAATTAGGTTAGTCTTTGGCAGCGTGTCAAGAGAGATAAAGGTTGGTGATATCAGTCTTCTTCTGAAAGACTTCTGTCGGACTAGTTATCATTGTTTGGGACTTATTACGGCTGGGAATGAACTTAATTTACAGCCGTTAAAATAAAAAGTTTGTGCTGTATTATTTTATCAAGAAGTCTAGGTCAGAACAGTTTGCAACCATCCCTGCTGGTTTCCCCACTGATTTTCTGGGGCAGGTGACAGAGATAATTTACAAATGATGTTTACATAGATGATCATGGGTGCTTGGCAACTAGTTGTAAGGCAGCAGCATGTGATCACCTGACCAGGAGGGGGGGTGTTTTACGATTGTTGGAAGTGCTTTATAGGCTATAAAGCACCCTATCTGTGGCAGTTGGAACTTTAAATGACCAAACAATTGGTCGTAAGTTGAGGACTATCTGTATGTTAATTGTCCTGTCATTAACGTCAATATTGTATGTATGTATGTATGTCTGTATGTATGTATGTCTGTATGTACGTACGTACGTATGTACCGTGTTTCCCCTATAATAAGATATGTCCTGATAATAAGCCCAAAAGGAGTTTTCAGGGCATGCGTTGAAATAAGCTCCCCCCCAAAAATAAGCCCCCTTCCCCAACTACGTACACGCATCCCCTGCCCCATCTGCCATCCCCAAATTGTGCCCGAACATCTTACCAGAGTCTGGCAGCTTCACCGCTTCTCTTTCTCAGCCGGTCTTTGCAGGGAAACCCCTTGAAATGTAAAGAAAAACTTCTCACGAGTGCGAGCAATTAACAACTTCTTGCACTTGCGAGAAGTTTTTCTTTACATTTCAAGGAGTTTCCCTGCAAAGACCGGCCGAGAAAGAGAAGCGGTGAAGCTGCCAGACTCTGATAAGATGTTTGGGCACAATTTGGGGGGTGGCAGGTGAGGCAGGGGATGGGGAGGGATGGGCCGTGAGACGTGCATCTTACCAGCGTCTGGCTTCTCTCCGCCACTACTCTCTCTCAGCCGGTCTTTGCAGGAAAACTCCAATGTAAAGAAAAACTTTTGAACGAACTGCCGCCGCCCGGGAAAATAACATGAGTAATGGGCTCTCTCGCAGCGCCTCTTCTCTCTCTTCTTCTCCCGAGTGGCAGCTGTGTGTCCACAGATCGGCAGGCCAGATTCGGTAAGCCAGACGCACCGCTGCCACTCAGGAGAAGAAGAGAGAGGTGCTGCTGCGAGAGAGCCCATTTCTCATGTTGTTCTCTTCCCAGGCGGCAGCGGCCCATTCAGCTCCCCGAATCTGGCCTGCCGATCTTGGCCAGTGAGAGGGAGTGCCAGGTGGGGAGGGGTGGGGCAGCGGAGAAACAAGACACAAATCTTTCTCTCTTCCAAACTCTGCCAGAAATGAGTCTTTGTGAGACTTATCGTGTCTACCCAGCCTCTTGGAGCGAAAGGGGAGAAAGATTTCTTCAATGCAGCATGCAGCCAAAAGGTTCCTTGTCCTGGTGCTGTGCCTTACGTGCACTCTCCCCCCCCCCACCCCGCCACCCGAAAGGTTTGCTCTCTGGCTGCTTCTCCTGCTGCGCCCGGCTAGAAGTTTGGCTGTCAGCTCGGGTTTGGTTGCCGGCCGCTTCTGCTCGGCAGGGATGGCTGAGGCGTTCTGGGTGTTGCTGCTGCCCTTGCTGCCGCCGCCTATGGAGGCCCCAGCCGGCCCCCTGCAGGCCAAGCTCAGCTGCGGGCAGGGAGCACTGGCCGTGGCCGGGCCGCCCAAGCTGCGTCTGTCGGGACTGCCCGGTGTCTCACTGCTGCGCCTGGGAAGAGTAAGCGGGGCCTGCGGGAGGGAGTGCAGGCAAGGGTCCTACAAGGCTCCCCTCCCCAGGAAGAGTCTGGCTCAGTTGCTGTCCCGTCTGGTGACTCCCAAGGCAGAGGGGCTTCCCAGGCATGCTGGCGGGCGCTCTGGTCAGTCAGCGCTCAGGTGGGGGGACCACGGGGAGATTGGAGTGGAGAGGAGCAGGGGGGAAGGGGAGGCCTCCAATGACCGTCATCACAGAGCAGGAAGAGCACTCGCAGAGCAGCCGCTGCCCTGGCTGGGGTTTGGAAGCCACAGAGCCAGAGTTTGGGGGAGAAAGAAAAAAAAGAAAGACTTCTGCTGCTTTCCTTGCGTGCAGCCAAAAGCAGAATCAGCAGAAGTCTTTCTTTCTTTCTCTCCCCCAAACTCCAGCTCAGCGGCTTCAAAACCCCAGCCAGGGCAGCGGCCGCTCTGCGAGTGCACTTCCCGCTCTATGGTGACGGCTGGAACTGGAACTGGAACTAAACAGACCAGCCGAGAGACACTACGGAGCTACCAGACTCCAGTAAGACACACATCTTGCTGCCCGGCCCGCCTCCTGCACCCCGAAATAATACCCCCGCCCCCCGATAATAAGACCAATATTTTTGGGGTCAAAAAAATATAACACAGGGTCTTATTTTTGGGGAAACACAGTATGTATGTATAGACCATTAATAAAAGATTAAGCAATGCCAACCACATACAGGTAACACAAGCAAACAGTGTATTTTCAGACTGTTGGAAAGAGAAGAAGTGCAAATATATAGTTAACACATTTTTTTTAAAATAAAAAAATCAGTACCTTTTCTGGCCACCACTGCAAATCTTCTCCTAATGAGACTGGGCTTTGGACAGGTGCATTCTTCTTGTCAAGGTTTGGCTCTCCTTCTTTGCTTGTAGAGCCTCTTTCATTATCAAATGAGGCTCCATCAAGCCACCTTCGTTCACGCAAACGTAAAACGGACTCACGTTCACGCAACAGCTCAGAGTCTCTCTCTAAGGGAAGAAGGAGAACTGGTATGCAATTGGGTCACACCAGTGGGATAAAAGTAAGCCACTCTCTAGTAAAGACCCTTCAGGATGCAACTAACAGCAATTACAATCTATTATAAAATATAAACATCAAAAAGGCATGCAGCACTCAAAATATTAACCCTTTCAAGCATATGTACTATTATTGCCAAAATCATTTAAAATATAAGAATGATACTCAGAATCTATTTCAGACCCAGGAAGCTTCAAGCTACCTAAAATGAATTCATTTTTTTAAAAATTATATCATTGGATATATAGAACAAGATAAAAAGTGTTTTTCAAAATTTGTAGTACCATATGCAAAGAGTATATTATGGGTGATGTATCAAACGGTACAAACAAAACAAAACCTAGTTTCAACTAACAAGGATTTGAAGAGACTTTTAATCTACCAAAAAAAAAGAGTGTTTATTAGAGAGTCTCAGCAGTTCCCCCACCACCACTTGAAAAGGTTAACACACAATCCTACAGTGTTGTAAATTTGCTAATCCAACCCTTTAAACAAAATATATAGCACTTGATGTGATTTTTTAAAAAAAGTTCAAGAGTAAAGTTGATTAAAGGAAAATTTTGAAATCAGAAAAGTTCTAGAAAGATTTTTTTAAGGAAAATGTTCCTTACCAAAATGCTTTCCCTTCAATTGGCCTACAAATTGTCTAAAGCCAGTACGCCAGTTCTCTCATACAATTAAAATGTTAAGTCAGGTAATCAAACTAAATATCCAAGAGAATATATACATGGAAAATAAGGATTTTTCATCTTAACATAGAAATAACCTTAGAAAGGAAAAGGGAAGGGATTTAAGAAAAATCAGAAGATAAATATTTATACATGCACATAATGCATTTAAACTATATTACTCCTTATTTAATAACATTTTAAATCAAAACATGCCTCCTTTCTTTTGTCTTACTTCTTTACTCTTTCTTCTATCACTGTCACCTTATTCTCACTTCCTTCAACAAATGGTTTAAAAATGAGTGTCCATCTAGCTTTCTCATAACTTCTCTATTACTAAATGTTTTGACAATTTTTCCCCTCTTAATCAGACGTCATAGTTTAGTTGACTTCTAATGAGACTATAATGAGGAGGGTTAGGAATATGTGCATTAAAAAGAGGTAGTGGCATGTATATAATTCTAAGATTGTCCCCAAGACCTATGCATATATAGATAAGGCCTTTGGTTTTAATCTTCACTAGCATGAGTAAGCAACCCATTTCCCTTCAACTGTGATTTTCACAATTTCTGACTGTTTGCCCTACTGGCTAGTTTTTATGGGAATTAAAACAAAATAAACAGACTTCAAGATGTCTACCATTTTAGAAGCTTCATAAATAGCACAATGAAGCTATATATGAATTAATTTGGAAAATCACCTTATATTCACAATGTACAGCAACCATAATTTTTTTAACTAACTTAACATAATGCACTAAATATTTATGCATGTGGATACTAAGATAAATATTAAATGGGTAGAATGAAATTCAAGAATGATTTGTAGCAGAGGTTGGATTAACAACTGATAAAATGCTCTGGACAAAGTACTAGTTCTTTTGAAGGAAGCACCAGATCCAGTATTGGATTTCATACATTTTCAAATCTTACTTATAATTTGTTTTTATGCAAAATATTTTGTAGCTGCTATTTCTAAATCTACATGCAAAAAATAATAATTACTAGGCTTAATATATTTTAAAGTGTCACTGATATTATATTTTGCAAAGAAATTATTAACTATCTGAGTGATACATAACTTTCACTGCTACCCATCTGAACACAGGTAGGTTTTCTATATTTGCTATAAAATTATGCCTCCATATCAGAGAAGGCAGAAAATTCCCTATGTACCAACTAATTTTAACTTATTCTAAAGTAAACAAGTGATCTTCTGGGATGTTTCAGAAGAGAATAAGTTTTCAGGCCAATCCTCCATAAGTCTTTGTTTTAAAAATACTGGCTTCGGGCAGACAATTTTAAAAGCCTCATGCACATTTCATCTGTCAAGACATTTCAAACATAGTACTAGTAATTATTTTGCAACTTACTAGAATATTTTTGAAATGTTACAACTTAGAAGAAAGTTTTTAATTTTCTATATTTAGAATAGAAATTGCACACACAAATCTAAGACAGAAATCACCAGCATGTGCTATAACTAGTACTGCACAGCAATACTACTTATTTACAAAGAAAAAAAGGTGCAAAATTACCTCGGGACGAGCTTAGCCTGGAAAGTGATGAGCGCCGAAAGGATGGATAACCAAAGTAACTAATATCTTCTGAAAACATAGCATCAGCATCAATAATGACACTTGGGTGAGCAGAATGTATGTCAGCATCCAGAAGAGACATAAGATCCTCTATAAGAGGAGACAAGGATCTGAGGTAAATTATCAGCTACTTGAAAATAATCTAGAAAGACCATCACCAAACAAGACAAATCTACCAACAAAACTGATCTTTTCTTCCAATTCCCTAACATATAAATATTTTGCCTACTGCTCACATTTCAATCAAACAAAATATCCTAGAATGCTAATCCAATGTTATCTACTGTATATCAACTGCCTGCTTGCTGCTTCAAGCCATTAAGTCTAACCTCATTCTAAGAACTCAAATGTTAGACAAAGCTATGAACAGTTAAGCAATATAGAGACTAAATCGTTCCAGAAAACAGCATGTGAAATGCTTCCTTCAAAAGAAAAGAAAAAAGGAAGAAAGAACCTCTAATTTTATCTGAAACTAAGACAATTGTTACCTAAACTGAAAAAATGTCATTTTAATGGAGTCTAGAGATGACTATGCAAAAATACATACACATATCTCCTGAAATATTTTATGAGACTACATTTATGGTATCAAGTTAACCGAAGTGTTGATAGGGCAGGAGAGTGTCCCACTTTTGAATCACAATCTTGGCATAAAATCTCAGCTGTTGATAGAACAAACAAATGCTCTCCCGGTAATAGCTTTTTTTTCTGCCACTTTCTATTAAATTTAATTTCCAGCAGGGTAAGAAATGCTGCCTAAACTGTCAGCAGGCGCAGTCAAGTTTATCCAGTAAACTCAAGCTTTATAAATTCAACACCTTGCATTTTAATAGACTCCTAACCAACAACTTGCCACACGTAATCCAGCTACAACAGACACTATTTTATCCTTACTCACCTGTCGCTTTAATTCCATGACCTCACTATGTCATGTGCTATTCTTTTATTTCCCATTTCTTTTCTACCATAACTGAATTCTTAGCTGTCAAGTACTATCTATCTGACTCCTGCTACAAATAATCCCAGTGAGATCATAATTCAATTCAAATAACCTGACCTTAATTTTTACAAATCAATATACAATATATACTGTATATATTTATGTCCCCTATTTTCCCATGTCCATCATTACTGTATTTCTTCCCAGAAACCATGTCCTATTGTCCTATTTTAAGAAAACACTGGTTTATGCAATCCTTTCAGCGTCCATCCAAGAATTACACCACAATGGAGCAGTACCTCAATAACTTTCCACTTCTCCACCTATGGTATCCTATAGGAAATATATTGTGTTTCTGAATTACAAACTACAATTAGCAACTAAGAGTGGGAAGATTTGCTTTTAAATGCATCTTAGCTACTTTTCCACATCTTATTAATGAAAAAATCAATTACTTTTTTAAAAACAGGTTAGAGGTATGTGAAGTTTCACAAAAGAAACTCTAACCATTAGCATTTAGTTAAAAAAAATCCCACATATTAACTAAATGAAAAAAATGGATAATTTCCAGCACCTTAGTTCCTTTCTTCCTAATTTAAGCTTCTCATCGGAGTACTGAATAATATATAATTCAATCCCCCTTCATACTGACCCTCCAAAGAAATATTGGTTCTTGCTTTCCAGTAACAATTTAAAATGCTCAGTGAATAATCTTAGAACATCGCATTTCACAGCTATTACTTTTCTTATACATTCATGCTCGGAGTCTGATGTATCCATTTTGAAACTGCAAAGCAAAATACTACAGCAATACAGTAACTCTATCATCTTAACTGCTAAGCAGGATCAGATTTAGTTAGCTAAATGAGTGGGTACCTGGAAATATCAGAGTTGTGAACTAGACTAAGAAGTTGGGGCAGAAAAATCCTAGAAGGCAGCAATAACAAACCACTCTGTGTTGTTGCCAAGACAATTACAATTATTATTTCCACACAGTCACCAGTAATCAAATGTGAGTTGGGAGCTTTTACTTTTACATGCATGCAGAAAGGCAACTCACCAAATGTTTGCCCTCAATACTGTTAATAATATTGATAAGTCATAATTATAATGTATATAATTATAATGTTCCTTTTTATGAGTGCTATGAGAGCTGTTGTGGATCTCCAGGCTGTAAAGCACTGGATATAATGTAGCAGAATAAGGTGGTAACTCTGACAAGATGGTGTTACATTGATTCTGTAGGCTGGATTCAGGATCAAGATTGTAACCTGTTCTTTCACAGGCCTATATTCCTCCTTAAGTAACACATTTTCAGCCCAGGGGTGCTTTTAAATCCAGCTCAGATGATAGATAGCCATGTAACAACTATGGCAATTAGGTTTTTCATTAACTTCAGCTGATAAATCCTGAAGAAGAAAACCTAGATTTGGTTATTTGTGGGATGATAAGCTTAAAGCAAGATTATAGTACACTCTATGTAGAACTCTTGGGGTGATGCAGAAATTTCAGCTAGACTGGAATATAGAACCAAATATGCTAAAGGTTATCTGTTTATGTTTCCACATTTACTCTAACACTGAAACTGCTTTACTATTTGCTAATTGCTTTGGGGTACACAACGTAGGATGCCTATTTCCACAGGGCCATGTATGCATTCTTTGGTCATGTCACACTCCACAAGACTGACAAGGTCAGGAAACAAGTACCATGTGGAATTCTGAAAAAAAATGTAATGCTAGTAGACTAACATAAAAGAAATTTGAAAACTAAACAAAATTATTCTCTCATACAATTTATACATAGTGTAATTAAGGCAAAGTTACTCCTAGTCTCTTTTTCATACTTCCCCATTCCTTTTCTCTAATGGCCTTGTTTCTTCCCTTAACTGTCTTGCTCTTCTATCTGTTAAGATATTCCATCAAAGATATCAACCCCACCACACACAGTTGAAAATTCAAATCAATTTGTTTTGCCCATTGCAGACTCATATTATAAAACTGACAATCAGAAAATAGTACATCCCCCCATTATTACATTTTAGGGTGGAGTTTAAAATGTAGTTAGACATCTCTATATATTGTTTTTAATATAGTGCAATGTATATATTTACTGTGTCTTTGTGCCCAGAGCTATTAAGAAGGTAATTAGCATATAAGTCTTTTAAATAAGCAAATGGAATTCATATTATTCATTTTAATAAAAACTAGACTATCGCTCATATAATATATATTAATTCACTATAATCTAAAATGTTTATTACAATCTAACAAATAAAACCAACCTTTTACTGCTTTCCTTTGTAATCTTACATATCTGGGCAAGACATTTCACTCTATAAAAAGGTTTACAAATTTATGTTGATAACTAATTAGTGATCCTATACTCTTATAAAATTTTAAGAAGTATGTATTCTTATACAATTTCCTTGAACAGTTGGCAAATTGGACTCTCACCAAGAACCTGAATAAGACATATACTGTATTCTTTCTTTACATTCATCCAAAATTTAAGCTTTTTCGTATAATAGGTATACATCTACCATTCAAATACAAGATTGTTAAGAATCCAGATCATTTTCCATTTCAATAGAAGAGAAATATGTAGCTGTTGGTGTTCTCTGAGCTTGGTTGTTTATTTGTAGAAATTTCATTACCTGACTAGGCAACATCCTCAGTGCAAGTGAGTATGGGGATTGCTCCCTGCTGTTTATATACAGTAGTTTTCCTAACAATATTGATGGAGGTGTGGTTTTCTCCTTGGCAATTCTTTGATCGAGGTATTGCTTTCTGCTTGACTGTTTGTCTGATGTTAACCTCTGTTTATCTGGGTTCTGGCTGAAGGAGATGATGTGTTCTGATCTCTTTGTTTATTTCTTTATACCTTTATATATGACATTACCATTTAAAAAAAATTAAAATGTGCAGAATTGTATGATAGCATAGCTGCTCAGCTACCCTTGTGTTTTTAGGATTTCAGAAAGTGTTTTTTATTACATTTAGACTGAAGTGGGGAGTCACTAGAAAAGGGACTCAGACAAGTAATGTTCTCTTCCAGATCTGTAACTAGGAGCAATTCTAAATCTAATAAAACATACTGAAAATAAATCTTTCTTCGTGATCTATCTGAGAGGTATGTCTTCTGAATTCTACTTAGTGAAAACTAAAGAAAAAAGTACTGTAGGATAATATTAACTCTGCCTTATGCATTATTTAACATGCTATTCAAGTGAAAATCATATTAATATCTCTCCAGTAAAGTTGCTAAAGTGATATGATTTTGAAAGCCATTTGGTTACAAATAGAGCTACACTGTAGTATTGATTGCAAGTATAAAATGTTCTGGAAAAGAAAATTGGTCAATTCAGCAGGAACAGAATTATAATACTGTATAAGACTAATGATAGATTAGACTTAAATTGCCCATAAATTTGACCCTCAAGAGGGGGTCAAACACAAGCATTCAGCAATCAAATAACTACTGCCTTAGAATTTAAATGGGTTTTTAAATGATAATAAAATAGCTACTCCAAAGTTTTTTCTTAAATTACTTTGCCTCAGATGTCATACACATTTGCTACTGAATACTGCGGTCAGAATTCAAAAGTGCCTGCCAGGCACCATCTGCCCCAAACCAAGCGGCTGGGAAGCTTCAGGACAGAGCCCTTCGGGACAGCCAAAAGTTCGCAAAAGGAAGGCAGCAGAAATCTTTCTCTCCTTTCTCTCCAAGAGGCTGCGCCGGCGCGATGAGTCTCACAAAGACTCATTTCTGGCGGAGTTTAGAGGAGAGAAAGATTTCTTGCGTGCAGCCAAAAGTTCGCAAAAGGCAGGAAGGTAAAATGCCAAATTCAAACTCACCTCATGTATGGGCTGCCCCCAACGAGTGCTATGGCTGGGTTAGGGTTAGGAGGAGCCCTGCGTGGCCCCGCCTGCTTCCGCTTCGCCTTTGGCAGGGAAGCGGGTGCTAGAAGGGCGCTGTCCCGAAGCTTCCCCGCCACTTGGTTTGGGGCACACAGTGCCTGGCAGGCCCAGGTGCGGTGGGCAGGCGGGTGGAGCAGCTGCGTGGCTCACTCGAGTTACGGGGATTTGGGCAGCATTTACGTGGCTGGGATGCCTGCAGGATCCCTGGTTTCCAAGGCAGGCAAGGCCCAGAGAGGAGGCACTGCGAGGGAGCCCATTTCTCACACTGGCTGTGCGGGGGTTGTTCACGCAGAGGCCGGGCCTCGGGGCGCCACCCTGAGCAGGCACCGAGCTGGAGGCAGGGGAGGGTCAGTCTTCTTACCCGGTTGCCTGCCCTCCGCCATTTTCATCGTGTGTGTGTGTGTGTGTGTGTGTGTGTGTGTGTGTGTGTGTGTGTGTGTGTAACAGAGAGAGAAAGAGAAACAGTAGAGAGGAAACTCTTCCAAACATCATTGCCTGCAATTCTTTTTACTCCCCTCCATCGTTTCTCTTTTTCTCTCTCTCTCTCATTCTCTCTCTCACACACACAGACATTTGATCGCTTGAAAGGGACAGGCGGTGCTTTGCTTCTATCGTAAGCATGCGCTTCCCACAATCGCATGTCCTTTTCTCAAGCAGCAGCAGCCGGGTAAAGGGCGGTCGATTCCGATGGGCCGCATGGCCTTCTGCCTCATTGTAGCAGGAGCTTAAGCAACACCCACGGAGCACAAACGGAGCACAAACCGTGGTCACTGCTTGCTCCATACCACAAGGTAAGCTGCAGAACAGAGGGGCCCCTCGGCTGCAAGGTTGCCTAGCACTGTGGGCATGGCTGGGGCTAACAAGAGTGCGCTGGAAACATATCCAGGCGCCCAGACAGAACTTCCGGCCCTCGCTGGATCAGTTGATCCGCGGGCCGAGATTAAGGGGCCAAGCAGCCATGAGGTGATCACACTCGCCGCCTCCTGCACCTAAAAAAATAAAGACCCCCGAAAATAAG
Organism: Diadophis punctatus similis; assembly: GCA_023053685.1. Lineage (NCBI taxonomy): Eukaryota > Metazoa > Chordata > Lepidosauria > Squamata > Dipsadidae > Diadophis > Diadophis punctatus. Next base: position 182,545,368 of record JALIGW010000003.1, read on the forward strand.
GCCAAGCGTTTATTTCGGGGGTCAAAAGAAAATAAGACAGGGTCTTATTTTCTGGGAAACACAGTAATAACCTGTCTGTCACTAGCTTAGCAAAGTTTAGTGTGATATGTAAATGTATATGTTTTCATCTACAAACAAGATATTAAAGAAAGAAGATATGGGCTGATATTTGTTTCTTAATAGCTTCGTTCTCTGGCTTCTCCCAAAACCAGAATCCAGTGTTGACATGTCATGCTATCCCCAAGTAACGAGGCACAGATATTTCTTACCCCACATAGTTTGCAGACAATATCAGCAGGTAATCAAGGATGTGTTTATCATTACAGCAGCTATATTTATTTGTATAAGGATTTTTATTCCAATCTTCTAATTTTACACACTTATAGCTTAAAACAGGAGTGGGCAACTATGGCCTTTTTACGACCTGTGGACTTCAACTCCCACGATTCCTGAGCCAGTCATTCTGGCTCAGGAATTATGGGACTTGAAGTCGACAAGTCAGAAAGGGGCCTACCCTGGCTTACAAGAATATGTGAGGTGACACTGTAAAAATGATTTTCTTTTATTAAAATGAACAAAAACAGACTGAAAAACACCACTGCCAATGTGAGCATATTTAACTATGAAATGCTTTTTAATACTTCCTTTTTAAAACCAGCAGTATATAAAATTCCATAAATAAATTATGTGCAACCAAGGCATTAAATTATGTATCTCTAGCATGAGAAATAATAAATTGCCTTAAATTAAGATCTGTTCTACCATTCAACTTGCTGAACTGCAGGACACCATACAAATCAAACTAACTAATCTTTTAAAAAGCTTATTAGCAGCATTGATAAGTCATCTATGGAATGCATTGATGATTGTATGATTGTGTTTGTCACCACTATGGGGAGGGGGGTTCTGGGGTTTTATATTGTTGGTTTTTTAATCCTATATGCTACCTGGAGTTATAAATAAATAAATTTGGAAGCTAAATTTCTTATTATGATGTTAATAAACTAAGAAAAGGGGCATTTCAACAAACCTAAGGATGAAAACATAAGAAATGGATGATAGGTAGTCCTTGACTTACACAATTGACCCCAAAATTTCTGCTGCTAAGCAAGACAGTTCTTAAGTGAATTTTACCCCATTTTACAACTTTTCTTATCACAGTTGTCAAGGGAATCACTGCAGTTCTTAAATTAGTAACACGGTCATTAAGTGAATCTGGCTTCCCAGTGACTTTGCTTGTCAAAAGAATACAAAAGATGATCACGACACCGGGACACTGAAACCGACATAAATATGAGTCAGTTGCCAAGCGTCTGAATTTTGATCACGTGACCATGGGGATGCTGCAACAGTTGTAAGGGTGAGAAACCGTTTTTTCAGTGCTATTGAAACTTTGAATGGTCACTAAGTGAATTGTTGTAAGTTAAGGACTACCTATATAATAATTAATCAAAAGTAATATATTAATCAACTAGAAAACCACTAGTTAGTAGAATCAGTAGTAGAATAATAACATTCTAAACCTCACGATGGCAATTCATACATTTAGGTGTGTATTTTTTTTTTTATTTAATCAATGGGAATCTCAAGGCAAGTCTCATATGGTTATTTAGTCTTATATGGCTAAATATTACACCACAGAAAATAAGCCTTTGTCTAATCATAACCACATTCAATTCTTCCCCAGGCATTTCTTATCCTTCAGAACTACTATTCCACTCGTTTCCAAAAACACAATATTTAAACCGCAATAGATTTATTCTAAAAATATTAACATTAAGCTAATTCTCTGGTTATCAAAAGTAATATAAAAGTGCCTTCCTGCTTCTTGTTTTAGTATAATCTTTTTTCTTCAACAATTTCTGTTTTAATAGAGGTCTGCTTTAGAAAGTAATTGTGAAGAAATAAACAGGATATAAAGATTTATTTTTGCGTGCAGTGTGCTTTGTTAAAGTATTTATTTCTAAGTCGTACATAATCTGTGGCACAAAAACAAACACTAATTGTGGGTTTGTTTATTACATCTCAATGCTGCCTTACTCCCAAACATTAATCTATGCAATAGTTACATGTTTTTGAACCAGTTACTCAGGCTCTTTCTTGACTTTTTTTATTTGTAAACATTAGAAACTTGTTTCAGTATGAATTATTTAATATAAAAAATAAAAAATAACCTTTCAAAGTACACTGTAACTGTATCAATTAAGATGCTCAAAATATGTATTCTTATAACACAGAATTTCAAATTGAACATTAATACAGATGACCTACAGAGTCCCTTACATTTCATGATTCTGTGTGGCGTTTTCCTGCACTAGGCAGTATTTTGGACTATATGATTCCTAAGGTTCCTTTCAACCCTCATATTTGACATATTCACTCCAATAGTAAAAGTAATAAAAAGCTGGCCTGATTTTGCCTTACCTATTCTTTTTGTTCTTTCTTCCAAAACATCAATATTTTTAGAAGAGAATGTTAATTATTTATAAATATTGCAGAATGAATATCTACAAAACTCTTATAAGAGCTTAAAATGATTTTTTTTTTTGGAGAAGGAATAAGAAAACATTTCCCACACAAACCTCCAGGAAGGTAGGATTCACTTGCTGTATCATCACCATCGTCACCATCCTCATCATCACGACTCAACAAGTTGTTCACCGCAAGATTAACATCAAGATTTGTCCGTTGAAGTTCTCTGATAATTACACTTCTAGATTTTCCTTGTAAAACAACTTGTGCCTATGCAAAACAGAATGCATGCACACATTAAGCTGAATAAACAATTCTCAAGCAATTCCAATTTACAAAAATAAAATATTCCTGAGAAATTAAACTAAATGCTACAAATAGGGTAAAAAGTAAATACAAGTTCTTAGTGCAATTAAAATTGTGCAACAGAAAATGCAAGTGAACTGTGGCAAAGAGGAACTTAAATCTGCCAGATCCCTTCCTGAGAGTTCCACCTGTCCTACTCTCTGTACTTAAATTCCAACATGTTTGGTTGTGGTTATTCTCCAAATGAATGAGTTCTACCCAGCCATGTAGTTAGCAGAATGGAGATGGAGAAGATTCAGATGAGAAGATTCCCCTACTCCTTTTCATATAAATCTGGTCAAGTCATCAAACACAAAATCCCTCTTCCTTAGTCTAGCTCTAGGGAATGCTGCAGTTTATCATTAACTTGTAAGCATACAGCAAACAAAGAGATAAAGTGGTCAGAGACTGGGAGCAGGTATCGAACTAAATATTCTGCATAAAGTAGCACTAAAAAATAAATAAAAGTATTCCTTGCAAAGCTATCTAAGCTTTTAAGCTTAGTTTTCCTCAATTAAGCACATAGCTTTAAAAATTATCATTGTCTTTTCTATTACCATTTGCAATTCAACTTTTATTTATTTTTCTACTCTCTACTGTTTTATTTTATAAAATATTTTATATACTTTATAATATAAATATATTTTATAAAAATTTTGCCAACTTTTCCATTTGTTCATTTTTATGGCAACTATTCTTTTCAAGGGGAATTACAGAGGCAAGGTAAGGATGCTGACTGCTGAAAATCAACAAGCTTTTGGAAAGAAGATGAAAGGTGAATTCCAGTTCAATAAGAATTTTTATGGTATCTTTCACTGTAAATAGCCCAGAGTCACTTATACAGTGACTTAGAGGTAAAAGTAGTTGGGAAACATGTAACTGCCTGCCCCATTCTAAATCCTGGATATAAACCTCTTTGTCTTAGAAGATTTGCCATATATATACTCTTTATGACAAGAGTGTATTATTATAATAGCAATTATCTCTGGGAATACTGCAGTAAGAAGATATTTTCAAAAGACTGAGTGGATAAGTTACGTTATCGTCAAGCAAAACTAGTAGACATACCCTGAAAAATATTCAGCAACTAGCCTAATTTTCAATCGTTTCCATTTCTGTCAATGGAAATTTCTTATTTTCAAAAGTGTGCGTTTTATGTTCTTTAGAAAACGGTTAAAGTTCAGATATCTAGGCTTAGATTGTCATTATCTATTACAGTTTTAATTTACCTAACACACAAGTTATTTGGATAGAATGACTTCCCAGTAATGTACTGTTTTTTGTCTAAAACAGAAATGTTGTCTGTCATCAAGTAACTAAACTGATTTCAATCCATACTAAATATCAGTTCTTGAACAACCTATTTCTTTGTCATAGAAATTTTAAATAATTCATCCTAAGCAAGATTCATACCTGTGAAATGAGTTCTTCTGGGATAACAGATGCTGGAATCACCGGTTGTGGTTGACTACCCAGTAGACCAGATCCTCTGTCACGTCCAGTTCGAATAACTCGTGTTTGCCTTCGTGAATCTCTAGCTCCAGCTGATGATCTACCAGATGATCCTCCCCCACTTCCTCCCACACCAGAGCTCCATCGACTTCTGAAAAAAAAATTAAAAGCAAAGGATCAATGTTTCTGAATTATTTTTAAAGTTATCATGTATCTGAACTGAACTGTTCGCTCTCAATGAGACAGTTCGTTAATTCGTGTTAATTCTGCAGTTTTGCAAAATATTAGAAACACTGCAACACATTATTTTTCTTTTGCTATCCACTATTTCTTCTCTGAGCACCGAGGGCTCCCTTTAGGGGGGGAATATCCTTTGTTTCAACCAGTTCTGTAATTTGTTCAAAGTAACACTATACAACATTCATCCATCTGTCAGACAATATGATTAACCTTTCACATGCAGATGTGACATTGACTTTCACAATCCGAATATCAATCTACAAATAATTTAAAAACAATTACTTTAAATATAACATATGCTTAAACTTTTATCACATTAAGTATTTTTCTAGGCATAGATATTAAGAAATCTCAGATTATCTCAGGAATATTCTTTTTTCTAAAAAATCAGTGATTGTTTTAAAATGTTTATGAGTAAAAATGTAAAAAAACATTGATGTTGGCCAGGATTCATTTTAAATTGTTTTTACTAGCAGAACACATGCAAGATAAATCTATACTAGCAGCTGTTCATAACCACTTATCTTTAAAACTGAGTGATCTATTCTAGACAACACAACAGAAGTTAAACATAAGTGTTTCAAATGATTTTAGCTACAATTCTAACTAGAAATGCTATAATAAATCATTTATAAACCATGCTAGCTTTATTCAACCAAAAAAAGCAACAATAAATTAGAACACAAAACAACACATATCTTCAAATATTTCTCCTAAAAAGCTTTCCAAGTGTATTTTTAATACTGGTATTGCATGGAAAAATATGCAGGACATATATTCATCTAAAATACCGTATTTTTCGGACCATAAGACGCACCGGAGTATAAGACGCATCTTAGTTTTTGGAGAGGAAAATAAGAAAAAAGCTGATTGGCGGGTGGATCGGTCTCCTGGAATACCTCCAATCAGCTATTCCCAGAGGTGAATTTTAGTAACAGGTTCATTGTTTTTTTTTCTGCCTCTGAAACTTCAATTTCAGAGGCCTTTTTTCTGAAGCTCCGTTTCAGAGGCTTTTTTTCTGAAGTTTCATTTCAGAGACTTTTTTTTTGAAGCTTTGTTTCAGAGGCTTGAAGCTCCGTTTCAGAGGCTTTTTTTCTAAAGCTCCATTTCAGAGGCTTTTTTCAGTCTCTGAAACCTCTGTTTGAGATGCTTGAGCGGGGCTACATTCGCAGTATAAGACGCACCCAGATTTTCACCCTCTTTTTGTGGGGTGAAAGGTATGTCTTATACTCCGAAAAATACGTACTTACCACTATTGAAGAAAAAAAATCTAAACTACCTATAATAGCAGTAGTCTAATCTGAAAATTAAAGTACAGGTAGCCCGCAAATTATGTCTATAATTGGGACCAGAATTTCTGTTGTTAAGTAAGGCTGTGGTAATGTAAGTCACGCTCGATTTTATAAGCTTTTTTGCCACGGTTGTTGAGTGAATTACTGCAGCAAATCACAGGTTAAACGAATCCATTTTCCCCCATTGACTTTGTCGAAACTGGCGGGGAAGGTTGCAAATGGCAATCACATGACCCCAAGTCTCTGCAATCATCATAAATACATGCCGGTTGCCAAGCGCCTGAATTTTGATCATGTGACCGTGGGGATGCTGCAACGGTCATAAGTTCAAGGATCAATTGTAAGTCACTGTTTTCAGTGCCATTATAACTTTGAAAGGTGTTTAAACGAATGGTTGTAAGTCGAGGACTACCTGTAGATTAAATATTTCTTCAAAATCTAAGTTTAATTGATGAAATATAAAATCTTTCTTAATAGCATTTAAAGAAAACTACCTAAACCACCGCTGCATTGGAATGATCTTCATACATATGGAGATGATGTTATGCGTATTCACACATAACCAAGGTAACCTTTTATAACCATGGTATACAAACAGGTTGCAGCCTCAACCCTATCAAAACTTACCCAAGGGTGTTGCCTGCCAGTCTGCCCAGAGTTTCAGAACCAGACAGAAACCATGGGGAATCACTAGTCCTGCCTGGCCTGGATGTCCTTCCTGCCCCTGAGCCACTGCTCAACTTTGAACTGAAAGTAAAAGATGGTAGATCAGTCACAATACAATCCCAAATGGGTTAAAAACAAGCCCTGGAATCCCAGGTTTAAATTCTCAGGGACTTAGTCTGGTAACACACCAGCTTAAGCAACACCCTTGGGGAATCTTCCAAACTTAGCTAAAGGATATCACAATCTAACAGGGACCAAGGAAAAGCATGCAAAGCATGCCAATACAGTTCTTTTATTAGAAAATGTTTTATTACAAAAGTAGTATTAACTCTCATGGTGAAACTATTGTGCATGTGTTCAAATGAATTACTATGTGTTAGACTATAAATTAACATAATCAAATTTCAAACTCCTGCTTTTAAACCCAGACTTGAATTAATGTAATACTCCTATATCCTTTTAAAACTCAGATTAAAATGTGGATCCAGAAAACATATCCTGGGAAGTGGTAACATCATATATGAGAATATAATGTAAATTCAGTTCTATTAAGACTATTCAATTCAGCAGTCAATGTTGGTTAGGACATCTAAATTGTTTTTAATATTTATGATTTATCTCTTATTATTTATATGCAAATAGGTTCAAACTAATTTTAGCATCTATAAAATCATCATCAGAAATGTAAATAAAAATATTTTTTCCAGATTATCCCATGTTTATTTTCAATTCTGTTAACAATCCAAATGAGTAACATTTAAAAACAAAGTGGATTAAAATATTTGATACTTGTTACAAATCAGAACAAAAGTAGCTCTTACCCATCATTGTTATCAGGTTTACCCAATTCTAATCTGTCTGGCTGAACTAAAAAGCCAATTCTGCAGACTCTACCATCCTAAAATTGAAGAAAAAGAGTGTCTATTAAACATTATACTTAAATTGCATTATTAACATTTTTAGCAATTATGAAGTTGGTCTAACCTTGGACAACTAAATTTAACTATACAACTAGGATATTTTAATTGCAGTCTAATGTGTGCAATTTACCTCAAGAAGAAATGCAGCATGATTTGGTCCCACTACACACTGTTTAATTGTTGCTTGTTCCAATACATTCAAAGGAGGATGGCTGAAAAAGAAGAAAAAGAAAAAAAGAAAAATCCCATGAGTGAAACACTCTTGCTTTAAGAAATGAAAGAAGTAGCTTGTGATATAACATGAATAGCTGTCTCAAAATTTATTTTCAATTGTTACATTTAAAAAACAAAGACACTTCTGGAAACTCTCTATAAAGGTTTCTTCACTGAAAACATATAAATGTGAACTGCTGATTTTGGGATTTATTGATTAGAAGGTTTGTTTATTGGAAGACTGGAACTATGATATGCAATATAGCAGTGTTTCTCAACCTTGGCAGTTTGAAGATGTGTGGACTTCAACTCCCAGAATTCCACAGCCAGCAACGCTGGCTGGGGAATTCTGGGAATTGAAGTCCACACATCTTCAAACTGCCAAGGTTGAGAAACATTGCAATATAGGATGGAGGAGTTGGTAATTGCTATGATTGTAACAGCCACAAAGAAGATTGCTTCTTTACATATCTTTCATTCTCTTGCTTTTTTATTATTCACTTTTTCTTTTCTAGTAGAACTTCCAATAAATATTTTTAGCTGAACAACTTGATGAAGAAAATACCTATTTTTAAATAAAGGGATATCGCTATCATCTTGTGTTTAGTCATATTTATTTTTTACAAACATCTGTCTTTATTTGTTACAGAGGAATTCAATGTATCACAGATATCTATATATCCACATACAGAACAAAAAAGGTTTTGAGATACAGTGGCTACAGGTCATGTTATGGCAGCCCATTTTTAGATCTACTGAAACCAATCAAACCAAATCTTTACTTTCCAAGTTGTAATCAGCCTGGAATCCAATGAAGAGTTTAACACAAACATACAGCCACATGGGTACACACACCTGTCTCTCCTTCATCCCCCAGTGCCCACCTAATTAGGTAGCTGAGTAGAAAAATAAGCTTGAAGATACTAAATTTACAAATTCAGAATTGAAACAGTAAAGATTCCTCACCTATTTAAGTTGTACTTGTTGAGCTTTTCTGAAACTTCTCTTAACCTGTAAGAGGAAACAATGCATATTTTAGCAAATATAAGCATGTATTAATCACACACATTTTATGTGCTTTGAGAAATCTTACAATTAGTCCTCGACCTATGACCACAATTGAGATCAGGATTTCAGTCTCTAAGTGATGTGCTTATCAAGCAAGACATCATGTGACCCCTTCACTTAGCAACCACAATTCCATCACTCTCTATTGCAGTCGTTAACCAAATACCACAGATAACCATTACAGTTTTCCAAAGTTATCCAAAGCCAGCTATCCAAAGCAAGCTGTGGCATCCTTTCGAAGATGTTCTGAAGTTAGCACAACTTTATGAAAATAAGTACCGCTTAACAAAAGGCTCAGGGACCGCATGTAGAATATTTGCCAGCGAAGCTGGGTCTGAAAAGAAAGACAGCAAAGGGAGCCAGGTGCTTCTTCTTCAGCCATGGTGGCTGGGCATGAAGAAGAAAGGTTGGTGCAGTGAACTGGAAGAGAAGGCAAGTGGGGAGTGAACCAATGCTGGCGCTTTCTGGGGAGCAAACCAGTGCTGGTGCTCTCTGGGACAGACTGACCTTCCCAAGGCATAGAAAGTAGTCCCAGAGCCACAAGGTTCTAGGGCTGCTTGCTATCCTGCAAGGCAGGGGGGCAGGCAGCCAAAAGTGTATAGATGGAGGGCGGGGGCGGGGGGAGATAATTGGGTGAGGGGAATTACAGCAGGGCTGCTAAGCACCTGAACTGTAATCACATGAGTACAGGAACACTGTAACAGTCATAACTTAGAGCAGGATTTCTAAGTCTGTTTTTAATATTGAATGTTCGCTGAATGAAAGGTCATAAGTCGAGGTCTACCTGTATAAGGCAGAACTGCAGCTTAACAGGTATCCTGGTAACAAAATCAGAACAAATCACCCACACTAATTAATGTTTATACAGTGTACATAAATACATACACATCAACCATTCCCTTTCAGAGCAAGGAACTTTCTGCAAAGCACAAAAAAGGATTACAAGGTAGCCAGCCAAATAAATTAAGGCATAAGAAAAAAAATAGTTAAAATCAGGTTACACAACCAACTTTTACTGTACCTCTCTATACCAGTTTATCCAGGCAAACCTCCTTGCTTCTATCATGTCCATGCATTGCTTCATACACTGCTTGTATTCTTCTTTTGATATTAATTCATTGCCCACTAGAGATCATATATTATCTACTACACTTCTGACAGCATTTATATATCCTAAATTTTCCATATATATTTATCTTTATATAAATCCTATGCTGTATTCTAATACATAATTTTGTGAAAAATTGTAACTATATATTCCATTTTCATCATCAAACACAATTACGTTGGTCTTCAATAAATTATTTTCTAGGCGTACAATTGAATATTACTGCAAATCATTCAGATTCTCAGCCAACAGTACAGCTTCAGCCACTATCAAAACTTCATATATATATTTGTGTCCCTCACTAAAACATCTCAAGTCACAAACATTTTTATGTATTTATCCCTACATATATTAAACAGTCAAGGCAATACTGCACAACCAAATCTTATTTCCTGCTCAATGCTGAAATCATCTGCTAAGCATTCCTTTTATTAACAGGCATTCTCTAGTTCAGCAGCCACCAAGAGGCTTTTCCGGGGACCAGAAGGGGCGTGGTTTCGTGTGCTGCCTGCATCCCATGGATAGGCCTTCACGGTTTTTGGCATGCTGTGGACCGGGGGCGGTCCACAGACCGGGAGTTGGTGACTCCTGCTCTAGTTCCATAATATCACTCTTACTGCATTCACCAACCAATCTTCAACACGACATATGCACAAACCATGGGAACGATTGTGAAATGAACAGTGAAGTGAACAGACTTGAGATTCCATAAGCAAACCAGTTTTCTATTTTTCGTTTTTCAGTTACATCATTTAAATCTGGAAGCTTTCCAATTTTCAACATTCAACTAGTGTATTTAAAGAACTTTCTATTTACTGAATTTTCCTTGGACGCTTATCATACAGGTAATCCTTGGGTTACAACAGCAATTGGGACAGAGGTTGCTGTCGCTAAGTGATGTGGATGAAAATGTGATATCATGTCATCGCATCATTTAGCAATGGCAATCCCAGCAGTCCTGGTTGTCGCCATAACCCAAGGACCACATGGGCTAAGTGGGAAGAGGCGGGAATTCTAGATAAGGAGCACAGAGGGGTGCATGGGTGTCATGGGAGGGTGGAAGAATGCCACAAGTCAGCTGGCGGAGGCACAGGTGGGCTCTGGAGAGCACAGGTAGGCTAGCACTGGGGTACACAGGCCACAGGTGGGCAGTCGGGTTCCGCAGGCACACCCTTGAGTGTAGGAAGATGGGGTTGCTACAGAGTATGACATCCCTGGGATTTTTCAACATTCCTTTAGCATTTTATAATAATTTTCAATCCATTGATTTTTCATTTATAGATAGTCCTCGGGTTACAATGGCAACTGTGACAAAGATTGCCATCGCCAATTGATGCAGTTGCAAAGCACATCATTATGTGACTGCATCACTTAGAGAGGGCAATTCTGGCTGCTATCCTGGGATCTTGTACTCTGTACTGGGGCTCAAAAGAAAAAGTGTAATCTTCTCTGCCAGTTTCCCTATGGATTTTTCTTGGCACTCTAACATCCAGAATGCAATCACGTAACTCTGGGGAAGCTCTAACAGCTGCAACTTCATGGATCAATCGTAAGTCTTTCTTTCATCTCTGTTGTAATTTTGAATGATTGCTGAACAAGTGGTCGTAACTTGTATTTGTTTTCTGGTTTCACATGTGCTTCCAAGATTTCCTTAATTTTCACCCCAAATCATTTCCTATTTTTTTAAAATTACATTCCATCTATTTGAAGTTCTTTGTTTAGCCCTCTTCATTCACTTCCAAAATAATTTTTATTTCAATCAAATTGCTCTGCATTTTTCTATGCTTATTTTAATATTAATATTTGTTCTGCAGGATCCAATCTGGGTCAGTCCTGGGACATGCTTTTTTTCATGAATATTTGCTCTCTTTGCCGACATCCTCAGCAATACTTATGCATTATTTTTTTTCTAGTTCTGATTTTTTGCATCATTCTTTTACATGCATTTTTTCTCTCTCCCCCAAGCATCATTTTCATACTAATGGAGAAACCCGTCAGTGTTTCTCCACATGCTTATGTGGCACTCTATAACATTTCTTTATTCTAATCCAACCAGCTTATATATTCTCTTTCTTTCCATCTATTTTCCATTCCATTTCCATTTATTCTGATAGAAAATGAACTCTTTTGTTCAGCATTTATACTTTCTCTTTCTTCCATAATTCTACTTCCAGTCTTTTTTCTATCTTTTCTTCCCTGTTCTGTCCCCACCCCAAGATCCAGTTTTGATGCTATCAAGAAATGGTCCATCTCACATTTAAAATACAGAATATAGAATAACAAAGGGGAATGGACTTTGGAGGTCTTCTAATCAAAACCCCGGCTCAAGCAGGAGACCATATACCATTCCAGACAAAATCTATCATTCCTCTTGCATCCTTACCAATTCTCTCATTATTTCATCATTAATACCAGATCGATCATGCTGTTAGATGTTGTGCTAATTCTTTTGCCTTAAGTACATGTAAATTGACTTATTCTTAAACCATGTACCATAGTAGAAACAGACCTTTTGCTAAATACTTTCCAAGCTACAATTCCCAATCCTTGTGAATGATCTATCACCTTTTCCGTACCTTTTCTTACCTTGCCACTCAACTAGTCATGTCACTTATGATAAGAATTTTTTCTTTAAGATGTCAATTACCGCCATCTCCTGGAATATAACATACAACTATGACCAATGTATAGCAATTTCGGTCATAATTGATGTCATAAACTGAGAGCTACCTATATAAACATCTATAGTTTTTAAAGGAAAAAGGAGTAAAGAATCGAAATAAAAAATATGAATGTTAGAGCAAATTTACTCAGAACTAAATAAATACATGTTGTAAGCACCCATTGTGAGTGAGGCTGCTAAAGCTAACACCAGCTTCTGAGCTGTTTCTGCAGGACTAGGATGTTGAACATCTCTGCCCAAAGATGTCAACATCCTGCTCCCAGGGCTACAAGATCTACTACCCTGAAGCAGCAGAGGTGCTATCAAAGGGGACTCCCTTAGGATGGGAGAATTTAGTACTATGTATGCTAGCTGAGGATTTCTGTTTTCCACCTAGTAAAGCACCTGTGTCTTCTCTAAGGAACTGGATCTGATATTTTCTATTCCAGTTTATTTCTTCCTTCCAAAAAGCCTTTTTTTACAACCACAGATCTAAGTTATTTTTTGTTTTTACTAACTTTCTATCCTAAGGTTTACTATGAAGAATTCGCAATCCAAACCATTCTCTCCCCTCCTCCCTTTTAATTTACTTTTATCTCATCCGACTGAATAAAGAGCTTTTGAGTTCTTAAGAGCTAACACGTTTTTATGACCTCTGAATCAATCTAATCAATTTCAACTGAGGAAAAAATAAAGTTACAAGATATTGGAATTTAACTACATTTATAGTGGAGTTATTTACTATTTATGCCACTTATATGACTGTTCACTTGCCCTGTGACTCTGTGGAGCTAACAATGAATGTCAAACAATCATAAATAATCAAAAACAATTAAAACAGCATCTATATCATGCTTGGATGTTTCATAGGCTACACGATCTAGTTGTTGAAGACAGCCTTACCCAGCATCCTAGTGCACTGGCCAGGGGAAGAACTAAGTCTTAGCACCTTACAAAAAGGTCCCTGTAATCTGAATCTCAGAAGAGATGCTCTTCCATAGAACAGTGTTCCCCAATCTTTCCAGTTCAGCGGACCAGCAGAGACAACAGCAAGCGGGGGGAAAGGGGATGGTTTTGCTTGCGCACACGCCGCTTTCACAAATGCAGCTTCGCATGCACTCGTCCACCACTTCCGAGGCCCGGTTCCAAACGGGCTGCAGCCTGGCATAGAATAAGAGAATAACAGACAGGACCTTGGAGGTCTTCTAGTCCAACCCCTAGCTCAAGCAGGTGACCCTATTACATTTCAGACAAGTGGTTGTCCAATCTCTTTTTAAAAACCTCCAATGATGGAGCATCCACAACTTCTGAAGGCAAGCCGTTCTACTGATTAATTGTTCTGACTGTCAGGAAATTTCTCTTTATTTCTAGACTGGATTTCTCCTTGATTAGTTTCCATCTATTGCTTCTTGTCCTGCCTTCAGGTGCTTTGAAAAATAGGCTGCCCCCCTCTTCTTTGTAGCAGCCCCTTAGATACTGGAACACTGCTATCATGTCACCTCTAGTCCTAGTGCATAGAGCAGATTCAGTGATAGAGAAAGCCTGTTTCCTGGGCTTCATCAGATAATGTTCTTTGATATAAGGGACACATAGCCTACCCACCCTGTCAAAGCTCATAAGACAGGCAGAAATAACTGGAGACAGGTTATCCTGAAAATAACTTGGCATTGGTCCAGACAACCAGCATTTTGAATTGTACCCAGAAGTCCAATAGGAAACACTGTATCTTGCAAAACAGAGATATTAAGACCTATCAAGGGATACCAGTAACTACTGAAATTCTGGATCAGCTGTAGCTTCAAGGACAGCCATAGACTGCACTGCAATAATTCAGATGGAAGACAACAAAAAAAATCAGTACAGTCCTCAACTCACAACTACAATCTGGATCTGAAATTTCACAAGTTGTTGTGGTCGTAAGTCAAGGCGGCCACGTGACCAGACCTGATTTTTCAACTGTTTTTATGGCAGTTGCTAAGTGAATCCATTGTCCCAGAACGATCTTTTTTGCTGTCACAAAATCACAAAAAGTCTGTTACCATAGGATGCTGCAACTGGTCATAAATACAAGCCAGCTGCCAAACACCCAAAATGCAGTCATGTGACCAGGGGCTTGTGACATTTTATGACAGCTGGAAGTGCTTTATGGGCATAAACTACCCTTTCTGAAACCAACATAATTTTGAACGGTTGTTAAGTGACTGGTCGTAAGTTGAAAACATAAAGAGTTCCTGTTCTAAGAATGGGTGCAGTTGGCACACAAAATGGATATGCACAACGGTTCTCCTAGCCAAGGTTGCTACCTGCTTTGAGCAGGAACCCGAGGTGTGTTGGATCCCATCTGGGCAAATGCTACCCTACACAAAAAAAAGGATAAGGCCCAGGTCTGGAAGTCCTAAGACTAACAGTTATTCAGTCCTACTAGTTTCAATCTGTTCCTCCCATCCAGACTCACAGAGCCCCCTGAATAAGGCAACAAGTTTTTAGGCACAACTTAGTCTTAGAATAACTGTATTGTCACTTTAAATGTACACTAATTGGCATACATTAAAATGAAATTTCGTTGCATACAGCTCTCAAAAGGTCACCACCTGCAATATGCACTACACAAACCTGTCTGTCTGTCTGTCTGTCTATCTGTCTATCCACACACACACATATACATACATACACACACACACACCGTATTTTTCGGAGTATAAGACGCACCTTAATTTTGGGGAAGGAAAACAAAGGGGGAAAAATTCTGCCTCTGCCTACCAGTGTCCTTAGACTGGTCAGCTTCAGCACATTAGTTCGCTGGTTGTGAGCACGTGCTAAGCAGCTTCAACAGCTCAGCTGATCGTTGGAGAGTGCTCACTTCACTCGCGCTTCATTGGAGCTGCTAAGCAGCTTCAACAGCACAGCTGATCGTCAGAGGGAGCTCCAGTGAGTAAAGCAGGCGAAGCGCGGAAGCGGTAAGACAAGGCAGCAGCTGTTCCGGGTTGCCATTTTGGGCTTCGCGCCTCGTGTTTTCAGCCTCCAAAGGCTCCGTTTGAGAGCCATTCAAGGCTGCGGGGATCGCCAAAGCACATCGATCACCACCCGAAAATGCAACGCAACAGAGGCCAAAAATGGGCCGTGCGGAGGCCTAAAACGTGATGTGCAAAGGCCAAAAACGCGATGCGTGGAGGCGGCAATCTGCGGTGATGTAACTTTGGCGATCCCCGCAGCCTTGAACAGCTCTCAAACGGAGCGTTTGGAGGCTGAAAAAGCGAGACACGGAGCCCAAAAACGCAAGCCATTGTCTGTGGCAATCTCTGCATGGAGACTGAAGGTTGGGGGCCGGCAGGTGGGCAGGGCTACATTCAGAGTATAAAATGCACCCAATTTTTCAGCCTCTTTGAGGGGGGGAGTGTGTCTTATACTCTGAAAAATACAGGGTGGTGTGTGTGTGTGTGTGTGTGTGTGTGTGTGTGTGTGTGTGTGTGTGTGTGTGTGTGTGTGTGTGTGTAAAGTGCTGGCTTTAAACTATAAAGCCTTATATGACTTGGCAAACAGAATTGACCAATGAACTACATGGAAAAAACTGCTGACAATTATAGCCACCTACAAAACATAGGGGGAGGGGGGCTCCCATTTTATGGAATTGTCCTCCAGAGAAAGTGTGTATTGCCACAATCTTGCAGACCTTCCAGAAGCTGGTTAAAGTAGAGTTCTTCTGAATAAAGAAGAACTTTCCGGCTCTGCATTTAATAAATGCAGAGCCGGAAAAGCGAATTCGAGTAACAATTTTAAATTAAATTAATAATGTTTTATGATTTCACTTTTACTTTATGTTGTTGCATTTGGGATGTTTTTATCTTGCAGCAGTTCAAATATCTAATAAATAAACACACAAGCATTAATACAATGGAGACCACATTTAGGCTTTCCCTGGACTAAGTCATATCACAAATTTTAAAGAGGCTACTATGAAAGAACCATAAATACCAAATTTAATCAAGATTTCTGAGATCCTCTCAAATTTATGCCAGGTCACTTTCAAAGCTATTCAGTCAAGGCATGCAACTTCCACCTTACACTTTCTGATTCAGCCAATGACAAGCTAAATGAGAATATAAAATAAATACCGGTACAAACATTTCTGAATACCTCACAATAGCCTGGTATATTACCGTAAATGAAAATAAGTTAGAAAATAGGAAAACAAGAGCCACTGAGCTGCAATTGACTGGATCAAATCTATTTGGTCTTTTATTAATGAGAAAATCTAACATATAGTAGCCCAAATCAATATTCGTTGCTTGAAAATAATTGCCAGGACAATTGAGTATTAACTGCTCAAATTTTAGCCTTACGGGCTTATTAATTTTAGAATAAAAGTGGGCAAAAGCAAGTAAGTACCGTAATAAGCAACAGAGAAGCATTTAACATAACCACATGAAAAATGCAATTTTTCTAACCAAATTAGAAGAACTTAGAAAAGATTCTTAAAGAACAGTAGTTATTAATATATGAGGGCTCTGCTTTTTTTTTTTACATAAAACAAAATATTTCAGGATTCCCATTAAGTGCCTTTCCCAGTATTAGTTAACCACTCAAGACTTATAACATAAAAGGATATAACTTTTGAAAATTTCTATTTTAAGATATTTTAATTCCTTGAACTTGTTTTAAGTACAACCAACTAACAAGAATATGACTCTGATGAAACAAAAAGTGTGCTGTCTATATTGCTATAGTGAAGATTCAAAAAGAAATGCTCTTTTTATTATTCACTTCCAGTAGTCTCTGACATGATAAACACCATTACCAAGACAGTCTCCTATTTTTAATATTCAAATATCCCCCATAGCTACTTAACAGGAGGGGGGGAGAAGAGAACCAGTAGTGAGTTTCAAAAATGATTCAGAATTTGTCTAGTTTCTAGAAGCCTATTGTATGAAAGCTAGGCTAAGAAACACGTCCAGAAGAATTTAGGCCATGCTGATGAATAACCTGATAATTCCAGTAACTTGAGCAATTCCAAAGATCTGTTCCAAAGTTCAGCAAGTTACCCATTCAGGGACAGATTGTTCTCCATGGCATCCTCCGGAGAGGCCAGGATGGATAGCTCTAGTCCTCCAGCTCCATGACTGAGTTGTAACATGTTAGGACCGCCTCCCTGCCAACGGTCCAGTTCTTCAACTCAGTCCTAGCTCTGAAGGACGCTCTGGAGATTTCTCCTTAGCTAACTTTAGGTTAGCATTGTCAGTGAAGAAAAGTCCCTGATTTATTTTATTTTTTTTGCCAAAAGGCAAATCTTAGCTTTTTTTTCACATCGGAAGCTGTCAGATCGATCAGCTGTTTGGCGGTGCTCTCCACGACTGTGGATAGAGCGAGGGCAGCTGCCCTCAACCGCTTTGATCATCAGAGGCTAGCTCCGGGCTCAGGGCTAGCCGGATTGGACTGTAGAACCTCGTCTGGAGTGAATGTGGTCCAGCCGTGGCTCCTTGGCTCTCCGCTGAAGCGGATTGCAGCTTTGAGGGGGCGGTTGGCGATTTTGAAGATCTTCCCTCCTTTAGGTCGGGGGAGGCCGGGGCTAGCTTCCCCCATCAGCAGAGGCCCTTCTCTTTCAGGTCTGGATTTCAGGGTGACCGCTCCAGTTACTCTGGTAGAGGCAGACAACAATTCCCGGGAAAGAGCGCAACTCCCGGTCTTTCTGTTGCAGGATATAATGGTTGCTCCCTTCCCCTATTGGAGGTCGCCTTGGGTTGTTTTCAGACCGCTGGAAGGACATTACAATGAAGGGCAATTCTGAATCTCAAATGCCTCAACGGATAGCTGGTGTACCGGAGGTTTAAAATGCACTCCCTCCGTTCCCTCCTGGCGGCCATTCGGGAGTGGGATTTCTTAGCCTCGGTAGACCTTACAGAGGCCTATCTCCATGTTCCGATTCACCCAACCCATAGGAAATTCCTGAGGTACTGCTATAAGGGCCGCCATTTCCAATATTCGGCCCTCCCATTTGGGCTGGATTCGGCCCCCCGAACATTTACTAAAATCATGGCCGTGCTGGCAGCTTACCTTAGATCGTTGCCTATACACATCCAGTGTTACCTTGATGACCAGGTCAAGCCTTTCAGGACCAAGACACTACCATACAAGTCCTTTGGGACCACGGGTTTTCGGTGAATTTGGAGAAGCGCCATTTAGTCCCATCTACCAGATTGGTTCATCTAGGAGCCCTTCTTGACACTGTCACCGGACTAGTCTTCCTATCCCAGGAGCGACGAACCAGCATTCAGGTCCTGTATGCTCAAGTCATTAGAGACAGAATCGTCCCCTTGGGGAAGATGATATCCTTCATTGATGTCATGCCCTGGGCCCGTTTCCACACTAGGCCACTTCAGTGGTTCCTGCTTCCATTTTGGAGACCGGGTTGTGGTTCCTCCCGGACACAGGTTCGAGTGCCTTCGGAGGTGCTCCACTCCGCTGGTGGGGGTCCAGGGCCCTGCTGTGGGGCTGCCCCTTTTGGGAGCAGGATAGACTGACTATTACCTCTGATGCCAGTCAATTAGTCTGGGGGGCCTACCTCGATTCCAGGGTGGCGCAAGGTTGATGGACCTCACAGGAGCTCCAGCATAACATCAATTGGCTGGAGCTCTGGGCGGCTCGCCTTGCTCTCAGGGCCTTTGAGGCGGCAATTTCGGGCCAACATGTCCTTCTGCTCACGGACAATGTGACTACCATGGCTCATGTGAATAGGCAAGGGGGGACTAGGTCTCGGGCCCTCATGGGGGAGGCGGAGTCTCTGTGCAAGTGGGCAGAGACTCATTTGTTGTCATTCAGGGAGGCTCTTATTGCAGGCACTTCCAATGTGCAGGCGGACTGGCTGAGCAGAGCCACCGTGGACCAGTCAGAGTGGCGACTCCACCACAGCTTATTCAAGGACCTGTCCCGGCGGTTTGGGCGGCCGATCCTGGATCTCTTTGCCTCTCCGACGAACGCTTACCTCCCAAGGTTTTTTGGGGGGGATTTCCAACCCCGGGAACAGAAGGCATGGATACCCTTCGATACCCTTGGCCGGCAGGGCTCTTGTATGCCTTTTCCCTCATCCCTCTGATTCCGGGAGTGATCAGGAAGGTTCTATCGGACAAGGCGGAGCTCCTTTATTCTCTTACACCTTTTAATTACCCACTTTTGCTGTTCGTTTTTGAGCAGTTTTACCACTAAGCCAGATTTGAGTTACATTTTTTTTAAAATCCTTTAATAGCTACATTTTACTTTTAGAGAAACTTTTAGGGCAATGTAAGCAATTATGTCCTTCATAACCCCCATCAATGGTTATCCAGGCTGTGGATGAGGTGAGGGTCTGGAAACCGCAACAACCCTGCCTTTTGTTATCATGGGATTAGTACAATTTAAGGGAAAATATTACAATTTCATTTACTCGTATTAGTCACACCTAAGAGCCTAAGAAGACAAGTAGAAGAAACAAAGATTTCTCGCTTCATAGTATTTTTAAGGAATTCGCTATTTTCAAGAAATAATGCAAAATAAACTCTTTACAAAAGCTAATTATTTTATTTTATGCAGCTTCAACCAAAATATCTTATCTACAAGTTTACAATTTGTCATGCTACATTAAATGTTTTGCTCTAGTTTCCTTCCCATTCAGAGGAGATATTCATGAAACTTAGTCTATGGGGGAAATTCTCAAATACCCCACACATGGGTAGGAATTCAAAGATTCTTTTTTCACTGCATTTCTGAAATATTCCATGCTTTTCCAAAATACATCAAAAGAATAATAAGTACAGCCTTTATTACCAAATAGAGAACTGCATTGCAGAATGATGCCTGTAATACAGAGAGCAGCAATAAATCCTGATTCTCTGATTCTTGAGTTGGGGGAAAGAAAATGTACATTTTAATGACTATGGGGCCATTGAAAATTAATGGATCATAGTCATATCTAAAGCCCTGAAAACAATAATATAGCACTAAAAGACCTATTTTAATATACTGACCAGGGTCACACAACACACCATGTTGTAAAATAAACCAACCACATCATCACTTAGCATTATGTGTTAACTCAGCCATGTGTGTGGTGGTGTTTTTTTTTAGTTTTGGATGTCACAATGAAATAAAAATATTGGCAAAATATAAATTTGAAAGATAACTACATGAGGATTGAAGATTAATCATATAGCAAATAAAAGTAGACATTTTCCAAGTCAATGTGGTTCCCATTAACTTATCTACTCATTATGCCAAGTCAAATGCACACTCTTAAGCCATACACAGCTTAAAAACATGAATATCAGCTACAGTATAGACACAGAAGAAAATTAATACAAATATTTTCACTATATCTTCAGTACTTTTATTGCATTTTAAAAACAATGGAAATTCTGATGTAATAAATTGAGCCATACCAATCAAACTGGATAATTTCAAAGTTATAATTTTTGTTACATGACTATTATTAAAAGTGTGATTATGTCTACATATTGAATTCACAATTTCTTGAGGTAGAAAGGCAAATGGGGTAATTATATTTAAATTTGGACCAATGTATATTTTTTGAAGTGAGAGGAAAAGATATATAACAATATATTCTCCATATATTTCAAGGGGATTACAGCAGCAATCTTGCAAAGACTACAAACAGTAACATAGATATTCAATGTAGACTACATCAGTTATTTTATTTATTTAAAATATTTATATAACTGCATATCTTGAAACTAAATACTGGGCAGCTCATAACTCAGTAATAATAGCAAAATATATATACTGTAACTATAAAAATGGATAAAAATCCAGAAAACAAAAACAAAAAAAGCTGGTGCTGCAACCTATCACATTCTCATCCTGCTCAGACCTCACCCAATCCCAGTGCCTGGGAGAAGACTCAAGTCTTGAATGCTCTCCAAAAGGTTAAGAGATTAGGGGTCCTTCAGATATCATGTGAAGAGTGTTCCACAGAGGCTGCAATGGAAAAGTCACACTTCTGAGGACCCACAAGGTGACAGTCTTTAAGGTAAGACACCTGGAACCTACCTACCCTATCTGCTTTGGTGGGACAAGTAGAGACCCTAGGGGTAAGGGTAAGGGAGAAGCAGTCCTGCAGATAACCTGTTCCCATGTATGTAGGGTTTTAGATTGTTACACGCATTTTAATGTTCAGAATATACATTTTTCATAAACCTTTTAAAAAATCCTTTTTATGATCCAGTAATCCCTGTTCTTCTTAAAACCCAGGCAGGAAATATTTTTTTCATTTAATATGTTTTATCTTTAAAACAAAGTCTAACATGACATTCACATTTTTATATTTCAAGTTTTGTAAAAGAAACACATCAAGATTAGATTTCTGCAACACTAAATATGACTTCTATTTCCACTAATTTCAGTGGAAATTAAATTCAATTAATCTGGATTTAATCCATTGTTTAAATATCAATGAAATATTGTAAATAAGCTAAGCACAAAACTTTTCAGGTTCACATATCATAGTTTCTACAATTTATCCAGTTCACATGATTCTGTCTATAAACTAAATCACCCAGACCAAGTTCACATGAGACTTTAGAGTGAAATGCAGTTCACTAATTTGAGGCTCCATGTATCATCAAACTAAGGCAGTGTCAATAGTTATTAAGAGTATGGATAGAATTAAAAATCAGAGGAAACTTAAGGATGTTGCTGCAAAGCATCCCATACTCTCCACCCATGAAGTGTTGTATCACTTGTCATTTCTTGTGACATCATGACAATGTATTTTACTACATCTACTGCATGTCATTATCAATTATCTCTGGGAAAAAAACAGAAAATCTTACAATATTACAATAACAAGTAGCTTTTATTACATATTCTTTACATTTATACAATCTAGGCAGTTATACTAATGCAAATCACAGGTAAACTACTTACCCAGTGACAATACATAAAAATTGCCTTGGTTTTAAAGTGAAGACTATTTGCTTAAGAATTAAATGATTTTTAAACATTTGTAGATGTGAAGAGAGAAATGAAAAGAAGAAAAATAATGACACTATGTCTGAAATATTAGCATTTGAATGAGTTCTCTCTACCTCCCTGTCATCACTAGATGCTGTAATACAGGTATGCTACAAAGATATACGGTAATGTATAATAATGTATGTATAATATGTATTTATAATACATATGTATATTAATAATACATAACAATATAATGTATAATAAAAGTATAATACACTGAGGAAAAATCCTTTATATTTAACTTCTGTACTTTATTAAAAAGCTTCTTAGAAAACACAATGAACCCTAGAAAGGCAATAAAAAAACTATGAAGAAATTCTCACAGAACCCAATGGGTCCTTTTTAAGCATGAAGAATTTTAGAATCAAGTAGCTTCATAAAGGTCTCTCACACTATCAAATTCTTATCTCCATTACTTGGTAAGTCTATGTTAGAAACAATATGCCAGTTCAAAGTAATATTGAAGCTGTAGCTATTCCCTGAAGCATCATCCTTTTTCTCAGTAAATGGCACTGCAGTACAAAATGTGTCAGTAGGTCATTCAAAAAACCACACCCAACCAAGACATTTTAAACTATAGATCCCCTTTCTGGTTTATGGTCAGTCATGCTGTAATTTGGATGAGATGCAATTCCCACACTGATCTATGCTTGTCCTTCAGCATCCAGCATTTTCATTTTGGGAGTGGGAGGCAAATTCATCCTGAAACAATCTCAGGTTACTCATAGCAGGTATCCTTTTGTATGCTATCCTAAATCAGTGGCATAGAAATGTATTGCATGATATCAACATGGACTTGAATTACATTCAAGTACTGTACAAAAAACGCTAGAGCTTAACAATGAATTATGATACAAAGTACAACCCATTGCAAACTGCAATATGGAAAACTAAAAATTAAACCGAAAAGACAAAAAGCATCCCAGAACATTCTAAAGGTGGTCAGGAAAATCCTGAAGCTACAGATTTTTGATCCTATCTGCAACACCGCAAGAAATAAAAGATCCATTATGGTCCTAAAGCCCGACGGGATCATACTGCAAATCCATATTTTCATAACATCCAAGGCAACAGGACGGTAACTCACAATCACAACTATACAAAATATGAAATTGCCTGAGCCCCAGCCTCCCCCCCCCCATTTAGCAATGGCGACAGAATCTGGAAGGACCCAGTCCAGCCCATCTTTTCCAGATTGCCCCAAACCAAAACTAGTCGACCCGTTTTCCCGCTGGATCCCAACCACAATCGGCTGAACGTGCTGAATTCACCCCCAAATAAGCAAGCCCCAAATAAGCAAGCCCAGCACTGCAACTTTTCGCTCAACATCCGCCGTAAAAGAAGGGATGATCTGCCCGGGAGGGTGGCTCGGGCAGCTACATCCACGCGGCTTTCGCTTTCAACGCTCCCGGAGGGCGAGAGGAAACGAGGCCAAGATTAAAATCCTCGTCCGCGGGGAAAAGGGCTCCCCCTCCGAGGCCCCCTCCCGGCATTTCACCTCCAGACCGTCGCGCTCGCTATACCCACATTACCGGGGCTCCTCCCCTCATGCACGGGGGGGCTCCTCCCTCGTCTTCTCCTCCTCCCCCGGGGGGCACTGACCGGGCTCCCCTCCCGCCTCACCTGTCATTGAGCTGGTCCTCGGTGCCCGGCAGCGGGTGCACCACGAAGTGGATCGATGTCATGTTTTGCTCCCCCTCCCTGGAGGGAGGCGGGCAGGGGCCAGGCGCACAAGGAGGAAATGGAGGGGGGGCGGGAGGAAGGACGGGCGAGGGGGAACTTGGCGTCTCCTTCAGGGTGTCGCGGTCACACTCGGGAGCCTTCGCTCCGCCCGAGGGAAGGGAGAAAAACCGGGCAACGCGGGGCGCAGGAACGGCAGGGAAGGGTTCGGTCAGCACCCCACTCTCACACGAGCCGCCATCTTAACTTCCAAGCTGCCCCTCGCTTCCCTCCCTCCGCTGCGCCGGGAACAGAGCGGAAGGTAGGACGTCACCTGAGCAACAGCAAATAGAAAGCGCTCACTAACTGGCGAACCGGCAGTATCCTTGTAAAGTCAGCAGCGATTGGCTGATGGGACTGGGATCGGCGTGCTTACGTCAGACGTGAGCGTTTTAAGGGGAGGAAGGGCTAGTGCTGCTTTCTTTTCAGAGGGGGAGGCGTTGGGGAGGGTAGCGCGGCCTCCCCCGATGGGCGGAGCTTTGATTACTCGGAGTCCGCGTGGGGGGGGGGGGAGAGGCGGTTTGCTTCCTTGCTATCTTGGCGCTGAGGCGATGGTGTCTGTTCTTCTGTTTTGTGAAATCCAGAGGAAGGGCCTAGTTGGGCAGTTCCATGATTGGGGGGGGGGGGGAGAGTGCACTTATTTGTTTATTTATTTAGTGTTCTTATATGCCGCCCTACTCCCTGAGGACTCAGGGCGGGCGTACAACATTTAGAGAACAACTAAATAATATAAAATTTAAAAACAGTATTAAAAAGAATTTAAAAAACATTTAAAAACCATATATACATGGGGGAGACCTAAGATGTAGAATTGTCTCAATCACCCCGCCTGAAGGAAGAGCCATGTCTTAATGGATTTTCGGAAGGCCAGCAAGGTGGGAATGATTCGGATCTCGGGGGGGGGGGGAAGTTGGTTCCAGAGAACAGGGGCCCCTACAGAGAACGCCCTCCCCCTAGGCCCTGCCAGTCGGCATTGTTTGGTTGACGGGACCTGGAGGAGACCCACTCTGTGGGACCTGACCAGTCGAAGGGAAGTATGAGGTAGGATGCGGTCCCGGAGGTAACCTGGTCCTAAGCCATGTAGGGCTTTAAAGATGATAATACCTTGAATTGCAGCCGGAGATCAATGGGCAACCAGTGCAGCTGGCGGAGTATGGGTGTTATGTGGGTGTATCTTGAGACACCCACCGCAGCACGCGCAGCCACACTTTGCACCAGTTGAAGTCTCTGGATACTCTTCAAGGGTAGCCCCATGTAGAGCGCATTACAGTAGTCCAGTCGAGAGGTGACAAGGGCATGAGTGACCGTGAGTAGAGCCTCCTTCTCCAGGTATGGTTGCAATTGGTGCACCAGGCGAACCTGTGCAAAGGCTCCCCTAGCCACAGCTGTTAGATGTTGGTCTAATTTTAGCTGTGGATCTAGGAGACCTCCCAAATTGCAAACCCGTTCCGAGGGAGTTAGTTTTTTCCCCCCAAGAACCAAGGAGGGACAGTCGACATAGTCCTTAGGGGGCAATATCCAGAGCCATTCAGTCTTGTCGGGGTTAAGCTTGAGCCTGTTCCTCCCCATCCAGATCCTGACGTCGTCCAGGCATCGGCACATTACATCCACTGCCTCCGAATTGAGACGGGGTGGAAATGTACAGCTGGGTGTCATCAGCGTACTGTTGAAAACTCACCCCGTGTTGACGGATGATCTCCCCCAGCGGTTTCATGTAAATGTTAAAACAGGATGGGCGAGAGGACCGAACCCTGAGGCACCCCACAAGTCAGGGGCCTAGGAGACGACCTCTGTCCTCCTGTTAACACCGACAGCATCCTATCGGCGAGGTAAGAGGAGAACCACCGTAAAACGGTGCCTCCCACTCCCAACTCGCTGAGACGGTGCAGAAGGATACCATGATCGATGGTATCGAAAGCCGCTGAGAGGTCAAGTAGCACCAGGATGGAAGAATAACCCCCATCCCGGCCTCGCCAGAGATCATCCAGAAGACTGCACTTGGTAGCTGCGTGCAGGAAACTTAAAAAAGGGCTTCGCTTAGTTGCTTTCTCTCTGGATGTTGGGGTGCATTTGAGGATTGGGGAGCATCCAGATCCGTAGACTGAGCTCCAGGACTCCCCATAGACATTGAAGCCCCTGGGTGACTTTAGACAATCCCTTTTTCAGCCCAACCCATCTCAAAGGGTTGTTGCTGTTGTGGGGAAAATAGGAATGAGTATTACATATACTCTTGAGTTATTTATAAAAAACATATTAAAGGCTGGATAAAAATAAAAACAAATTGCTGCTGAGTTGTCTTTCTTCATACTGGTGCTATGTAGATAAGTTGAACAACTCCCGTCCTCCCAAGTATTAATAGCTGTGCTACTAATTTCCATCTGGTTGTAGTCCAATCCTTCCCTAGCCTGTAATGATGAAAAAAAAACAAGTAAATGTGACATTTTTGTTTTTGAATGTGGTGGACAGAAATCTGATGTAGGAAGTTAGCACCCACCCCTCTCCTAGAAGAATGAAATATTCTAGGAAATAAAGCCCTACATGGCTTATTTCCTAGAATATTTCATTCTTCTAGGAGAGGGGTGGGTGCTTACTTCCTACATTGATAAAAGGTTTATTGAGCTCATGGGCAGTAAAATGTATTTTGCTGAAGAAAATCACTTAAATATTAATGTGCATTAGATTAATTACACCAAATGCATGTTAAGTAGGATGAATAAAAATGGCAAGTGCTGGGAGGCCATATTGGTAAAATGGGGTCTGTTTCAGCAATGTGCTACCCCAGTTGTTATTCTGGGGACTTGTGATGGGGGTTTTCTACTTTTGAGGGTGAACTTGAATTAAAAATCCTGCTCCCAGTTCTTCTGCTCACCAGGGTTGGATGAGGTGAGAGGAGAAGTGGGAGGGGTGCAGACTTCAGCAGCTAAATCTAATTGTACAAAGCTGATCCATGAGATTGGAAACCTTGCAGTTAAAGAGGCTTGCCTCTTTCTCCTGCTACCCTGCCTAGCCCTGGCAGCTACCATTTCAGCTGCTTGGGCAGAGGGGAGTTTCCCAATCCCATCGATCAAATCTATAAGATTGGAGATGTGGAAAACAATTAGTTCACCTATGGAATTTGAATACATTGAAATGCTGGGGGTTGGGGGAGACCCAATTTGAAAAAAAGCTACCTCACTGGCAATGCAGAATAGCAGTGGGAAACCGCCAGGAATTAAAGGATGTCCCCTGTGGCATTTTTGGCATCTTAATCCATTCTGCAAGATTTGTATCAGGAGAAGAGATGAAATGCTAACTTTAAATAGAAACCAGTAATGTTGAATTAAAGCTGCCTCTCTAGCAGGCTGGAGATGAGATGAAGGCTATGTGATAAATATATAATCTTTAAAAACGTAGCATGTTTTATCTGTGGTTAGGAGATCATGAGAAGGATCCTTAAGCTTAAAGGCTTTAAGAAGTTTGCAAAACGTATTTGAAAATTTAAAATAGCCAATTTATTTTTCTGTTGAAAAGAATATCAAATGCAGGCTCCTTGGTTTATATTTGGCAAACAAGATTTGGTGATTAATTTGGAAGAACATATATGAAGCAGTAATTATTCTTTATTTATTTATTTATTTATTTATTAAGAGTTCTTATAGGCCGCCCAATCCCTTGGGACTCAGGGCGGCTTACAGCAGAGATTAGAACTACAGATTAAAAAAGGCATTTAAAAACATCATATTACGATATAAAAAGCCATTCATCCTTGGGGGAATCATCTCTTCACCCCGCCTGCCGGAAGAGCCACGTTTTTACTGCCTTGCGGAAGGCCAGTAGGGTGGGGATAGTCCGGATCTCTGGCGGGAGTTGGTTCCAGAGAGATGGGGCTCCCACAGAGAAGGCCCTCCCCCGTGGGCCCGCCAGCCGGCATTGTTTGGCAGACGGGACCTGGAGGAGGCCCTCTCTGTGGGACCTCACTGGTCGTAGGGAGGAATGTGGCAGGATGCGGTCCCGAAGATAACCTGGCCCTGAGCCATGTAGGGCTTTAAAGGTCAAAACCAACACCTTGAATTGCGACCGGAGACCAATGGGTAGCCAATGCAGCTGGCGGAGGATGGGTGTTACGTGGGTGTATCTCGGTACACCCACCACAGCTCGCGCAGCTGCATTCTGTACCAATTGTAGTCTCCGGATGCTCTTCGAGGGTAGCCCCATGTAGAGCCCGTTACAGTAGTCAAGCCGTGAGGTGACAAGGGCATGAGTGACTGTGAGCAAAGCCTCCCTCTCCAAGTAGGGTCGCAATTGGTGCACAAGACGCACCTGTGCAAAGGTCCCCCTAGCCACAGCTGAAAGATGTTGCTCCAATTTAAGCTGTGGATCTAGGAGGACACCCAAATTGCGGACCCGTTCTGAGGGAGTCAATTTTTCTCCCCCAAGAACCAAGGAGGGACAGTCGACATAATCCTTGGGAGGCAATATCCAAAGCCACTCAGTCTTGTCTGGGTTGAGCCTGAGTCTATTCACTCCCATCCAGACCCTTACATCGTCCAGGCAGCGGCACATTACATTAACTGCTTCACTGAACTGACACGGAGTGGAGATGTACAACTGGGTATCATCAGCATACTGCTGATACCTCACCCCGTGTCGTCGGATGATCTCACCCAACGGTTTCATGTAAATGTTGAACAGGATGGGAGAGAGGACCGAGCCCTGTGGCACCCCGCAAAGCAGGGGCCTAGGGGCTGACCTCTGCCCTCCTGTCAACACCGACTGCGTCCTGTCGGAGAGAAAGGAGGAGAACCACCGAAGAACGGTGCCCCCCACTCCCATCTCCCCGAGACGACGCAGAAGGATACCATGGTCGATAGTATCGAAAGCCGCTGAGAGGTCAAGTAACACCAAGATGGAGGAATGACCTCCATCTCGGGCTCGCCAGAGATCATCCATCAGAGCGACCAAAGCAGTCTCCGTACTGTAGCCGTGCCTGAAACCCGATTGAAAGGGATCCAGATAATCCGTTTCCTCCAATAACCGCAGGAGTTGGAGCGACACCACTTTCTCGACAACTTTACCCACGAAGGGTAAGTTGGAGACTGGACGGAAGTTCTTTAAATCCGCTGGGTCCAGGGAAGGCTTCTTGAGGAGGGGCCTCACCACCGCAGCTTTTAAGGGCTGCGGGATGGACCCCTCTCTCAAAGATGCGATCACAACCGCCTGGAGCCAGCCGCGTGTCACCTCCCTGCTAGCCGAAACCAGCCAGGAGGGACACGGGTCCAATAAACAAGTGGAGGCGCTCATCGCTCCTATGGCCTTGTCCACATCCTCAGGAGTGATAGGCTCAAACTCCTCCCAAATAACAGGACTAAGACTCGCCTCTGTCATCTCGGCCTGCTCTGTCCAAATGGAGTCCAGGTCTGTCCGAATCTGAGTGATTTTATCCGCCAGGAACTGCGAAAATTCCTCAGCTCTACCCTGCAAGGGTTCTTCGCTCCCCCCCTTTGCAAGCAGGGAGCGCGTTACCCTAAACAGGGCGGCTGGGCGGGAGTCGGCGGACGCAATACGGGCGGAAAAATACGCGCATTTTGCCGCCCGTATTGCCACTAAGTAAGACTTAATGCAAGTTCTTAAAAGTATCACAAATTGATGAATGATATTACATACTTTATCTTTCAGGTTTAGAAGTTCTGTAATGGAATAGAATGCGATCTATTGCCAGATGTTCTGAGAGGGTCAACACCTGAAATCTTGTCTGTTTCTATGTTATAAGGAAATATCCTTTTAGGTTCAGTTCCAAGTGGGGAAAAAGACACTGGATTCATGAAGGTTGCTTGGAAGGAAGGTTTAATGGTGGACAGGAGCACATGGCAGGAGCCCCTGTACAGAAAAGGTAACTTACATGGTTGTGTGGTGAAGAGAAAAAAGAGAGAGAGATATGCTGAGTTCCTGGTTTTTATAGTGTAAGTTGGGTCCCACCTCTTAGATTTCCTTTTCCTGTATAGAAATGTATCCCATTGGCTCTCAGACCCCCCAGGGGCATGCTGGGGTGGCTCTTGGCTTTTGTCTAATCCAGCTTTGGCTGAAATGAAAGGGCCTTGGGCTAATCCTATTATGGTTTTGTCATGCAAAAGACTTTCAGCCAGGTGAGAGGAATATGTGAGCTTAGCAGGGGTGGGGGTTTCCAAGAGGAGTCTTTTGTTTGTTTAAAAGCATGTTTCCAGATATATTCCACATAATATTTCCTACATTTTAATATCTCCTAGGATATCTCATTTCCTAGGAGAGGGGTGGGTGCTAACTTCCTACATCTATAAGAATGTTTTCTTCCTGTGGAGCAGCTTTTAAATGAGCCATCTGTGCTTCTCTTAAGCAGCAATTTGTTTCCTTTTCGTATGTTAACATTGATTGACTATATGCCATCAAGTTAGCATTGACTCTTAATGACCACATAGTTTTAGTCCAGGAAGATGTGTTCCCAACCTGGTTCTTCACATGTTGTCAAATCATCCTAAAATTCAGTTGGGATTTCTTCAGCCGTTGTGTAATTTTTTAAAATGTAGTTCATAACTCTGTAGCATTCCCTCAGTTAAATTAGTTTTTGTATAATAGTTCCCCTAGTTATTTCTATAGTCTCTTCCAAAGTAAATATAATAAAATACATATAGTACAATACAATGCCACACAACACCCATGACAATCCTCAAGTAGCTATGCAGGTCCAGATTGGTGGTTATCAATTGTGCTGCTGTGCTAGGGCTCCTAGGATTGACATAGTACCCCAGTTAGCTCTGAACTCTGGTAAAGCTAAAAAAAACACAGCCCCAATTAACATTGGAACAGAAGCAGCCCTTATCAGCAAGAAGGGCATGTAGAAGAGTAAGAATCCCTTTCCAAGAAGAAACAAGGCGGCTCATCCATCAGAAAAACTTGTATTATAAAAGGCCTTTGAGGTGGCATCCTCATTTCAGTTGATATCCCATCTCTGTTTTTCTGACAGGAAGCTAAAAGTGAGCCTCAAAACTAACTTAAAAATACTCAAACTACAGTCATTATAAATATATCTTTAAAAGTATTGTAGTTCTATATAAAGGATCAGCCAAACAGGTAAAAAACCTGGGGCATACTTTCCAAGTCACTGGAATTTTCATCAGACAACATATTATTTAAAACCAAAAAAAATGGGGCAGAAAGGATTTTAAAGAACAGAGTGATTGTTCATGGACTTATTCGTGGGCCAAATCAAGAAAAGGTTAAATAGAAGAGGTAGCAGAAACCTGAATAAACTAGATTGAGGTGCCACGTTGTTTTCAAGTGGCAATTAAACCTGTGAGAATAAACATGGCAGATCCTTCCATTTTTAAAAATGCACACTGCAGTTGTTAACTCCGATCTTAGGCAAAATGCACATGGTAATTCAAATTGTGTCTCTGCTGCCATCTTTTGGTCAGTCAATAAATATTCCAATGTCAAGTTGCCAAAACGTGGGTGAGGGCTGCCATGTCTCCCTACCAGTTCGGAACAATCAGACTTGAAAGATTCTGTTTCTTATTGCCAATTTCAATAATGGTGGTCTTAGTCTTCATGTGGACTTGATTTACCTAGGCCAAGTCTGCAACCCTATTCAATAGGTATATGCTAATTACAATATATACAGTATAGGTATATGTATGTATGTGTGGGGTGGACGGATGGATGGATGGATAGATTGATAGATTCAGATAGATGATGATGATGATGATAGATAGATAGATAGATAGATAGATAGATAGATAGATAGATAGATAGATAGATAGATAGATGATTGATAGATGATAGATAAGATTAGATTCTGATAGATTAGATTAGACTAGATTCAGATGATAGATTGATTGATTGATTGATTGATTGATTGATTGATTGATTCAGATATGTACACATGCAGTACAACCAATTTGTCTAAGAGGCATGTTTCGGGATGAGATAGGTTTAGTGACTGAGATATTACAAAACAGTAGCTGATTGAAATAAACAAAGGCTACCTTCTTTGAGGAGAAGATACTGTCCAAAAGCTATTTTCTTTAGGTGTTATAGAGCAGTTTTGATTCCCAATGTTATTGCCAACTTTTAGTGTCCTAATCTGTATTCTTGTGTCTAGCTGAGCTGGCATTAGGGGACGGAACAAATCAATACAATTTTCGATAAAAACAATATGCCCACAGTATTGTTTTTGCTTCCTGGACACATGCTTACTCCCTTAGATATTAAACAATGGTAAAATATAATTCTTCAGTTTATCATCATAGTTCCCAAACAAGAAAATATAGAGGATTTTTTTAAAAAATTCATGAAGAGGGCTGAGCAGCCACTTGTGAAAAATGACTGGAATGCTGCATGCTGCATGCTGTCAATTGATACGTGTCTGTAGCAGGGGTGGGTTCCAACTTACCTCGCTGCTGGTTTGCTTTCTCCCGCACCACGTGGGGGCGCGCACACGCTTCACGCACACATGCATGCGCAGTAACGAAAAATCTGGGGGGAAAAGAAGAAAAAACAAAGCTGAAAAAAAGATGGCGACCGCATGCACAGTGCCAGAACTCGGCTTCTGCGCATGCTCAGAAGGAAATAAAAAATAAAAAAAATCAGGAAAAAAATTCAGAAAAAAGATGGCGGCACCCACGGACCGGCACCGACCGATCCAGTTCGATGACATCATCATGACATCACCAGCAGGTCACTACCAGTTCGGGCGAACAGGTCCAAACCAGGAGGAACCTACCCCTGGTCTGTAGCCAAAAAAAGAATAAAAGCATGCATATAAGATTTTCCAGTTATTACAGTCCTACAATATCTCCAAGCATATTCAGAATGTATCATTTACTTTATTTTCCTGTATCCGGAAGAACTGGTTCTTTTCATTATTTTTTTGATTTTATGCATTTCTTTCTGCACAACAATAATATTTTGGGTTTTGGCAACAATTCCCAGCTCTGATTTTTAGCTCTCCTTATCAGTGGGGTCCTTATCCACACAGGTAGTCTTTGACTTACAACCATTCATTTTAGTGATCATTCAAAGTTACAATGGCACTGAAAAAAGCCACTTTATCACTGGTTTTGACACTTAAAACCATAACTAGCATTCCCATGGT
Source organism: Diadophis punctatus similis (assembly GCA_023053685.1). Taxonomy (NCBI): domain Eukaryota; kingdom Metazoa; phylum Chordata; class Lepidosauria; order Squamata; family Dipsadidae; genus Diadophis; species Diadophis punctatus. The sequence continues at coordinate 182,578,630 of JALIGW010000003.1, forward strand.
CATGTGTTTAAAATTCAGGTGCTTGGCAAATGGCCTGTACTTAGGACGGTTGGTCTGTACCAGGATCATGTGGTCACCATTTGTAACCTTCCCAGCCAGCTTTCAACAAGCAAAGTCAATTCACTTAACAACTGTGGCATGAAAGGTTGTAAAATGGGGTGCAATTCATTTAACAACTGCCTAGTTTAGCAGTGGAAATTTTGGGCTCAGTTGTGATCATAAGTAGAGAACTACCTGTATTTAACAATGCAACCTTATGTATGTCAGTAGAAAAAAAAATCTGTTGACAATAATAATTAGGGTAATTATTGTCTTGCTATTAGTTTGCTATTAAATAACTTGGCTTATTAGAGTACCATGTACCAGAATGCAGGGAAAGAACACCACCTATTGCTGTGTCTCAAATTTAAAAATAGAGGAAATAATATAGTTAATGGTTGGATTCATACACAGAAATCAGCCACTACTGCAAAAAGCCACCTGGGAGCAGTTTTATATCAGATGCAAACTGTAAAGCTTTGTTATTTATTACATGTAAATCAGGAATCCTGGCTTGGTCTTCTTTTTGAAAACCCATTTCGACAACCTTTTTTTTTTCTTCAGAATTTTTCTAGATATGTTGGAAAACACTAAACAGGTATTGATAAATAGCTCCTAGCAAGAGGAGCCCAATCAACATGATCAGTCAATTGCGTCGACGTGATGCTTATTCACAGATAATACACATTTTGTAAGTTGTCAGTAAATAATTAGTACTGTATTACTGACTTTAATAATTTTGCAGAGTACATTATAAGACATTCTGCAGCTGTCCAGAATGGATTGCTTTCTCTTTGGGAGATAGGATGATGTTAAAGTAGACTCTATTTGCACATTCAAAGGAATTAGTTATATTTATTCTCCAATAAAATTACAAAACATGTGCATTTAACAGAATATTTTTTTAATCCGTTCAATCATGTCCAAATCTCAGAGACTGCCTAGACACATTTTTGGCAAGGTTTTTCTGAAGTGGTCATTGCCTACTTCCTAGGGTTGAGATGGGGTGACTGATCGAAGGTCACTCATTTGGCTTCGTGCCCAAGGCAGGACTAGAACCCACACCCTCCATTTCTAGCCTAATGTCTTAACCAAACCAAACTAGCTCTTTAACAGAAATTAGAGTAATATTTCATTAATAATTGTGGTGGCATGTAAAAAAATTATATCAGTTGTTGGATATACTGTATGTAGCAGTAGTGGGTTCTAAAACCTTTTACTACTGGTTTGTGTGTGCGCTCGCGCACAAGCGCAACACTTCTGCACATGCGCAGAAGTGTCCCAGGTGGGTGGGCGGAGCTTCCTGAGTGGGTGGGCGGAGCATCCCGGGTGGGTGGGTGGAGCATCCCGCCGCGGGTGCTACCGGTTCTTAGAACAGGGCCGAACCGAGAGCAACCCACCGCTGGTATGTATCCATCAAATTAGGAACATCTAGTTTTTTGAATATGCACTTCAGTGTAGAATTAATTACATTTGTGTTCTAACCATTTATGAATAATAGCTCAGTATTATATTGTTAATGAAGAGATAACTGGGCAATCTCTGCTAATGCTTTATAACTATTTTATTATGCAATGTTATTATACTTTCAATCACCAAAACCCTCACCTCATCAGAATTTGGTACTTCAGAAGCTCTTAGCCTCCTGACCGCTGCAAAAGAGTAAAAACTAAAAACTTGTTAGCCCTGCAAGGTAGATCAGTCTATGAATCCAATATCGTATAGTTCAGTACTACTTTTATTGTAAAGCTGTAGTAAAAGAATCTCCCAAGTCTGAATGAAAGATTTTATCTATCATCTTTCCTTTTATCTTTCATGAGAACTCAAGAGGGTTTTGTCTAAGATGTTTACTCAAGCAACATCCCTGGCCTGGACTCTGTTCTCTTTTATCTGATTCTTGTTTTGATAGTGGCTCTTCGTCCTGTCCCTCAAAGCCATTCCTTATACCCTCTACATCTTTTTACTTCTCATCCAGGCTTATGACATGGTGTTTCCCCAAAAAGAAGACCAATCCCAAAAAGCCCTGCCATGTTTTTTGCATGTGCGCCTAATATAAGTCCTACCCCCAAAACAAGCCCTACTTAAGCGCCTGTGCAGCTGGCCATCCGCCCATTCCATCTGGTTGCTTGTGGTGCCGTGGCCGCAAGGCAAGGTGGAGTGTTGAGCTGCCCCATGTGCCCTGCACCAGTTACCTCCTTACACCTGCTTCGTCTTGCTCCACCAGCCCCGTCCAGCAGGACCTCACATGGCCACCAGCCCACTTCTGCTTGCTCGTGCGGCCGCAACAGAGCAGGAGGCCAAGCAATGTGCTGGTGCCGCCACCGCAAGGCAAGGCAGGTGTTGGGGTGTGGGTGGCCTGGAAGCCGGAGTGCTAAGGTAAGCCAGTGAGGGGTGCATGGGGCAGCTCCACCACCCCTGCCCTGTGGTGGCACTGGTGTACCACGTGGCTTCCTGCCCCGCCACAAGCAAGCAGAAGAAGTGGGCCTGCCATGTACTCCTAAAGTACATGGGGAAAAAATAAGACATCCCCCGAAAATAAGCCTTAGTGCTTATTTTGAAGCACAAAAGAAAATAAGACCGGGTCTTATTTTTGGGGAAACACAGTAACTAAGGTCCATCTGAAAATAGCAAGAAAGTCATAGTAAAAACCACTGAGTTAAAGAGCAATCACAGAAATGTCTTCAGACATTTCTTAATGGCCTTGACAAGAGATGAACACTGCCCCCTATAGTCAGCAACGACTAGTGGAATAAAACGCTCAGGGAGTCCTCCTAAATAGCAACCATATTGAACCCAAAATGCTTTCAAATAAATGATTCTTCTTTTGAAAAAGCTTTCTTTGTTATGTGTTTTTCAATCAAAAGGTATGAAGGCTCAATTGGAACTGAAGGTTGTCAATAATGCAACATTATTTTTAGCCCCAGACTATAACTTTATGACCATATATTGTCAATCCGTTTCAATTTTTGAAATACACTAGCTTCCTTTCTTTAAATATTTTTCCCCTGAAGCTAAATGATGCCTTGTTGTGACTTACAAAGCTTTGAGTTATTAGATCCCGACTATTAACACAAGCACAAAGTGCACTCCTTGTTAAGAGGAACTCAGCATTAAAAAAAAATGTGTGTAATGTAGGCTATTAAATAATGGCATTCAGTATTGACACTTTCTGTTACTGAGTTTGTATTTGGTACTCTGGGATATACTTTTGCCGTTTCCATGGAAACGGTGAGATTGTGACATGTTTACACAGTAACGATGTCATAAAGAGCATGCTGAAGTACAACTAAAGCATCAGGAGCTGGCTCCTTAATGCAATCTTCTGGCCAGGGCTTGCAAGACCAATTTTTTTTTCCTGACGGGTGCCCTTTTTCAAAGGCTGTACTCGTAAGTGAATATGGTTTAATGCTTTCTAATGGCAACCCTTTGTCACGCTCTGGAAACTGTGAGGCGAGATTTAAGGCGAACTGACAGAGAAATAAAAAGGCGTTTAAGGCTTTTAGACATGAGTTGCTGCCCTAAACTTTGCGATGTGCAGACCCACTGCTGCTGTGATATAAATCTCCATCCCCACTGTTGCTGCCTTCTCCATCCGTACCCCCATTGCCTGTGTGACATACTATGTTGCCGTCCCTGTCGGCCGCTCTGCCTCTCAACCTTGGAGCGAAAAGCTATTAGAGCTAAAATAGAAGCTGAGCAAGAACTGGCCAGGTGAGTTTGTTTCCTCTTTCTTCATTTACTAGATCAAGAACCAGTGGGGAATGAAGTGAGAATGAATGGTACTTAGTTCCATTGCTCTTTGAAATGGAGGCTGCCCATAATTTGTCTCACATGCCTCGTATTTTTATTTGGGATGAAGCATAGTCTGTTCTCAATAAAGAGCCTGCCAGTTTAGTGAAATTGGCAGTGATTGCTGCTGGGAACAAGGAGGGTCAGAATGGCATAGCAGCATCATGGCATCACAACAGAAGTCCTGCCCTCTCTTTATATGTGTCATGACATCACATTGAGTCCCAAAGGATCAGTTTGCTTCATCATACCACGGATCTGCAGACACAATTGGTCATTGGGTTTTCAAAGTTTCTCAGAACTATGTGACCATGGTAGCACAGAGGATTCCCCCATGTACGAATGGTTTTTAAATGCAATGTACTGTTTTTAAATGCTATTTTATTGTATCGTTCTTATCTCTGTTGTACGCCGCCCTGAGTCCTACGGGATTGGGCGGCCTATAAGAACTTTTCATTAAATTAAATTAAAAATTAAATTAGCACAGAAATATTGTACGTCGTGTTGCAAGTTAATGTAAACTACCCAACTATGTATAATGCATACTCTTCCTAATATCTGAATTCATGGTGGGTATTTTATGTATTTTATGGGATTTTGAGCTAGCATGAAGAAAAATTCTTCAAGAATATCCACTAAAGAAAGTGCAGCAGTTTTAAATACAAGACATGTATAGTTCATTCATGTATTTTGTTCATCAAATCTTGGGGAAAGCGACAAGGCAAGAAGTGGAGGCTGGGGAACGGAAGAGGCTGTTTTGAAAATAGTCTACAAGCTTCTATAAGCAAAAAAAGCTTGAGAAAACCATAACTACCAATCTCTTGCTTGCAAAGATAAGAGAAAGAAATGTAAAGTTTAAAACATGGAACATAATATAGAGTAAGAATTTATTCCCTAGACTTTCTAGAAGATTTTCTCTCTCACTATTAAGATTAACGGTATCTGTAGTAGGCTTCATTTTTCTATCCATGCCTTAACCTTGGCTTCAATAAAAAAAAAATTTGGAGGGGAAGAGGGCAGGTAGGTATTGTGGTATGCTGGTGAAAGCCTGATAGAAAAAGAAAACTTAAATATGATCGGGAATATTATGCCTAATGAAAAATCAAACCTACAGCTTGGTCTCTGTCTTCTTCCTAATTAGTCTTCTGCAGAAAACCCCTCATTTTTTTTCCAAGAGTAATATGTTGTTGCTTAGTAATAACATGCTCAAATGGAAAGCTAGAAATAATGAAGCCTAGAAGAAGGGGATGTGTTATTTTTCTCCCTATCAAGCAGCAACAAGATCGATCCCTTTCGATTAAACATCAGCAAAAGCAAGTTTATTTGTAAAATGCATTTAAATTAGCAACACATCAGAAGCTACATTTGTCTCACAGGGAGACTTTCATATGGATTTATTTATTTTATTTATTTGTGAGATTTATATACCGCCTCACAGTGCAAGCACTCTCTAAGCGGTTTACACCAGTAAGCAATGTATATTTATATTGCCTCCAACAATCTGGGTCCTCATTTTACCTACCTCGGAAGGATGGAAGGATGAGTCAACCTTGAGCCGGTGAGATTTGAACCGCTGACTTGTGGATCACAGTCAGCTAAAGTGGCTTGCAGTACTGCCTCTAACCGCTGCGCCACCTCGGTTCATCTGTCTCTAGACCTCACCTGGCCATGCTGAAGACAAAAGTGATTTTCCAACCATTGTGAAGAGCATCAGGTTGCAGAACGTTGAATCAGCCTGGGAAAACAGTGGCAAATATGGCTCCTGGTTAAATGGTGTAACACGATGCAAACATTTGTCAGCAACAAGGATTCCAGTGGCTTCCTTCTGTAGCAGCTGAAATCTGATTTATTAAAAGGCAGCCTCATCCTGAATACATTTTGGTTGGGCAGTCTGAATATAGCTAAGTCTTCCATACCCAAAGTTCATTTCATTTATTTAGGGCTATGTTTTATCTATTATAAAGATTTGCTTGCTGTTTGGTTCAAAATAGATTTACATTCTGAGAGTGAGAAAAAGGCAGAATTTATTGGTGCATTTTAAAAGTAGATCATTCTATTCTGATATCACCATTTTGTCCAGGTTTACATATTGCATTAAGCTAACTGGTATAGAGAGAGTGTTGCAGTGGGTATGGCTTAGTGTGATGTGTCTGAGTCCAGACAATTGTATGTTTAACAAGCCATTCTGATTAGGAACATTACATCCACATACCAACCAGATGGAAATAATTAATTTGAGGTCATACATGCAGGGGTGAAATGCTACCGGTTCGGACCAGTTCGGGTGTACTGGTAGCGGCGGCCGCCGGTGGTTCAGAGAACCGGTAGCGATGGCTGGTTGGCCACGCCCCCGAACTGATCCCCCAGTCACCAGTTGCTTGCTTGCCCTGCCCCGCCCAGTCTCTGTTCTGCAGCTTGCCTGTCTGAAGCGCTGTATCCCTGATCTGCCTGCCAGGTAAGCCTGCGAAGTCATGGCCTACCTAGCTGCCCTTGCCCCCCACTTTACCATCCCAGCCTGCCTTCCCTACTCCATTACCCATGGCCCGCAGCCCCGACATGCTTTCCTGCCTTCCACGCGGCCTTCCTGGTGTTCCCGTGGCCAGCTTGCAAAGGCAGGCAAGTGGAAGGACAAGTGGAAGGCAGCAAAGCACGTCGGGGCAGCGGGGAAGGGAGGTAGCAGCCTACTCCCTTCCCCGCAGCCCCGACATGCTTTCCTGCCTTCCACGCGGCCTTCCTGGTGTTCCCGTGGCCAGCTTGCAAAGGCAGGCAAGTGGAAGGACAAGTGGAAGGCAGCAAAGCATGTCGGGGCAGCGGGGAAGGGAGGTAGCAGCCTACTCCCTTCCCCGCAGCCCCGACATGCTTTCCTGCCTTCCACGCGGCCTTCCTGGTATCCCCGTGGCCAGCTTGCAAAGGTAGGCAAACGGAAGGCCACGTGGAAGGCAGGAAAGCATGTCGGGGCAGGCCGGCCATGGGGAAGGGAGCTAGCAGCCTTCCTGGAGATCCCCCATGCCCACTTGCCTTCCGAGGTCGGTGTCCAGCCCAGCCCGGCCAGTGGGTGGCTGGGTGGCCCTTGGTGGAGATGCAGCTACTGCTGCTCTGGGTCTGAGAGGGGCGGCAGCCGGGCTAGCCAGTCACCATGCTCTTTGCCCTCTTTTCAGGCCGAAAAGCTTCCAGACACTTTGGGGAGAGGGATCACTGCCGAGCGCGCTCTCTCCTGGCAAGGTGGGGGGGAGACTTCGAAAGCGGGCGGCCCTTGGTGGAGACAGAAGAAGCTTTGTTTGAGCACGGGTCGGTGTGGGCACGCGTGCCTGTGTGTCCCGTTTCCACTCCTTCTGGCGAGCCACACATGGATGGCTTTGTGGAAATCCCTTTTTGTTCGGTTCTCTCGTCCGCTGGAGGATGCCCGAGAGTGGAGATGGGGGGTTGCATTGGAAGCCCCCTCCGCCCCTAAAGGTCCTTCCTTTCTTTCAACTCCTTAAAGTACATTTCAGGGATGGGGGGGACATCTGGATTCCGTGCTGCTTGCGCCTATTGTGGAGTGGAAGAGAGTGTGTGTGTGTGTGTGTGTGGAAAAACCTCACAATTTCTGAAGCCCCCTTTTTTCCTCGTCGATCCATTCCATGAACTCGGATGCTGCTCTTGATTCCAGTTGGGGAAAGGGGCTGTTTGGTGGTCGCTTCCTTTTGTGAGTGCCACATCTAATTGTTTGGCTCGGGCTTTTATTTATTTATTTTTTATTTTTTATTTTGCATACAGCTTGCTCAAATGGATCGTGGTGCTAAAAAAATGCAGCTAAATAGCTACATCATCTCTCTTCCCTCTCTCTCTCTCTCTCTCTCTCTCTCTCTCTCTCTCTCTCTCTCTCTCTCTCTCTCTCTCTCTCTCTCCTCCACCTCCTTTATTTTCCTTTTGCCCCTATTCTTCTCTCCCATGAGCGTGCAGGAGTTCCAGCCGGCCCGCCTGCCCTGCCATGAGGTGGATGGGTGGGTGGGTGAGTGAGTGGCTGGGAGGGGAGAATGATTGACAGCAGGCCGAGCAGGCGGAGAGCTCTGCTGCACCAAGCTGCCCATGAGCGGCGCGGCAATAGTGTCTTGTTGGGGAAGCGCCCGAGGTGCCACTTGCAAGTGCCTTCCGAAGCCACACCTCTCCCTGCATTGTTGTTTTGAGGCATCTTGAATCCATCTTGCTAGAAGCCTAGAACCATAAATGGAGCGGTATCCCGGGGCTGCTGCACATGCCAGCCCATGACAGACATGCCAGCACATGCCAGGGAACTCCTCGGCACAGTGCAGTTCCGGGATGGCAGAGAGCCCAGGAAAGCTCTCCCCCCCATGACCCCGCTGCTGCTGCTGGGTGTGTCCGCGCAGGAGAACTCCCTGGGAAGGGCTCCATCTATGTGCCCAGACCAGGTGTGTGTGTATGTGTGTGTGTGCACGCGTGTGCGCATGTGCGTGTGTGTGTGTGTGTGAGAGAGAGAGAGAGAGAGAGAGAGAGAGAAAGGAGAAAGAGAAAGAGAAAGAAGAGAAAGAAAAAGGAAGAAGGAAAGAGAGAGAGAGAGAGAAAGAAAAAAAGAAAAAGAAAGAAAGAAAGAAAAAGAAAAAGAAAAAGAAAAAGAAAAAGAAAAAGAAAAAGAAAAAGAAAAAGAAAAAGAAAAAGAAAAAGAAAAAGAAAAAGAAAAAGAAAAAGAAAAAGAAAAAGAAAAAGAAAAAGAAAAAGAAAAAGAAAAAGAAAAAGAAAAAGAAAAAGAAAAAGAAAAAGAAAAAGAAAAAGAAAAAGAAAAAGAAAAGAAAAAGAAAAAGAAAAAGAAAAAGAAAAAAAAAGAAAAAGAAAAAGAAAAAGAAAGAAAAAGAAAGAAAGAGGGAAGGGAAGGGAAGGGAGAAAAGAAAGGAGGAAAGAAGAGGAGAGGAGAAGGAAAAAGAGAGGGAGAAAAAGAGAGAGAGAAAGAAAAAGAAAGAAAGAAAGAAAGACTTATGACCACAATTGAGCCCAAAATTTTGGTTGCTAAGCAAGAGCATTGTTAAGTGAGTTTCACCACATTTTACAAGTTGGCCATGCCCACCCGGTCACCTGACCACCAAGCCACGCTCACCCAGTCACCTGACCACCAAGCCATGCCCACCTGAAGCCATGCCCATCTGACCATCAAGCCACACCCACAAAATAAGCCACGCCCACAGAACCAGTAGGGAAAATTTTTAATTTCACCACTGCATACATGGCTATATAATTGGATAGCCCAATGGAAAGTAGATATAGATATAAAAATTTCACTGTGGCATGTGTAATATTCATTTGAAAAATGAGAAACTTGTGATTGAATAAAGATTTTAAAAATCTTCAAGTTTTCTTCAGCTCCTGGAAACTTCATGGATAGTTCCAGGGGTGAAATCCAGCAGGTTCTGTCAGGTTCTGGAGAACCGGTAGTGGAAATTTTGAGTAGTTCGGAGAACCGGCAAATACCACCTCTGGCTGGCCCCAGAATGGGGTGGGAATGGAGATTTTGCAATATCCTTCCCCAGGAGTGGGGAGGGAATGGGGATTTTGCAGTGTTCTTCCCCTCGAGTGGGATGGGAATGGAGATTTTGCAGTATCCTTCCCCTGCCATGCCCACTAAGCCACGCCCACCAAGCCACACGAAGCCACGCCCACAGAACCGGTAGTAAAAAAAATTGGATTTCACCACTGGATAGTTCCATGCAATTGTCTTGACAAAATTTGAAAATGGTTTATTAGTGCCTTTTCCAAGATATGTGTGTAGTTGTTGATAGGGCGGGGTTTTTTTTTAGATTTCCCTCTTAGCCTAAATTGCCCTGATACTTCTGAACAAGGTCTCACTTTATCTGAACTAAGGGCCAGTTTATCCTGTTTAAAGTACCCAATCCACAAATCATACTAAACCTGTGGAGTCCTTGGTGCTCTCTAAACTTGATTGTTTGCTGCATGTTTCATTAACTGATTAGATAACATCATCAGTGCTAGTGAGTGTGAGATTTGCTTCCTAATTTATATACAATAACACAACAAACATCTGCCTGTGTTGGTGGGGGAGTGATTTTCTCCTTGGTAGTTCCTTGATTTAGGGCAGGGGTAGGCAAAGTTGGCTCTTCTATGACTCGTGGACTTCAACTCCCAGAATTCCTAAGCTAGCATGATTGGCTCAGAAATTCTGGGAGTTGAAGTCCATGAGTCATAGAAGAGCCAACTTTGCCTACCCCTGATTTAGGGTATTGTTTTCTGCTTATTTGTATGATGTTAATCCCTGCTTAGCTGTGTGTGGGCTGCTGGAGAGGATGTGTTCTGATCTTTTTGTTTCCTTCCTAGGTTTTTGTCTCTTTCAAATAGTGTGCAAATGTACCAACACTTGTGGTATAAGCTACTTTATATAACCAGGGCAAACCTCAGACTCACTAGCATTTATGATGTTACCTAGTTGGGTAAGACAGCATCTGCAAGCAACCAACAAATCTAGGGAATACCAAGAACTCCACTGGCCAACCTGAGCTACATATATTCTCTTTTGTTTGCATTTTACCTTATAATGCTGTTTCTTTAGCATTAACAAACTCCAGTAGATAGGTTCACATCACACTCAGCATTGTGCGAATAACAGCCTAGCAAAAAAGAGAGTATTCTGAAACATGATTTGCATCATACATTTTTCCAATTAATTTTTTAGCATCCTTTGACAATCTTTCAGCATTTCCTAGCTGGTGCTTCCCAATAACAAAATTTGTGTGGATGTGTCGTGTGTATAATCATGTCAGTAATGCCAACACTGATAAGCATTTCACTAATTTAACATTGCAATGACCTTGTCATTGCTAACATCAGTAGAATATAGTCATGAGTTCAACCCTGAAACATTTCTTTTAATCTCTACAGTTTAGTTTCCATCAACATTTGAGATGTATTAACTTCTACTGCTAAGTATTGAAATATGTATAACAGATTTGTATAGAATATTCTAATATTTAAATTGGTATGTTGCACTCTTATCCTCTTCTTTGTTATAATTGCAGGATTCGAAGAAGGGTTTGTAAAATGATGGCAGCATGTAGTCGTCCAAAGCTTTTAGCTTTAATGGATGTTAAAGGTTTTGATCCAGAAGACATTACAGTGAAAGTGCAAGATGGGAAGGTTAAAGTTTGTGCTGAACATGAAGAAGAATTTAAGACTTGTAGAGGGAAGGAATACAACTATTCAACTGTCACCAAGGAGATCTGTTTACCACCAGGGATTTGTGAGAATGAAGTAACGTACACCATAGGACCGACCAGTCTTGTGAGGATAGAATCACCTTGCTGTGTGCGTCCTTGTTGTTTTCCTTGTGGGCCTCCTTGTGGGCCTCCTTGTGGACCTCCTTGTGGACCTCCTTGTGGGCCTCCTTGTTGTCTCAATCTTTAAACTCTGGGCAACCAGCTCTGGTAGCTGTACAGTGTAAGGATGGGACACCACTTGGATCTCATGAAAACCGCCCTTTGATCATGTGTTAGGAAATGTGTAAACTTCTTCCAACAATGACAATGTTGCACATCAATTGGTTTGACTGTACATTTTTTTTGGTGGTGGGGGGACGACGTTATTTGTTCCTTGAAGAATGCCTGCTTAGTTGGCAGTTAAAACAGGGATAGAAAATAGTATTTTTATTTTTCTTAAGAAAGCTTTTAGAGAAGGGAAATAACTCAATAATCAGACACATGCTTTGGCACTTCCATTAAAAAAGGCACTGAATAGCAGAGGGCAGGTAAGGCTGTATGCCTCAGTCACTGGAGAGTTGCAGCTAGTTAAAACAGAAGGTACTGGATTTAATGGCAAATAGTCTGACTGAAGGCAACTTAACTTCTTAAACTTGTAGTATAACACAAAGAAACCTGTGCCAAAGCAGCTTTTAATTAAGTATGGATACTAGGTGTTCCAACCTAATATTAGATCCCTACAATCTTTTATGATAATATGCCTTTCAACATTTACTAGAAGGTTTAAAAAAAATGTGTTTCTAACTCTCTGGCTACCTCCCATCCAGGGCCAGATAGAGTAAAACAACAACCTCAGAAAGTGCACACTGATGGTTGGCATGATGGTGAGGGAGGAAGCTATGTGCCTCCCCTGACTTGCCTTGTACCATTCACAAGGTATCCTGCTGTTTTACAAGTGGTAGAAAAGATAATCTATCATTAGTGGGGAAGTAAAATTTAGCTGATGGGTTTCTCTATGGGCTTTCCCACCCATAACTTCTCCCAGCATCATGTCTTTTGCTTCACGTCACTGGGCTGACTTTGCCCTTCTGTATTGGCTTTGGTCTCAATCTTCCTAGGGTCATTTGCCTCATTCCAATGGTATCTGGCCTTCTGGTACAGTATCACCCGTGACACAGTTATACATATATCCATGCAGAAGTCAATCCCATTGAGATCAATGGAAGATAAGGGACGTGCATAAGCGCACCAGCGTGCCTACCGTCCCTGTCCTAATGTTCCCTCTTATCAGTACCCATCTTATGTATATAAACAATGTTATATCTATGTATATTACCAATACGTACTTGACAAAATAAATAAATAAAATAAATAAATAAATAAATTTCAGGTAAGTAGTTCAGATTCCAGGCTGTTTTGCCTTATATCCAGGGCAGGACAGCTAAAGGGGGGGGGGGGGGTGTTAGAAATCTTGGAATCCAAAATTAGCACATTGTTGAATGACAACAAGGAAATGAAGACTATAAGTTGGAGGGAATCTTACTCCAACAGCTGTCATGATTCATATAAATTAGAGTTTAACTCCCAGAATTCCCCAGCCACCCAGTAGTGGGTTCTAAAACTTGTTGCTACCGGTTCGTGTGTGTGCTTCTGTGCATGCGCAGAAGCGTCCTGGGAGGGTGGGCGAAGTGTTCCAGGCAGGTGGGCGGAGCCTCCCACCGCAGCCACTACCGGTTTGGTGAACCGGGCCGAACCAGGAGCAACCCACCGCTGCAGCCACCATAACTGGCTGGAGAATTAGAGTTGGGCCCTACACATCTTGACATTGATAATGGAATTAGGTTGTGGAATTCCAGTAATATTAAATCATCAAGTATTTTGTAATAACATTTTATGTTAAAAAAAAACCTCACTTGAAGTATGTTTTAATTTGGTGCTAAAATAATTAAACAAAAAAACTCCCGCAATCCATATAAATTAGGATTGATCTATCTGGACTAGAATCACTGCTTATACAGTAAGCCTTTCTATGCAATTAATTTATCTCATTGTCAGATAATATTTAATTTATAGGATATCCACATACAGTATATCACAGTGGTGGCGAACCTTTTTTGGCTCGCGTGCCAAAAATACGCGCGCGCACACCCACCAGCGCTCCCGCGTGCCACTACCCAAAATGCAATGTGTGCCCCCCCCCTGCGCATGCGCACCCACACCCACATGCACGCACCCGCACCATGCACGCGCCCGCACTGCGCATGCGCACATCTACTGCGCACGCACAACCGCCCCCTCCTCCTCCTGCTGCCAGCCTCGCACTCCGGGCAGCAGCAGGAGTGCGAGGCTGGCAGCAGCAGGAGGAGGGGGTGGTTCTGTGAGCCGCCCAGCCTGCACAACCGCCCCCTCCTCCTCCTGCTGCCAGCCTCGCACTCCGGGCAGCAGCAGGAGTGCGAGGCTGGCAGCAGCAGGAGGAGGGGGTGGTTCTGCGAGCCGCCCAGCCTGCACAACCGCCCCCTCCTCCTCCTGCTGTCAGCCTCGCACTCCGGGCAGCAGCAGGAGTGCGAGGCTGGCAGCAGCAGGAGGAGGGGGCGGTTCCGCGAGCCGCCCAGCCTGCGCAACCGCCCCCTCCTCCTCCTGCTGCCAGCCTCGCACTCCGGGCAGCAGCAGGAGCGCGAGGCTGGCAGCAGGAGGAAGAGGGGGCAGTTCCGTGAGCCGCCCAGCCTGTGCAACCGCCCCCTCCTCCTCCTGCTGCCAGCCTCGCACTCCGGGCAGCAGCAGGAGCGTGAGGCTGGCAGCAGGAGGAGGAGGGGGCGGTTCCGCAAGCCGCCCAGCCTGCGCAACCGCCCCCTCCTCCTCCTGCTGTCAGCCTCGCGCTCCGGGTGGGGATGGTGGGCTACCTGTGCCGTCTGGAGAACCTCCAAACATGCGGTCTTGCCGGGGCTCCTCCTCGCTTGGAGCCGCTTTTCTCCTGCTGGCAGCAGGCTCTCTCCTTCCCCACCACCCCAGAAGAGCGGCAGCAGCGGCAGCTGAAGGGAGAAGGGAAAGATTCGCTTGAGTTTTGCAAGCAGCCGAAGTGAAGAAGCCGAAGTTCGGTTTCGGTTTTGGGTTTCGGGTAGCTCTGCGCATGCGCGCCAGAAACCCGGAAGTAGAGTGACGGACCCGTGGCATGCCAGGCGAAATGGCTCCACGTGCCACCTGTGGCACGCGTGCCATAGGTTCGCCACCACGGGTATATCACATAGTTTGCTAAATATCAAGAACAAGGCAGCCTTGTGCTGCAATTTTATACAAGAAGATAAATTTAGTTTTTAAAAAAACCTTGCCCAATTTCTACCACTCGTCCATGGTATAGATTTTCTGATATTTCCATCATATATTTTTCGGGGTGTATTTTTTTCTCCTATACAGTATAACCCCCTTCTGATTTCTCCAATCTTATCACCTTTTATCATGGAGATCAGAAATGTACATCCTGAAGACTCAGAGCTAAATCAAAGTCTTAGGGAGCCTCTAAAAATGTTTGCCAAATTGTTCTGTTTACAACAGAAATTAATATACTTGTGTTTGACAAGGGAAATAGATCAACTGCAAATAATAATACATAAATGGTAACAAACACAAATCAAATAGATGAAAATGGGAAAATGATTGGGCTAATTAAAGCATGTGCAAATGCTGGTAGTGGGTGGTATGTGATCTGTTCAAGGGATGAATGTTAAATAGAAGAAGGCTGAGAATAGGAGTGTGCAGCTACCCTTTTCTTCGGCATACATCAGAAGAAACAAAAGTTCACCCAATAATAGAGTGGAAACTGGGACCATAAGAACAGTGTGTAGTAAACCAAGCAAAAGGATTAATAAGGAATGGTTGCTGAATGAATTGATAGTGAATAAACGAGTGAATGAGTAGTGTGAAAGAATGTCTGTCTAATATTGAGAAAAAGAATGAGGATCAAACTGCAAAATAAATTTGTGAAGGAAGGGTGAATGGTCAAGAGAAAGTTGAGATTGGTTTTGTTAGCTCCTCAAAAATTTGAGAGATGTTTAAAGAGCAAAAGGCAATAAATATATGAAGCAGTATGTGGAAGTTAAAGCATGAATAATTTGCAAAGATAGATATAGGGGGAATATTAAATTGTGTTGCTGTAACCTATATTTAGTTATATTTCTTTGCTCACTATTATTCTCTCTCTACACTTTGCCCAATGTTCATTAATAAAAAATTGAGAATGATTTTATATGAATGTAGGAGAAAATAATTAAATGCTAGACAATAATCTAGCAGGAATTAACTACATTTAATTGTAATTAAATGTAAAGGAAATGAAACCAAAATTGATTTTTATCTGGGCTTTCATCTACAAAGTGTGACCCTCATGCCAGAGCCTTGTCTATTCCTGATACGAATGCTTTTATTTTAGAATAGCAAAGGTCACTTTCTATTAGTCATCTGTTGGGGATGATCTAATGAATCATGCAGGAAATTGGACTTGATAATTTCTTCCAATTCAGTGATAGAAATTGCAGCACAGGCCAAGGATTTCCTGAAGTTTCCAATAAAGTTATCTGTTTGAGTTCAACATGTGTTGATGGGATGTGGGCTCTTGGCTCCTTGTTCTCAGATCAGACAATTCCCTTTTACTGCTCTTTATGTTGATATAATGTGCCCACGATCCTGATTGTACTTAGACCATCTTCACATTTTTTCCTGTTTATTAACAGTGAAAGTTTTTGGAACACAGCATTGGATGCCATTTTGTCATCCCACATGGCAGGGAGTACATATTGACTAAATAGATGTAGCCAGATGAGCAGCAGAAAGTCTACAACAGTCTCAACAGATAAAATGGGGCAAAAATTATATTCTGATAATGTTCCCCTTCCGCTATATTACAGGCATTCTACTCAGATCTGTATAAATAAGGAAATTTAGTAGGGGAATGACCTGTGAAGACCTGATGGGAACTAAAATGATTTAACTCTTCAATAGTTATTATTGGGGTATAGGTCAAGATGATAGCTCAGCACACAGTAGGCATCTAATATAATTGTTCTGTCATAACAATAACATCTGGAAGGTGCTAATGGACATTTGTCTGGACTTAATTTGTGAGTATGGTTGTGTTTTTATGATTTGCAAATGTAGACACACATCTAAGAATATGTGCACTAACAGGTGTGAAGTCCACACATGAAGATCCAATTAAACTGATTTATTGTTGCTCATGCCTATGCATGGGAATAGCAATAGCAATAGCACTTAGACTTATATACCGCTTCATAGTGCTTTACAGCCCTCTCTAAGCGGTTTACAGAGTTCAGCATATTGCCCCCAACAATCTGGGTCCTCATTTTACCCACCTCGGAAGGATGGAAGGCTGAGTCAACCTTGAGCCGGTGAGATTTGAACAGCTGAACTGCTGAACTAGCAGTAGCCTGCAGTGCTGCATTTAACCACTGCACCATCTCGGCTCTAACGGTTCTCGGGAATCTCGGCTCTAACGGTTCTCGGGAATCTTCTCAACTAACGGTTAACACCTGCTGAATCAACAGAATTCAAGAGAGGTTGGACTTAGTTTGCTTGTGTCTATGTAGGGATTCTAGGCTGATCTCTCTTTTAACTCCACTCACAGGTTCTGCCACTTTCTCCTATTTGTACATATTATGTGGCTATGGCGGTATACAATTACTTTCATAGAAAAACTTATTTGTGCCATATTTATAAGCAAGTTCCTTATATGTGTTAAATATTGTCTCATCTAGAAGCAAGAACATACCATCACTGATTATCTTCCCCTGTTTTCAATTGTTTTTTCTCTGAAAAATAAACTACATTGTATGTCCCTACATTGTGAGAGATGGTTACACTATTTCTATGTACACAGGTGGTTATTTATTTATTTATTTATTTATTTATTTATTTATTTATTTATTTATTTATTTATTTATTTATTTATTTATTTATTTATTTATTTATTTTGTGATATTTATATACCGCCTCACAGTGCAAGCACTCTCAGTGGTTTACACCAGTAAGCAATGTATATTTACATTGCCCCCAACAATCTGGGTCCTCATTTTACCTACCTTGGAAGAATGGAAGGCTGAGTCAACCTTGAGCTGGTGAGATTTGAACCGCTGATCTGCGGATCAGTCAGCTAAAGTGGCCTGCAGTACTGCCTCTAACCGCTGCGCCACCTCGGCTAATTCATTGTGAACTATCCTAAATCAGCTTTAATATCTTTCTCAAAGTGCACAGAAAATGTTTCTGCACAGAAAATTGTGATTTATAGATACCCTAATCCACCGGTGTCCAACTTGATCGCGTGATGTGACATCACATGATGTATCATGACTTTTTTGCTTTTGCGGATCTGGGATGGGCGTGGCCAGCATGTGATGCATCCGGCCCACTGGCCGCCAGTTTAACACCCCTGCCCTAATGCAACTTCAGCTGATCTTTCAGTCTTCACGAAAATAAAAGACATTGAGAGAAATTTGATAACATTACCACTAGGTGGCATGTATTTGTATAGATTAAGCATCACACTATTTATATTTTCAGACAGGTGAAATTTTCCCAGGCCAAAATAAGCATGACCTGAAGTGTTCTGTACTCATTCCCGTTTTAGGCTAATCGTAGGGCATGAATATTGATTTTCCTTAGGTGGGCCAAAGGTATTCCTGGAAGAGAAACCTAGTAGAAACCCTTGTGCAATTCCTGCTTTACATAGCACAATGTCATTGTTTTACCTTCATATACATGAGTCATTTTGGTGTACTGGTTAAAGCATTAAATGAGAAATCAGGAAAGTATAAGTTCTGGACCTTCTTTAGGCAAGAAGCCAGCTGGGTGACCTTGGGCTTTCACTCTCTCTTAGCTTTAAGAAAGCAAAACACTTCTGAAAAATCCTCCCAAGAAAGCAACAGGAACTTGTTGAGATTGATTCATGGATTTCTTGAGAAGGCCTGCACAAACCAACCCCCAAATTATATGCAAAGGTTTGCATGTATGTGTAGTTGCAGATCTGCGGACGTTCTCCCATTCCAACTGAACTACTATCTGGCTGCCTAATTTAATGGGCTCTTTCTCTTTCTCGCAAAGTGAGGACAGACAAAAATGCGGAGAAATGGCAATGTTAGACCCCCTTGAACTCTTGGAGAAAGGAAAAGATAGAGCTGCAAAAAATAAATACATTATGCACTTATGGTAATAGAGATTTTCTTTCAGTATGGAACCTTTCGTAGCCAAAACAGCACCATCCTAACAAAACAGAAGATATTGCAACAGGCTTCTCCAGTTTGCAGGGATAAACACAGTATTTAAAAATGAAAGGGGGATTTCCAAAACGCTTAATGAGTGTTGAACCTTCTCAGACTCAGACAAAAATAACAAAATGGAGTCTAAAGGAAGATGGCATGAAATATTCTGGGAAAGAAGACCCTGAATCTCAAGTGGGAGTTAGTGAGATGGAGACAGGAATTGGGGGGTAAGAGTCCAGATGTGGACAATGACCCATCTGAAATTCAACCATTTTGCTGCCATCTTATTTAAACTTGTTTTTGAGGTGATAGATCTGGATTGCCTTTTGAGGAAGTAGTTCTGTAGGGCTGGCTTAGCTTGTTGTACTCAGAGGCTGATAGATTCTATTTTGTTCCAACAAGATCTAGAGGATATTTGAGAAAAGGCTGACCACTCTGTCAATGACCTGATTGATGCATGGAATAAAAAAGAACATGATAGAGTGACTGGTAGATGACACAGTGTCCTGTGGTTCCAATCAATACTCTGATGCCCTTTGAGGACTCTGGGCAGTTATTCATAGACAAGAATTGTTTGAGTTTGATTTGAACTTTAATGTCAGGTTCAGCAATAACTGAATAACCACTTATTCAGCAATAACTGAATAACTACTGAATAACCACAGCAAATAACTACTTCATTGGCTATTAACATCTGACTGAATCAGTTCTGATGCTTGTAGTCTAAGAAACTAGTTAAGGTCCATGGATCTCTTTGTACTACTGCTTTCATCTTAGCTTTCCCCCCAGACTGGCTTATGACTCTATAGATTCAGTCTTGCCAGTGATCTATCAGATTAACACCTGTTTTGCAGATAGATTTCCTTTCCATCTTCAAGGAACTAGTAATTAGATTCTTTCTTTTTTTAAAAAAAACTTGGTTTTGATCCAAGATACTTTAGCAGCTCTCAGCTGTTGACCAATATTTTATATTTACCCAACCTGAGTTGCAGCTTCAGATATGGTCTGCCCTCAGCCTTATTAACAGCAATATTGTATTGCAAATCACCAAAAATACAGCCTTTCTCCCTTTATTGATTTGTTGGATATTACTCTACATTGTTCTGTTTGTTTGTAACTACAGGTAGCCTTTAACTTACTGTGTGGTAGCACGGTGGTTAGAATGCAGTACTGCGGGCTAACTCACTGTTCACTCCAGGAGTTCAATCCTAACTGGCTGCAGGTTGACTCAGCCTTCCATCCTTCTGAGGTCGATAAAATGAGGACCCGGATTGTTGTGGGCAATATGCTGACTCTGCAAACTGCTTAGAGAGGGCTGTAAAGCACTATGAAGTGGTATATAAGCCTAACTGCTATTGCTAATCACAAATGGGAGCAAAATTTCATTATTAAGCATGGCAATTGTTAAGTGAGTCATGCCCAATTTTATAGCCTTTCCCCCCAAGCTTGTTAAATGAATCACTGCAGTTGTTAAGTGAATCAGACAGTCTTTAAGTAAACTCCATTGACTTTGCTTTTTGGAAGCCAGATGGGAAGGTCATAAATAGCAACCATATGACCCCAGGACCTGGAACCATCATAAATACATCATATGACTTTGGGAATTCTGCAACAGTTGTAAACACCACTGGTTGTCAGTTACTTTTTTCAAGGACTACCTGTACTGAGCAGCAATTGCTCATGAAAAAATGTGCTGCCTCATTTACAGAAGGAATTCCAACACCAAACCTTTAGCTGTCAAGGTTTCCCAGATGCAACCTTTTCTGCAATCCCTCTCATGAACAATTTTGTCAGCCGGATCTCCAGCATGAGCTATCGGCTGCCATAGTAACAGGGAGCGAGGGAAGGGGGGCATGGCATTTGGGTTGGGGAAGTGAGCTGTTGAGGTGAAGTCTCATGTGAACTGGAAGGGAGGTTTGCTCTCAAGAAATATTGTGCTGCTGAGTGAAGTTGTTTACACCTTGTCAAGGCCAACCGTCCTAGGACTCCAGATGGGCAAAATACCTGAAGATGAGCGTCACACAACATCATACTAGACGTTGATTGGACACTCAGCAAGGGACCCTGGGGGGGAGGTGTTTGGGGAAACTTTCATGCGTTTTGAATCAAGTCTTGCCTTGCTTTTGTTGCTATCATTTAAAACTCATAAAAATATTCCTTCTCTATCTCAGTGGAGTTGGGGGTTTTCTTTCTTGGGTTTTGAACGGAGGCAGGCCTGGCACATTTCTTCTTTGGCCAGGTGTTTTGCATGCTTGTATACTAATTGCTGCAAAGTCCTTTCAAGATTCATAACACACTGACAGGTAAGTATCAAGTTAAAAATTCCTTTCTTTTGACTCACATCCCCACAATGAGAACTCCTAAGCATTTAAAGATGAACTAAATTTCAAATTGAAAATGTTTCCAGCTGCAGTTCATTACATTGTTTTGAGTATTATTATTGATGTGTAATAAGTTAATGAAACAATAACATCATAACAGAGCAGACAAAAGCTACAAGTATTAAATTCATCTTTCAGCAAATATAAATATGAGGAAATCTCCAGTTTTTCTTACCTTTTATGCGCCACAACTTCCTCATTCTCTGGACCATTAAGCAACGTTTTTATTCTTTGATATTTGTCTAGCATTATAATGATGCACCACTGGACACATGTCAAAAACCTGTTCCATGGTCTTAAGTGTTGACTTACAAATAAAAATACAGCCTTAGTGGAGAGGCAAATGCCAAAGAGACAGAGAGGTTTTAGAAAGGGGAGAGGAACCAAAAACAAACATGAGAGATAATAGAGAGAAATACATGAAATACTACATGGCTTTGGCTATGTAGATTATTCCAAAATGAGGAGTATATTAAAGATAATGGATATGTGAAGAAGAGTACAGAACTAATCTTAAAGGAGGAGTGCAAGAATATTAGGTAAAAATTGGCACTGTACTGGGAAGGAAGAAGAGGTTAGAAAGAAACTCAAGGTATCCCTCCTTGATCATCTTTGGTGTAATAGGGGGTAGAAGGAAACTTTATCAGATTTTCAAAACTCTGATAATATACCGTACAAGAAAAAAGTACTATTCTTGAAATCCATCTCTTGTCTGCTTCCTGAGCTGACATATAGTACCTGAAAGGGCTAAATGTGTGCCAGAAAGTTTGCTTATTCTTCTATATTTGCAATAAACTGAATATAGAGAAACAAACTGGTTCAGAATGGAGAAAAAAGTGAGAAAAAATTCATATTTTGCCCACATCTTTTAAGCTTACAGAGTAAAGGTATAAAAAACAAATGGTAAAATTGGAAAAAAATTGTAACCTGAATCAAAACTGGAAGTTGAAACACTAATTGTTTGAAATTGCCAGATGCAATGAGATTGTTAACTGGAATTAGGAAGGAGAAATAATTATAAAAATGAAAAGTTAAAAGTTAAAAATTGAAGCAAAGGTAAAGTTAAACCTATTTGTTTAATGAATTTGCAGTCAATTGTTCTCTTGATTTCTTGTTAAACTCTCAATTTTCCTATACTAGCAAAACTTTCTATGTCAGCATTGTTGGTAATGTTTATAAATTGTTTACTATCATTTAAGGCAGTGGTGGGTTCTAAATTAGATTGCCGTCGGTTCGCACACATGCTCGCGCTCGCGCGTGACGCTTCTGCGCATGCAGAAGCATGGGCAGAAGTGTCCCGGGTGGGTGGGCGGAGCCTCCCGCTGCTACCGGTTCTAAGAACCGGTCTAAACTGGGAGCAACCCACCGCTGATTTAAGGATATTCTTTAGCTAGACTCAAGTTTCATTTCTCCATTTATAATGTATTGTAATGCCATTACTGAGACAATAATACTAGCATGGTGATTATTGGTATTTTTATTTAAAAAATAGTTTGTATAGTTTAGACTTAAATAGTTATATTAAAATGAATTTAGGTGGCATGCTATGTTTTTCTACTTAATGTCACAGTAATTTTCTCTATTGTACTTTAAGCGAACGGGAATCTAGCCAGAAAGTGATAATGAACTGGGCAATATACTAGTCCTCATAATTCTGCAAAACAACAAAGAAAATCACCCAGATAACAAATATTATTTCCTCTCAGTTTTATTGAATTGTATAAACCACAATTTGGGTTTTTTTTTAATATAATACACTATTTCACTAAGCTTTGCTTAAGATTATAATGACTTGCACAAGAAAGAATTGCACTGATCTGATTTATTGAACATACCACAATTATATGGGTTTACACCCCAGTCATAGGTCGGAACAAATTGTGAATCCATGGAATTTGATGGAGTACATGAAAACCTATCATGTCTGCTTTAATTAAACTATAATTAATAAGTTGTGAAGAACTGAAAACATTTAAAAAATCATACATTGCAGGATGAAAAGGACAGATATCATCCACAAGCTGAATATTTGACTATGAAAGCCAGGGATTGATTTTGGAAAACATAAAGTTTCAGAAGAATTTGTAATTGGCTGGGTCAACTTCGATGCTTGCCAATCCCCCGCTACTTATAAGCCTCACGGCACACCTGATGCAGGACTGCCCTTGTAAGATATTTATATTTGTCATGTGTCAACATGTCTGAACATTTTAAAAATAACCCTACAAGCCTGCTAATGATCCATTTTGATATATGACTCTCAGATTTCCAAAGTTCAAGTATTTGGAATATTTAAAATATGAGATTTCTGATTCAGAAGCAGCACAATGGTCCCGTTCAGAGCTTATATCCCAAAGACATATGCTTTTCATTTATGGTACTCCTTTCTGAAGAAATGGTTCCAGGAAGTGATGGTGGGAGAGATGATATCTATCCAGAGACTTCTACTCAGTGGATTGCTTCTCTCTCTACTTCTTTTTAACATCTACATGAAACCACTGGGGGAAATCATCTGTCAGCACAGGATTCAGGATCATCTATATGCTGATGATCCCAGTTCTATATCTCATTCCCAGACTGAACAGGTGATAAGGTGGTGACCCAGTTCTTGGAATGATCAAGGTCTAGATGGGGGGAGAGAAAGACTGTGACTGAATCACTCCGAGACAAAGTGGTGTTAGGTTTCTGGGCCCACTAGTTCCAGGGAAATTCCATCTCTGATTCTACTGACAGGTGGTCCAGTCTGGGACTTTTTCTAGACTTACAGCTCTTATTTGAAGAGCAGGGGACAGCTGTGGCTAAGAGGGTACTGTTAAATCTTGTGTGCCAATTGTGACTATCCATGGTATGGGAAGCCATGCTTATAGCCACATGTCCAAATTATTTCCCATTTGGACTACCTAAACATGCAGTATGTGGAGCTGCCCTTGAACAATATTTGGAAGCTACAACTAATATAGAACATGGCAACCTGGACATTAGTGTGTATGTCTTGATATACTTAGGTGACCCACACTTCTTTGGGAGATCATAACACTACCTTGCCCCTTTTGGACATATGTCATGACATCATACATATGTACAAAACAGTTGCACCATATCACTATTTTTGTCATTCTATCATCTTACACCATGTTATTTGATGCTAGATATTTTTTATTATTTATTTATAAAACTTATAGGACACCCATTTTACCATGGTAACCATGGGGTGGCTTATTACCAGTGTTTTCCCGAAAATAAGACCGGGTCTTATTTTGTTTTGGGCCCCAAAATAAGCACGAGGGCTTATTTTCAGGGGGTGTCTTATTTTTTCCCCTGTATGGAAGGCCCACTTCTGCTTGTTTGCAGTGGGGCAGGAGGCCGTGTGATGCGCCAGTGCTGCCACCGCAAAGCAGGGGGTGTGTGGAGCTGCCCCAAACCCCCGCTTAACTCAGGGCCCCCGCAGCCAGGCTACCCATCCCCCTACATTTGCCTCACCTCCCTCCCAGCAGCAACTCCAGCAGCCCCATCCAGCAGGACCTCACGTGGCCGTCAGCCCACTTCTGCTTGCTCGCAGCTGCAACAGAGGCCGAGTGGCGTGCCAGTGCCATAGCCACAAGGCGAGGCAGCAAGGCATCCACACTTGGACACCTACCTCACCTCGTGTCCACAGCCACATCACCAACACACCACTCTGCCTCGTGCTCCATTGCAGCCACGAGCAAGAAGTGGGCCGGTGGCCACATGGGCTCCTGCTGCACATGGCTGCGAGGCAGGTGTCGGGGCGTAGATGGCCTGGCTGCGGGGGTCTTGAGGTAAGCAGGTGCTGCACATGGGGCACTCCACCCCCCCAGTGTCACCTTGTGGCTGCGTCACCATGAGAAACCAGATGGAATGGGCAGGCGGCGGCGCAGGTTCTTAAGTAAGGCTTAGTTTGGGAGGTAGGGCTTATATTAGTTGCACATATAAAAACATGCTAGATCTTATTTTCAGGGAAACAGGGTATTACATTTATATCCCATTATTCTAAATGCTCAAGTCTCAAAGGAGAATTTAGAGGTCATTGTTAGAAGCAATCATGCAAAAAATCATTGTATATAACATCTTAGTAATTCACAAAAGATCACTAAGTGGAGAACACTTCAAATAATGTGTCACATTGAATTTTAATGTCATTGTTTAAATAAAATATAAAAAACAGAACACATGGTATATTAAAGAAAATTACATTTATTGTAAACAAGTATAAAGTACATAAGAAATCTTGTGCAAAAATCTTAAGTAGTCACAAAATAGATATTACAATACTCTGTATAATTTTATATTTATTCAGTATAGTAAGAGAATTGAAAAAATGATGGCAAAATCACTGTATACACATCTAGGACTGATGACTTGACTTTCTTTGCTTCATAAGCAATCCATCATTTTCCAATTTTATGTCATTTTAATTTATATCTATAACATATAAAGATCAATCATATTTCTATTGTAATCTATTTTAGAGAAATTTCAGGAAGTAACATAGCACACTACTTTTGTTCTTCCTGGAGAATAAAGCTTTTGTAACTCTTAAATTATCCTTTAAACAAAGTGCACTGTATCAAGGTTTTAATGATATAGAAATTTAAATGTATAAAAGAAATACACAACTTAAACACACAAGTAACAAAAGATGCTGAAGTACAGCCAATAGTACTAACTGTGATGCTTTCAAAGTAGTAAAAATTTGTCTTTAGAATAATCCAGCCATATGATACCACTTTTTCAATGATATACTTAAGTATACAGAATTGCTAAATACTTTATATACCAGGAAATGAAGATACACACACTTAATCTCAGGAAGTTGATAACCATAGTCCCATAATTCACAACTGAGAAAACAGCAAGTATTTCTACTTAAAATTTTCAGCATTCTTCTATTACTGGAATTTATCCCTGATTCTGTACCATAAACTGAGATTTTGCATTTTGTTTGCAACAGCGTTGAAAACATTCCCACATCCTAATGTCTGCATCTTTCTCTAGTTTATACTCGGCTACAGAGGACACAGGAATAGCTCTTTCCAGAACTGGCATTGACGTTTCTGTGTCTCCTTTCTCCAAAAATGCCTGCTAACCTATATATCACAGCCAAGGTATATAGGTAGCCACTGCCTCTGTTTCAATGCTATGCCAATCTGATAGTGTAGAACCACACACTTATTCTGCAATGTTTTTCACATTACCATTGGTACCAGTAGTATACTGGAAAAAAAAAAGCTAAACAGCCTCTTTAGACAAAAGTTATTTCATTGATCAGCCACAGAAGTATGCGGCGTAACAATATCATTTAACTTGCTTACTTCCATCTGCCAGTTTGGTAATTTTTTGGCTGACAAATGGCGACGTGCATGTTTTGTTAAATGGTCACTCCTCATGAATCGTCGACTACACATTGGGCAGGCAAATTTTTTCTCTCCTGTATGTGTTCTGCGATGACGAGATAGTTCATCAGAGCGGGCAAATCTCCTCTCGCAGCCTTTCCAACTGCAGCTGAATGGCTTTTCTCCTAAAATACAAAATGAAGAATTAATGGTACATGGTTTTTTTATTAGCAGGGTACAGACCTTTATTAATATCAGATAATAAATTCTTTCTGTATCCATTTATAAACAAATAGAAAAAAACTTTTGAAAACCAATAATGGTAATCATATCATAACCCAAGCAAAATCTTATATGGCATCTACTACATTCTTACAATTCCATATAATCAGCGTACAAATTATAATTAATGTCTCCATTTAATTAATTTAATCCAATTAATACAATTAATGTTATTTCTTTATGTTAAATGATACTTTAGTAACAATCTGTGAAGGTTGACATTAGCTGTTTTATTCTGAGCAGAAGGAATCGAACTTTCAAATTATAAATCTGACATGCTCCTTATCTTGAAGAGATATTTTCCTTATTTGCTACCACGGTTTCTCACAAAAACATATAGACCAAAACATTTGGAAAGAGTTGCATAGGTGAATAACAGCTATTCTCCCCATCATGTTAATGTCAAGAAGTTCATGTAGAATTTTTCACTAGACAATTCCACAACTTACCTGTATGTGTTCTAACATGTGCCTTTAAATGGGAGCTTTTGAAATATGTTTTTCCACAACCCAGGTAGTTACAAACATGGCTTCTTGTTCTGAGAGAGTCAACAGATGGAGTGATCTTTGTGGCAGGAGGGGCCAAACCTGGAGCAGGAGCAATAGGGGAGAGTCTGGTGCTGTGAGGACTGGTCAACGGAGTCTTGGCATTTTGCACAACAGTCTGTGGCACCACAAACATAACTGCTGCTTTTGGAACTTGAGTTCCCACGAGGACCATTGGATGACAAAGGTTTGATGGCAATTGACCACAAGGAGTGTTAGATACTATTGCTGTCACAACAGAGTTGTTAGCCGACAATGGAACCATCTGGCAAACCAATGGCATAGAAGAGACTCCTCCTACTTGCACAGAAGATGGAGGGGCTACCTGTGAAGCCTGAGAGACAGATGGAGAAGTATCAAGTACAGTCTGTGGGAAAGGCACTGGGCTGATGGCCTGTAATGGACTTTTGGATTCTTTTATGGCTGACAGCTTATCTTCAGAAAATGCAGTGTTCAGCAATATGCTTTTACAAGATAAATTTTGTTTTTCTTCTGTATTGTCTTTTGAATGTGATTTTGTACTGCCATTCTGGTTTGCTTCCCCGATGTTATCATCATACTTCCTAACATGGTCTGTTCTGGCTGGACAGGTTACGCTACTGCATAGCTGAGCATCTGCTGTATGGCGAATGACGCTGGTTGCCTGAGCTCTTAATATTCTTGGCACTGGAACATTTCGGGTCTCTTTAAGAGATGCTGTAAAGACTTGATCAGAAAGGTCTGGATATGGCTTGTTCTGTACAGAAGGTGGCGCTGATGTTGCTGGATGGACTGCTTGAGACATTTCAAGGTCAGCAGAAGGGCTGTAGGGTGGAGTTAAACACTGAACAAAACAAAGAGAAGAGAAGTGAGCTATTTATGAGGACTTGAATTTCTGCAGATTTTAGCTTTTATCTTATTAGAGATGCTTATCTTAGAATAAGTGCTAATAAACTAAGAGCACTAAGCTGTAAATTAGTAATTTATAACAGAATAAAACTTACAAAAGCTGGTATTGTACGAAAATCAGCAGGAGATAGCAAGTTGTCTTCAAACTCCTCAGATGTATCTGAAGCTGGTGTCATTGGCCTCCGTTCGGCATATTTTTTGAAGTCTGATTTCCAACTGCAGCTCATGGACATGAGAGCTTCCACTGCTTCAAAAGCACTCTTTTCATTGGGATAGTTCCAATAACACTTCCTGAGGCATTGCTTTTTAGCAATCATCTCCATTCCCTCTTCCTAAAAAAAGGGGGGGGGGGAATGGACCGTTTTTCAGTTATTAAGTAACACAAAGATGTTGCTGATGCTAAACTGATTAAAAATGCAAAACCTGCCATCACAAAAATGAATTATATAAAGAACAGCAGTAAGTTCCAGTCCAAATTTATTTTTTTCTATCCTTGAGATAAGATTTTAGGATGTATAAATATAGTAATCGTAACATAACAATTATCAATCTACTTTTTTTTAAATCAACACTATCAGGAAGTCAAATAAATCCCTTTGATTGCAAAATATTTAGATGATTAGTTAGACAAGCTGTTAAGTTTAAAGTAGGCCACTGGACCAAAAATCCTATGTTTAAGCCTTTCACAAGGTGTTGGAAGTCTTGGTTGTACCCTTGGGCCTGAATGCTAAGTGAACCACACCAACTGACTTGTTTGACCATGGTTTATAGTTTTGTTACCGAGTGTGAATATGAATGTTTTCAGATCTTGGGTATTTGTAACATTTTCAGTTACTTTAACAAATTGTATTGTTGTGATTTGGTCTTATTCTTCTTTATGCTACCTAGAGGCAGTACTGTCAGATGAGCAGCCACAACAATTGCTTAAATAAATGCAACATCATAACGTTCAATTTTTTTGCCATCCTCAAACGGTAGTCTAAATGTTTGCAGTCCCACACTGTAATTCTACCACTGTTTATGCTGTAGGTTATCTTTCGATTGTTGGTTATTCAACTCTATATTTTTCTACGTGCAAAAGTAACCACGTTTTGTGTTTAGTTCGTCTTAAAGCAGCGTATCTCAACATTGGCAATAAGAATTGAAGTCCACACATCTTAAAGTTGCTACAGTTGAGAAACAGTCTTAAACGCAACCAGAATTTCATTTATAAGACTTGTCGACCGTATATAATCAGGATTCCTCCGAAAGTGATTTTGTTTCCCCGAGACTGAGCGGCTCTGACGCCTGGCATCTGCAAAGTCTCAGCGTCTACGCGGGCGGACGGAAAGACTATTTTCAAATTGGAAACTCCGGACGGAACCAGGCTGCCAGCAGAGGCCGCTGAGCAAGTCCGGCTTCGGGGGGAAAATCGAGGCCAGGGAGTTCCTCGCTCTGGCAGCCGGATCTTGGAAGCGAGCCAGGTTCACCTCAGAGCGCCTCCGACGTGACTCACTCGGCCCTCTGAACAGCTCGCCTCCCCCGCCTTCCAGGGCGGCCCCCATCCTGTCCCCATTGGCTCCTCGGGGCAGGCAGCACGGGCTGCGATTGGCTATCCCCGCCCGAAAAGCTGGGCGGAGACATGTGAACAAAGCGTGATCGGGGGCTGCTCCTCAGCGTCGGGGAACGTGAACTGGGCTTTGCCGCGCGACGACCTTTCACCCACTTTCTCTGCGGCCTCCTCTCTCCTCCTCCCCCCGCCCCCCTCGCCATCCGCAAGTCGCTCCCACGCCTAGAGGCAAAGCCGGGTGGGCGGGTTGGCAGGCTCGCCGGAGCAGGGCGGCGTCCCGCCTTCCCAGAAAGGTTCCAATACCAGGGCGCGGCGCGACGGGCAGACCTTGGCCTCAGCGGCCCCGCCGCCCACCACCTTCCCGCGCCAAGCCCGATTGGCTCCACAGCCGCGGGGTCGCTTCGTGAATGCCGCGAAAGGCGCTGGACGGTTGAAGCTGCCCGCTCGCCTCGCTGCACGAGCGCAGGACACCAGGGCTGCTGGGGGTGGGGGAAGGGGCCGCTCTGGGGGCGAACATTCCCGCCAAAGTCGGTCACAAGAAGAAAAAGCGGAAATGCGAGGGAGGCTTGCCTTCCGCCCTCCCCCCCACATCAGGACCCCCCGCTGGCCTTCTCCGCCTCGGCGACCCCCCCCCCCTCCATCCCGGAGGCGTCTCTCAGCCATCCAGGAGTGGCGCTTCCTGACCCGTTTCGACCTCTCAGTCTAAAGCCAGAGCCGCCCCCGGCGTCCCCTCTTGCTTTCCGGTTTCTCGCTTGGATTTCACGGCCCTCCCTTCCCTTTTTGCCGAGGCTATTTTCAGCGACTGTTCATCCTTGGACTTCCCAAGCGCTGAGGCTGCCGTCTCTTGCCCGCCTTCGCTTTCCGGAGCAGCCTTTCCAGCTACCATCACGTCTCGCCGCTGCCCCCCCCCCCCACGCCTGGCAACTGCTTTAATGAGCTAACCCTCTCAGCCGAGCGCCTTCCCCTTCTCCCCGTCCCTCAGGGTGTCCCTCCCCGTCGAACCCTAACTGCCCTCCAACGCAAGACACCGATTTCCCTCACGTCCTCCAAGGGCTCTCCATTGACCCCTTGGAGGCTTCCTCTGCCCAATTGTCCCTCTGTCCCTCCACCCTTGGAGGCTGCTCCATTCACCCCTTTGAGACTCCCAAATCTCCAATTCCCAGCAAAGTTTGCTTGGGATCCCTTTGCCAATTCCATTAGGTTACCTAGCAACGTTTGTGCGCCTTTTCATTGTCCCCCCCCCCCAATTTTCGCTCGCCTTCCTCAAAAACAGATGACTTTACTAGCCGCGCATTCATCCTGGAGCCCCAACCCTGCAGACTCCCCACCGTGGGTCTGGCGTGCATGCCGCCTCCCTCTCCCCTCCGAGGGGCAGCTCGCGCTCCCTCCCACCCCCGAGAGCCCGTTTCCTTTTACACGCCTCGCACGGAGGCATTAATACCCTT
Source organism: Diadophis punctatus similis (assembly GCA_023053685.1). NCBI lineage: Eukaryota > Metazoa > Chordata > Lepidosauria > Squamata > Dipsadidae > Diadophis > Diadophis punctatus. The sequence goes on from JALIGW010000003.1 coordinate 182,609,360, forward strand.
TTTTCTGAACTGCTTTCCTGAAAAGATCAGCTTTTCGCATCTCTTTCCGCACCCAAGACAAGATTTTCCCACCAGGGCTTATTTATCCTGCCTCGATAAGCGATATTTTTCCCCTCGAGCAGCCCAGATCTGTACTTACAGTGTGCTGGAAAGCAGGCTCTCCAAAATTTAGCATGGCTCTGATGGCAAGCCTTCAACTTTAGGCGGTGGACGGATGCTGAAAGAGCGGGCTGCGGTTGTTGACAACCACCGTCCCCCTCCCCGCCTCAGGCGATCTCTGCTTGGCGCTGCCTTTATTTTTCTCTTTTTGTTCGCGGGCAGCTCCCCATTCAGGTAGTGTCTCCCCAGCTTAAGCGTCGACGGAGGCGGGCGCGGGCCCGGCCAATCGCCTTCAAAGGTGTGTGAAGCTCGGGCCAATCGGCGAGCGGGGGTCACGCGTGATCAGCGGCTGCCCGGCAGCGTGAAGAGGGAGTCATTCCTGCGTGTACAGAAACCGGCAGCGTGTCCCAGCGCGGCTCTTGGGTAAGTCCCTCTTGTTGGCTGAGTCAGTGTCACGTCCCTTCCCACCCCCTTCTCTTCCTTCTCCGGGTTCCTGTGGGAGAAGCGAGGTGGGCAGGAAAGATCGTTTGCTTAATAACGAAAGAGCCATGCTGGGTCTCTTCCGGAAAGCATCTATGTAAAGACGCCCACCATGTCGGAAAAAAAATCTTTAGGGAGTGCAGTTTTAAAACGGTTTGGAGGTGGTCAGTGTCTTGTGCAATCTCAAAAGTACCGCACACTGTACCTTAAATACAGTTTTCACTGGCCAAAATAAATTACTTTTGTCCATAAGATTCTCCTAGAAATCCCAGCTATTAGTGGCTTTTTTTAAAGGAAGGGTGTGCTGTTTGCTAAAAAACATGGGTTGACTCAGCCTTCCCACCTTTCGAGGTAGGTAAAATGAGGACCCAGATTGTTGGGGCAATATAAATATACATTGCTTAATGGTGTAAACCGCTTATAGAGTGCTTGCACTATGAGGCGGTATATAAGTCTCACTAATAAATAAATAAATAAATAATTCTGTGCAGTGAGAATGGGATGGGATAAATGGATAAAAGGTGTGCCAAAGAGCCAACACTAAACAGCACAAACAAAGGATCTCTTAAGACTACCCACATCCAAATAGACAGGCAAGTCACCAAAATATAAACTGGCAGCAAACAGCACTCCTTACTAGCACTGATGATGTTACTAGTTAGGGTAATGAAAAGTCTGCAAGAAAACAAGCAAGCTCACAGAACAAGGACCCCTCATTTCAATCCTGAGCTACAAATATTCTCCTTTATTGACATTCTCTTTTTCTGTGTCTAGAATAGCCTTAGTTACAGAGGAAGAGACTAAATGTAGATGGAGGACTAGTTGGGTGAAAAGAAATGTTATTGTGAAAGTCAACTTGGTAAGGTGCAGAAAAGGCCATTGCAGGGCTTTCCATAATGCAATTGTAAAAATGTAATATAGCAACAGAGCGTACAGTTAGCCTTATTTATTGATTTGTATTTACATCCCATCTTTTTTCCAAGCACTGAAGGCAGTGAAGGTAATACCTACCATGTTTCCTCGAAAATAAGACCCTTTCTTATATTTTTTTGAATCCTGAAATAAGCACTTGGCCTTATTGCCATGCATTCAAAAGCCCAATTGTGCTTATTATCAGGGGATGTCTTATTTTGGGGGAAACGGTAGCATTACCTTATGTCATTATCTCATTCCTATCTGTGCCTGTTTCTCTTGTGTGAATCCATTGGAAATAACTCCTGCCTGTGTTGAATACTTTGGATTATATTACTTAACTATATGGGTTACTTTTTTGGTACTTGTTTTGATAGAGCCCACTAGGTTTCTCATTTGATTATAACTATTTCACCTCTTTTCTTACATTAGCATAATTGGGGTGGAGCTACCCTAGAGGAGAGTTGCAGTATCCCTTCAATTGTGAGTGCAAGCGGACTGCCAAGAACACAAATTTTTATCCTATGACGGTGGGGGCGTTGCAATAACTGTAAATTCAGGCACAGGTTATAATTCCCTTTATTCAACACTGTTGTAATTTTGAATGATCACTGAATAAATAGTCGTAAGTCAAAGACTACCTGTGTAACGTGTCTTATTTATTTATTTGTATAGTTGCTCATCTTACATGAAATTGACTTTGGCAGCACTTATAAAAGTGTTCCTATTTGGACATTAGTGTGGTATGGCTGTTCTGCCTGGAACACAATCAATCTTGGATTTCAGAATAGAAACTATTGATTCTACATTTTCATTCAGTTCTTTCAGTAAACACTGTTTTATGCTAGTATATTTTAAAATAATAGATTTCAAAAACATTCACAATTTCTTGAGTGTTTCAAGAAAATGTCAAACTGAATCTGTTCCTACAATTTCAAAGGGAAATCAAGCCTTTGCTCTTGTTGTATTTTGCATAAAAGAACATTTGAGAATAATCTGTGCATGTTCTGCATGGCAGCTATTTCTTCGTTATATTTAATTAACGTGAGAAAATTAAGATTTAATTGGGGATGGTTCTTGATTTAAAGCAAAGGTAATTCAAATCAATAGAATTAAAAATAGTCCTGACTTTTTTACATGCTACATAAAACTATTGACTAGCAAACTACATCTTACCAATCATGTTCTATGAAATTCAGGTATCGCATGTATCCCTAAAATTGGATTAATTAAAATGGAGTGTAAGTGTAATAAATTGTACACACACACACACCAGTATATATACACACATATATACAGTATATATATATATATACACATACACACGTGTGTGTGTGTGTGTTCATACACACGTGTGTGTGTGTTCACACACACACTTCAATTCTTAAACCTCAATCCCTATATATAAAGATGGTGGTTGCATAGAAAGTGCACAAAAAGGAAACTCCAATGCAGTCACTTGCACATACTTGCCTCCTAAAGCTGTGTACACTCTCACTCTTTTCTATACCAATCACATGGTAATTATCTTGGATTTTCAATGGTGGTATCTTAACTGTCTTAATTGCTGGAGTACAATGAGTTTGAAGTTAAATGTTTATAATACGCAGATTCTTACATTGTGTGATTTGATTGCTAAAATAATAATGTATACAGATGATTTTTCAATAAGCAAGAATAAATGAAACAACCGTGATTGCTATATTTTTTAAAATTGATCTTTATACCCAGAGGTTTAGGCAACTCCCTCAAGTCTCTTGGGCCTTTGCCTCCTGCTTTGCCTGTTCAAGTTTAACCAGCTTTAAAAAGCATTGTACTTTTTCCTAAGTTCATAAGTTTGTCAAGATCCTTGGGATGGTGTAACCCACCGTTTGAGAACCTTTTCCATTATGGGAAAAAACATGTTTTCTTGCCCCCATGCACCAGAAAGTTTAAGCATTGTCAACCCAAAAGTAATCGGCAAAGTTAGAAAAGAATCATTGCTTCCAGAAATTGTTATACAAATCAAAACAATATCACCTCTTGTTCTGTTGCAGACTATTCCATACTTTCCATTCTACTAATATGTATTTCCACAGCACTGGGTTTGACTGATCTGTTTTTATGTGAATGCAGGCAGCTGAATTAATTCAGTTGTTTAAGTTAACAAACTAACTGTGGATCTAAGAATGTTATTGATTGTTGTCTACTAAGGTTTTATTTTATTTTTGTGAAGATAAGTATTGTAAAATGAAAAATTAGCACTTTTTAAAAAAAAAATCATACCACCAAACGTTAGTTCAAAGTAATATATTTCAGGGAATAAACAAGCTTATATTGAGAATGCTAAATTTGGATATGGATGATACTGTTTACGTTGTATCTTGGCCTAGAATTTATTTTGTGGCCTTCTGTCAGTCCCTCAGCTAAGAGCCTGATTTGTGCAAGGCTACTCTGTTCTAATGTAAGACATTTAACCTGTTTCCCCCACATTTGATTACATTTTTGTTTGTAGTGGCTGTTCTTTGTCTGCAATCTGATTCTGTACTCTGTAGCCACCTGTCAAAAGGTCATTGAATGGGCTTAATTCTAAAGTAGCTCAAAGTTATTTAAAATAATATATGTTTGGAACTTATTCTTTCATGAAAGCTACAGGTTCACAACATAATTTTCATTTTATATCACCATGGAATTGTTAATATATTTAAAGACCAAAAAGCTGTTAAGTCTACCTGTTGGATATGTAAACTTTTTTTTTAAAGGCAAGCATTTGGTAGGGGGTGTCCCCTGATTTGCATAAGAATTTTGGATAAAAAGTAAACCCTCATTGTGGCTTCCCCCAACCAATATACACAAATACATCTAGGCATTGGCAATAATTTTGTCCAGTAAAAATTTATATTTAAGTCACAGCAGGGATGTAGCTAAAACAAGCCATTTTCGTGTTAAATAGGAAGAAGTGGGAAGATACTTTTTCATGCCTTGCTAGTATTCTGAGGAATAAATGAAGACTGATGATGGCAATAGGATTTTTTCCCTAGAGATGGTAGGGGTCCATGTTTGGAACCTTATAGATATCTACAACTGTTCTATTATAGCCAAACTAAGAATGGCGTTTTATATTTAATAGACACATTTTAAAAATGCAAAGATAGGGAGTGGACAGAGGAATAGGCTGATAATTATGGGATTTGAAGAAGGATCAATGAGACTAAAACCCTTTATTAATGTAAGTGGGATACTTTCTGCCAGTACAAGGAATGACATCAAGAAATGGTTTCACTATGAGCACAAAAGGAAAGAATTAGGTTCTTCTCCATGTCTGCTAATGGCCCCTGATAATTATAAGGGCTCTTACACTTGTGATTACTATTTATTTTTCATATTTACAGATGAGAACTGAACTGCTAATAACTGGTTAGGAAAGGATTTGTGGTAAATAGTGCAAGCAAAGCATAAATCTTTCTAGAACGATTCTGAGTTGATTTGTTAGGAAAGCAAAATTATAATTATGCTGTTACAGTACATTCACTCCCAAACAAAAAGATTTATATAAAACATGCTTAGCTTGAACAAAACATTGAGAGAGATAGGAAAGCAATGAGTTCCCTCGGAGCAATGTTGCTTGAAATAATTTTACAGCAGCATGAAACTGATCATTTCAAGCAGGTCAACCAGATGGGGCAAAATTTAATTTTTTTTTCCTTTCTGAAGAGAGGGATTTTAGGAGGTAATGGAGAGCTGTAAACTTCTTCTTCCCAGTTAAATTTCTGGTTTTACATACCATAATCAATAATGGTAGATATTAGCAGTATGTTCCCTGCTATGCAACTTACCCCCTGGGCAGTTGGTAAGTGTAAAAAATGAGTGAGGCTTTCTGTGATGATTCATAGTGTACTTTTTATGGGTCGGCAGATAGGGTAAGAATAAGTGGGAGATCTTCCCTTCTATCTACTAAGATGCGACCATGAAATTCTTTCTTGTTCACACTTGCCCAGTATTGAATGTCACTTTTCAAAGCTTAGCAAGAACACTTACAGCAGGATCTTGTGACATTATCCATGATTTTTTTTATCTTGTTGGGTCTGGAAAAAATCGTTCCTGTAGTATGAGCTCTGAACTCTCTGTGAAAGGTGGGAATATGAAGCACTAATCTTCTGTCCTGAGCATGTGCCCTCGGTTCATTGGCAGGAGAAAAGAGCAATGTAACCACCCCAGTTCTCTCCCTTTTGTTATTTTAATATCTATGTGAAATTCCTGGATGAGGTCACCCAACAGTTTGAGGTGAAGTATCAGTTTGTCACTGATATCCAGTTCTATATTGCCACTTAAGTAGACCTGGCCAGAGATGTAGCAGAGATTATGTTTTCCTGGAAGCTGTAAGGAACTGATGGGATCTTAAATTAAATCTTAGCAGGATGGAGTTATACTTCATTTATAGATATATCTGGAACATCTTTCTTTTTGGCTTCAGTGTCGGCTCTGGATGGGATTGAATTTTGCAGCAGGTGGGTTCTCCCAAAGTCACGGCTGTTTCTTGGCAGCAGATTAAGGTCCTGGCCAAAAGACTATTCGCTAGGCTTTGGTTCTTATGCCTTTCTTGACCAGAAACCTCTGATAGTATGATTCACTCTCAACACACACTTTTTACTACCATGATGTATTGTCCTTAATGTATTGTCCCAAAGGCAACTGGACTTTCTTGGTTTTTTCTTTGAAAATGTTTCTCTTGGTTTTTTTCTCTGAAAACGTTTTGCTTCTTGTGCAAGAAGCTTTTTCAGTTTTCAAATAAAAAAATCAAGAAAGTCCAGTTGCCTTTTCGGGAAAAAACCTGAGCTGAGCAATTGAGAATCTCTATAGACATAAAGATAAAGGTAAAGGTTCCCTTCGCACATATGTGCTAGTCGTTCCTGCCTCTAGGGGGGTGGTGCTCATCTCCGTTTCAAAGCCGAAGGGCCAGCGCTGTCCGAAGACCTCTCCGTGGTCATGTGGCATACATATATCCTAATGTATTGGTTGGCTGCCTTTGAATATGATACAGAAATTACAGCTGGTCCTAAATGCAGTAATTCAGATGTTAATGGGTGTAACTATTTTAACAGCAATACAATAGAATGATTGTTGCTGCATTGGCTGATAATAGGTTTTTGAATCCAATTCAAAGTGTGTTAAACACTTTATGGGCTTGACGTCTGGATACTTTTGACTGGATATTTTTGACGCTGTTTTCTTCAAATTGAATCCCTCTGCCCACTCCCAACCTGAAGAGAAATAAAAGGGTAAAAACCTGAAGATGGACTTTTTCTGCTTTAGCTCTCAGTTTTTGGACATCTGACCATCCCTGTGCACAAGACCTCTCCCTCTGTTGACTTCCTAGAAGGCTGTGAAAACAATGTTATTTCTTGGTTCATAAGAATTCCTTCTTTTGAGGAAGGAGCTGCCTTTGACTGTGTGCAACAGCACTTTAAAATGTTTGTCTGGCTTTCTGTTAAATCAGCTGTCTTTTCTCTTGGCACTTCCTCATATTGCAGGGTTACCCTGTATGAGGCCACGGAGTCTAATAACTATAATTGTTTTTTAGACTGACTTTTGTCCATTATTTTTCTAGGCACAATTTCCTGAGCAACCTTTGAAAATGCTAGACTGGAGCATGGCATTTTATTGCTGCCTGCAAAGTTGATGAATTCAGTTTTGTTTCCAGAATAAACAATACCACCAACATTTTAGCCAACTGGCATTCAAATCTATCAGATTTTAATGAAGATGTGATAAAAATGTGAACTCACTGTGCAAGTGCCAAGATCAGCATGTGCACAGAAGTAGGGACTGTTATGAAAGAAAGAAAAAAAGAGAAGTGGAAATATTTATATAGGGTAATGTAGATAAAAAGCGAGGAATCCTGTGTATCGCCCTTATTTTTATTTCCATCATTGTGGTGTTATCAATCTCCTAATCTTCTAAGAGAAATGAACAATTATAATGTACCTTTATTAATACTGAAAATTACTACACTAATAATTTTAAGAATCACATATAATTATGTTTGTACCATGTTTCCAATTTAACTATTGTTAGCTTCTTTGAGTACCATTGTTGGAAATATATTAGATAACCTATGACCCATTAGATCATCATATCAGAGATACTTCCTTACCAGATTCCTCAATTATGTTTGTACCATGTCTACAATTTATCTATGCCTTCAAAAATGGTAGAACTTCTTCGGTGCTGCCTTCACAGGAAAGGTTGGGATACAGTCAAGATGTATCTGCTTTGAAAATAAGCCATGTTCAACTGTGTAGCATAGCCCGACATCACGGGTTGGCTAAAGGAATTGTTTTATGACATTTTGTATTGGGTCATAACATGTTTTACTATAATTTTATGCCATTTTATATATAAATTTGCCAAATTTCAGTTCCATAGAAGTCATGGATTTTGGATGCATTCTGTAAGTTAGCCCATTTGAGCTACCTTGGTTCAAAGATTGTTGTTTTTTGATGCACTGTTTCAACCCGTTAATGGTTAAGAGGAAAAAAGTTTTAGTAGTATATAGAAGATAAAGAAAGAAAGGAACAAAAGAAGTCGAAAAGTATTCATGACACCTATGGGCAGCAGACACCAGACAGTCTACCTTCCTGGTAGTAAATCTCAATGGACTCAGATTCCTTTTGAGAAGGTTAGTAGTGTTAAACTGTGAATTTAAAATGATCAGATCCAAGAGACATGACAGTATCATCAGTTTTATAATAACAAGCTAAAACAACCATAGATGAATGAAATTGCAATCCCAGAGGGTGAGGGTAACTTAACTTTCATCCAAAGAAATGAGTCATCAATTCAGAAATGTAACTTGGCACAACCAGTTCAGATTTCTAATGAGCCATTCGGCAATTCAAACAAACATACGTGGGAACCCACTTCCCTACTGTTATCCATATTTTCTCAGCACATACCTTGAAGCACCCCAGTAGTGGTGATGACAAGGCAGGGGCTACTTTTGGGCTATTGTTAGGATGCTCTGTCTTCTCCAATTGCTCCTGTACAGTATGGCCACTTTGGCTTTCACAGTAGAAAAGATCAGGCACTAAGTATCTGCCTATGTAATGCCTGACTGATGCTTTGCAAAGTGTTGACAGGCATCCTGTCTGCGTGTGAGACTCGCATAGCAAACATGCTCCAGCCGACAGGCAGCTCACATTAACTCCCCCCATCAGCTGTTTTTAGTTAGACAGATGAATGTGGAAGAATAATGAAATGAGGGAGAATGTGGTAGAAAAGAATTACAGCAACAAAGAAGAGGCAGAAAAGAGAATGAGGCAGATAAATGAGTGAGACAGGTGAACCGAGTGTTGAGAGTGAGAAACCGATGGAGCAAGAGGGGAGTAATCTGCAGATCACAAGGTGGGCCAGGATTTTCCAGTAAAGTGGCAAAGGAAACGCCTTTCCTGCATTACTGGGAGACACACACCCCTCCACTACCAGGATCTGTGAGACGGCTAAAGTCGAAGGTCGAGCCATGTTTCAAAACTGGTACTTGCCACAGTCCCAGTTACCCCCAGGTAGATACATTTTTCCCAAGAGAAGAAAAGCTACTAGTTACTGCACTTTATGCAACAATGTGTTGTGTTTGTGGTTTATATGTTGTTTAATGCTGCTTTAATTTTATATGCTGTTGTTTTGATTTGGTAGCCATTAAACCTAAATGAAAAATTTACTGTGCTGCTCATCTGTCTCTTCATGGCAGCCTAGAGCAGTGTTTCCCAACCTTGGCAACTTGAAGATGTCTGGACTTCAACTCCCAGAATTCCCCAGCCAGCATTCGCTGGCTGGGGAATTCTGGGAATTTAAGTCCAGACATCTTCAAGTTGCCAAGGTTGGGAAACACTGGCCTAGAGGCTATCTATCAGGAGAAATACAGAACAGAACAGAATAACAGAGTTGGAATGAACATTGGAGGATACATTTTTGTGCTGCTCCACGAATAGAAGAAATTGATTAGGTTGTCCAGTTGTGTTTTGAATGTAGAATAATATAATAGCGCAGATACATGTTTACAAAAAACTGAAGTCATTTGCTTAAATACATATTTTAAAAGGGCAAGCTGTTCCTCCTTGACCAAGGAAACTATTAATATAATTGAAAACCAGCTATTATTGCTGATGTACAATTATTTTAGGAATCTTTCAGTAGTTCATCTACTTTAAGTCTACCCATATGTTCCTCAAAAATCGTGATCTTGATTCTCTTTTCCAAAATTGTAGTTTGTCCCGCTCCATCACCTATCAGGTATATTTGAATACTGTACTTTTATTTGTGGAACAGCAATTAATGGAGTCATTTTGCCCGTAGAGTGGAATAATAGCTTTCCCTTTGTAATATGCACACAGCATTTTGGTTAAAACTATCAGGTTGTCAGCAATAAATTTCTTAGGGTAGCTTATAGTTCAAAGAATGTCCTGACTTCTGAATAGGTTAATAAAATACGACCCCTAGTGGTTGACAATTATGGTAAATCTCCTGAGAAGCTTCTTTTGTGGAACTCCTAGCAATCTCTCACAGAACCTCAGGTGAGAAAGGCCAGTGGTCTAGGTAATGTTTGGGCCACTGAATAAAGAAGTACGCAGAGGTTCGAAAATAGCTGAATGGTTTTCATCTTTACTACAGAGAGTTCTATACCAGTAGAGGAGAACCTTGTGGCTCAGGGTTGAACTGTGAAGTCCTTAATGCTGTATGAACTTGATTGTTTTCTAATGTGAACTGATTATGTTACCTAGTTTGGTAATGAAACATCTGCAGGGAAATAATCAAGCTCAGAGAGCACCAAGGACCCCACATTCTATATTGGAATTGATGTTTTCAGGAAGAAACTGTAAGGAAGCTTTTACTAATCTAATATTTCTGAATGTGTGAGCCTATTGTAATACTTTCTGCCAATGTTTTGAGAAAATAAACAAATTGAAAACAAATCTTCCAGGTCTTGTTGATAGAAATCCAACATTTCTTTCAAATTATATCTAAAAGTTTGCTTTTTTTAAAAAAACAGTAACTCATAGTCTCTACTTGAAAGAACAGAGTATTTGTTCTGCTTCTTGCCCTACCTATTGTTTAAAACAAATATTGAGAAACAAAAACTGGAAGCCAACATATTATAAAGCAAAATATCCAACTTCTGACAAAATGCCTCTGGCTCTTATGTATGTTCCATAGGTATTTCTAAGCACATACGTCATTTAAAAAATGTAAGCAAGGATTCACATTTGGGGGAAAATAACCAATACTGTATGGAACAGCAGTGCTCAGTCTTGTTGAGACCTGTTGATAGCCATTTGAGTGATGATATGAATGTCCTGTGTCAATGTTTGGAGGCTATGGGAACCTGGATGGGCACAACAGGCTTCAGCCCAACCCACGCAAAACTGAGTGGTTTTGAGTACTTTGACTTTATGGTAATAAGGACTTTGCATTGCGAGTCTTGGATGAAGTAACACTGTCTCAGACAGACAGGGTACAATCTGGGTGTCCTCCTGGACTAATGGCTCCTGCTTAAAGAACAGGTAGCAGCTCTGGCTAAGAAAGCCTTTGCACACCTTCAAGATTTCTGCATGTTGCACCAGTTCTTGGACTGGGAGGTCTTTGCTCATTGTTACTCATTTATTTATTATTTATTTTGTGAGATTTATATACCGCCTCACAGTGCAAGCACTCTCTAAGCGGTTTACACCAGTAAGCAATGTATATTTACATTGCTCCCAACAATCTGGGTACTCATTTTACCTACCTCGGAAGGATGGAAGGCTGAGTCAACCTTGAGCCGGTGAGATTTGAACCGCTGACCTGCGGATCAGTGTCAGCTAAAGTGGCCTGCAGTACCTGCCTCTACCCGCTGCGCCACCTCGGCTCTTACATGCCCTTGTGACCTTCCGTCTGGACTACTACAATGCTCTCTACCCGGGACTGTCATTGAAGAACTTTCAGAGGCTTCAACTGGTGCAGAATGCAATAGCACAGGCAACAAATAATGCCAGTTGCAGAGTCTTCCACTCATTTCACCCACTTAAATCCTTAGCTTCAACTGGAGAAGAATGCAGTGGGGCAAGTAGTTAATAGTGCTGGTTACTGATGCGTGTGTACTGTACCATTGTTCCTTGAGCTGCATTGGCTGCCAGTAGACTTCTAGGTGCAGTTAAAGGTGTTGGTTGTTACCTGTAAAGCTCTTCACAGCATGGGGCCAGGTTATTTAAAGGATTGTCTTTCCCTGGTTGTTTTTACCTTTCTTATACCAGTCCAGCAGGTCCCATCTGCTAAGGAATGTAGGGTGGGGGTGCCCCCCCCCCAGAAGACAAGACTTTCTGCTATAGTGCCTGCCTCTGGAAAATTCTCCCTCCAGAGATAGGGTAGCCCCCAATCCTCCTGGCCTTTTGCAAGGCCCTAAAGAGCCAACCCTGTACTTAGGCTTGGGGCCCAGAGTGTGTGAGGGAACCTGCTTCCTGACTATGTGGATATTGTTCTTGGCTGCATAATTATAATTTTTGTATATGTATTTATCATTGTCTGCTGCATAGACATATCATGAAATAGATGGCTTATACATTTTTAAATAAGTAAACTCCTTCAGTCCAGTCCTATTTTTGAAAAATGACCTGTGACAGGCTGGGTAAAGGCTGGAGCAGTTTTCAAACTAGCAAAAGCTGTAGAGTTAGCCATGCAATTTTTGCTGCTGCGTGCACAAAATAAGCTGCACAGGCAGTCAACCTGCAACCATAATTGAGTTCAAAAAGTTGCGGTTGTAAGTTGTGCCAGTTAAGCGCAATCATATGATGGTTCAATTTTATGACTTTTTTTGCAGCAGTTAAGAGAATGCAGTAGTCGTAGAGTGAATATAACAGTTAAGTGAATGCATTGGTTATTGTGTGAACCCATTTTAGCCAATGAGCACGTTTTGCTGGAAATAGTAACAATTCTGGTTCCCACAAAAAAACATTGTAAATTAGTCACATACCCACAGGACACTGCAAATGCTGGTAGCTGTAAATGTATGCTTGTTGTCAAGCACACAAAACATGATCACATGACCAGGAAGGGACAGACTAAGACCTTGAACCTAGGTCGTAAGTACTGTTTTGGGAGAGCACTGTAACTTTGGTTGCTGATGAGGACTACCTGCACAATCAGCAGGGTGATTGTGTTCTTTTGCATCGTTTATGCTGGCTGGCAACATGTCAGAGTTTTAGTTAATACAAACCATAAGCTCTGCTGTCCTGTTAGGAATCCCTAGTAGTAAGTTATCCACTTTCTAATGAGACTATTTGATTGTTTAATATAATAGGGTGAATGTGTGGCTTAGTTCAAAGCCTTTTCATCTTCGTGAGAGACCTTGGGTTACTGTTCAATGCTGTCTTTTGCACCTATACATCATACTCTTGTACCCCATTTAATATGGCTTATTTCTATTTTTTTCTATTTCCTTTGGGTTATTTCATTCAGGATTCTGTAAACTTTTCCTTTATCCCTTCTGGTTAAGTGTTTATTAAATATACTAGGCCAGTGTTTCCCAAACTTTTGACATGTGTACCCCTTCTATAATTTTTGTAACGCTGAGTACCCCTCATAAAAAACATATGCTTTAATAAAAATCAAAATATATTTATTTTTTCTAATGATTGCTACTACAATCATTACTATCTTTCGGTTTAGTAGTTCCAGATTTCAACCAGCGATCCATAATCTCTGTTAGGGATAAAAATTGTATTTTATAAAAATAATCAAAATCAGTGGAACTTACTAAAGCACGATAACAGGCGCCCGGAACTAACTATTAAAGAAGTAAGTTGTCTCTGTAACGAAGTGCAGTATATTCACGCTGTGTCACGCCTCACAAGACTGTCTAACCGTTAGATAACACTGCAATTCTCCGGCGTTTAAACAGCTCTGCGGCTCAACGTCAACTGTTAATGTTCCCGCAGTTTAAAAATGGCCGAACCCGAGCTGTGCGAAGCATGCGCAGAAGTTCCCGCCATAATGAGTTGCTGTACGATGGCCCCAGTTCCCATGTAAAAACTGTGATACGCGCCTATTTCTTTCCTTGTTCTGTGGGCGCAGCTAAGCACGGTGCAGTGGATATTCCCACGTGATCCCCACCAAACTCCGGTGCAACGCGTACCCCTACTACTCTTCCTGTACCCCTGGGGGTACACGTACCACACTTTGGGAAACACTGTACTAGGCAATATTCTATATACTAATGTGTTTTTATATTTTGTTTCATTCTTTCGGTTTGAATCTTTATAATATACCTCTATTCCTACTCCTCTAACATGCTAGGTTACCTAGGTGGAAAGCAAAACCTTCTGGTGACTTCATCACTCAGTGTTCATAAACTAGAATTTGCCTTTGTACTATCATAGTATTTTTAAATTGATTATGAACATTACCTAAATTGGGACTGCAGTTCAGGTATGTCCTGATCAGAACAAGCAGTGTTATATGTATTTTGGATAGTTGTTCATGGAGTATAAAGCCAGCCCTTTGAGAATTAATGGGAGTTTAATCTACACCCCCCCCCCCCGTGGTGATTGTTGTTCCAAGGTGCATCTCTGCACTTTGTCTGCAACTATTTGTTACAAAGTAACCGAAGTATCATACTTGGAACATAACATCTTAATCGAGTTTTAATAAAGTATTCTGTGAATTAAAGTGATTATGCAAGCACACACCATCAGGGTCAACTTCTGAAGCAACTGCTTGAGGTTTCTGGATGGATGGCTTTATTCCTTTGAAGCGTTTTTGTCACACTAAGATGTTTTTTAAAGTACCCTTTTTATGCACTCTAAACCCCATATTCATGTATGCAGATATGGATGTGTATGGATACACCAGTCCCTAGTATACTTTCTGACAGTCTCAGTCCCAAATTAATCTGGATACCAGAGCCAACAACAAGGCAGGTTCCCAGCAAGAAATTGGTGTCATTTACATGTCTCCCATACTCAACAAATGCAACACCCCTTTTAAACTCAGTTGTTGAAGTTTAGATAGTGACTACCTCCTAAGAAATCAGGAGCAATGTTAAAAGGAATATTTAACTATTAATCCCTCCAGCCAGTCAGTCCACACATTTGAGACTGAGTGTATTTGGCTCTTTGGAATAGTGTGTGTGAATGACTGAAAAAGAGATCCCCTATTTGGATTCCCCGACTGGGAAACCTATTATCAAGCGGCAGCATTAAATTGGTTGAAGAATTGGATTATTCTTAAAAATAAAAGGATCTTAACAATAGAGGGTTATGATCTCCACATTGGTTGGCACGCGTTCATATGGGGGGGGGACATAAAATACATGCATACTTTCAAAGACACCAAATAAGAGGGGCACTGTTAGAGATTTGGCTAAAAATTAAGAACGAACACTACAGAAAAATTCCAGAATGGTTATCGACAATAGAAGCAATAATTTATCTGAACCTACTAGATGAGAAAAAGATGGTAACGGATAAACAAATATTGGACGAACAAGAAAATCTCTTGACAAAACAAGAGCTCAAATCATTAGGAATAGAACTTGATTGGTGGCATTATTTGCAAATCCAATTGACATTTAAAAATGACAGCACAATTCAGATTTCAAAATGAACATGGATTGGATAATATACTGTTGGGACCGGAAGAAAAAATGGTATCTAAAATATATAATTTTCTTTTACAATACAAAATGGAAGAAGAAACGGTTTAAGGGATGATTGCCTGGGCACAAAATTTTGGATACACAAATAATTTGGTAGAATGGGACAAAATTTGGGAAGTAAATTATAAATTAACTATGGCGGTGACATATAAAGAAAATATTTATAAGATGTTCTATCAATGGCATTTACCTCCGGCACGATTGGCAAAAATGTTCCCGACTATATCTCCAAAATATTGGAAATGCAATAAGGAACAAGGGACATACTATCACCTTTGGTGGACATGCCCAAGAGTAAAAATATATTGGAGCAAACTTAAAAAGTGGTTGGAAGAAATAGTACAACAAGAAATTGAGATGAAGCCAGAATTATTCCTACTGGGAATTATAAGAGGGAAGATTAAAAAAGAAAACAGATACATAATACTCCATATTATAACTGCGGCTAGCATAGTTTACGCCCAAAGTTGGAAATCGGACAGTGTCCCCACAACCACGATGGTTGTGAGAATCCTAGAATGTGCCGAATTGAGTAAATTAACAATGGAATTGTATGATAAGGAAGAAACAGTTCTATGAAATATGGGATAAATGGTACAAATGGTTAGCATGAAACAAAAAATTCAAAATATTGCCATAAAATAGGAATGTCAACTAAGAAATTGTAAAGGGTTTTCTTTTTCTGACTGTGATGTACATAAATATATATCTGTGTTTATATAAAAATATAAGAAATAGTAACTGAAAATATAATGGGAGATTCAATGTATTTATTATATAAAAAAGATAAGGAAATAGAAATAGTTAATAAGGGTAGAAATACGGAAAATGTAAATAACAGCGAAATTGTAACAAAAAAGCTGTAAAAGTGATTAGTTTTCTGTTTTGTCGTTATGTTTTTGTATGTTTTTAATATGTTTTTAAAGAAAAAACTCAAATAAAGATTTTTTTTAAAAAAGAAAAAGATATCTCCTCGTTTGCTCTTTGATATGGATAGTATATACGAAGCATCCCCCCCCCCCGGGGTTCTCCCTCCCCATTTCACTTTGAAAATTCCAAATCCAGAAAAAATGCAGCTTAGTTAATGTTTTCATTTACCTTATTGGCATATTCATTCAAACTTAAAGTTTGCTGAAATCAGTTATCAGGATTCATATGAAATACTGAGCCAAAATTAAACAAATCATATTATGACTTAGTATGTATTAGAATAGAACACAACCATGACTGGATAAGTTAATAGTTGTAATTTAAGTTTTAACTCCTTTGCACATAATGTTTTCATCTAAAAGATCCTTGTTTATATCATTAAATTTAAAACAAATTTAGGTTATATGCTTTGCATATAGATTACCTTCTTAAGAATCTGGCTTTTCCAGTCAAAAGCATCAAATAGAAGGCATTGTAGTGCAAAAGCTAGGCAGTGGTTTTGCAGATCTACTGCCATTCCATGAACCTATGCTGAATTCCTTATTCAGCCTCTTAATAACCATCGTTCATGTGGTCAAAGAAAGCTCACCAATGTTGTGATCCATGCACTACCCGTAGATATATACACTTATGCAAAATTATTCTCCCCCTCCGCAGGACCTCATGCCAAAATTCACTTCTTGTTTTAACTAATGAGGGATGTTTAGATTTGAACTATTAAATGAAACTAAGGTCAGCATTTAAAATATATATTTGAGACCAATGGCAATTAAGCAATTACCACAATAGTTCAAGAGACACATAGTTGCAATAGTTTCCCTTCCTGTCTCATTACATCTACTAACTAGTTAATAAGCAGTGTTAAATGCATTGTTTGCTGCATCCGAACACTGATTATTTTCTATTATGTGGATGACCATATGAATGCAGATAAGACAGCTCCAAAAGCAATTAATCATACTATATACAAGACAAAGTTCCATTGATTAATTTGCTATATAGAAATCATTCGGTTTTATATTTGTGTTATTCCAAAACTGATATTACAATATTGTAAACAGAAGATAGGTTTTAGCATATAAATTCAAATATATACTAAATTCAAACCAGTTTTTATGGCAAACTGTCAAAATACAATACAGACATTTCCAAGGTGACTGTACCATTTACAACAGAGTTGGTTAAACTCACAATAGTTTAAAAACTTATAGCAGAGCCATGGGCATCATTAGAGACACTTGGGGAATTATGACAATTTCCCCCTTTTTCCAAACTGACAGAACCCTGGCAGATATTGGATCAAAATGCTAGAAAGTGATTTGTCTTTTGCCTGAATTGGAAAACTGAATTAGTTTGTATTTTTATTTGTGCTTTAATGCTCACAGCCATGGTCAGTGCTCAGAGTCACTTAGATTTAGCTGTAGAAACCATTCATGCAAGTGAAAAGCATCTCAAATATAGTACCTGTAATTTTAGATGTTCATGCTGAAGAGAACCATTTTCTATAATGTTCCTCTAGCAAACAGTGCATTTTAGCTCCACTAAATTGAGGCATAAACATTCTACCAATTGGCACTAATATAAAATGCATTTACACTTGGCAGCCCATTTCGCATCACCAAATTAGATATACAAATTCCACTTTGAAATTGACTTGGTGCATTTTAAAAATAGCTACCAAGACCACTAGGTTAGTAAAATAAATTAAAATTAATCAAAGTATAGGAAGAGTCTAAGTAATAATGAGTAAAAGCTTCAATAATTTCTACATTTACTGCTGCAGTTTCTCCAAATCTAATTATATCCTATTTTCAGAATTATGGTCTTGCTTTCAATATTCAAGAGAGCAAAAACTTACATCTTAAATCAAATTTTCAGAAAGCTCCATACCTACACTTCAATTTTGAACTGAGTGCTATACATAGTCATGATTTAATGTTCTGCCAATTGAATCGAAAGTTTTTTTTCAATTTATCTTCCATGTTTTTGTACTTAAACTATCATTGTTGCTTTGACTTCTTCCCTGTGTTAGCTCCAGAGAACAGTAAAATCTACACAAAATTTTATTGCATTCATACAAGAGAGGGAACAACAAGGGTGAAATACAACAAATATTATGATGCAATTTTACATTTATTAAACTACAGTTCAAAGCACAAATTTACACATTCTAAATATACTAACATTGCTAACGAATTCACACTTGTTTCCCTTGATATTTCATATATCTGGGGAAAGACAACTTTACAAGACTTTCTAACATAAATCCTTAGTATAAAAACTGTACTTGTATGTAAACTGTTTAACAGCGAACCCAAGTGATGGGTTTCCATCTCAACTAAGTCATCCATTTTGTTGCATATTTTGTTTAACTACTGAGGGATTAAATGATCTGACATTTTGGGATGTTTATTATGTAAGCTTTACTCCCCCAGTGAATTTAGTTGTAGCTGGTTTGCCTGGTCCCAATTGATTTCAAGTTTCAATAATTCATTCGAGATTGTTCCACTTTTCCTTCACTCTGGAATGTTGTGACCAGACAAGATTATAGACGAGCAACTGCAAGGCTAAATGTAGCATTAGTGCCTGTTTAAGCTGCAATAGAAAAGCCATCTTCAGAGCTCAGCTGAATGCAAGAAGGCACAAAGCAGAAATTCTTCATCAGTGTGTCAGAGATAAATCCAGCATCTTGCATCTCACACCTGAAGTGAAAATACAGAGATTCAAGCAACAACATTGGAATACCGCAGGGTAAACATTCTTATTCAAAGAAAATTTGGAATATTCAAGTGATACTGTGTTCCAACTCTAAGAAGAGTCATGCAAAAATTGTCAAAAACCAAGCAAATCTATAATTATTTTCAGCCATTATGTAAGTCATTTTTATTATTTATTTGTTGTAGCATACAGAAATAATTTCCTTAGAAGGTTTTTTTTTTAATTTTGTGAAAAGTGATTCTAAGGATAGACTTGTAAGATTAGCTAAATGTGTATTTAAATAA
The DNA here is from genome assembly GCA_023053685.1 of Diadophis punctatus similis. NCBI lineage: Eukaryota > Metazoa > Chordata > Lepidosauria > Squamata > Dipsadidae > Diadophis > Diadophis punctatus. Next base: position 182,628,446 of record JALIGW010000003.1, read on the forward strand.
TAATTACTAAGTTACTACTTGTTTTTTGTGAAATCAGTGAGGCCTGTGAAAGTGAATCATGTTTCAAACTGAATGGAAATGTAAAGAACTCAGCATTGTAGTTACTATTCTAAAGCTGGAATCTTTTAAAACATGATTGCTTTAATATAGCTTACATTGTTCAAATGTAAAAGGTCCTTTACATTTCATCAGTTTATTTAATACATGCCATGTATGTATGGGGGGGATAAGGGATCCTGTCCAAAAATTGAAATAATTGAGGAAACACATCAATTATCATTTAACTTCTGATATAACAATGTTTGAAATATTTTATTCTCAAATAACAGAAATATACCTTCTTTTAATTTACCAACAGCAGCACAATAACTTAATGTAAGCTTACCAGTTACGGATTGACATTACATAGTAAATGGGTGGCCTCTGGAAATCATTAAAAGCAGGTTGTTCACCCAAAGAACCAGAACCCATATTGTCAAAGAGCAGCCAGTCTCCAATATTCAGCTCAGGGAGTAGACAGCTTTCCACAATTTGATCAAGCTCATCACAGGATGGACCCCAAAGACTGCTTGCAAACAGAGGCTCATCTTCCTTGTATTTCTAAAGAAACACAGTTCTGGCAGTTATGTATTACTCAGAACAGCAATTGTTGAGCAACTTACTTATGAGTAGTGCAAATGATAGCAAAATGTAGTCCAAAGTAATTTACCAAAGACTTTTGCCTGTAGCATATAAGTGTGCCCTTACCTTGTGAACCCCTGGAATAGTAGTCAAGTCCTCAGATAGCTTGCTTCCAAAAGAACCATAAACACCATCATTCATGTAGTAAATGAAGACTGGTTCATCGTTCTGCGTTTGTTCCACTGTAAAATAAGCAACCAAATACAAATTGCACAGTAAATTTCAATTTATGGTGGTGCTTTGTTTTTAAATGCTGTAGTTTTTCCATGAATGAATGTTACATGAGTACAAAAAGAGTTAACAGATTTAGAAGAAAGAAGCATGAACTTACCGAAATATATAAAGATTTTATAACAAATAGTTAGGTAACACATATAAAACTTATTTGTTGCTTAATACTATCTGATCACAAAGATGCAAATTACAATAGGTTGCTTTTTTTCAAGTGGTCATTTGTACATTTGCATTTATGGGAGCCGCACCTCCACAAATTCATCATCAGAAACGTCTGATATCTGAGATTTTTAGGCAGGAGGCACATACTATGAATACTCCTGGTTCTTGTGCTTCCCCATAATAGTATCCAAACCATTTAGGTGTTGGTCAGGCTGGTCAGAAAAGGTATCTGCCAAGTGCAAGAAGTAAATGCACAGATAACTAGTTGAAGAAACATAAGTAAGCAACTTATTCATCATCATCTCTGCATCCTAATATAGCCAATTAGCAAGCTTACTCAATGTTGGGCAAGAACTGAAAAAAGTACAGCCCTCCCCAACAGTGTAGTTACCTGTGTGCTGTATATTTATCAAATAATGTTCTATAAAAATGGATGGCTGAAATATTATGACTACTTTTCATAAGCCAATATAGGGAACACCATGAAAGGAGACAATACAATCCTGGCTGGCTTTTCCTAAAATGTAAGATTTCTAACCCGAATCCCTACTTACAGAATAACAGAGTTGGAAGGGACCTTGGAGGTCTTCTAGTCCAACCCCCTGCCTAGGCAAGAAACCCTACATCACTTCTGGAAGACTATGTTGCAAAAATATCACAGGCACAACATAGCTAAATTAGTTGCTTTATTGCAGAAAACAAGCAATATAGACATGGAAGATCTCACCAAGTGCAATACACAAAACTCAGGGTATGTCTTGGTTTCATTCCTTACAAAACCATTGCTCAGTGGAAAGCACTGATTTAGGAGCCTTGAAATGTCTGTAGTACAACAGAAAGAGATCCTGGATCCATTGAGTGGAATACTGAGAAGAATTTGTGTAAGGTAAAAGGATTCAGACAAGCAAAATGTGGAAAAATCAGTCCACTGAAATATGTGACAAAGAATTGAAAACAATCTCAGCCAATGCAAAAGGTGATACTTTTTCCCTGTCAAGGTTAAATTGCAACATAAAAAAGACCCAATGATTTTAAGTAATCTCATGCTAGAAAATGTCCACCTAGCTAATAACAAAAATACCGGTTTGAATCATCATGGTTAAGCCAAAGGAAATGCTTACTAATACACAATGCTTCTCTCTCATTGAAAGGATGGAATCTGGGATTATTGTATAATTGTAGGGAAGAATACAAAGGCGGCAATCTGCTAAAGACATTAACAAATTCCTTGGCTATGCAGAAATTGATACAGATAGTCTAGGGCATAATCAATACCGAGAAATAGAGAGAATGCCAATGCCCATTTTCTATGAACATATAAGACTGATGAGATTATGGACTGATTTGTTATTTCTTGAGATATCACAAGATTTATAAACAGGCATGTCTGCTAAGGCCTCCACTCCTGCCAAAACAGTTATTACAACAGTATCCTTATATTTTTGGATCTGTTACTTCAAGACATCTAGGGCATACAAAAAACCCCCACATTCACTACTTTCTTCTTGTCCTCCAGTAAACATAGTCTAAAAGTGGCCATTTTATCCCACAAATAAAAATGGTAAAGACTCGACATGTACAAAAAAGGTCAGCTGCAGCATAAATTTAGAGTCCTGTGGCATCCGACTTTGTCTTCCCTGTCTGTCAGCATGAAATGAGGACAGTTATACTGATAATCTTGCTTCCACTATAATTAGTAAGGAGGGAGTTCTGAAAAAATGACTATAATCACCCAAAACACAAGAGAGGTTTTCTAGTCTCCCAAAAATAGGAATATTTTTGCCATAAGCTATTAAAAGCATTTAATAAAACTAAAAGAACTGCCAGAGCTTCTGGTGAGGGTCATGGCAAACTAGACATCCCCGAAGCAACAGGAACGACATTTACAGTGGAATCAGCAGCCAAAGTGGACCATGCAAATCTTTCCAGATAAAGGAGAAATTCTGAGATTGCTCACTTGCACTCCAGATAGCTGCTGCTTGTGAGTTGAGGTTTCTAGCTCATAAATTAGGCAGCTGGGAGTTTGAGGGATTTCAACCAAGCTCACAGCCTATTATGGAGCCCATTATACAGACACAAAGTTGAGCCAAGTGATTTCTTAATCACTTGGATGCAATTAATTTACAGCTTAAATGGGATTTTCTAAGCAGCAGGATAAGATTCCATTTAGTGAATTCCAATAGAAAGGGTTTTAAGGACTTAAAACTCTTGGCAAAAAGCTAGCAACAGTTATTGTAAAATATAAAATGGGTAAAGGGACAGTTGCTTTGAAAGATTGTTTTTGGTGAAATTGCTTTTGAATAAATGTGGAATTAAATTAGACAAATAAACCAGCCCTTTATGAGAATGTTTTTTATTTACTATTACTGAGTGCAGGCAATTGGATTTTACAAAAGAGAAGATAAAAGTAATGTGAGTCAGACTGTGATGCTGACTATAGCTATAAAAATGTAGATTGTGATGCTGATTTTAACTACAGAATGCCATTAGAGAAGAAAGTATTTAAGGCAAAGTAAGATGACAGAGGAAAAGTTTTCCTTTTCCTCTCTCCTTGTTTCAGACACTTTTTGAATTACAATATTATAATGGCAACCAGAAAAGTGGCGAGAATGAAGGGGAAGATTGCTCAAACAAGCTGCAGAGAGAGGAATTACACAGGATTTGCCAGACAGACAGTAGACCAGATGAAGTGGCAGTAACCGAACAATGCTTATCAAAGTAGCTGTGGGTTTAATAGAGATCATGAAACTACACAGGTAATCAAGTGTGGAGTATGAGGCAGAATAGAAATCTTCACAGCAAAATCAAGAAGCCAAATAAGCAACCTAATGATATGAATGAGATCCCTAATTATAAATGAAAAAGATCCAAGCACCAGAGAAGACAACTTAAGAGACCACTGTTCAATTAGCTATATAACTGCTTCTTTTATTTTGCTTTGCGTCAGAAAGTATTTGAAAAATCTTTCTGGGAACAGGCCAGTACAAATTTGATATATTGATATCAAGGCAACTGAAAGTTTCAAGGAATGCTGTTGAATCAGATGATCAGTCCACATCTCTATCCATTCTAGAAGCAAGGGCAATAGAAGACCAGGCACACTAACAGACCTATCACTTACAAGGAACATTTTCTTCCAAAGGAAAGATGAAAGCCAGGAAAAGTGCTTAATTACCAGTGCGACAGCCTCTGACAAGGAAGACAAGGGATGGCAAACAATTATTAGCTGGCCAAAGCTAGCTGTTGTATTTCAAGGACTTTTGAAAAGAGCTTGAGATGCTATAGTCCAAACAACTAGCAGAAGTTTTGCTAAGAGTTCATTGATGCTGAAGAACAAAAAGAACAAAAGGGAAGGTGTAATAATTTGGCAGGGAGGATGAGAATGAAAAGACAAAAGTAGGTAACAATTACAAACAAACAAGAGAATTTTCTTCAACTGTGAAAAAAAGACACAGAACAAATGAATGCTTCTACTGCTGCAATGAAATATAGAATGTCTCCCAGAAAAAAATGTTCTCAGGTACAGAAAGTGCTTGAGACTGCCATTGCCAAAGTGATGCATACATGATGCAAAGATGAAGAAAAATTATTTTACAAGGAAATTATTTACAAATTTAAAACTTTCAGCCTGAACTTTTTCCAGGTATGACCTAGTTTTCAAGCAACTAAAGAAAACAATTTAAGGACTGTTTTCTTATTAAGCTAACTAAATGGGCCCTTTGTTCTACCAATTACCTCTTTACAAAGCTACTCAAAGAAATTTAGCTTTCTGGAAAACTTCCTATAGAGCTTGATTTTGTCATTCCTTTATAAATGCTTATTTTAAAATACTCTGTATAAACTACTGTTAGACTTCTCTTAAAAAGAAAAACTTGGACAATCTAAAAGGGGAATCATATCTGACAAGCTAGGATCCAGAATAGCGATTAGTCTTTACAGTTTTTACACCAATTTAAATATTTGCCAGATTTTGCTTACATTTATTGAGAAGAGGGTCACCAGATTGAACAGCTTTCTTTGCAAAAATATTAACTGCTAGAGTAAATGCTGAAGAAACATAATAACATCCAGGCTCTGCAATCACAGTTACACCAGATTCTTCAGGAAAGTAGGTACCAAGCAGCGGAATGATAACACGATTAATCTAAAAAATAGAATATAAACATTTGAAAATTCTCTGCTAATTTGGAGCAATCACAACTTGATAAAATTGTGGAGTCCTTGGTACTCTCTGAGCTATAATAAGATAAAAATACATTCACTTCCTGGTGGAAATTAACTGAAGAAAATATGACTATCACAACTTACTCTTCATGAAGAAAAGATGTATCAGTGGTTGTTGGTATTAAGGCTACATGCTACCGGTAGATAGTTCCAGCATTTGAGGTGGAGAACATAGTTATGTGACACAGTTGTTGCTTAATTGATGACCAAGATTTTGTCTGCTCCTTTCCAAGTTGTAGCCCAGAGATTGCAACAAAGCCATGCATGCTCAACAGAGTAGCTTGCTGCTCTACCCAGTCATTCTACATACATTGTTTTAAAGAGATCTCAGAGCAATGCATGGCAGCTACCTTACAAAATGTTCTTGCCAGCTCTTGGCTATCAACCATTATTTAGCCATATATAACTGGCAGTTCCTGACCCTGAGCAGTTTTAATAGGAAACCAATTATCCCTGGATTTTTTCCCCAACAACCATGTTATATAAACTTCTAAAATGATTTTCCAATCAGAATAAACCAAAGTTGGAGCCCATAAACAAACTGATAAAAAATAATGGCTTTCCTTTCTGGCTTATTCTAACTGTAAATTGTTAATCACACCAGTTTCAAATGTTGTAATGATGGAAAACAATGGAATTCTAGTTGCGTTTGAAATAAATATGATACAAGCCAATGGGAAGTATTAAAAACACTATCACACAATTATTTATAAAAGCATACTACATTTTGTCATACTGCAGCAATTCTAAAAAAAGATTCTACAAATCCTTTGTTTTTTTTAGCTGCAATAGCCCACATAGTTTCTTGAGTCCAACAATTATTGTCCACAACCAGATTTGCTTCCTTTTTGAAGGTGCTATAAAATTGGATTTTGCTCATACAACACACAGCTTCAAGCCCCATTTCCCTGCAATGGTTCATCTACAATGTAGGTTCAGAATCCTCATTACATTGAAAAGATCTTAATGTTGCACATATACTGAATTCCACCTGAACCTAGACAATCAGGGTTTGGGCTTTATGGAAGCCAAGCATATACAACTATATTGTAAAGGCTGCCTCAGTCCAGACACTTATACAGACAACTTTCCTGAAATTAAAGCACAAGCCCAATGTTGGGATGCAAAGGACTCGCTGTGCTCTTGGTAAATATGTCCAATCTGTGGATGTTTCACGTTCTAACCAAGTCAACCGTGTATAAATTGTTTATATTTTAATAACTTTTGTATTTTTAATAGTGACTGCTTTTTTACATATTATTTTATTTAATGGTTGTATGTCGTCCAGAGTCCCTTTTTATGAATATGCGTGGCCGTACAAATTTGATAAATAAGCAAACAGTCCATGCTGTACTGTAAGTGAAACACCAATGTTTGTTGCTTGTTGCCAAAGAAACCTTATAGTTTACATTGATAGTATTGTAAACAGAAGTTTAAACTGAATAAAATGACAGGCCAAATTCTATAAGAAAAGAATCTCCTTTATTGGAATAGGATCTAATTTCATACCTCTTCCAGATCAAGTTCATGATCGGTGAAACCACCACCAATGTTCAACATATTCAAGGTAAAGCCAAATTCTTCCTAAAATAGAAATGCAGAAAGTTTGCGGTTTATAACATATTAGTTATTATTTTCAAATAATGTTTACTCTTCATATATACAACTCCTCAACTAAGTACCCTGTTACACTGCTACAAGCATTTCTATAGTTTAAAAAAAGAACTAAAACTTAACAGATATCAAATAAAAAGAAAAATAACCACCTATATTAAATATGAAACTAATAATTGCAAATATTGTAGCTTGGATCCAACAAATGGCTAGTAGAACTCCAGTCACAGCATACAGGTTTTTCATTTCTTACTTCCTACTGCAATCCTCTGTGCCCCCTGAAAACCATTTCTCAGGCTTGGACAACTTCCTGAAAGATCTCACTTGTGATCTGTGACTTTATAACGGGAAAAACCTCTTCTTTTTGTGCACTCAGATGTGCCTTTCAAAATAGCTATCAACCGCTGAACCCAGCCATTGTAACAGAAAAAAACCCCATGTTTAAATGTAGAAATGTGACATTACCATAAATTTGAAATTAATTAAAATAAATTAACTACATTAAAAATAGTTTCTTGTAGAGAGGTATAAAACTTTCTATGCTCTGTGCACACAACAGTCAATGTGTGTGTGTGTGCACACGCATTTCTGAACTGAAGCATAAGCATGGCATACACCAACACAAAACTCTCATATCCAAGCCTAAGTGTTTTAAGATGGAAAAATGAGGAAAAGGCAAGACCACTTAACAGCAAAGAGGAAATAGAGAAAAGAAAAGCTTGGGAAATCCTGTCCCCCAATAGGCAAGATATGCTGTACTTGAAATCTAGGGTAGTGTGGCGCAGTGACTCTTAAAACCCTTGACTTCAAGTATAGTATATCTAGCTGGGAAGGCCAAGGAAAAGGGCAGGCAGGCCGATAGTACGCTTCCTCTTGTATTTGCTGCCACTGTAATATTCAACTAGTCTACCCACTTGAGAGGGACAGGCAGACACATGGGATATACTGCATTTTAATTCAAACATGACAACAATTAAAACAAACAAGGAAAAAGGCTATGTAGACACAAAGGAAGCAAGCCATCCCCTACTTGTTCCCTTAAACATCTCTTGATTATTTTTTTCATAACACACTCAAAATGTCTGTTTTAGATTGGACAAATCATGAGTTACTCAGTCCAGAATGGTACAGCCAATCTTCCAACACATTTCCCATTCTGGACAAATTCCTAGCTTCTTATATCAAGATGATCTGAACTTAGAGATACATATACTCAGGTTTTAGTGTACTTACAGCCATATCAAATACACAACGAGCGTCAGAAATAGCATCTTTGTATGCTTGAGATTCCATGCAAGGGTTTGACACGTGAAACCTTTTATATAAAAAAAAGAACTAGAAGTTACATGAGGTAACATTGCATTATTGTTACAAAGAAGTTTTAGCTTTCGTACAGTGTACAAAAGATACCTTTTAATTTCTCAAATCCACCAAATAATATAATAGCTAAAATATTAATAAAAAAGAATCTTGGGTAAACATAAGTTAAGAAGTAAATAAACTAAGTATCAGTGTGGGTGATGTTTTCCAGTATTATTTTTCTCTCCACAATTCAGTTGGGCATTTCTCATTCTCTCACAATATGAAGAAATGATATGGTACCTTTTCACAACTACTTTACAGGGATACTTAACTAAGATAATTGATTCAGCTATACATAATTTTCACAATAGTCAAGACCATTTTTTCTTTTAAAAATAGCTTTTTTGGGAAATAAATATTCTTAATTTTTATTTAACCATTTCCACTTAACAAACCCATTCTTCTAAACTTCTAACAAAAATTGCTGACTTAAGATCAAGTTTATTTATTTTATCTTGCAAATAAATATGAAGATCAAGAGCTAACACATAGTATAGGTGATGAATTGCCAAGAAAAAAAAGCTTCATTAACAAGATGCATGAAGAATGTTGAAGAATAATTGAGCCTAAATGTTTTAATCCCAAATTCAATAGTTTGCAATTTTGCTTTAAAAATTAACTAGCTTTGAAGCAAGAAACCACTTTTCTTTCCGTACCATGAATGTTTTCAAATTGCTGCTATATATAAAGTATATTTCTGTAAAATATTAGTATACACAAAAAGCTATATAAATAAGTGATTCCTGCTTAAAGCGCTTATTTGCAAGAGTTTATCCTATGAAGGAATGTTATGTGCATTTTCGCAACATACACTGACATTTTTTGTCACCCTTGCTGCCTTAATTTTAATTTTACATATATTCCTAATGCCTTCTTTCAATACCGATGACAGGAAGGAATGGAGAAATATTACAGGTCTACTCACTTAACACCAACTATTTGGACATTCAGCTCCTTAGCACATTCCATGAGATGACGACAATTCTTCAGGGTAGTGCCAAACTTCATAGTCATCTCTTCATCTCCATTTATGTCTTCTGTGGCAATATGAAGTAAGAGCCTAAGAGAAGGGGAAGATGATTGGGGCACAGTTGGTTTACAGCAGCATCAGCACATGTGAAGCCTGAAGACTGTCAGAAGCATGTTGATTATGATGTCATTACTCCAATTCTGTCGACGACGAGTCATGTGAACCTAATAAAAACAATCCTGTACAGAGAGAAAACTACCAATTAGGGCCTAAAACATGGAGTCAGAAAAAACATGGGGGGGTTGGAAATGCAGCTGCTAAAGACTGCTGTAGCAGAAAGTCTGTTGAATGCTGCAATGAAAAGCCATTACACCATAGTACAATCATAATCCCTTTAAATATGTATGTTAAATATGGTACACTGCTGGATACTGAAGCAAACAGAAGAAAGTATCTTTATACATTTCCTTTAATTATGAACAAATATGAGTGCTTACTTCTTTCACTAAAACCTAAATAAACTGGTAGAAATTCAAAATTTCTATTCCTTCCGGTCTCTAAAATAAAAGATCTATTTGCAAACTGAGTATCAGTTAATAGTCAGAATTGCTCTTAGACATTGGAATAATGTATTTATTGCTGCAGGTTTATCATAATCTTCTCCAAGAATTGGTGTATGTGTACCTCCAGAAATAATTGTATTGTGTATTTTCCCATTAACACAGCCTACATAAGTTACTACATAGGCAGTTTGCCAAATATAATTATTGAAGTATTATAATATCAGAATAGTGGTCAGCAGCAAATACATATTTATCCATAAATTCATGCAACCAAATATTGTCCACTATTCTTTTTCATTCACTTATTTGATCTTAAAGTGCTATGCTTCAATATCTATCAGTAACATGGGACAAAATAAAACATCTGACTTTTATAAATCATTACCCAATTACGTAGCTATATTACAACTATACTTTTATGCAGAACTTGAAATTAGAAAAAGAAATGTCTCTATTGCCAAACTCATTTTTGATCCTTTGTATAACAAAAGATACTTCAGGAACTGTAAACAATCAGAGCAAGGCAAGTAAGACAAGCAGTTTTTTTTTAAAAAAAATTACTATTTCCAATGATCATATACTGTATTTTTCAGAGTATAAGACGCACCTTTTTCTCCCAAAGAGGGTGAAAATGTGGGTGCGTCTTATACACCGAATGTAGCCACCCCCCCCACCCTTTGGTCTCTGCCTCCCAGCAGTTTACCTCCTTGCAGCAAACAGCGCAGAGCCTGATTAGCACAAGCAAGTGATTATCTGCCTCCCGATCCACAGCTGACTGAGGCTTGCAAGCCACGTGCTAAAATGAAACTGAAACAAAATACGGTAGCTGCAAGGAGGCCAATTGCTGGGAGGTAAACTGTTGGCAATGTTGGACTGCTGAAACTGCAAGGGGGTAAGTCAATAACTATAAATGTCTATAGAATGTTCAAATTATTAGACTTATTTTTTAAAGACTGCTTTATTATTGTTCTAGACAACTTAACAAAATGAAGAAGCTTTTTAAAATAAATGCTTGATCTGAAGAGGCCCAGTGCTATTGTATCTTCTTTTAAATAGCAGAGAATAATTATACTTCCAGAAAGCCACATCAAATTTAAAGATCTGTAAAAGTATAATCTGGAATGTAACAGTGTCCTGTTTAGTATTAAGATAGGGCAGCTGAATTAAACCCTGACTTAGTCTCTCTGTTGTACGCCGCCCTGAGTCCTTCGGGAGTTGGGCGGCATATAAGAACACCATAATAAATAAATAAATAAATAAATAAATAAATAAATAAATAAATAAATAGTCATGTTTGGAGTAAATCTATTAAAATAATTGGGAGGAGTTAGTGTGACTACATTTAAGAAAACTTTCTGGCATTAATATACTGCCATAATGGACATTTCTCCAATTCTTTGCTATTTCTATGGGTCAGACACACGTGCACAGAAATACACAGCAAACAGTGTATATCATCTGTGCTGTTTGCTGTTTGGCAAATTGCTGGGAGGCAGAGGCCTTTTTTCCTAGTTGTCCTCCCCCAAAACTAAGGTGCGTCTTATACTCCGGTGCGTCTTACACTCCGAAAAATATGGTACTTACCTCTAAAAGGCTTATCTCTTTTAGATAATCCTTCTTTCATGCTGCTGCTATGCCTGTAACCTAGAAGAAAACTTGATGTGCATTGCTGGTGCAGCATCATAATTCTATCACACAGCGAGCCATTCCAGATTTGTACTTGATTTTCCCCTCAGAAACTTTCTGGATACTAAAGGGATCTTGAGGCAATTTTCAGATGGTCATCTGATCAGAAATTCAATTGATGCCAGAGTCCCAAGCAATATAGGGATATATACATATAATATAAATTTGTTTCTTATTCTTGACTGCCCACATAATCTTGACAGGAACAACTTCTGTGTCAAGGAGTTTTAAGGTATGTTGATAAAGTATTATCAATAAAAATTAGAACTTTTTAAAAGCAGTTCATAAAAAGAAACTGAATGGATCAAAAAATTACTAAATTCTTAATAATCATCTGTTTTAAAGTGGAAAATGTAAAGAGATGCATGGTAGAACTGTAAATAAATATTACTAGATAAGAAATACACTTCGGAAATGTATCTTTTTTTACTTGACTCCCACATTAAAATTAAATTTAAATTAAATTTATTAAAATTAATAAATTTAAGCTTACTTTGCATTTGAATGGTTTCTAGCAATTTTCTTTAATTCTAATTCATTATCACATGTCAAGATGTTTACTCCAATTTTTGCTGCATATTTTATTTGAGAAGCTTGCTTGCAAGGACTGGTGAATATAATGTTTTCAGGAGAAACACCCAAGTCTTGAACCAATGCCATTTCAGTCTGAAACAGAAAATATATTGTTTTTAAATCACTTTTAATCTTAGAAACAAAATTTTAGAAATCAAAAATTGACTAAAAGTTAAGAATAAATAAATTTTCAATCACAAACGTCAACTCATTCATGAGCTTTGTAAAGGAAGGCTTCTAAAAACAAAGTACCACCATATAAATTGCCTTATATCCAGAGGCCAATTAATCTCAAAAACTTTCTTAAGAATCATTTCCTCAGATTTATGTCAGTGAGGTCAGCATTATCTAAAAACTTTAAGAGAATGAGAAGAGGAACTCTGAAGACTTACTTTATTTGAGCATGCAAACCCAGTTCCAAGAGCTGATAGTATCTCGAGTACACCAGGGGTGGAATTACATTTTAGGCTGTAAAACGGCTTTATCGGTGCCATCACATTCTGCCAGTGAATATGTTGCTTGATCAAGTTTCCCAGATCGCCAATAAAAAAACTATTTCTTCCAGTCTATAAAGGAAGTATTTTCATCTAGTTAACAATAAGCAATCTTTAGTGAATAGCCAACAAATTTAGAGAACATTTGTAATTTTCTCTTACTGCCTCAAAATGGTTTTTTTTTTTTCATTTTAACTACACATAACTCATAAAAATATGATTTATCAGAACACGTACGAAGCTGTAAGATTTATATATGTAAAAGTAAATATAATGGGAATAGGATGTGAAAACAGCTTACAAGGGTATGTTCATAAATGTAGTTGTCAACGACATCTGCAATGTTTATTCCTTCATCCAGTAAGCCAATGGAGTAGTTTGCATCCTCAAGAAATCCTTTCATCTCAGCCGTATTCCGCAAAGCCGACAGTCATAAACCAAGAAACACAAGGAACAGGCCACAAAGCCGTAGAGCTGGATCCTTAAATTATGCAACAAACTGTTAAAAAAAAAGTAATTCAGGCCAATTTTAGTTTGGATTATGTATGGATAACCGCTTCATGTGGAAAACTACTGTTCTAAAGAAAGATATTATAGATTCATGTAGCAAAAAAGGATTTAATATCTGTCCCTTCCAACTTTGTTATTCTATGTCTATATCTTCTTCAATTTTTAGGCTGTAGAAAGAATAGCACATACTTCAGTGGTGGGTTTAACTTACCTTTGCTACTGGTTCGGGAACGGGAGCGCGAAGGAGTGCGCGTGTGACACTTCTGCGCATGCACAGAAGCTCCATGATGACGTTCTGCTGGGTGGGCCTCCCGCCACCACTGCTACCTGTTTGTCCAAACCAGGCCGAACCAGTAGGAACCCATCACTGACATACTTAAAGTAACTAGCATACATACTGTTCCAAGTTCTCAAAATAGCTATGTGTCTTCAAGAAAATAAGCATTTGAGTTAAGGAGGCATTGATAAGTGCAACAAGGAACTTTAGGGTCAAGATGTCAGCACCTCCTTAACTCAAATTGTAATTGTGCAGCCATAGTGCGAATTCAGGAAAACTTGCAGGTTGAGGTTCTGACCGGTGCAATACATATGCCCACTCTTGTTTCAAAGTACTTTTTTGGCTCCATATATTTGGAAAAATTGCATATTCTCAAAAGAAAAGAAAACAATATTACTCTTTGATATTATTTAAATTTCTCATTAGGGATTTTAAAAAATTAAAGTCAGTCTACTTTAAAAATCCAAGTCCACTTATTGAGAGAAATAAAAAGTTCCTCAGCTTTAGCTACCACTTTCCCAGTTTCCTAACTTACTATCGAATGATGTAGCCATCTCCAGTGGTTTTTGTTTCTTCCAGAAATGTAAAGGTCATCTGCATTCACAATTAAATAATTCAGATGCCTAACCCAGATAATAGTGATTAGGCTACAACCACAATCATCCTATATAATATAGAAATACTCTTTTCTATAGCCATCAATGGAAGGAGAAAGCTGAAAACATATTAATGAGGCTTGAATATACAATCAGACAAGGCAATGGTAATTACTACTCTGTTCCCAGTAAATTAATATTTAATTGACTTTTCCCTCAATCATTTCAGAGTAGAACTTGAACAGAAACAATGTGGTAAGTCAACTCGAGCAGATATTACATTTCCACAATGATTAGCAAATATTAGCAATCAAATTATTCAAGACAACCTTGGGAAACTTTGCTATTATAGTAGCAGGTGTTTACTTTTGTTTGGAAAAGAGGAGCCAGCACTAACGTAATATGATTACTCAGTCTTAGGAAACAGCTAAATAAGCCCATATCTCATAGGATCTTACAACATGTTTCTTCTTGACAGTTTACCTGGGTGTTAATGATTTAACAGAGATGTATCAAATATTTTGCAGACAAACCATTGTACAGCAAGTTACAAGATTATACCTTTTTTTATTTAAAAAACATTTTGTGTTTAATGTTGAATTTTACCATTCACTTTAAAAATACGTCTTCAGATAATTTAGTAATAGAGCCAGTTTGGTAATGTTTTTATGGCATCAAGCTAGAAACATGGGAGACCATGAGTTCTAGTCCCATCATAGGAAGGAAGCCAACTGGGTGACCTGAGGCTAGTCACTTTTTCTCAGCCCTAGCAAGAAGACAATGGCAAACCATTTCCAAAAATAATTGTCATGAAAACTGCAGAGACTTGTCCACGCAGTTTTCAAGATGAGGCACAACTGAATGAAAGAAATTAGAGAGCTGGGTTGATATAATTATTTAAGGAACCAGGCTAGAAACTGAGTTCTAGTCCTGCCTTAGGTAAAGATTTCCCCCATCCAGTTCAGGGGGGTGGTGCTCATCTGTTTTTTAGCAGAGGGAGACAGCATTTTCCAAACCCATTTCTGTGGTCATATGGTCAGCATGACTATATGCAGAAGTGCATGAAATGCTATTACCTTCCCACTGAAGTGGTACTTATTTATCTACTCACATTTACATGCTTGGGTAGAAGCTGGGGCAAGTAATGGGAGCTCACCCTAATGCATGGTGTTCAGGTCTCGAACCTGGGATGCCATCTTTCCAGGTGATAACCTCAGCTTCTTTAACTGCTGAGCCATTGCACTCCTGCCTTAGACATAAATCCAACTGGGCTACTATGGTCCAGCTACTTCCTCTCAGTCATCAGAAGACAATACCAAATTATTTCCAAGAATCTTGCAATGAAAACTGCAGGGATTGGGCAAGGTATTTGCTAGGAGTCAGGAAAGTTATCAGATCAAAATATTATGTGCACCATAAGTCTATAGTAACTAAGAGACAATTAAGCAGGGCTATAATTGTGTGGACAGGAGAAATCCATGAACTCCAGTATGCCTGATAGTACTAGCAAAAGATGGACCCACATGGTGGAGTCTCTGCCAAGGTTCAGGAATTAGTAGCTGCAGCAGCTTCATGACTATATGTTTTAATGTTCTTTACTGTTTTTAATATTTTTCTTGTTTTAAATGTTTTATTTTAATTTTTAATAGTAATACGTTTTGAATTGTAATATTAATAAAAATGTAATCTTAGAAGACTGTTAAGGCTATAACACTAATTTTGAAATAAATGCAGTTTTACTGAATTATAACCAGTTAGATTATATCAAAATTTGACAACAGAGAACATAATTAAGTGATCAACTTAAAAATAACATGTGATTTATTATTGTTCGGATAGCTGTGTACTGAGCTGAGCTATGATCAACAGACTTACATGGACAAGTTAGGAGATGGAACCCTACTATCATCAGCTAGGTTCCCAAGGTGGCTCAGCGTTGAAGTCGAACTGTTCTCGATAAAGCACTTCTCCTAAACCCTCTGGATAGTTGTAAACTTGGTCAGAGAGCTTGCCCTATGAAGAAAATATAGTATTCATCATCAATTCAGAAAATCCAGATCCACAAAACAAATATTCCCTTATATTGATTCTAATACATTGGCATGCTATTTAATTAAAATTGTTCAATTCACAACAGTTTCCCAAGGCCCATTTTTCAAAAATAACTTTCAAACACCAGTATACAGCTTCAAACATCTGGCCCAACATCATGACATCTTCCCATTTCCTCACACAGCCCCTTATGTCATAAAAATATCAGAAAACTTTGAGTATATCTATCATCTGTTTCAAAATTTATGGTCTAAAGATATTTCATAGGTCTATGAAAAAAAATGGTAAATACATTTTTGAGGTATTGAGCAACAGTACTGAGTACTGAGCAACAGTATCTATTCTGAGTCATAAATATGGTTTGTTTTTAATAAAATTTGACTTTTTAAAGACCAGGAAATAGGAGCACATTCTTGCCCATATTGGCCATGTATGCAAATTCCACAAAGGACTCATTTATGGTGCAGGGTAACCAAATCCTGTGGATACCAAAATCCCTCCAGAAAATTGTGCAGTGGATATATTGGGGATGGTATCTAAACTATCATAAAATAAAGTATAGCAGGATACAGAGCTTAACGAAGCCTAAGATCACCAAGATTCTAGCAAAAAATAACTTGTGTGAACATATTTAATGTTTGACTAATAAGCTTAATGAAAGATCTGACTAAGCAAGCAAGCAAGCAAAGAAGCACTAGTTTATTAAAAATTTATAATGGATAACAACTGGAAGTATATGAGGAGTAAGACCTAATAATTAAATCCAGATAAACCATTTTGATGGAAGTGAAATGAATGTTACTGGCCATCCATTTTTGCAGTTCCAACAGGTAAATTCCATAAATAGAAACTAGTTCAATCATTTTTAGTGAGAGCAACTGGGCAGCAAAGTTAGGTTTATACAGCCGATTTCTCTCCTGTCTGTAACCTGTAAACTGAAGCATTACTAACTAAAGCAGCTGCTATCAGTTGTGCCTTACAGGTGCAAGCTTTTACAGGATTTTAGCAGAGGCTGACATAATAAATAAATTGTGCTTTGTGGATGGGACAAGATATGCTAAATGCCAGAGGGTCTACTGCAATTCTGCTAAGATAGTGGTAGTCCACCTATCTATCTCTGCAGTGTAATGATCCAACAGAAGGAATGGGTTGGAATTTCTCCCTCTGGTAACAAATTATGTTCACACAAGCACTACGGAATAGGAACACTAAGTGGAGGGATGATGTGAATGAAGGTTGGTCAGTGAGATTACATAATTCTCTTCGTTATTCTATTTTCTATTTACCTTTCTCTTTTGCCTATATTGATTTCACATTGGAGCCTACCTCTGCGAGACGTCATGATGTTGGGCCAGAAAAACGGGGCACGCAGAGGGTTTGGGAAGCCTACAGAGTACTCCTAGAGGCTTAGGGAAGGCAAAAATGGCCTGTTTTTCTGCAAAAATTGGGGCGTTTTTGCCTTCCCCCAGCCCCCAGGAGCACTCTGCAGGCCTCCCAAACCCTCTGCACACCCCACTTTTGCCAACAACGGGCCCATTTTTTGCAAAAATGGGATGTGGGAGTGGGGCTTCGGGAGGCCAAAAATGGCTGTAATCAGTGTATAAGACGCACCGACATTTCCACTCTCTTTTAGGGGGGGGGAGGTGCATCTTATACTCCAAAAAATATGGTAGTTATCACATGTAACATGTAACTATCACATGTAACTATTATGTTTGGGTTAGACCAGTGATTCCCAACGTGGGGCCACGCCTCACAGGGGGGCAATTTGATTAATGGGGGCAATTCAATTTGATTAATGGGGGCAATTCAAAAATTAACTGAATTTTTGAAAGCCCACTAATTGTTCTTATATATTTGTAATAAATTGTTAGATTTACAGTTATTTTTAGTCTGTGTTTTCCCAGCCCGTGTTTTACAAGATTTTTCCTCTCAGAGCAATCTGGGGCTGGGCCACACATGCGTAGGCCTTGCCAGGCCTGTGTGATTCACCTCCACCTACTGAACTACCAAAGCATTTCCCCACTAAGCTGCAGGTTCAAACTGAGTGGGCGAGTAAGGGGGGGGTCATAGGTTACAACTCCTTCATTCATGACAATCTTATTATTCATAAATTAAGCTAAGAATGTTTTTTAAATTTCCCTCTTTCTGCACCATCTTCTTTTAATAGTTATTTCTTTTTAATAATGTGCATTATTTTGTAAGTTTTTCTCACATTTATTTCTTTTAGTCACAAACCCTATGCATAAAAGGAGTAGTGCAAGCAAGGAAACAGTTCGTCGGTATTCACAAGAATATTTAAAACTTGGTTCATACCCCCTATCCATGATGAATGGTCACCTTTCTGCCTCTTATGCCAACAATGCTTGACCAACAAATCAATGACACGAGGTCATCTTGAGGCACATTTGAAGGCGAAACATAGTGTGTATGTAAATTCAGATTTAAATTACTTCAAGTCTTTAAAGAAGTTTGAAAAAAGATCAACAATAAAGTCTCTGTTCACAGCACAAACTGTTACTCTCAGTCGTACTCTTGAGGCTAGTTATGAAATTTCTTTACTCATTGCTAAATCTGGGGAAAAATCATACTATGGGGAGGATTTAATTAAACCATCAATATCAGCATTTCTTAAAACAGTTCTGGAAAAAGATAACAAAGATGTGAAAGCCATGCCACTCAGTAACAATACTGTTAGCAGAAGAATAGATGAAATGAGTGAAGATATTGAAACACAACTTGTTGAAAAGCTGAAATCAAGAAAATTCTCAGTACAAATGGATGAATCAACTCTGAGAGACAATGAGGCCGTATTGCTAACCTATGCAAGATATATTGATAAAGGTGAATTTGCTGAAATGTTACTCTGCAAATCATTAAAGACCACCACAACTGCTTCTGATATATATAATAAGCTAAAACATTACTTAGATGTCAATAATATATCAATGGAAAACATAACATCTTGTGCTGCAGATGCTGCTCCTGTTATGATGGGCAAGAAAAATGGCTGCTTAAAATTGATGAAAGATGAGAATCCAGAAATGCTTCTTGTGCACTGTGTCATAGAGAGAACTTAGTGTCCAAAAATATTTATCCTGTTCTTAATGAGGTACTAAAATCAGTTATAAAATGTATCAATGCTATCAATGCTATTAATGCCAAAAATGTGAGCGTCTCTTCAAGCAATTTTGTGAAGATAAAAATGCAGACCATGTGAGACTTGTACTTCACACTGAGGTAAGGTGGCTGTCAAAGGGAAATTGTTTGAAAAGATTCATGGAATTATTTGATGTTCTTAGTGAGTTTCTAAGTGACAAGCCTGAAATGAAGCACCTGCTAACCATTGATGGTAAAGCATTTGTGAGTTATTTAGCAGATATCTTTGAAAAACTGAATATATTGAATAAACAACTTCAAGGAACAAATAAAACTCTTGTTGATGCAAAGGCGAAGATATTTGGCTTCATTACATTTATAGAGTTATGTCAAAAACATATTTCTGACAAAAATTTTGACATTTTTCATTGGCTTAAAAAATGTGAAGTGACTGATGATGCTGTACTTGTCATTGTGGATCATCTGAAAATATTAGCCTCTGATTTGAAAGAAATATTTTCTGATTTAAAACAAATTGATTTTCCAACATGGGTAGTGCTTGTGATCTATCTGATGTTTCAATACAGTACCAAGAACAACTCTCGGAAATGCAAAATGATGAGTCACTTAAAACTTTATTCAATATAAAAGGAGCGATGTCATGCCTTTGTGATGAGACAGAAACTAAATACCCAAATTCAACCTACTTTGTAAGAAAACTGCTGTTACCGTTCCCATCTTCATATTTAGCTGAATGTGGCTTTAGTGCTGTAAATGATTTGAAGAAAAGAAATCGACTGGATATAACTGAACGAGGAGACTTGAGAATGAAGCTGACTAAATTGGAGCCTGATATAAAATCTCTCTGCAGCAGACATCAAGCACAAGGATCTCACTAACTTAAGTAGACTAAAGCTGCAATCCTATATTTTCCCAAGAGTAAGCCCCATTGAAGAAAATGGTACTTACTTCTGAGTAGACATGCATAGGATTGCAGTGTAAATATGATCTTGAGGTGAGCTCAAATTGTATTTTGAATTTGTTAGGTAGCTTTAATATGTATAGTAATTAAAATGATGAAAGTATTACAGAAAAAGCTTTCATTAAAATTATTTTATATTTATGTATTTCAGTTCTCTATTATGTTTTGAAACTTTATTTGCTGTTTTTTCATATCCCTTCATACTATTATTTTTAAAGTTCCTCAGTACTTCTACTGTCTTTCGTTCTTTTATTTTTCTCTTTCATGAATGCCATATCCTTTGGAACCTTGTTTAAACCAAGTTAATGGCCTTTAGGCTTCCTCTGCGTGAGGAGTTCACTTTTTGATTAGTAAGAATTATATGACATGGGGGGGGGGGATCAGGATTTTAGAGATGCTTAGGTGGGGCATGGCCAAAAAAAGATTGGGAACCACTGGGTTAGACCTAACCTGAAATACTGTGTTTAGTTCTGAGCACTGGGAATGTCTTTCAAAGTGTGTGGAATTTGTGACTTTCCTGCCTCTCCTTTCTCCCATTCAATTATAAGACATCCTCAACCGTGGTTGGCTTCCAAGTCTAGGCAAAGCCAGCCAGATACTATTCCTACCTGCTAAGACATTAGTAATATTCTCTGAGCTATAAATGCAAATGTCACTAGAAGAGGGCAATATCTGGATGATCTCTAGGTCCTTCCACAATGAGGAAAGGTTGCACTGACTAGCTACAGCTAAGAAAAAAATTATATCTATAGCTTAAACTATTAATATGAATAAATATATCCTATGGTTTTAAACAGAAAGATGTGAGCAAATGGGCTGAAAATAGGTTTAGATTTAAACATTTGGAATAATCATATGCACCACCACTGAGTCTTCCTCCAGTTCCTCATACTGCTTTTGTCCCCAACATAAAAGTTTTGGATAGTCTTCCCAATTCACAATAATGGAGGCATCTTCAAATTTAGGCATAGATCATATACTTTGATGCGTCATAGTCTCCTGAGTTGCTTTCTTAGTTGATAGAATCCATGACAGAATTAACATACCATGACATACTTCTATCAAAAGCTCAAATATCGAATGATATCATATGGTCATGCAATCATTTACTAACTTTTTGGATAGTGACTTCAATGTAGAATCTTTAAATGCCAAATATATCAATGTAATGTTGAACTATACACCAAAACTTTGGAATCTGACTGATCAGGATCTATGATTGTATAGAGCATGGCAGGTAGCTAAAAGAATGATACCAAGAAATTGGAAATGTAGTATTATGGTTGTCAGAAATGTGTGATCTACTTTTTGAAAACAACAATATTCCCTAGTAAAGAATTCTATAAGATGTGTTACTATGGGCTTTTGTAATATTTTGTAAAATTTTACAACAATATTTCCTCCTGATCATATTATGGTATGGTAGCTATTAGTAAAGCAATGCCTAGATAAGTATAAAATATGAGATACATTTTTTAGTTTAAATATTATGTATGTGTGTACTTTTTTTTAGAAAAGTAAAGTTCTCTTAAATATGAAATCTTTTTGACTAAATATTCTATTGTGTTAAATGCCTACTTTAGGTATCATCCATACAAGAACTTTCAATGCTCATTTATGAAAACAATACACAGGATTTTTTTAAAATCAATGTTTTTAAAAATCAAAATGAATTATAAATCAGTTTACAAACTAAAATTGTTGGATACACATAGCAGCCACACAAAAGTCACCTTATCCAGTATTCATTTCATGTACATAAATATTACAGCATGTATTTGTGGTGCATCCTTTTCATGGCAAAGATAAACATGTAACAGAAATTATACAATCTTCTCAAAATGAGTTAAATATTTCAAAAATACAAGAATCTCTGTAGGCACCTATCAATATACAGACGATAGTGTGTAGTTTCAAACACAAAGTGGGACCTATTTGTCTTTTTCAGTTGTGATTCTTATGCAACCATTTATCAATAGAATAGTAAGAAGTTTTAGTATAACACTAAGATTCAGTACTTCCAAGAAGTTTAAGTTGTACTGTATGAAGAAAATACTTGAAAATGTCAAGAGTTATAGCAAGGTTTATACACAACTATGAAGCATTATTTGTGCATAACCACACTGTCTGCTTAATTACTTACTAGTAAAATTCATTCCACAGATGTGCTAAAGTCAATAAATGTTTCAAAACAAATTACATGAATGTTACTTTCTCCTTTTAATTCCATATTTAATTCCTTTAATATTTGTTTTTCACAGCAACCCTTAAACCTACTATTGTTAGCAGGAGGGCTATTTTTTATCATGTTCTATATATGTAATTAAGCTGATTTTTTAAATGTATTGTCTTTCTTCCTTTATTCCAAGTCATGATTAAGAAAGCAAGTAACATTTGAATCAACAATCTGTACTCCAAGCAAATTTTAAGCCATAAAGCTAAAGCTTACCTTTAGAGAAAAAAAACAAAAATCAAAAGCAGAATAATCAATTTTTGATCTCTTCCCAGATGGTTCAACTGACTTGATATTATTAAAATCCCTAACAGAAGATCTACTGTGTGCCATAAATCCTTCAATTTAATTAACCCAAATTTGTCACTTTGTGGTTTGCTCTGAAGTTTGTTATAGTTCATCAGCTGCCAGCTTCTCTGTAGGTGGGATAGGTTAATATGCCTGTTGTGTGATAAAGAAGCTTCCTAGCTGTGCTATAAGTGGGCAAATGAAGAATGAAAGGGGACACCAATCCTACTGAAACATATGTGCTGGAGACATGTTATTTCATAAGCCATGTTTCATAAGCCATGGCAGCAACAGTACTGTTGACACCACGGGAAGTAAAGAACTGGGCAAGACCAGTCCAGACTGGAACAGACTCTCCTCCCCTTTCACCAAGATTATTCACTACCCAGCTGTGTTAGAAGGACCCGCCCACAAGATTTGATTAAAAACACTCCCAGCTGTTAACTCACACAATTTTCAAATGTTATTGTACAGTACTGTGAAGCAGAAGCAAAAATTGGACAGCTAATGATAGTTTCTTATGGGACTGCTATACATAAACCCAAGAACTGTGCTTCTTAGTCTTTATTGGCACTAAAAAAGCCAGGTTTCATTTTCACTTGAAATACATATAAACAGTACTTTCTTTTTAAAGGTGCTGAGCTCCACACTTCATTTATACTTCCAGAGCATATACTTCCTATGTAACTGATAATACAAGCATTAACAATATCAATTGAAGAATGGAAGGGCCACTCTGTGTAAGTACAATGCGCCTTTCTGTCATATATTTAATACTCAGAAGTTCTAATGCATGTTCAGTTAATAATTTGTAACAATTCTATTATACTGGGAAAGGGGGCAGAGTTAAGTGCTTTCCCCATCAGTTATTATAAATCAAGATTGCCAATTCTGATCAATATAAACAAGGTGTTAAATGTTATGTATTAATATTACGACCAAAATAAAGGTCTTGTCTTGTGACATTAAACAGCTTCATTATTTTTTCTCCAACCTCAAGGTAAAATGTTTGTCAAGTTGTATCATAACTGAGAAGCATTACAGTTATATTCATTTTATCTATCCAATCTCTTCATAAATTAGGTCAGACTAAAGAAACAACTTTGTAACAGCTAAACTAATATATTTTTTCAATGTTTTCTAAAAGGCACATTTTTTACAAGAAACCAATGCCAATTACCTGATAAGCACTAGGATAAGGAAGGAGGAATTTAGTGTATAAATACTTTTGCCTGACTACGAAATAACTCTGTTGCTTTTGTTGGGCTATAATCCTATGCTCCCTTGCTTAGTTTTAAACAGCCATGCAAAAAAAAAAAAAACAGTATTATTTCTGTATTCCCAAACTGGGATGTTTTCCTTTACATATGTTTAATAATAACTAACTTATACAACTGAATCAGAGTTGGTTCTACTTATTCCAAAACAAAGCAGAAAATGCTTGTTTACACTAAGAGTCCAAGTAGAATTGATATAGTATCAATTATATTACCTGAAACAGCATGAATGAGTTTAAATTTTAAAGTTAGATTAATAGGATAGACCATTCAAAAGATAATTTATATTTATTAAGCATTTTTAAACAGACTTTTCATGGTTGTATAATCTGCCCAATTTTTGTATTTTCTTGCTTCCTCCCTATTCTCTGCTTTCAGACCCTGTTGAAAATGCAGCAACAGAACAACAGCATTGGAAGGGACCTTGGAGGTCTTCTAGTCCAACCCTGTGTTCAAGCAAGAGTCTCTATACCATTCCAGACTAGCAGCTATCCAGTCTCTTCCTAAAAGTCCGGAAGAACTTTAAGACATATTCTTTAATGTCATTTTGGCTTATTGTAATACTGCTAACTGTGGATTTGATCAACAGAACTACTGTACATTTTGTACCGATAGCAGAAACATTTTTTGTGAACTTACTGCACCTTTTTAATTTGATATGACGCAAATATCCCCAACAATTAGGGTGGAAAATACATGCATGTCTAATAGTTTTTGGTCATGAAATAACATATGGTAGTTAAGGGGCTTGTTTCATTTATTTTTAGTAAACTAGTTTTAAAGGTTAGGATCCAAGAAAGGCTCTGATATTAATGCCACTCATTCGGGAAGAGAAACTGATATAGAGGAGAGTACCTGTGAAATTGGTGTCACTTTATATTGTCAACTATCATACCATCCACTAATGAAGGATAATTTCATGACAAAGAGTGGATATCAGATGCTGGTGCCTAAATTATGTCAAAACTATTTTTCCAGGAAAAGACCACTTCACCTTTCCACTGTAGTTTAATTCCCACACTTCAGACAACCTATGCAATTTAGTGACACACTAAGTAATCTGTGACAGGATCACCAACTCTTCATTTCCAATACCAGAAACAGAAGAATTCAGAGGATTCCCAACGTTCACAAGGGGAAGCCTTATTTTGGTGCCAACAACATAAACCAGTCTAGCTTGAGCTCAACCTTCCCATGCACGCACACGGAGGAGGTGGGAAGAAAGCTTTGCCATGTTACCAGCGGTCCTCATCTCTCTCACAAAATGGGGGCCTCAGTCTCCTGAGCCCAATCTCCCCACTCCATCCTGAGGAAGACCTCCCGACAAAATAACGTTCCTCCCGGGCTTAGGAGGGATCCCGCCGGCTTCTCGGGGCGACCAGGGATCTCCTTTCTCCCAGCCTGACAACGCCCACCCACCCCCTCGACCCCGGTCTGGTCGTCTCCACCCGCCTCCCCTTCAGTGACAACAGGCTAAAACGGCTGTTGTTTCTTCAACCTTTCCCTGCGAAGTGACCCAGTTCTGAGGCAGCCACACAAGCAGCGGCGGCGGCGGCTTCCCACTCCCTTCTACAGGAATCCGCCATGTTAGAGCTGCCGCCGAGCCCCTCCGCTATGTTCTCCTCCGGACGCTGCGCCTGGATTCCCGCTTCTCGGCTCCCCTTCGATTCTCCCCTCAAATGCCCGGCGCAGGACTAGACCGGGCGTCCGCCCCGCCGCAGACAGCTGCCCTTCTCCGCCCACGCGAGCGTCCGCCATGTTAGAACAGAAGCCGCTTCTCTCCCTCAGACACAGACCTAAGCACCGCCGACCGCTCGGGCGCTTTTCCCTCCCTTCAGAAGTAAGCAGCAGGAGGAGGCCAAGGCGCAGCCAGATTCACCCACACCACGGCGCGAAGCACCCACGCTCCCCATCCTCGAACACCAGCTGGGACGGGATGTCCAGCCGCCAGCCAGCGGTGCTAAAAGCCGGTGTGCACCGCTTCTAGAGAGCTAAAATGCCTCCTCGGAAGAGGGCGACCAAGGCACGACCGCCTCCCCGCATCTAGTCTTGGTCGGCGAGAGAGGCTCTGGAGGCGGCTTCCTCCAGAGAACTTCGCGCCGATGTCACAGGGCAGCCCTCTGCGATGCTCCCCTGAAGGAAGGTGGGCGTCCCCCCCCCTCCACTCCGACACCTGTGAGATATACCCGCACCCACGCAAACACACACACGCCGCGTCGAAGGTTCTTTCCCTTTCCCGCCGCGTTTGGAGGGCAAGTTTCAGTCCCGGAGGGGCCGCCTCCCCTCCAGGGTACCCACCCCGCTACATCTACGCAGACACACCTCGAAATCAGGCCCCGAATAATCGCATACTCACGTGGGACAACGGCCCGAAAGATTTGGTAAATCGTCTTCTCTTTTTAGGCGGAATTTTTAAAGAGTGATGTGGGAACCTACAGCAGAAATACAGGAGGCGGCAACGGCGCCTTCCAGGGCCATAGGCTGCGGGGGCGACCAGCGAAAGAGCGCAAATCTGCGCTGAGACGGCGAAGCAGAAACAGGCCAAAAAAGCGGCACCTCGCGGGAAAAAGGGGATGGAAAACAGGAGGCGACGAGAGACCCGGGCGGCCAGAGAGACGGCGGGACGGCAACCAACACGAACACCGGGCAGCGGAAGACCGCGAGAAGGCAGAAGAGGAAGAAAGGCCGCAGCGAGGCGGCATTTATAAGGAAAGCCGGGCCAGAGGAGGGGCTCGGAGCCACGCGTCACAAGCGTGCGAGGAAGGAGGCGCCGCTTCCCCGCGGAGCACCAAAGGCGCGCCTGCGCGCTTCCTCGCCTCCTCCTCCTCCTCCCCCCACCCGGCGCGAATTTTTCCGGCAAGGAACACATTGCGCATGTGCGTCGGCCTGGCACAGAGACGCAGTTTCAAAGGTTCGAACAGGTTGCGAAGGGTAGGAGAACTGGATTTAGCTTCGCCAAGCACGTCCGTTGCGGTGTCCTGGCCTTCTTCGAAGAGGTGACAGACAGAGTCAGGGTCGAAGAAGAGGCGATATCCAGATCAGCACAAGAGGTGCTTATCGCTTTCCAGTTAGGAGATGCAAGTAACTCTCATTCCATGCGCTCTGCCTTGTTTTACAGAAGCGCTTCGAAGTTGCCTGCTTCTGGGCTCAAACCCAACCGATGCAGCTGTCCTTACGATGGCATTTCCACCGCAGGTGATTTTCACGCCCAGGGCTGGTGCCCATTTTTGAGATGACAATCGGGTTTCTGACCGACCCCGGGGGCTTGGACAGTGGCTGTCGCTTGAATTTGGACGGCTGGTCTGTCTGTATAAGGAAAGGCAATCCTGTTCAAGAGCGGTTAAAAGAGGGGAAGTATTCCTTCCGCATTCATATTAGAGGGCGGTGACAGTGAGGCCATTTATCTACCAAGTAGATTTGGACTCCTACAATCAGACCAAATTATTGTAAATGCTGGCAACAGAGGGGGGGGAAGTTGCTCCAGATTACAGCCAGCATACTTTTCAAGCTCAAACTGTTCAGGTTACAGCCTGCGCTGTGTGACTTTCTACTGTGGTGCATTATTTCAGACTTCACTTTCCAGGTTTATCATTAGGACCATGTCATGGTATCAGAGACTGCCTTTCTAGTGCATTTATAAGTGACTTTCTGAATACAGTACATTTTACTGCTAGATAATTATTAATAGACCTGAACAACATTAGCTGTCCTGGAATAGCCCGGTATAAATATACATGGATTCGCCAATAATTTATCAAGCTAAGAACTGCCTAATTGCACCTACTTCTTGGGACACTGTGTGCTAACTGAAAGTGTTATTTAACTGAACTGTTACTGTTTTTTCCTAACAAAAATAAAATAAAAATATTTTTTTCTGAAACAATTTGTAACAATAACAGTGTAGGACAATTAACTGCT
Organism: Diadophis punctatus similis; assembly: GCA_023053685.1. Lineage (NCBI taxonomy): Eukaryota > Metazoa > Chordata > Lepidosauria > Squamata > Dipsadidae > Diadophis > Diadophis punctatus. Next base: position 182,656,241 of record JALIGW010000003.1, read on the forward strand.
AAACCAGTGGTTCCCAAACTTTTTCAGTCCACCGCCCCCTTGGTGCTACAAACTCATCCTCACTGCCCCCCCACCCCACCCCCTCAGGTGGGCGTGGCTTAGTGGTCAGGTGACCGGGTGGGCATGGCCAACTTGTAAAGTATGGTGAAACTCACTTAACAATGTTCTTGCTTAGCAACCAAAATGTTAGGCTCAATTGTGGTCATAAGTCTTTCTTTTGTTCTTTCTTTCTTCTCTACCTTCCCCCTTCTTTCTTTCTTTTTCTTTCTGTCTTTCTTCCTACCGCCCCCCTGGCCCCTCTCACTGCCCCCCTGTTGCCACCCTTGCCTCTCACCGCCCCCTTAAGGGTTCCCACCGCCCCCTGGGGGGCGGTACCGCCCACTTTGGGAACCACTGTGCTAAACTAAAAGTGGGAAATATTGCAAGAAAGGACAATAATCTGATACAAATGAAAAGAGAATACTAGTTTAGAAATAATGTTAGGACCTATTTACTGTTTAGAAATACAGAAATTGTATAACTTTTAAAACTTTATTATTAAAGAAATCATACATTTAGAAGTGCAATCTTTGAAATATATGTTTTTTCCTTAAACAACAACAATCTGATGATAAAGGAACCTGGACATGACTTGAGACATACACCTGCTCAAAAAAATAAAGGGAACACTGAAACAACACAATGTAAGTCCAAGTCAATCACACTTCTGTGAAATCAAAGTGTCCACTTAGGTAGCAACACTGATTGACAGCCAAGTTCACATGCCAATAGACAACAGGTGGAAAGCATAGGCAGTTAGCAAGACATCCCCAATAAAGGAGTGGATCTGCAGGTGGTGACCACAGACCACTTCTCAGTTCCTATGCTTTCTGGCTGATGGTTTGGTCACTTTTGAATGCTGGCGGTGCTTCCACTCTAGTGGTAGCATGAGACGGAGTCTACAACCCACACAAATGGCACAGGTAGTGCAGCTCATCCAGGATGGCACATCAATGCGAGCTGTGGCAAGAAGGTTTGCTGTGTCTGTCAGTATAGTGTCCAGAGCATGGAGGCGCTATCAGGAGACAGGGCAGTACATCAGGAGATGTGGAGGCGGCCGTAGGAGGGCAACAACCCAGCATAAGGCCGCTACCTCCGCCTTTGTGCAAGGAGGGACAGGACGAGCACCGCCAGAGCCCTGCAAAATGACCTCCAGTGGGCCAAAAATGGCCGTGTGTCTGCTCAAACGGTCAGAAACAGACTCCATGAGGGTGGTATGAGGGCCTGACGTCCACAGGTGGGGGGTGTGCTGACAGCCCAACACCGTGCAGGATGTTTGGCATTTGCCAGAAAACACCAAGATTGGCAACTTCGCCACTGGCGCCCTGTGCTCTTCACAGATGAAAGCAGGTTCACACTGAGCACATGTGACCGACATGACAGAGTCTGGAGATGCTGTGGAGAACGTTCTGCTGCCTGCAACATCCTCCAGCATGACCGGTTTGGCAGTGGGTCAGTAATGGTGTGGGGTGGCATTTCTTTAGGGGGCTGTACAGCCCTCCATGTGCTCGCCAGAGGTAGCCTGACTGCCATTAGGTACCGAGATGAGATCCTCAGATCCCTTGTGAGACCATATGCTGGTGCGGTTGGCCCTGGGTTCCTCCTAATGCAAGACAATGCTAGACCTCATGTGGCTGGAGTGTGTCAGCAGTTCCTGCAAGATGAAGGCATTGATGCTATGGACTGGCCCGCCCATTCCCCAGGCCTGAATCCAATTGAGCACATCTGGGACATCATGTCTCGCTCCATCCACCAACACCATGTTGCACCACAGACTGTCCAGGAGTTGGGGGATGCTTTAGTCCAGGTGTGGGAGGAGACCCCTCAGGAGACCATCTGCCACCTTATCAGGAGCATGCCCAGGCATTGTAGGGAGGTCATACAGGCACGTGGAGGCCACACACACTACTGAGCCTCATTTTGACTTGTTTTAAGGACATTACATCAACGTTGGATCAGCCTGTAGTGTTTTTTTCCACTTTAATTTTGAGTGTAACTCCAAATCCAGACCTCCATGGGTTGCTGCATTTGATTTCCATTGCTAATTTTTGTTGTCAGCACATTCAACTATGTAATGAACAAAGTAATTGATATGAATATTTCATTCATTCAGATCTAGGATGTCTTATTTTTGTGATCCCTTTATTTTTTTGAGCAGTAATAAAAATTATTTTGTATATGAATAAAGAATGATATTGAAAGCTGCAACTGGCAAAAATAGCTGGTTTATAGTTCCATTCCAATTATTTGGGTTTTCAGAACAGCACAATTTCTTACACATACACATAAAAATGCTTTCCACACCACACTAAGCCATAATATAGTTTATTTACTTGTAAATTAGCATATTGTGTGTTCCCAGCTAAGAAAGTAGATTTTGAACGAAAATATCTAAAGAATAAAGTTTAACAAGCTTTTTCTCTTTCTCATTTTTTATTTAACTTAGATTCTTCTAATAACACTTCCTTTAAAAAATGTCAGAAGTGCAACTCATGCTGCTTCTGTGTTATTTCTAGTTTGGCCCAAAGGCATTTGGCTTTCCACCTGAACATCATACTGTAGTTGCTTTGACAAATCCCAAGCTTGATCTTTGCCAATATTTACAGAACAAAAAACAAGAGAGAAGATACTTGAGAAGAAACATGTGTTACAACCTTTCAGTAGTAACTATGGGTCATCTTAGTACAACAAATTAGTACTGTACATATTGTTCAATAATAAATATTCCACATGGAATTAGAAAAATTTACGTAAGGAAAGGAAAGCATAGAGTTTTGGTCAGCATAATACTAACAATGGTAAGGGTATGTATGTGTAACCCAGAAAAAATATAACAAGACAACAAAAGTAAAATAATATATAGCAAAATAACATGGGATTTTATCACAAGAAAGTATGAAATTAGCAATCTGTAGTTTCCAGAATAAACTGCAAAGTGGGAAATATCAATATTATCTTCTAAGTCATAGGATTCCAAAACTTGCAGAAATTAAAACAAAAAGGTGGAGGGAAAATATTTATGGAAGGAAAAATAATAGCCACTGAGAGTTCAAAACGTTCAATGAGAATAAGCATAAAATGATATCGAAAATATGAAATGGTTGTCCTACACAGAGCCCATGTTCGTATTCTGATTTATTTCTCATTTCCAAATTTAAACATCAATGAGAGTAGCATCCAAAAACTGAAGATTTGGTATAGATACAAAAAAAATAGTGAGGGAAAAATCCTGACTTACGGAGAAATCCCCAAACACTCTAATTAAAGTGATGGAATGCTGAATAAGAGGGTGGGGAGGAATAGAAAATGGAAGGAAGTTTTGTGAAAGAGAATGTGATTGATTGGTTGGTTGATTGGTTGGTTGACTGTCTGGCTATCTGGATAAGTAAAATAGGAGCTACAATATCAAAATATTATGCTATGTTAAATTTTCTGTCAAGTTCAAAATGAAATTCTGCTTTGGATGCCAAGAATGAGACTTCTTATCTTCCCTATTATCTTTTACTTGGGGAAGGCATTGTTGCCTAATCACAATTCTGATTCCCCTCCCCCCCCCAGGGTAACCAACTTTCCACTCCCAATAGAGGAAGAAATAGTCAAAACAAAGGCAAAAACAGGCATGTTTGAAGAGAACAGTTTAATCTATGGTTGAGGGCAACTGACATATAAGGTGCTGCAGCTATAAATTGCAGCAGGTGTAATGGAGAAAAGGAGATAATAATACACTTTGAGTTTATGGAAAAAAATACTGAAAGAAATGTGACTTGAAAGTTTAAAGCATTTCACCACTTTGCACTAATTAAATTTCAAGAATACAGATCAGAAAAGCCTTGCTATGTCTGGGAGAGCATAAGTAAAACATCATAATGTCTATATTTTGTATTGTTTTCTTGGCAACAATGGAAATGTTTTACCGTGCCATGACTGATTAGATCCTGCCACTAGCTGTACTGTAACAAGTAATACAGGCTTACAGCCAATAATAAGGTAGGCAAACTTTTTTTCTTAATCTGTAAGCATGCATCCTGCATACATGTTCACCCCACACTCTGGCAGTAAAATCCATATTTGAAGTTGGAAACCAGCAAGATTTTTTAAAAATTTATATATTTTATATAATACCATGGGGGAAGCTTCAGAACTTGATTTTATGGAAGAACATGGAGGAAGATTGAGCAGGGTCACTTCTTTGAACTTAAAGGATTCAAAGCAGTGGTGGGTTGCTACTGGTTCGGACCGGTTCACCTGAACCATTAGCTCTGACTCCAAGCCGAAAGCGAACCGGTTCTTTGTATCTGTGAAAGTGGGCCTGCCTGGCCGCCACTGGGTTATACTGAACTTTATCTCTGCTTCTGAAGCAGGGGTGGGTTCCTACCGGTGCGGACCAGTATGTGCGTACCGGTAGCTGCCCGCTGATGACGTAATTTTTATCGGAATTTTCATTGATTTTTTCGGGTTTGGATGGTTTCTCCTCGTCCTCTGCTTTGGAAAAAAGCCCGCCCGCCCACCCTCGGGTTAATACCGACCTTTATTTCTTCATTCGAAGCACAGCTGAGCACCTCCTCAGCTGTGTTTCGGCCTGAAACATCCTTCTGAGCATGCGCGGAAGTAAAATCGCTCAATACAACACGTGTGTGAATGAACCGAGCGCACGTGCGTGAAATGTCGCGATGCACACCGGTAGCAAAGGTAACTGGAACCTTCCCCTGTTCTGAAGCCCAGCTGATCGGGGTGGCGCACCGGTAGGAAAGGTAACTGGAACCCTCCCCTGTTCTGAAGCCCAGCTGATCAGGGCTCCACAACTGTTTTCCTTGCTCCTTGCCTAGTTTGCAACGCGGAAGTTCTATTTCCTCAGAACTGCGCATCCGTGCGCAGCGAAGCGCACACTCAGCGAACCGGTGGTAAAGCCAGTAGTAACCCACCACTGATTCAAAGCATGTGCAAGATAACATAGGTATTATATAACTACTAGTAGATTAAATTGCACATACAGTAGTTGTAACCTTTCTGTTTGACTCTTTCATGAAAAGTTAGAACAATGTTTTTTATGCCAAAATGTGCAGAAATGTGTGCTAAGAATGTATTTAAGACAAACAGAATTTAGGTTAATTAAAGGAAAAAATGCCAGCAGTAGGTGACCCAACCAAACTGACCATGGCTGATCCTTAAAAGTTTATTAGAGTTGCACCTGGTTAGTACTGTATTTGGATGAAAAACTGCCAAGAAATGAAAAGACAGGTAAGTTGAAAAAGCACCTTGGAAAAAGGCAACAGCAATATGTCAATGTAATCACCAAGAGTCAAACTTGGCCTAAGGGAGTTTACTATTTTTTTTAAAGAAAAACAAACATCAGTGTTCAACTGTAGAATTTAATTTTTAAGAAAATTGATATAACTTGTTTTGCCTCTGTCCCTCTTTATGTACAAAACTACAATCTTGAGCCTAAAAGATGATGTTTATATTTTTTTAAAATAATTCATTTTTCTATTTATTTTAAGAAATGCTTGCTTGAGTCTGGAAGAAGAGAAGACCAAAATAAATATAAAAATGGTTGGAGAGATGATCCTAGGCAGATTGTATTCGGCAAGTAAAATTTTCTAAGTCTTCTAGGTTAAGAAATTACTTTGTTGAGATTTTTTAAGGTATTTTGTGAATGGAACTGGAACAAATAGACCTTTTATCTCCAATAAAAAGGAGGTACTACAACAATAAAAGGAGGAAAAAGTTACATCTAACAAAGGCTTTAAAAATATTATAGGACTGAACCCCCATTTCTTCACCTGCATAGTAGTTTCTTAGTCTATAATTTCTATAATTTTTCAATTTCACTTTTCAAAAAAAATATGGTTCTTGATTCAGGTTTTTACTTTATGAACTAGGTTTGCTAATAAAATAATGAATTAAAATGTGACATAATCTGTTAACTAAAATTTACACAGGATATAGACATACAGTAATGCAATTATGGCAAACTTTAATATACCGAATATCAAACTCTTACCTTTTAATGAAGAGGGGGCAGTGGTTTTTTTTCCCCTCTGTCAGATATCTTAGGATCACACTTCACAGAGCAAGGAAAATAAGTTGCACCTTTTAAACCTTTAGACTTTCTCCACCCTCCTGCGTAAGCAGAGCCATCAGTTCCTTGTTTTAATCTAATCACTGCAGGAGAGGAAAACATCTGGGGGTGGCAGGAGCACCTCCAGGCTGCCCACCCCTCCTCTGGCGTCCCTACGTCAACTTGTGTTTATTTTCATGGAAGAAGTGGATGTGACAAATACGAACCACTCTCTATTCTATTTGTTTATTTTAATGCTCTTTGGCCCCACAGGGGTTCAAAAGCATTCTTAGAAAATAAAAACTGTGTAATTGCAATCTCGCACTTCGCTTGAAAATATACCCACCTGCCTGGGGGGGGAAGGGAAAGATCAGATGCAGAGCAAAGAATAGGTGGAAGAAAGTAACTACATCAGTTTGCCTTCTAGTGATGGTATGATGGTGTGAGACTAAGGTGACCAGATTTTATTTTTTTTAAAGCGGGACACCATTGACGGGGGGTGGGTTTCTAGGGGAGCAAGACAGGAGGGGTCCGTCTCTCTTATCCTGCAGCTTTGTGCACCCCCCCAAACACCCCCCTTCATCGCAGCCAGGGGTGGGTTTCTACTGGCGCAGGCTTACCTGTTCGTCGGCGTAGAGCCGATGGAACTGGCGGCGGTCGCGGTGCGGGGCTTCTCCCGCCTGCTTCCCGCCCGGCTGGACGCCGCCATTCGGGTTATTTTGTCCTCTGCGCATGCGCAGAGGACAAAATAACCCGAATGGCGGCGTCCAGCCGACCGGGGGAAGCGGGCGGGAGAAGCCCCGCGCTGCGACTGCCGCCAGTTCCATTGGCTCTACGCCGAACGACTGGCCGGGCCGAACCGGCAGGAACTCGTGGCACTTTGCATTACCCAAAAGAACAGATCTCCTTTGTTTATTTCATGGTTAAAAGGTGGGAATCCCTGAATAGAGATTTGCAGAAGCCCTAGAAATGATGGGATGTATCTCATTGAAGAGAAGAAATACAAAAGAAACGAACTAGCAAATTCAAATTAAAAAGCGGGACTTTTTTGAAACGCCGTGGGCCGCGGGACAAATTGCTAAAAAGCGGGTCTGTCCCGCCAAAAGCGGGACGTCTGGTCACCTTATGTGAGACAGGCCATATTCACTATGGCAGCCATTTTGTTAATTTACAGAAATACTCACAAAACAGCTATTTTGTGAGGATTACCCAGCATGTGTTTCAGAATCTAAATAAGCCATCTAACCAACCCACCCCAATTGGCTAGCTTTCTTTTATAAGAATAAATGGACAGTTTCTTATTTCAGAATATCAGTTGCTCTTTGACGTAGTGGGCAGCTGATTTAACAAGCTTTCCTCCAGTACATAAGGCAGTACAAAAGTATGCTGGCATAACATGCTGAGCTCTAATCTGCCTCATGAAAAAGTGATCACCTTCCTGACTTTAAATGTGGAATAAATAAACGGATTGGTGGATTTCTTGCCAGCTAAAGAAGCATCCACCAATCACTGCTCCTCCTATAGTTCAGACAGGGAGAGGAGTTGGATTTTAACCAGATGGATAGAGCTATGATTTAGCCATTTATCAACCCATAATTCATGGAGTGACTAGGAATTATCTTCTGCTTTGCTGGAAAATTCTGCCAACCTTCTGGATCATCTGCAGTTCCTGATTCACAGAGATCAATGTAGTAGATTGGGGATATTATTTAAAAGCATGTCTAATGCAAGACTGCTGCACATGTGTAATAAAAATGCTCTGGTTGATAGGCAACTTGACAGCAGAATGGCTAAATTGGCAAGCCATTTCAGTCAGTTGCTCTTCTATGCAAACTTGTTAGGACATCTTGTTTATAGATATGTAGTGGTCTTGCATTAGATCACTTAATGCACTTGTGCACTTAAAGAGCCTGTGGAATGCCTGGCAAATATCTGATTTCTCTGCTTCCCAAACCAAAGAAGTACATGTGGGAAGTCGCTCATCCCTGGAGTGAAAGAGATATGCCAAAAGCTACCCAGTGGGGACAAGGCCACATCATTGCCACAGTTGTACCAAAGATCATCCATATAGCGAAGCTTGGAATAACATGGAAAACACTTTAAAATCAGATCAAGTAAAGAGGTAGCCTCAGGGTAACCTCAGGCTCCAACAAGATTGCATCATGAATTTGTATTCCTAAAGAATTCCTAATGAGACATCTCTGATACAAAGAGAGGTCTGAAGTTGACACCCCCAATAAAGTTAATAAAGATAGAAGAGCTCACAAGCAAAGATGACATTTTCTTCTCATGAGAATAGCTCCACAGATATTAGTGTAACTTTCTGCAATTATTATTCATTCTCATGATAGGACCCTTAATGTTTATGTTGAACAACGACAAACTATCCTGAACCACATTTTTAAAAATTGAAAAGAGGAAAACTATGCCTTTTACTTCTAAATGTTTTTTTCTAACATTGTTGTTATTATTTTCAGTAATATTGAAATATTATTTTCAGTAATATTGAAAACTGGTGGCCTAGATCAGTGCTCCCCTACCGGTGTGCCGCGGCACACTGGTATGCCGTGAGGCCATGCCAAGTGTGCCGCAGCAAAAGCTCGAATTATTCAGGGGTGGCCAAACCGTGGCGCATGCGCCAAATGTGGTGCATTGGATGATTGCAAGTGGCGCATTGCAATCATCCAATGGCTGACGCCTTTCCTGCCCGCGTGACTTGCTGTCTTTTAAAACTCAAGCCGCCTTGGCTTGAGTTTTAAAAGACAGCAAGACGCGGGCGGGAGAGGCAGGTCTGGTCATTAAGCCTGCTGGCCGCTGCAGCAAGGCTTAATGAGCAGACCTGCTGCCCTGGACACAACAGCGAGGAACGCGAGGAGGAGGTACCGGGGCATGTCCCAGGTAGGACACGCATCTCGCGCTGGGGGTTGGCAGGACGGGTGGGGCAGGACTGGCGGGCGGGATGGGGCGCGCGTCCTACCTGGGGCTTTTCCCGGTAGCTCGTCACGTTCCTTGCTAATAGCGTCCAGAGCAGAGCAGCCCCTTCCAAAAGATAACGTCTCGCGAGACGTTATCTTTTGGAAGGGGCTGCTCTGCTCTGGACGCTATTACGGTACCAAGGAACGCGACTGGAGCTACCGGGAAAAGTCCCAGGTAGGACACGCGTGTCGCGCTGGGGGTTGGCAGGGCGGGCGGGGCAGGACTGGCAGGCGGGACCGGGGGCGCGTCCTACCTGGGACTTTTCCCGGTAGCTCCAGTCGCGGGCTGGCTTGATTTGAGGCTTGGCAGGGGGGTGGGGCGGGGGGGGCGAGTCCTCCTCCCTGCCGCTTCTGTTTGTGGAAGCCGAAGAGCCTTGCCGGTAGTTTGGGAGAAAGAAAGTAAGTTTTTTGCTGCTTTCCTTCAGTGCATTCAAAAGCAGAAGCAGCAAAAAACTTTCTTTCTCCCAAACTACCGGTAAGGCTCTTCAGCTTCCACATACAGCCTGGAAAGCAGTCTCACGCGTCTCGCGCTAGGGCTGGCTTGATTTGGGGCTTGGCAGGGCGCAAGTGAGGAAGGCGTCGGCAAGAGGCGGAGCCGAAAGGGAGGACGACAGGGATGTCTGCTTCTTAAGCCAGCAAACTTCCTTGTCGCCAAGCTCTGCCTCTTGCCAACGCCTCCTCACTTGCTGGATTGACTCGCCTGCTCTGGGCTGCTTTGGGCGGCTTGAGTTATAAAAGACAGCAAAATGCGGGTGGGAGAGGCAGGTCTTGCTCATTAAGCCTCGCTGGCCACTGCAGTGAGGCTTAATGAGCAAGACCTGCCTCTCCCGCCCACGTTTTGCTTTCTTTTAAAACTCAAGCCGAAGAAGCAGGTGGGGGAAGCGGCCCTCGGCTGCTTCCCCTGCCCACCTGGACGCCGCCATTTGCAGTCTTTTGCCCTCTGCGCATGCGCACAGCGTTCTGCACATGCGTAGAGGGCAAAACTCAAATGGCGGCATCCAGGCGGGCCCGCCCACCCGGGACGCCTGGACCAATTGGCGCATGGTATCATTAAGGTTGGCAACCACTGACCTACCTAATTATCAAATAAAATAATAAATCAAGTAATTCTGTTATGCCCAGTTTGACATTCCTATACTATTATACTCTTCAAAATGATATTTTGAAGATTATATTTCTTTTTTATCCAATTTTTGTATGTGGTGGGCCGTGGAATTTTGGGAGAGGCTATGGTGTGCCGAGGGTGACAAAAGGTTGGGGAGCACTGGCCTAGATTAATGCATGTAATTATGTTTTCAAGGAACAAGATATTAATATGCTGACAAGATTCATACTTGGGTTGATCTAACCTTGGGCATCTACTCTTGCTCAAATCCAAGATGAAGCCCAAATTGAGTCTTTGAGGGGGAGGGTAATCTTCTCTAGTACAGGCTGAATCCCTATTTCCTCAATTTGCCTCTAAGCTAAGCAACTCTTTATTAAGGCTCATACGTTTATACTGTCCACTATCAACATCAGAACAGAATTAGACCTTGAATAGCTTTCTCATATTTGGACTTAAAGAGATATAGTTGGAGGTCATCCCCATCACTACTAGTACTGAACTCTCAAACTCTGGACAACTCTTATTTTATTTTATTTATTTATTTATTTATTTATTTAGTCAAGCATGTATATGAATACAAACAAAGTAAACAATATGAATATATTAAAAATATAAATATGGTTTGAGTACATGATATTTTACGAGATACATGGGGACTTTAGGACAGGGACGGTAGGCACGCTAGTGCGCTTACGCACGCCCCTTACAGAGCTCTTAGGAATGAGGTGAGGTCAATGGGGTGAGGTCAACGGTGAGGTTAAAGTTTCGGGGGTTTGGGGAAGAAACTACAGAGTCAGGTAATGTATTCCAGGCATTGACCACTCTTGCTGAATCAAATTTTTTGCAATCAAGTTTGGAGCGGTTTACATTGTTAGTTCGTGTATTGTTGCGGTTGAAGCTGAAGTAGTCATTGACAGGTAGGACATTGTAGCATATAATTTTGTGTGCTACACAGATCGAAGGCAGTGTAGCACACAACATTTTCTAGGCCCAAAATTTCAAATCTGGTGGCATAAGGTATTCTGTTGCGAACGGAGGAGTGTAGTACTCGTCTCGTGAAGTATCTCTGGACATTCTCAATTGTCTTAATATCAGATATGTAGTGTGGGTTCCAGACGGATGAGCTGTATTCGAAAATTTGTCTGGCAAATGTTTTATATGCTCTAGTTAGAAGTACAATATTACCAGAGAGGACTACACAAGATTAGGTTAACCACTCTTAATGCCTTCTTAGCAATGCTGTTGCAGTGGGTTCTGGCACTTAGATCATTAGAGATGAGTACTCCAAGGTCCTTTACTGAGTGAGGATCGTCGGCAAGGTCGTAATCATCAAGTTTGTATTTTGTGTTCTGATTATTTTTGCCAATGTGTAAGACTGAGCATTTGTTGATTGAGATTTGAAGTTGCCACTTGTTTGACTATTCTGATACATAGTCGAGGTCTTTTTGAAGGGTTGTAGTATTGTCGGTGGTGTTGAATAGTTTTACATCATCTGCAAAGAGGACGCAGTTGCTTTTTATATTATCACAAAGGTCATTTATGTAAAGAATGAAGAGAGTTGGTCCTAAAACGCTGCCTTGGGGAACACTACTGTTAACAGGTACAGGGTTTGATAAAGCGTTTCCTATTTTGACCACTTGTTGCCTGTTTGACAGGAACACAGTAATCCATTTGTGGAGGGGTCCAGAAATGCCGTAGGATTTTATTTTTAGTAGTAGTTTGTCATGTACCACTGAGTCAAAGGCTTTGCAGAAGTCTATGTAAATTGTGTCTATTCCTTTGCCCTGATTGAGTTGTGTAGTCCATATGTTTTTACAGTGTAGAAGTTGTAGATTGCAGGATAAATTTTTCCTGAAACCAAATTGTAAGAGAGTAGGTTGTTTGTCTGAGGGAGTAGGTTGTTTGTCTAACTTATTAACTTATCTAGGCATGCATACTATATTTATTTGTACATATTTGCATAAAACTCTTGAGTGTCTAAGTATTCAATTATATCAAGACTTCTCTGTACTTTCAGAAGAGATCTTAAAATGGAAGCTAAGGTGTTCATTTTTGGGTACCCAAAATGTCAGGTGCCCAATTCCTAGGTTGTTATGCAAACGTTTATGCTTTGCTGTTGCTAGTTATAAGATTTAGTGCACCTTTCCCTAACCTCTGGCTCTCTATATAGAATTCTCCTGCCAGCATGACAATGATTCCTGAAAATAAATTATCGTATTTTGGATACACTATGCTTAGATTCGGCTCCTTTGAGAAATCCAAATACTGGGAAAGGTGAAAAGAAAGAAGATAATTAGCAGTGAGGTGAACAGATTTAATAATAATGGTGTTGACTGCACTTAGTTCAGTCACTAAAATTGACACCAGTTTGAAGGCACATAATCAATCTTGGAAAAGCTAGTTTATTTGTTGTTTTACTGTGAAAGGTATGATGTTTTTATCTACACTAAGCAGCATTGTTATTTTTATATTTTGAGGTTGTTGTTTTAAAAATTTGTTAGGAACTGGGAGAGGATTTTACTGATAGCATAAAAAAGTAAGTAAATAAGAAAATAAATACCCATACATGATTACAAATTAATCAGGAATTATAGCTGAGACACAGTACCTTGTACTTTCATTTGAACCAAGTACTTTCTGGATCAGTGCTTATCACCAACTACTATATTATACAGTACCAAATTTGCTATTATAAAAATATTATAGAAATTACACAGAACTGGGTATGTGTCTAGTAGTTGCAGCCTTCTTGATTTGGTGGTCGTTGACATCAAACCTGCTTTTCCACATTATATTCTGAACAATTTAAACGGTATTACATACATATATACATGCATGCATGCATACATACATACATACATACATATATATATCTCAACACACACACACACACATATATATACGGTATATATCATAGATAGATAGATAGATAGATAGATAGATAGATAGATAGATAGATAGATAGATAGATAGATAGATAGATAGATAGATAGATATGGGGCAAATTACCCCCTTTAGGCATAGAGATTGTCCCAATGAAGGTGTGACAACCCCTAACTGCGCACAAGGGAGCACAGTAGAGGAGCAGCAGAATGAGAGAGACAGGAGGGGTGAGAAGAACAACGCAGACACATCACAAGATCATGGGCAAAACAGATGAATTTAGAGCAGGCAATGTGTATGCCTAAAAGGGAGAGGAATAACAATGAGGGGGAGGAAGCCAGGAGAAACACCTTCAAAGCAATGCCTGATAGCCCTGATTTACCCCCTAGGGAGAGAAAGAGGCAATACACCATGGGGAAATCTTCATCTGTCAGCATGACTAAGGCAGAAACAATTAAGTCAATTACAGGAGAGAAAAAAGGGTGTGGACCGGTTACACGTGCAAAGTCTAAATTGACAGGCATTACATAAATTGATAGGCATTCTATAAAAGCAAGCATCTCTTCCATGGGGATTTTACACTCTGACGAAGTCAACAGGGGATGACGAAAGCTTAGCAATTTTAATAGTAGTTTTAAATAAAATTTTAAATGTTCCAGAGATCGTGATGGCTATCACTTCTTTCTCTCTCTCTCTCTCTCTCTCTCTCTCTCTCTCTCTCTCTCTCTCTCTCTCTCTCTCTCTCTCTCTCTCTCTCTCTCTCTTTCTCTCTATGTATGTATGTATGTATGTATGTATGTATGTATGTATGTATGTATGTATGTATATATATATATATATATATATATATATATATATATATATATATATATATATATATATATATATATATATATATATATATATATATATTAAAATTTCTATGCCGCCCAACTCCTGGGGGACTCTGGGCGGCTAACAACAGGTATAGAAACATATAATCAATAAAAGCAATTTAAAAAAAAACATGTTAAAATACTATCAATATTTTAAAAAGAACTTTCATTCATACCCCGCCTGCCGGAAGAGCCACGTTTTTATTGCTTTACGGAAGGCCAGCAGGGTGGGGATAGTCCTGATCTCTGGAGGGAGTTGGTATATATATATCAATGGAAAAATAATTAAATATAGTGTAGTAAGCATCATAAATCTTGTGGAGCCCCAGCTGCCAATGTTACCCCAGAAATTAATGCCAGATCTGTTTATGTTGTTGTATCATCTTACAGTCCCAAGATGACCATTTGGGCTTCAACTTTGCCCTCAAAGTCCAATCCACCCATATCTCTGGAGGAAAGTGATGCTGAAGAAGCATTTCATAATTTTGAGAAATTTGGGTCAGAATGAACCAGAAGCAACTCTTGTTTAGTCTTCATGCCAGGAAATAAAGACAACATGTAATGTGTGAGTTCTGCTATGGCTATGGCTTTGGCCTGAATCCTGCAACTGTAGTTTTGTCTCATAAATGCCCTTGGAACAACTCTTCCTATAACCAGTACAGATAATTGTTTGGACTCAGAAGGTAGTAAATAAATAAATAACCTTAAATAAAAGGTTGGTTTAGGAAGAACAAGGATAAATGAAATAGCATTAGTAACACTATTTAGCTGACATGCTAATTTATTTATTACTAACATATCTTTCAGAGTTAACTGATTTTTTTCCAGTACTTGAATAATGCTCTTATCCAAGACTGATTATTGTTTAGAGTTACATAACAGAAACATAACATTTGAAGAAGCCTGGTCTTTTGCAAAAAAAAAATTTTTTAATACAATGATGTTTCCATGCAGTTAATTATGCAGAGAAATAATCAATTACACTAATTGTCTGCACCATTTTTTTTGCTTTTTTCTTCCCTCCCAAGTTGTTTACAATGCTGTTATGCTTTCTACCTTTGCTCCTTGTTACTGTGTTCATGATTGTTATATTTTATATAACATTTTTATCTTGTTTCATTGTTAAAACTGACAAATTTACTAATTTTTTTCATTTTGTTTTCTGCATAGGTTGTGTGAATTTAAAATAACCAAAAGAATATTGTCTGTCTTCTGCTATAATGTTTTTGCTTCACTTAGTGGCATGCTAACTGATTGGGCATTTTGATTAGTCTGTTTGGTGTATTCATTTACATTGGCTCTCTGAGCCAATGTATATAAAAAGATAGATAGATTCTACAATTAATGAAATATGTGTGAGTCAAAAATATTTACTCTGTAGAGAAATAATAGCATAATAGTAGAGACTGAGTTTACCTATCATCTGAAACCACGTTACCATTTGTTTGATCATAACTTACTATGGAAAGCTGTTGTTAGGTATGGTTTATGGAATAACGTGTATCAGTGAAAACTGTGGCTTCTTCAACAAAACATGGCTTAAAACCCCCAGCTTAGTCGAAAATTATAGACCAATCTCTTTATGTTGCATCACCTGCAAAGTCATGGAATCAGTCATAAACCAATCTATTACCCTCCACTTAGAAACAAACAAGCTACTCTCAACAAACAATTTTGTTTCAGGAAAAATTTATCCTGTAATCTGCAACTCCTACACTGCAAAAACATATGGACTATACAACTCAATTAAGGCAAAGCAATAGACGCAATTTACATAGACTTCTGTAAAGCCTTTGATTCAGTGGTGCATGACAAACTACTTCTAAACCTGCAATCCTATGGCATTTCTGGCCCCCTGCATAAATGGATAACTGCGTTCCTGTCAAACAGGCAACAAGTGGTCAAAATATCGAACGCTATATCAAATCCTGTACCTGTTAACAGCAGTGTCCCCCAAGGCAACGTTCTAGGGCCAACACTTTTTATACTTTACATAAATGACCTTTGCAATCATATTAAAAGCAACTGCGTTCTCTTCACTGATGATGTAAAACTATTCAATACTACGGACAATCCTGCTATCCTTCAAAAATACCTTGACTATGTGTCAGAATGGTCAAACAATTGGCAATTTCAAATCTCAACCAACAAATGCTCTGTCTTACACAGTGGCAAAAAAAATCAAAATACAAAATACAAACTGGATGGACACGATTTTGTAGACGACCCTCACTCTATTAAGGACCTTGGAATATTCATCTCTAATTATTTAAGTGCTAGAGTCCACTGTAACAACATTGCCAAAAAAGCATTAAGAGTTGTTAACCTAATCTTGCGTAGCTTCTTCTCTGGTAATATTTTACTTTTAACTAGAGCATACAAAACATTTGCTAGACCAATTCTCAAATACAGCTCATCTGTCTGGAACTGCACTACATATCGGACATTAAGACAATTGAGAATGTCCAGGGATATTTCACGAGAAGAGTCCTCCACTCCTCTGTTTGCAACAGAATACCTTATGCCACCAGACTTGAAATTTTGGACTTAGACAATTTAGAACTACGCCACCTTAGGTCTGACCTAAGTGTAGCACATAAAATTATCTGCTATAACAGTGATGGCGAACCTTTTTTTCCTCGGGTGCCGAAATAGGGCGTGTGCGGGCTATTGCACGTGCGTGTGTGCCCACATCCATAATTCAAAGCCCTCACTTGCTCCACCCTCCTGCACATGCGTGCATGACCCCCCCCCCACTCCCCCATTTCCCGACTTCCAGTGGGCCCGGTGGGCCCATTTTTCACCCTCCCCAGGCTCTAGAGGCTTTCTTGGAGCTTGGGGAGGGCAAAAACGCTCCCCCCTGCCACCCTGGAAGCCGTCCGGAGGCCGAAATCGCCCTCCCAGAGCATCCACGCGAGCCAAAAATCAACTGGCAGGCACGCACATGCGCACTGGAGCTGAGTTAGGGCAACGGCTCGCATGCCGGCAGATATGGCTCCGCGTGCCACCTGTGGCACCCGTGCCATAGGTTCGCCATCACTGTGCTATAATATCCTACCCGTCAATGACTACTTCAGCTTCAACTGCAACAATACACGAGCACACACTAGAAGATGCAAACTTCAGGTAAACCGCTGCAAACTCAATTGCAGAAAATACGACTTCAGCAACAGAGTGGTCAATGCCTGCAATACACTACCTGACTCTGTGGTTTCTTCCCCAAATCCCCAAAACTTTAACTTTGGACTGTCTACTGTTGACCTCACCCCATTCCTAAGAAGTCTGTAAGGGGCATGCATAAGTGCACCAACGTGCCTTCATTCCCTGTCCTAATGTTCCCATGTACTCATAATCATCTCATATACGTATACAGTACATGTTTATACTTTTACTGTAATCTTATATATGCTTGACAAAATAAATAAATAATAAAAAATAAATAAATGGCTGTGTATGATACAATGGAAAACTTGCAGATTAATCATTGTCATATACAGGTGATAATCACATCAATTCATTATCTGGACTGTTCATGGCCAAGGGAGTTTCCAATTATTGCCAGGCTAGTTGCATATTTCCCCCCTCCTCTACTGTATTTCAATGCTTGCCAACACAATTCTCTTTTTTTCCTCTCCCTTGTTATCTTTGCCCTCCTATCTCCAGTTTTTGGCTGATTCTTGCTCTAGATATTTTATTTGCCTATACTTTTTACACCCAAAGCTGCTCTGGTTAATTTCAAAAGTCAAGGAATAAGCCTGAATTGTCCTATGTCTTTTGTTTTCATCCAAGCAAGAATGTTTCTCATGTTTCTTTCTCATGTTTCTTCAGACACCTTTGTTTTTCACATGTTGTTAATCTATTTCCCAAATAAATCATGCTTAATTCTTGAGAACTTTCCTCCCAACAAGTTATTTGCAGCACAATGCTACAGATGTGAATGCAGAAACAGCTAAAATAGACCTCACATAAATGTGTTGAATTGCAGGCCTAATCCCTGTTGCCTGAGAATTTTTGCATTAGCAATGTTTCAGCTCATACAGTAAACCTAAAACTCTTATCTGACTAGTCACTGGTTTCAGATCATATTTTAGGAATTAACTAGATAGAAGAGAATGTCCTTCCAAGCATGTGCTGCTTTGAAATGTTAGTCTGCTTGTGTTGTTTGAAACCCTTTGGCCACAGTTGAAAAGGAAGCTTGATCCCACAGCTGCTATGTCTGCATTAGTAGTATACTGTACTTTAAGAATGGACTTAATTAGGATTGAAAGTGGAATTTTAGACGCTGTATCTTCTTGCACAAATTCATTCATCAAAACTTTTTTTTAAATTAAATAACGCTGCATGATTAGGTGACTATAAAATTAGTCCTACTGATTACCAAACTTAGATTGTGCTTTGCTGCAATCTGAACTATGTACATACTTCCAGTTATTAGTGTGAGAGTAAATGGCAGCAACAGCAGTAGTTACACAACTGTTCTCCAACTTTGGACTACAGAGATTGCACACTTCAATCAGAGTGTTTAATTTTATGGGTGTGGGGGTTGGGGTCATGAGAAGTTGGCCTCAAGTGTGTCTGAAAACATCTTTGTGATGCTTTGATGTAAAAGGCCTTTTTTGTAATGCTTGACAATTGTTGAAATAGCGAAGGAGACCTCTTTAGGAGCTTTCAATTATTCTTGAAAGTAATTTGATTGAAATCTAGCAGAGTTTTAGGCCACTTCTTCCTGTACTTCCAGCTGAAGCATCTTTAATCTAAGCTCCATCTCTTCAGTACTCAAAAATAAACAGAAGGATGCAATACTAGAAAATTCATTACCTCTTAGAGTAGTAGATAAAGATTCCAAAATGCTTTAAGAATTGCTATAAGCACACTCACTTGTGTCGAAGGTAAAAACTCCATGTTTGTAGTGCATGCATTCAAACAAATCAATACATTACAAGTAGTTATACTCCCAATAGCTGCTTTGATAATCTTACTGAAACTATATCAATCAAAAAAGCCAAATCCAATTAGATAAGCGAACAACAAAAAGCTCTTCTGGATATTTTTTCCCATAGGTTAATTAAAAATATTTTATTGACTGTGTTAAGGTTTCTTAAATTATGCTCTACTTATATAAAGTCAAAGAACACTTCAAAACTGGAAGTTTTTAAGAAGATATTGGACAACCATTTGTCTGAAGTAGTGTAGGGTTTCCTGCCTAAGCAGGGGGTTGGACTAGAAGACTTCCAAGGTCCCTTGAAACTCTGTTGTTGTTGTTGTTGTTGTTGTTGAATATTTTTCCATTTATTTCTGTAGAAAACTTAGCAACTGCTAAAAAAGACATGCAAAAGGGATCAGTTATGTTAAATATGATTTTATCAGTCTTATGCAAATAATTTGGTTTGATAAGAAAAATCTAATTATAGCTATGAAAACTATCTTTTAATTAAAATAACACTTGAGAGCCAGTTTGGTATAGTAGTTAAGGCAATAGGCTAGAAATTAGGAAACTGTGATTACTAGTCCCACCTTAGACAGAAAGCCAACTAATCCAAGCAGTCACTAGGAGTCAAAGACATGAAGAAGAGCCGAGGTGGTGCAGTGGTTAAAGTGCAGCACTGCAGTTCAGCAGTTCAGCTGTTCAAATCTCACCGGCTCAAGGTTGACTCAGCCTTCCATCCTTCTGAGGTCGGTAAAATGAGGACCCAGATTGTTGGGGGCAATATGCTGAACTCTGTAAACCACTTAGAGAGGGCTGTAAAGCACTATGAAGTGGTATACAAGTCTAAATGCTATTGCTATTGAAAAAAAACTAATTCAATATTAACGAACTGAACAGCATCACTGGGATCAACTTGGAGCAAAAACTCCCTTAAGTTTGTGTACCCATACCCTGTTGGGCTTTGATTTGTAGCCAGAAACCTAATGTGCAGCATCCACAATGATGTTATACTCAGAGGTGGGATCCTACCTCTGATTGCCGGTGCGGTTAATCGCTGAGTTCGCCGCAGAGCCGAAGACGCTGCTCGAGCCTGCTCCCGTTCGCGGAGCAGGGCGCTTTCCCCTTTCCATGCGCAGAGGGCAAAAGAACGCAATTGGCGGCATCCATGCAGGCGGGGAAAGCGCCCGGGGAAAGCGCTCCGTGAACGGGAGCAGGCTCGAGCAGCGTCTTCGGCTCTGCGGCGAACTCAGCGATTAACTGCACCGGCAATCAGAGGTAGGATCCCACCTCTGGTTATACTGCTGAACCATCTCACATAAATTCTGCATCCTGTACCAATTATCAGATGTCTTTAGTAGTAAACAAGCTTGGAAATGATTAAACCAAAGAACCAGTCTCTCTGAGCTCAGGTTAGTAAGATTTATTTGGGGAGAAGAGGATAAAAGTACCAATACAGGCATTCTAACTAGTACCGTATTTTTCAGAGTATAAGATGCACTCCCCCCCAAAAAGAGGCTGAAAATTTGGGTGCATCTTATACACCGAATGTAGCCCTGTCCACCCGGCAGCCCCCACCCTTCGGCCTCCATGCATCCTCTTCCTGGCTGCAGATATTGCCACAGACAATGGCTTGCATTTTTGGGCTCCATGTCTCGCATTTTCAGCCTCCAAACACTCAGTTTGAGAGCTGTTCAAGACTACGGGGATCGCCAAAGCACATTGCCGCCTATGTGCATTAAATTTTCGGCCTCTGCGCATCATGTTTTAGGCCTCAGCATGCCCCGTTTTTGGCCTCTGTCATGTTTTTGGGCAGCGATGTACTTTGGCAATCCCCGCAGCTTGAACAGCTCTCAAACGGAGCGTTGGAGGCTGAAAACACGAGACACAAAGCCCAAAATGGCAACCCGGAACAGCTGCTGCCTTGTCTTACTGCTTCCGTGCTTCGCCTGCTTTACTCACTGGAGCTCCCTCTGACGATCAGCTGCTTTTTGAAGCTGCTTAGCAGCCCCAATGAGGCGTGAGCAAGCGAAGCGAGTGCATGTGTGCACGCGCTCACAACCAGCGAACTAATGTGCTGAAGCTGACCAGGCTAAGGACGCTGGTAGGCAGAGGCAGATCCCCCCCCTTGTTTTCCTACCCCAAAACTAAGGTGTGTCTTATACTCCGGTGCGTCTTATATTCCAAAAAATACGGTACTTTTCTTTCAAGCTTATCTATAAACAAATTGCAGTTTAGATGGTTCTATAAAATGCAGTTAAATGGTTCTTTTTCTTGTGATTTTTTTTAATCACAAGTGGGAAGACCTGTCTCTTTTAAGAAAGCGGACCAACCTGCAACTTGATGTGGTTTATAAAATAGTTACCAGCTCAACTGCTCTTACAGCAATTTATATTTGTGATTAGTCTTAAATGGTAGTCCTAATAGAGTGCATTGCAATAATCTATAATCTAATCTAGAGATCATTTATTTAATCACAATTGTATAGACACCGATCTCACATAGATAGTTGATGTGGTTGACTGTTGACAGATTCCTGATCCAAATAGGGCTGCAACCAATGAACCAGCCACAGTAGAGCAAAGACAGCAGTGAACAGCTTTCATTTATGGATCTAGGTGGAGTTATGAATCCAGGAATATCTCCAATTTGGTTTGAAAAAACTACTATCGTGGCAAAGTCAGCAGGGAAACAATGTAACCATTAAATGGATTCTGACTAAACAGTCAGTCCGCAATGCTGGTAAATTCTCAACTAGACTCTTACTCCCTCCATCCATTGGGTATGGATTTTCACAGCATTTCTGTTTGGTTCCTATGGCTAACTAACCCCAAACCTTCCCTTCTGCTTCATATATATGTTAAATAGTATAAGGTGGGATCTGAGCCTTTTGTGCCACACATAAGGAAGATCATAGGCTCAATTATTCATCTTATTAACAACTATTGCCACTCAGGAACAAAACTACTGCAATACAGTGTTCCCAAGACCCAAACCTTGCAGTCTGTCTACTCTAGAATATTATAGTTGATGGTATCAAAAGCAGCGATTTTTCTCACAAGACAAAGAGAGCTATTATCTGAGTCCTGACTAACTTAATTCACAACAATCGATACCATTCCTGTCTCCACACCCCATTTGAATCCTTACTGAGAAAGCTCTAGAAAATCAGCTGCATTATTAAAGAGGAAAGTAAATGAAAATATACAAATATTTTGTATTTGTTTATTTGTCAAGCATATATGATTATAAGCAAAGTACAAACAGTAAAACATGATTGAATATATATGTAATATTACAAGCATGAATAAGAGTAAAAGAGGTATGATTATATGGGTACATAGGACAAGAACGGTAGGCACGATTGTGCGCTTATGCACGCCCCTTACTAACCTCTTAGGAATGGGGTGAGGTCGATGGTAGATAATAAGAGGTTGAAGTTTTTGGGATTTGGGGAAGAAACTACTGAGTCAGATAAAGTGTTCCAGGCGTTGACAACTCTGTTGTTGAAGTCGAATTTTTTGCGATCAAGTCTGGAGCAGTTTACATTAAGTTTGTATCTATTGTGAGCTCGTGTATTATTACGGTTGAAGCTGAAATAGTCGTTAACGGGTAGGACATTAAGGCGGATAATTTTGTGAGCTACACTTAGGTCAGATCGAAGGCGGCGGAGTTCTAAATTTTGAAGTCCCAAAATTTCAAGTCTGGTTTCATAAGGAATTCTGTTGTGAACAGAGGAATGTAATACTCTTCTTGTGAAGTATCGCTGGACATTCTCAATTGTGTTAATGTCTGATATGTGGTGTGGGTTCCAGACTGAAGAGCTGTATTCAAGAATATTCCATGGACAAATGTAGCTGAAAAAAATTAAGATTTACATTTGTTATCAGAGCATATATCTGCTAGATTCTGCTCAGGGAAAGTGTCCTTTACTGGTTTTAGTTTCAAGTCTATTAGTTTAGCGCAGGATTTTTAAGAGTTGAAG
The DNA here is from genome assembly GCA_023053685.1 of Diadophis punctatus similis. NCBI lineage: Eukaryota > Metazoa > Chordata > Lepidosauria > Squamata > Dipsadidae > Diadophis > Diadophis punctatus. The sequence continues at coordinate 182,679,085 of JALIGW010000003.1, forward strand.
TCCACACATCTTAAAATTACCAATTTTGAAGAACTTGAAGAACCTCCTGAAGAAGCCTTCCCTGGATCCAGCTGACTTGAAGAACTATCGTCCGGTCTCCAACTTACCTTTTTTAGGGAAAATTGTGGAGAAGGTGGTGGTGACTCAGCTTCTGCAGCTTCTGGATGAAACAGATCATCTAGATCCTTATCAGTCGGGTTTCAGGCACGGCTACAGTACAGAAACTGCCTTGGTCGCTCTGATGGATGATCTCTGGCGGGCCTGGGATGGAGGGAACTCCTCCATCCTGGTGCTACTTGACCTCTCAGCGGCTTTCGACACCATCGACCATGGTATCCTTCTGCATCGGCTCGGCGAGTTGGGAGTGGGAGGCACCGTTTTACGGTGGTTCTCCTCTTATCTCGCCGATAGGATGCAGTCGGTGCTGGCAGGAGGGCAGAGATCGTCCCCTAGGCCCCTATCATGTGGGGTGCCTCAGGGGTCGGTTCTCTCGCCCATCCTGTTTAACATTTACATGAAACCGTTGGTGAGATCATTCGCAGACATGGGGTGTGTTTCCATCAGTATGCTGATGACACCCAGTTGTACATCACCACCCCGTCTGACTTCAGGGAGGCAGTTGATGTAATGTGCCGGTGCCTGGATGACGTTAAGATCTGGATGGGGAGGAACAGACTCAGACTTAATCCCGACAAGACTGAGTGGCTGTGGATATTGCCTCCTAAGGACCATGACAACTGTCCCTCCTTGGTCTTCGAGGGAGCGAAACTGACTCCCTCAGACCAGGCCCGCAACTTGGGGGTCCTCCTAGATCCACAGCTAAAATTGGACCATCATCTTTCTGCTGTGGCTAGGGGGGCCTTTGCACAGGTTCGCCTGGTGCACCAGCTGCGGCCATACTTGGAGAAGGAGGCTCTACTCACGGTCACTCATGCCCTTGTCACCTCGCGTTTGGACTACTGCAATGCGCTCTACATGGGGCTACCCTTGAAGAGTTTCCGGAGACTTCAGTTGGTGCAAAATGCGGCTGCGCGTGCTGTGGTGGGTGTGCCAAGGTACACCCACGTGACACCGATACTCCGCCAGCTGCACTGGTTGCCCATCGGTCTCCGGGTCCAATTCAAGGTGTTGATCACCATCTTTAAAGCCCTTCATGGCTTAGGACCAGGCTATCTTTGGGACCGCATTCTGCCTCATACTTCCCTTCGACCGGTTAGGGCCCACAGAGTTGGCCTCCTCCAGGTCCCGTCGGCCAAGCAATGCCGGCTGGCGGGCCCTAGGGGGAGAGCCTTCTCTGTGGCCGGCCCCGCGCTCTGGAACCAACTTTCCCCAGAGACCCGAACTATCCCCACTCTGCTGGCCTTCCAAAAAGCCGTTAAGACATGGCTTTTCCTGCAGGCGGGGGGTAGAGCTTAATCCACTCGAGCTCACCCCCCAAGTATGTATGGTTGTTGAATGGATGTTGTTGTTTTTATACTGTGTTTTTAAATTTTGTATTTGCTTTTAATTAATATTTAATTGGTTATTCTTGTATTTTTTTCTCTGTTGTACGCCGCCCTGAGTCCTCCGGGAGTTGGGCGGCATATAATACCAAAATAAATAAATAAACAAACAAACTTTGGTTTGATGTACATTTTGGCCTCCCAATTATATGCATTTATTCTATGTCATTTAAAATGAGGTTTCCAAGCATTGGATTGCATCCATAATCTGATAATCACAGGCCTTTTTTTTTTACATCAATCTTGTCCTAAGTAGCATCCAGAAGGAAAAACTGTTTCTTCTAGTGCTCATTTATCATCCTGGTCAATGCTCCTCTGATGGTCATCAACTCCTCACCTTTAAAGGGGGACCAGAAAAGAATCATTTGGCTAAAAGCCTTGAGAAGTCTCTTTTACCTTCAGAAAGGAAGTCATCACACTTTATCACTAGCTAGTAAGGAGTCATAACAAAAGACAACTATACTCATATATGTTGCAAGCTTCGCAGATATCTGCTGTGTGAACTAAGGTCCTTCTTAAAATCTGATCTCCCAACATTGGAAAACTCTAGGTAACTTCTGGCCTGTTTCACAAGGGGTGGGAAACCAACACTGCTGTATTATATTAATCAGCATTCAACTAGGGAGGATGTTAATTTAACATAAGGTAATCCTCAACTTACATTTCAGCCCAAAATTTATGTTAAGTGAGAAATTTGTTAAGTGAGTTTTATCTCATTGTACAACTTTTCTTGCCTCATTTGTTAAGTGACTCCCTGCAGTTGTTAAATTATTAATACAGTTGTTAAGTTAATCTTGTTTCCCCATTGACTTTGCTTGTCAGAAGGTTGCAAAAGGGGATCACAAGACCCTGGGACCTTGCAAATTTCAGTGCGGTTGTAACTTCAAATGGTCATTAAATGAACTGTTGTAAGTCAAGGACTACCTGTATATGTTAGTCTTTTTTTCTTTTTCAACACTTTTTCTTTGTAATGTCTTGTTAAAAATTCTTTTGTCCTTTTAAAAAATATTTTGGCATTTTGTATTTTTAATCTTTAAAAAACTAAAAAATTTCCACACACACAAAATAAAATTCTAAGTAACATAACCATTGAGATGTGGATTGACAAGTTCTCTGCAATTGTCACATTAGGGGGGAAAATCACAATTAAACTAATGAGATTTCAGAGGCAGGAACAAGAGTTTGATCAAATGTGGATGGATTTTGATTGCTACAGTTAGTATAACAGAGCAATATGGAGTATAATATTTATTTATATCCCGAGATTGACTAGCACAAAGCCACCCAGCTAGTTTTTCATGTCTAAGGCGGGACTAGAACTCACGTCTCCCAGTTTCTAACCTGGTGCCTTAACCAAACTGCCTCTCATACTTGGTCAACAACACCGTATACTTTACATATATAGTAAATTTCTACAGTATCTGTCTCTTTACTCACAACTGTAGTGTTTTCCTACATTTTCTATATCTTTTCTTCTCTATACATTTTGGATCTATGTTAATGAAGTTACTTAATACTGTTTATCATTCTTCTTTAAAAAAAAACAATAAAAAATGACCTCCAACAAGCAAACCAACCAAGCTTCCCTTTCTCCTAATTTATTATTTTTATGACTGGCATATTAAGGTGAGGAAAAACGCAACAGGGAGCCACATGCCACCCCTCCCCCCCACCCCGCCACAAGCTCCTCCAAGGCGACGCAACTCCGCTCCGGGTCTCCACCGCCACAGCTCGCTTCTGTCACGGGGCGGCCGCTCCACTGCGCCTGCCCAGCTCCTCCTGTCACGTGTGTTTTCCGTCCCGCAGAGCTCGCCGGTTTCCTCGCGCTCCTTCCGCCTCCGCTGCGATTCGGGCCGGTCGCGGCTTCTTCCCGCCAGCTGCGCGTCGGGCGGTAGGTAGGGGTGTTTCGGTGGGTTCCCGATGGCGGCCGCTCGGCCGAGGAAGCGGGTCGCTGAGTGGAGGGAAGCCCTCGACCTCGGTCGCCTGGGGGAAGCAGGAAGCGAGCGGGAAGCTTCTCTTCCGCGGGTTGGGAAATGCATCGCGGGCACGAGCCCGTGGCAAGGGCAGAGCTTTCTTGGCCCACGGCAGAGGCCGTGGGATAGGTTGGACTACAGCTCCCATCATTCCCCGCAAGCAGACTCTTTAACACTTGGAGAGGGGCTGGGTGGGGAAAAGGCTGCCGTGGATCCTCCGACGGAGGAAAGATCGTGGAGTCCTCCCTCCATTGTCGCGGCTCTTGACATTTGCACATCTTCCTGTGCTAAGGCCGGTTCAGCCGCGGCTGGAAAGTAGCTTAAGGAAAAGTTGACCCCTGACGGGTCGTGTTTGGGTCGAGGGTGGGTGGCTTCAAGTAGAGAAATTCCGGGCCCAGGGCTTCCCTGCGTGTAATATTGCGCGTGGTAAACTGTTCCGAGTGAATTCTGGCTAATATTCTCTTGCCCCCCCCCCCCAAATATCATCTTTAATTTCATGAATTCAATATGCAATGATCTCCCAGGGCATCAAAGATGAACTCAGTTCTTGGTTGACCACCTTGAACCCTGCATTTTATTTAATCACAATATGGGAATGGTACATCTGAAATATTTGGTGGGAGAGGGGGCTTTCTAGTCTTGTCCACAGCCTGGAATTTCTTGGTCTGTCAACCAAGTTCTGATTAGATCTGAGCCTGTTTTTCTTCTGAAGCTGCACAAGGTCAGGCTGGTTAAAGCAGAATGGCTTGATTCTGTCACCTTGTCACTTTGGTTCAGGATGGCTTGGTTCGTAGTTGCAGAGAAGAGCAACTAAGGCAATTAAGGGCCTGGATACTAAAACGTATGAAGACCGGTTGTAGGAATTTGGGTATGGCTAGTCTAGAGAAAAGAAGGACTAGGGGGTTACATGATAGCAGTGTTCCATTATTTGAGGGGCTGCCAAAAAGAGGAGAGGGGTCAACTTATTTTTCAAAGCACCAGAAGGCAAGATAAGAAACAATGGATGGAAACTAATCAAAGAGAGAAGCAACCTGGAATTAAGGAGAAACTTCCTAACAGTAAGGACAATTAACCGGTGGAACAGCTTGCCTCCAGAAATCGTGGGTGTTCAAGGTTTTTAAGAAGAGACAATAATTTGTCTGAAATGGTTATAGGGTCTCCTGCTTGAGCAGGGGGTTGGACTAGAAGACCTCCAAGGTCCCTTCCAGCTCTATTCTGATTGATTTCTTATCCTAACGTGGGCAGTCTGAAATATATTGCAAACTGATACGATAATGCCTTTTGTTAAGTGGGGTGTACTCACATATTTTTTGTATTAAATAAATGATTTCTCCTCTCATTTTGTTGATTTGATTAATTTCCTTAGTCACCTGCATTATTTATTGAGCTCTGGAAACTCAAGGCAATGTGCATGGGTATTGTGAGGTAAATCCTTTGTTCTTCCTTGGACATTGTGATTTTTATAAACGTTAATGGTATTTTAATCAGGGGAGCAATAATTAATCTTAGCTAGATTAGAAAATCATTTGGAAGGATGAAGTGGAATATAGACTCCAGTATTTATGTGCAGATTCCCAGTACTTTCACCAATTTGCTTAGGTTATTTTATGGCTCTAAATTTCTAAATTAAGACAGAAAAAATAAATCTGCCTATTGTATCTGCACTAGAATAATAATGACTCTCTGTTATAGTTTCCTCTTTTCAAAGAATTGGGCTGGGCAATTTAGAGTTCTCTGGCAGTGATTCCCATTCTTCTCCTTTTTTAGAATTACAGTTCCTTAAATAATAGCAATGATAATACAGTTTAATTCTTAAAATGGCTTCAGTAGTATATTTTCATTTTATTAATATAGCTTCAGTAGTATATTTTCATTGAAAAAAACCCACGAGGAAATCAACCCTTCAATGTGCTGAATCAAACTATATAGAAAAAAAAATCTGGGTCTAAAAAAACTGGTATTTTTTTGGCTCAGAATGTGATAATCTACATGAATTTCAGGATGATAGCATTTTTAGCAAAAGTGAAAAATTGCACAGTATTTCCTTGAGAATTCCTGCCATTTAAAGACAATGGAGAATTTAAACTTATGTGTTCAAAATGAATATTGTTGTTTAGTTGAATATTTTATTTTCTTCTTAATTCCCCACCTAAAAAAAAATTCACTCTATTTTCCAAAATAATCATTGCAGTAACGTGACCAAAATGACAGAGTTCTGGCTGATTTCTGCTCCTGGGGAGAAGACATGTCAGCAGACGTGGGAGAAGTTATGTGCTGCAACTATAAAAAATAATAACCTGTCCATCAATGCAAAATTTAACATTCCAGATTTAAAGGTATAGCTGAGGTTTTTTTCTGTTCAAAATGTTTCTGTTTAACTTTGTATTGCAATTTAAATTAAGGGTTTTTTTTAGATAATAGGATGAATAGATCACATTCATTTTGATAAAGTATATTAAACAGCTATATTAATTTATATTGAAGATATTAATTGTAAATTATTATTTAACTCACGAAGTGCAAGTTAAGATAGTACTGTAGAACTATCTTATTGGGCTGTATAATGCTTTGTATTTGATTTGGGAGAACTGGTATAAAAATTGCAGATGTCGCGCTTGTCATTCATTATAGCAGCGATTATCTCTTTCCAAGATTGTGGGGTTGCTGTAGAGATGCTTGAATCCCCAGCATTGCACACGTTCAATACCAGTAAAGAGTTCATTTATTTTCTAAAAATAATCTAATTTATCTCCCTGGTTACTGTCATATGTATAACATCCATACATGTAATCAAAGCTAATTGTTCTGACCAATTCAGCAATTCAACTTTTAATTATTCACACATACTATGTTTACATTGCATATTGTGCATTATACAATACAAGAAAACAGTTCTATGCTTGGAACTGAACATATTACATACATAGCTGTCTATGTAATTCAGTAGTGTCTAACTCATAAGGTCCCAGTATTTCAAACAAGTATTTCTTACAGCCTTGCTTCCAGAGTTAGCAATGGAACCACTGACCTTTTGTTCATATGCTATGTGCTTCTCCCATCTGGTTTGCAGTAATGAGCACTGGATTTTACTAATATATGAAATAGCATTTTTATACTGTATGAAATAGTTTTAAATTTGATGAAAGTTTTCAATGAAGTAATTTTTATTATGTTGGATTTAGGCATAATAATAAAAAAAATCTGTAGGTTGCCAGCTGCTACACATTTTTGAAACTTACTGTATGTTTTGGACTATAAGACACACTGGTGTATAAGACGCACCAAAATTTCGAAAAGGTAAGTCAGAAAAAAAAAGTTTTTGTTCTCCCCGGCCCCGAGAAACACTCTGCAGGCCTCCAAACCCCTCTGTGCGCCCTGTTTTTCGCAAAAACAGGTGAAAAACGGGCCCGTTTTTGCGAAAAATGGAGCGAGCAGAGGGTTTGGGAGGCCTTCAGAATGTTTCTGGGGATTGGGGGAAGGCAAAAGCGCCCCCATTTTTGCGAAAAAAGATGAAAAACGGGCCATTTTTCACAAAAACAATGGCTTTTTTGCCTGCCCCCAGAAGCACTCTACAGGCCCCCCGAACCCTCTGCACACCCTGTTTTTTGCGAAAAATGGGCCCATTTTTCGCAAAAATGGGACGCGGGGGCGGGGCTTCAGGAGGCCAAAAATGGCTGTATTCGGTGTATAAGACACACCAACATTTCCACCCTCTTTTAGGGGGGAAAAAGGTGCGTCTTATACTCTGAAAAATACGGTAATCCTATTGTACTAAATAAGAACTTGCTTATGGTAAAATGCATAGCCTTTTTGGCTCCGTTTCTTTTTTATTTTCTATTTTTGCATATTTTTCTAAACAATTCTTTCCCTCCTTAGGTTGGCACTCTTGATGTCTTAGTTGGTTTATCTGATGAGCTGGCTAAACTGGATACCTTTGTGGAAGGGTAATCACTACTTTTTCATATATCTGCCCTTTATAACTTCTGTATAGTTATTCTGTGTCAAACTGAGTATGACATTCTAACTGCTATTGTTTTAGCTTAACTAGTTAGTGACAGTAAAAATTCCTTCACATTATACTGGTAGTCCTTGACTTATGACCACAATCGGAATCAGAATTTCTTAACAAGGCATTGTTAAGTGAGTTGCACCTGATTTTTTGATACGGGTGTACAGTGAATCACTGCAGATGTTAAGTGAATCTAGCTTCCCACATTGACTGCTTGTTGAAAGCTGGCTGGGAAGACCATCATATGATCCCGGGACGCTGCTACCATTGTAAATACATGTTGGTTGCCAAGTGCCCAGATTTTGATCACTTGACCTTTGTGATGCTATGACAGTCATAAATGCAGAGATCAGTCATAAGTCACTTCTTAAAGTGCCATTATAACTTTGAAAGGTTGCTAAACAAATACTTGCAGGTCATGGACTACCTGTACAGTCAAATCATATATACATACATACATACATACATACATACATACATACATACATACATATATATATATATATATATATATATATTTGGTCGCTTTTATGTGCCGCCCAACTCCCATTATATAATATAATAAATATATATTATTATATTTAATAATATAACTCATGATTTGTACTTTGACACTAGAATTGGAAACATTTTCAAATGAAAATTTCTGATGTTTGTTCAAAGTGAAAGAGGTAGCAGGGTTATCTGAGCACAATGTTAATTTGGAGAATCGAGAAAGTTATTGAAAACTTTCTAGTTTATCAATATGCCAACTTTTAAGTGTTTGCAGTTTTGTTAACAGACTAACATTTCTATGCCTGAGGCTGTCTGTTGCACTAGAAGTTTCAACTAATGAACTGTTAAGCTTGATATGTTTGGGATTCAGTCAACTGTAGGAAGTTAAAACAGAATGTATAAATGGATTACATATTGTTTAAAAGGGGGATAGTAGAACTGAAGAAATAACAGTCACATTTATTGGGACAGACAGCAGTTCTTAATGATAAACACTATCTGACATATTTTAAACTATGGACTCTAGAAGAGCAGCTTCAGCCAAGTTAGACTACTAGGGCCATCTAGTGGCATGTCTTCATAGTGACTGGGAATAGCTGTCCTGCAGTGATCTCCAACCTGACTGGCACCAGGGACCGGTTTTGTGGAAGACAATTTTTCCATCGACCGGGGGAGGGATGGTTTTGCACTCAGCCTAGTTCCCATGCATGCGCAGATAAAGCTTTGCTCACTCACCTGCTGCTTGCGTGGTCCGGATCCTAGCAGACCATGGACTGGTACTGGTTGGTGGCCCAATGGTTGTGGACCCCTGCTCTCCTGGATATCAGACAGAGGTGCCAGGAATTAAACTGGGAGGCTGATTGTCTTTTGCAATGCAAAGAAAAAAAACAGTAAATATATATTCTTTAATATATAAATCTTCCCCATTCTGGTCTTCAGTGTTGTCAAGAAGGTGGCACAATATATGGCTGATGTGTTGGAAGACAGTAGAGATAAAGTTCAGGAAAACCTTCTGGCCAATGGAGGTAAATTTTGTCTTGTTATTACAATGTATTTGAATACTGAGGGTTGTTTATAGACTATCCTTCAATTCTTATGTGGAAAATAAATCAGTTTTGAAAGAAATATTTTTTGCATAAAAGCAACACAATAAAACAGTCTTTATTAAATAAATCTTGTGTTTGCAGTATCATAAAGAAAATTCTGAGAGTCAGTTTGGTATAGTAGTTATAACATCAAACTAGAAACCAGGAGACTTTCAGTTCTTTTCTGCCTTGGGTACAAAAAGCCAATTGGGAGACCTCTCTGCCCTAGGAAGGAGGCAATGGTAATGTACTTTTGAAAAACTTCATCAAGAAAACGGCAAAGTCTTGTCCAGACAATCTCTGAGAATCGGACATGATTGAACAGAAGAAAAGGAAAGAAATGTATAATATGGAAGTAATAGAATATGGAAATAATTTAAAGCATATAATGGTGATTCACTTTTTCCTCATACCTCATAGAGAAAGCATCCCTGAACACAATACATTTGGTTAGATATGTATTCTCCATGATACAATTCAAAATAGATCTTCAGAATTCACCAAACTAATTTCTAAAAGGTACAATGCCAATATGATAATCAAAAGTCAAAGAGGACTTTTGTCTTTAATTAGACAAAGCTAAAACTATAAAAGCTATAGATGAGGCAAATTCTTCCATTCTTTCTACATAGACATAATAATAATTTTTTCCTCGCTATTTCTATGGTAATATACTCTAATTATTCCTGTGTGGATCCAAAATGGCCTATGCTCTTTAAGGTGGTTACATTACATTCTGTTCCATCTTTATTTTAAGTAATTATTTCTTAAATGTATTTAAGTTCCCCAGATTTTTTTGTAGGATGTATGGGTTTGCTTATTTAGCTCAATATTTAATCGTTTTCCCCCAGTTGATTTGATCACCTACATAACAAGATTCCAGTGGGATATGGCCAAGTATCCAATCAAACAGTCTCTGAAGAATATTTCAGAAATAATTGCTAAGGTAAGATTATACACGTAAAAGACTATTGAGCTTGTATGCTAATTATTAATACAAAATGACTATTTTTTATTGCATAACCTATATACCATAAAGTGAAAATATTTTACATATTCAGGATTATTTTTTTTCAAAATACTTATATCACATATAAATTTGTATTGCATAATTTTCCTGGGAGTAAATCCTATTGAAATATTTTAAAATGTATAGATCTTTGGTATGAACTTTAGTACTTCTCATTTTGTTCAGTTTTTCTATAGATGTGTGTTCATTTGCCTAATTAAATATACAATATATAATTTTATATTGCTGTGCTACCTCAGATGATTAGTTATTTCATTTTTTTGCTAACTATTCTACCTTCTGTTAGATGTGAGATTTTAAAACTGCAGTACTTACCACTAGACACGTGCAAGATCTTGAGATTTGGGGAATGGAGCATTCTGAAAAATTCCAGAATGTTCTGTAGCCCCTCTGCATTTTGTCAATCTTGGAACTGCCAAATTGGTCAGGAAGCAGAGAAACAGAATATTGAAATGTCCTGTAGAAGACTCCATTCCTGAACCCCATACTGCAGTTCATGAATGGAATCCTGTTTGCTAAAACAGTGAAAATTGCACGACGATTTTCAGTGTAATTTTTACTGAAATAATTTGGCCTTGTTTCTTAAATATACATGTAAAATGTAGATTTTTGAGGTACAAAAGCATTTTTCAGAGTAGTACCTCAAAGTACGCTTAAAACTTTGACAATGTGTGTTGCCATTGATAAGAGTTTTAATCCAGAAACATCAAGTGGGTAAACTTGTTGCAAGGAAACACTGCAACTATGGTAGTTTGTTGCTTCTGTCTGACAATAGTTTTCTGTAGACATTAAAGTAGAAAAAAAATCATAAAATACAAAAGGTTTTGAGCATAATACTTCTTTTTTTTTAAATTACAGACTGCTCAAAATCATATTTCCTGGTAATATTTCCTGGTTCATTTCTAAAAACCAGAATCAATGAAGTTCAGTCTATTAATTTGAGTGCTTTGTCTCATTTTTTTTTTCTGTTTATTCTTTTTATTTGGCTGCTTGCAATTAGTAATAAGTTTTATAGACATATTTAATTTGGGTCTCTCCTTACTTCTAAGACACAGGTACTAATTAGTTTTTTTCCCCTTCCAAAGGGAGTGACTCAGATTGATAATGATCTAAAGGCAAGGGCATCTGCATACAACAGCCTAAAAGGCAACCTTCAGAACTTGGAAAGGAAGAATGCGTGAGTTGTCATCTTGTTTTGTAAGATTGTCTCAGAGCTGGATGATCAATTTGATATATATTCAAATTCTTGAAATAATGCACATGTAGAGGAAGCTATTCTGCCTCTTGAATTTTAAAACACAAGTTCTAAATAGGAATGCAACCTTGATTACCTAGATAGTAAAGGAGCATTATGTGTTGTGTCTGCTTTATAGAATGTCTTTTAACCTCACTAACCTCATTGTAATCAAATCTAATCAAATGTAAGTATAAACCTATAAAGATCTATTGAGTTTTGCAGAATGTACTATAGAAAGTGTTACATCAATAATGTTAATTTCCCAAAGGAGGGGAAAAAAGGGAAAGTTGTGGAAAGTTTCACTGTCCACCTGAATCGCACTTGTGTCATAAACACTGAGGCACTTCCAGGTTGAACTCCACCTGAATGAATAGAACTTATATCCATGTAAAGATTGAAGTAGAACACTCACTTCCTCCTCTTCTTCTTCTTCTTCTGCTTTGACAGGGGAAGTTTGCTAACAAGAAGTTTGGCTGAAATTGTGAAGAAAGATGACTTTGTACTTGATTCTGAGTACTTAATTACATTGTTAGTAGTTGTACCAAAGTAAGTCAATATTTTCTTTCCTAAAAAAAGAACAGACAAGAAAAGTCCAAGAGGAGAAAGAGTTTTTTGTTCACTGAAAGAATTTAAATGAAGTTGTCACATATATAAATGAAAGGCATATATGAAAATGTGGTACATCTTTTAAAAATAGTAGATTGCCCCCAATTTCAACAGACGGACTTTGAAAAGATTTATACAATCTTAAGAGAAACTATAGTACATATAGTCAACACTTAGTGACAATTCCATCTGTAAGCAACATAGTCATTAAGTGAATTACATGATCGTGCCTGACTTACGTCAGTTTCACTGTGATTGTTAAGCCAATCACCAGTGGCTGTTAAGCATGATGTCACATGCCTTGACTTGGGACTTATTGCCAGCTCCCTCATTGACTTTCTTTGTTGGAAGCCAGCTGTGAAGGTTGCAATTGGTGATTGTATGACCATAGGGATGCAGTGAATATGTTACGTTCAAGGATCAGACATAATCCTACTTTCCCAATACTGTTGTAAGTTGGAACAATTACTAAATTGGGTGGTCATTAACCGAGGACTACTCATATACAGGAATCTTGTAATTAATCATAAATATAGTTCCATAGAAATTGAAATTATTATTATCATCATAATAAAATATACATCCTTAAAATTAAATAAGTCGTAAAATCACCTCAAGGTGCAATTTCACTTACTGAGTTGCTTGACTTGTTTAGCTGCTAGTTTGTAGAATTTACCAAAATCAGTCTGAATTTTGCTTCTTAGAACGTTATTATCTTTGTCTAACTCTACAGCCCCCCCAGAATTTCAGTAAAATATTGGTAATTCTAATAATGAGTGTTTCTTTTGTAATAATACTGTAATCAAAGTATATTTTACTAGTGCTCTAGTTGAATTGTTAGAAGAATATTAATGGTGTTCATTTTTTTAAACAAATTGAACCTAGGTAAGAAACCTAGGTAGAAATAAGATATTGCAGATTTTATTTATTTATCATATTTTTGAGCCACAAAATAGCTGTTAATATAATTAGTGCATTTTTAAATTTTAAAAAATGTAATCTTAAAAGGAGTTCAGCTAGTTTCAGTAGCATTTCACAGGTTTTCCTTAACAGTAGAAAAAGAAAGGTTTTCATTGAGAATATTACATTGGTGTGTATCTATGGCAAGAGGAATCAGGGAGCATGAAACTAAAGCCTTTCCATATATAAATAACAAATGAAAGTCTTTCCTATCCCTGCAAACTCTTTTAGCACACCAAAGCCCTTTCCAAAGGAGGGGCATGTATCAAAACAACAGTCATGCAGTTTTGATGAACAATTGAAGTTTTATGGCTGGAAATGAAAACAGAGTCTAGAACACTGATGGCGAACCTATGGCACGCGTGCCACAGGTGGCACGTGAAGCCATCTCTGCGGGCATGCGAGCCGTCGCCCTAGGTCAGCTCCACTGCGCGTGCGCGTGCGCCTCCTGCTGGCCAGCTGATTTTTAGGTCTCTGCTGCGCATGCAGGAGACGTGTGTGCATACCCACACTGCCCCGGGGTGCGCATGGGGGGCATTGCATTATGGGTGTGGGCACACGCACGTGCGCGCTATCGCACACACGCGCATGCTTTTGGCACCCGAGGAAAAAAAAGGTTAGCCATCACTGGTCTAGAACATGGAAAAAACAGTCGGTTTTTTTGAAACATATTAGTATATGCAAAAAGTTATAAATATAGTGGAGTAAAGGACTTTATTCTGTCCTACACACCTGTGTTAAGACTGGGAATTATTGCTTTTTTATTTCAGGCCAAATTACACTGATTGGATGAAGCAGTATGAAACTTTGACAGATATGATAGTCCCTCGATCCAGCAAGTAATCTTGTTTCACTTTTCATATCCTTTTAATATACTTGATTCTTGGAGTATTGAATAGATTCTTGGAGTATTGAATAGATTGGAGTACAAATCAAAATGGACTGAATATATGTTTTAAAGATTCCATGTGTACAATAGTCTAAATATTTCTTCTCCCTAAAAATTTTCCTCTCTGTTATTTGATTCTGAATTGAATTTTTCTACCCAAACCATACCCTGCAGAACTGATGCTAGTTCTCTGTACTCAGATACGCTTGTATGGAAGCCTTTTGTTCTCTGTTGATGTGTAGTAATTTGTTTTACCACAATCCCCTCCCCCAACTATTGTGCTAAACTATGGTCTGTTGAATAAAATATAATCTGAAGTATAGCAATAGCAATAACACTTAGACTTATATACCGCTTCACAGTGCTTTACAGCCCTCTCTAAGCGGTTTACAGAGTCCGCATATTGCCCCCAACAGTCTGGGTCCTCATTTTACCCACCTCGGAAGGATGGAAGGATGAGTCAACCTTGAGCCTGGCGAGAATCGAATTGCTGAACCACTGGCAGCTAGCAGTCAGCAGAAGTAGCCTGCAGTACTGCATTCTAACCATTGCACCACCAGGGCTCTTTGGAATATATATTAACTCTAAACACAAGTTACACAAAACCCAAAACAGACAAATCATCACATATTAATGCAGTCCATCAACCTAGTTATGATCTCAATTGTTCTAGATCAGGGGTCTCCAACCTTGGCAACTTTAAGACTTGTGGACTTTAACTTCCAGAATTCCTCAGCCAGCAAAGCTGGCTGAGGAATTCTGGGAGTTGAAGTCCACAAGTCTTAAAGTTGCCAAGGTTGGAGACCCCTGTTCTAGATGATAGCAGTCTGTCATTTGCCAGAGGGAAGAGGGCATCGATTTGTTCTCCATATTCTCCACCTGAGGGTAGGACAAGAAGCAATGGGTGGAAACTCAGAAGGAGATTCAGTCCAAAAAAGATTGCACAATCATTTGTCTGAGTGATATGAAGATTCCTGCCTTAGGCAGGGGATTGGACTACAAGACCTCCAAGATCCCTTCCAACTCTATGATTCTAAATGGCTTCGGTAATATTCTTTATTGGATAAACTATATTGGTGAAATAGTACCGAATTGCACAGAATTTTATGAGTGTCGACCAAGAAGAACTCTTATTCTAACCATTTCCCCAAAACCATGTACCATATTTTTTGGAGTATAAGACGCACCCTTTTACCCTCAAAAAGAGGGTGAAAATTTGGGTGCGCCTTATACACCGAATGTAGCCCCACCCAGCCACCCCCACCCTTTGGCCTCTGCCTGCCAACAATTTACCTCTTTGCAGCAAACAGAACAGAAACAGAAGCCTTATTAGCACACTAAAAGATTACTTGCCTCCCGATCTACAGCTGACAGAGGCTTGCAAGCCACATGGTAAAATGAAACTAACTACGGTGGCTGTAATGAGACAAAATGCTGGGAGATAAACTGCTGGCAATGTTACATTGCTGAAATTGCAAGATAGTAAGCTACAGCTACTTTAGCCTAGAGGAAAGAGCTCTTGCCTCACAGTCAGGAGGTTGTGAGTTCTATCCTAGGTAGAGGCAGATTCTGTTAATATGTTATTTTGTTTAATGTTTGTAGAGTGTTCAAATTATAAGACTTATTTTTTAAAGACTGCTTTATTATTGTTCTAGACAACTTACCAAAATGAAGAAGCTTTTTAAAATAAATGCTTGCTCTGAAGAGGCCCAGTGCTATTGTATCTTCTTTTAAATAGCAGAAAGCCTTCCAGAAAGCCACATCAATTTTAAAGATCTGTAAAAGTATAATCTGAAATGTTCTGTTCTAGTATTAAGTATTAGTATTAGTATTAAAATAAGGCAGCTGAATTAAACTCTGACTTAGTCATGTTTGGAGTAGATCTATTTAAATAATTGGGAGGAGTTAGTGTGATTACATTTAAGAAAACTTTCTGGGATTAATATACTGCCATAATGTACATTTCTCCAATTCTTTGCTATTTCTATGGGTCAAGCACACATGCACAGAAATACACAGCAAACAGTGTATATCATCTGTGCTGTTTGCTGTTTGGCAAATTGCTGGGAGGCAGAGGCCTTTTTTCCTAGTTTTCCTCCCCCAAAACTAAGGTGCGTCTTATACTCCGAAAAATACAGTACTTCAATTCATGCTTTTCATTCAGTAAATGGGGCTACCAAAAGCACTTTTGTGTTGGACACTTAGATTGGCACTGAGTATTTTCTGAAAGAATGAAGTTTGTGTAGCCATTGTTTGTTGGGAAGAATGGGCTTCTTGGGTAAAATATGCTGTCTATGTTACTTCTGTTAAAAGGATAGTGTAGTAGGTGAACTGCAGTTACTGTTCTCTAATCGAACCATACTGCCTTAAATCTATTATTGTAAACTAAACGTTACAATATCATACAAAACACTAAATCGATTTTGATTTTGTTTTGAATTACAACTTCAGTTTTTATTCCAGTTTGTGGTTTCATTAAGGCTTTTTGTCTTACGGGCCCTGGAATCTTTTACTTTGCAGCGTTCTTTCTGAGGATCAGGATAATTATCTCTGTAGCGTCACTTTATTCAGGAAGGCAGTGGATGAGTTCAAACATAAAGCAAGAGAAAACAAGTAAGTGCAACCCTGCTTTACTTTCTTGTTAAGGAATAGCTGCACGGAAATTTACCAATTGCCCTTCTTTCCCTGTGCAGATTTATGGTCCGTGACTTTCAGTATAATGAAGAAGAACTGAAGGCAGACAAAGAGGAAATGAACCGGCTGTCTACTGATAAGAAAAAACAGTTTGTAAGTTCAGTGATATTTTTGCATTAAATACAGAAGTAATTTTTCAGAATCGGTAGTTTAATTGCTGATGTTCTTTTTAGGTTTTTTCATATAAACATGGTACAACCATTGGTTAACAAATAAGCTCTGTTACAGTAATTACTAAATGTTAAAAAAATGTTAACAAGAAGTATCAAAGAAGCTATAGTGTAGATGTAGTACTCAATCCCACTTTTGTTCAGGGTTATTTTTCCATTAGGGAATTATATTTGACCTGCAAAAGATAGAATGAATGATGCAAGGGCACTATGGCACATAAGGAAGTGAGTTTAAATATTAAATGCCAGATGTGTTCTTTTCAAAGTGCTAAAAGAACATGTAGGTATTATTTAAGAGCTATTATTCATAATCTTTTGCAGTTTGTAGTGAATTTTTAGAACCGTTTATTAAATGATGAATCAGTGAATGTCTAGGAAAGAATATATTGATTACTAAGAAGCAACTTGACTTTATCAAGAATCAGGTCATCTTTCTCATTTTAAATTGAATTATAGTCAAGTAGATAACAAATAGCACTTCTTAGCAAAGCATTTTACTGGCTTTCTAACATGTCCTTATTGACAATTTCTTAAGCCAATGGGTTGGACTGTACTGTTCTAGATTGCTAAAATTTCTGATTTTGGCTGCTAAACTATCATGGTTACAGGTAGTCCTTCATTTACAACCACAATTGAGCCCAAAATTTCTGTTGCTAAGCAGGACAGTTGTTAAGTGAATTTTGCCCCATTTTATGATCTTTCTTGCTACAGTTGTTAAGTGAATCACTGCAGTTGTTATGTTAGCAACACAGTTGTTAAGTGAATATGGCTTCTCCATTGATTTTGCTGATCAAAAGATTGCAAAAGGTGATCATATGATCTCGGGACACTGGCCGAGTGTGGTTGCTCCTTTACTGTTCCAGGCCAAGATATGCCGCTTACCATAGTTTGTAATTCTGGCAATTGACTGATAGCCCTCTTGCCTCCCTATATGGCCGTGATGGCGAACCTATGGCATGCATGCCGGAAGTGGCATGCAGAGCCATCTCTCCGGGCACGCGAGCCGTGGCCTGTTGTTCTCCCGGGTTCCAGTGCGCTGGCCAGCTGGTCTTCACACACGCGGGAGCGCCAGAAAATGGAAGACCAGGAAACCAGAAGATCATATTCCCGGCGTGCGCATGCGCACTGGGCGGCTGCTCTTCTGGCTTCCGGCATATGTGCGCACGCGCGGGGGCCCGTTTCGGCACTCGGTGCCGAAAAGGTTCGCCAACACTGCTATATGCCAATTGCCTCCCTATTGCCAATTTCCAGACATCGCTTATTGCTTCCTTTTCTGCTTGCTGTCTTATCTCCTTTTCTCCCACGCACCCACAATGATCTTAGAGTTCTTTCATAAGCGAAGGGCCTGTGCGTTCTGTGCACAGCTGCACGTTCTTGAAAATGTCAGGGTGAGGCTTAATTACCCAAACAGCTAAAACACTTGCATGGATGCTTGTGAATAAACTGAGTGGAGGAATGAATGAATAAGCACATGTCATCTCATGTTTCGACTATTAGAATCTTTTGGGAAAAGGCATGAGCTGAACTGAGCCTTGGGGAGGTGGGGGTGGAAAGCATTCTGCCAGGTTGCAGCTGTTTTTCCCAAATGCAGTCAGCAACCTCAGATTCATTTTCTCACAACCATCGAATATATTACTACTGGGAAAACCAGTAACAACGTATGGCGGTGAGAGTTGGACCTTACGGAAGGCTAAGCACTGAAGAATTGATGCTTTTAATTCTGTTGTTGGAGAAGACTCTTGAGAGTCCCTTGGACTGCAAGGAGATCAGATCAGTCAATTCTAAAGGCAATCAACCCTGACTGTCCTTTGGAAGGACAGATACTGAAGATGAAGGTCAAACACTTTGGCCAACAGATGAGAAGAGAAGATTCATTGGAAAAGGGCCTGATGTTTGGAAAGATGGAAGGCAAAAGGAGAAAGGGACAGCAGAGGATGAGATCGTTAGATATTGTCATCAACGCAATGAACATGAATTTGGGCAAACTAAGGAGCCAATGGAGGATGGGGGCCTGGCGTGCTATGATCCATGGGGTTGCAAAGAGTTGGATATGACTTAGCGACTGAACAACAACAATAGAAGTCAGAAGCAATATTCAAAATAACTCTGGCAATTTTAAATATAAATTTATGCATCTTGGTGTAAACAATACAAGTACAGGGAAGGGAAAACCTGGGTTGATAAGAGATATGAAAGAAAATGATTAGTGTCTTAATCAATCCAAATTGAATTTGATGCAACATTGTGGTGGTGGTTTTTTTTAAAGAAAAAGCTAATAGTCATAGGCTATAATAAGAGGAATAATATTCCAGGCCATGAAAAATAGATCAAACTATTTTGCACAGAGAAATTACAAAATATACTGACTAGGATGTTGAGAATTCTGCAAGGGAAGTCCTTTGAGGAGCAGGTGACTTGTTTATGCAGAAGGAAAAATTAAAAGGACATATAATAATCTTCAAGTACTGTATTTTTCGGAGTACAAGACGCACCTTTCCCCCCACAAAAGAGGGTTTAAAATGTTTGTGTGTCTTATACGCCGAATACAGCCATTTTTGGCCTCCCGAAGCCCCGCCCCCGCATCCCAATTTTGCAAAAAATGGACCCGTTTTTCACAAAAATGGGGTGCGCAGAGGGTTTGGGAGGCCTGCAGAGTGCTTCTGGGGGCTGGGGGAAGGCAAAAATGCCCCTGTTTTTGCAAAAAATGGGCCATTTTTCGCAAAAACGGGGGTCTTTTTGCCTTCCCCCAGTCCCCAGAAGCACTCTGCAGGCCTCCCAAACCCTCTGCTCGCTCAGTTTTTTGCAAAAATGGGCCTGTTTTTCACCTGTTTTTGCAAAAAACAGGGCGCGTAGAGGGTTTGGGAGGCCTGCAGAGTGCTCCTTGAGGCTGGGGAGGACAAAAACTTTTTTTTTCTTACTTACCTCTTCGAAATCTTGGTGCATCTTATACACCAGTGCGTCTTATAGTCCAAAAAATATGGTACTTGAAAGATTGTCGCATAGGAGATGAAAACAGATTCCAAAGATTACATCTGAAACTAGTGATCAGAAATGGCAAGAAAGTAAATATTGTTTCAACTAAACATTTCAAGAACTGTTCTAACAACTTAGTTGTTTGAGAGTGTCAATAGGTGGTGGACACTAACACTAACACTTCTTCATGTGAGATGAATGATATGCTATCAGGGATACTTGCATCCTGCATTGCCAAGAATCTGATTCTCTGCAGGATTATTCAGTTGTCCAGTTGAGATGATGTGATGTTCAGTTTCACTAATCCTAAAACTGATACTGCAATTTTTGATGTTAAATAATATTTGAGTTCTGAATAATAAAATGGCAAAGTATAAATGCTTAAAATATTAAATACATTGACTGTGCTTAATTGGTTCAATTATCTTGATATGTTTTGGCCTATTATTTGAAAGAAGTATATAGCCACAGTTTTGCGCGCGCACATACACATTTTAAATATTCAAGAGAAAGTCTTCTAATGTTTACAGTGTCTGCTTGCTTTTCTCTGTTTAATCACAGGGGCCTCTAGTCCGGTGGCTAAAAGTGAATTTCAGTGAAGCTTTTATTGCATGGATTCATGTGAAAGCCCTAAGAGTCTTTGTTGAATCTGTTCTAAGGTATTTATCTTCGTTGCCAAATACAGTTATCTGTTCCTTCAGGAATTACACAACAATTTTATAATCTCAGTTTAGTAAATCTTGGTAGATGAACTCCCTTTTAAAAGTACCAGTGTCAGGACGAAGCCAATATAGTTGGGGTCTTCGGCCTGCCACACTTTATGCCATTTTATTATGCATCGTTTACTGTGGGAACTTGGGAGGGGGGACTGCATGAGGGCTGTCTGCATGTAGTCATAACAAATTCTTTCTAAAAAGTCAAGGTCATCCTTTGTCTTCGCACTCCTGCACCTGCACTGAAGAAGATGGGTGGATCTGCCAGGCTGGCAGTCGGACATTGGCCAATGTGATGGACTTGGGGGAGTGGGGACAAGGGCTTGAACTTTCAACTGGGTGGTGAACCCCGAAGCGCTTCAGATTCGGGATTCACCCAGATGTGCCAACATGGCTCTGTTAATAAATTGGAACTTTGAGGAAGAATTTGCCTCGGACTCTGATTTGATTTTAGATGCTATTTTGGAACCCTGACAACCAAATTCTGTTGATGAAATGAATTGTTTAATTAAAAAAAACTTTGCAAATCACATCTATATAAATAAGAATGAAATTATAATATAAGCCCTATCACTATCTTAACTCATACAGTTCATCTTAGGTTAATGCAGTTGTGAGAGGAGAATTGGTAACTTCTGCTTCAGGCGTATACTGCAGTTTAGTTTGTCATCCTAGCTATTATCCAGTTGCTAATCCCTTCAAGCCAATTTTATAATCCGTGTTTTCATTATGCAGCAAAAGATTTAATTTCTATAACTCTCCCAATATGATATAGTGTACTTATGATATAGTGCAGGGGTGTCAAACTTGCGGTGTCACGGCGGTGTCATGTGGCGTACCGGCCTTTTCCCCCCTTCGCTAAACCGGGTGTGGGCGTGGCCAGCACGTGACGCATCCGGCCTGCGGGCTGGGAGTTTGACAGTCCTGATTAGTGCTTCAAAAAATGCTAACTAAAAAAAATAGTGTCAGATATAATGATGTGAGTTCTTTTCTCCATCTTGCCTCCCTCCCTCCACAAGGTAATTAGCCTTTGCAAAAGAACAACGAGTCAATTCTATTCAGAAGGTTTAAAAGTGACTTTGTCATTTATTTAGGTATGGCTTGCCAGTTAATTTCCAGGCTATGCTCCTTCAACCCAACAAGAGAACAATGAAGAAATTGAGAGAGATCCTCTATGATTTGTACAAACATCTTGATAGTAGTGCTGCAGCAATCATTGATGTAAGTAATCTATATCATCATGAGGTTTTACCTATAGGTTTTGCCATAACATTGAGTAGATTTTTTTCTGATTTCATATTGTTGGAAGGGATCACAGAATCCAATTCCCTGTCCAATGCAGAAATCCAGATTAAAACATTAAGATAATGTTTTAAGATAATGTCTGTCTAGCCTCAGAACCAGCTTCAATAGGATAGGGTAGGGTAGGGTAGGGTAGGGTAGGGTAGGGTAGGGTAGGATAGGATAGGATAGGATAGGATAGGATAAAATAGGATAGAATAGAATAGAATAGAATAGAATAGAATAGAATAGAATAGAATAGAATAGAATAGAATAGAATAGAATAGAATAGAATAGAATAGAATAGAATTCTTTATTGGCCAAGTGTGATTGTACACACAAGGAATTTGTCTTTGGTGCATATGCTCTCAGTGTACATAAAAGAAAAGATACATTTGTCAAGACTCATGAGGTACAACACTTAATGATTGTCATAGGGTACAAATAAGCAATCAGGAAACAATATTAATATAAATCGTAAGGATACAAGCAACAAGTTACAATCATAGTCATTAGTGGGAGGAGATGGGTGATAGGAACAATGAGAGGACTAATAGTAATAGTAATGTAGCCTTAGTGAATAGTTTGACAGTGGTGAGGGAATTATTTGTTTAGCAGAGTGATGCCGTTCGGGGAAAAACTGTTCTTGTGTCTAGTGTTCAAGTATGAAAAGGTAGTGCTGATAATTCCTTTGATTTGAATTTGGGGGGATAATTTATATGTATATATGAGACAAAGATGCAACCATTAATTTTGGGGGTTAAATTAACCTATAATTAATATTTTTTAAAAAAATTTCAGGCAACGATGGATATTCCAGGTTTGAATCTCAGTCAGCAAGAATACTATCCTTACGTGTACTACAAGATAGACTGCAACTTGCTTGACTTCAAGTAGCTTCTTTCTGAATCTAGTGATCCTCTCATATTGTTGATGTACAAGCAAAAAAGGTTGAAGAATGTCGCTCCTAAATCTCTCATAAATCCGTGCTTGCTTCTTTCTCCCTTTGCATAGGAGAACCAATCCCCTTGGTGGTCGATCCCTTGACATTTTCTTTTTAAAGAGAAATGTAATTATTGTTTTTAATAGATCAGGTCTGTAATTGTATATTGAGAGAATCAAGAGTGTATTTATAAATAGTTCTTTATTTAAAGAGTAAGAAATAAAAGGAGGTCAGTCCGCTTTCATGCCATGCCTCATCAAGACCTTGTTTATACAGCAAGATAGTGGGGAAAACATGCCATTGTTCACTGTGTTTTTCATAGATGTGCTATAAACATTGTAATTGAATTGTGATGTAAAATATGTGCAGACTGATATTCAGTCGATGCTTTCTGAATGTTTTAAGTTTACAAGATACTAAGCACTGCATCCACCCAAGAAAATAAAAACACCTGTACAAATTGTCTTGCCTTTGTACTTTGTTCTTATAGGCCACTATAAAAACATATAGGGAGAGTTTCACAGAATATGAGTCACAAGCAGTCACATTTACGGTGGTCATACTGAAACTTATGGCCCCACTTTTCACCCATAAACCTGGTTTAAATATTGTACTAAGGCAGGGTTGTCAAACTTGCGTTGTCACGTGACATATCATAACTTTCCCCCCCCCCTTTGCTAAACCGGGCGTGGCCAGCGTGTGACCTATCCGGCCGGCAGGGCACGAGTTTCACACCCCTGTACTAAGGCATGAGTTGTTTCAATATTGTTCATTAAAGAAATCCTTGTTTACTCTTTACACTGAACTACAAATCATGATGTACAAGCTTGCATGGCTGACTTCACAGATGTGATATATGGATGCATACAAAAGCTTTAAAAATGGGAATCATGAGAAGCTATCATTCAGGAGCCCATCTTGACTGTTGATTGGTTGGTGACATTAGCTTTATATTCAGATAGCCATGGGTTGCTGTACAATTAGGGTATTATGTTTCCAGTCCACTAGGGGGAACCCCTGTGCCATTTTAAAATAAACATCATAAATGGTATTTCAGGATTTTGTTACATGAAAAATACAACACTAGAATCTTCCTCATGTTTCTATACCATTCTTTTTCTGCCTTTTGTTAAAATAGAAATTGTAGGTCTACGGCTAACAACAATACATTGCTCAGCTACAAGTAGCGCTTAAGAGAATGACACTGCTTTTGAAACATGATGTAGAAGGAAAGGTCTGAACTTCTAGAAAACTCCAGAAATTGTTAAAAGGCAAAATATCTGAATATACTCTGACAATTTCCATAAACATATTACATATACATAGTGAAAATTACTACCATTAATCTATTGTGAAGTGCAACAAAGGATTAATGGTCTGGTTAAACCCCACAGAGAAAGCAAAATAAATTAACTGATACATAAGTTGTAGTAAATAAAGTTTAAAACTACACAAAATCCTGAGAAAGGAATATTTAAAAAAAAATACCTGCTACTTAGACCACTTGTACAGAAAAATCAAAATAATGGTTTGGTGAAACAATTATATCCTCATTGCTAAGATATATGCAATTAAGCATTATATTGCATGCCTTAAGCCTCCTGCCTCAATATAATATTCCACATGGATCAGAGCTATATTTCTCCTTAGTAATCTTGTGTGCTTTCATAAATTCTTGCTGTTCTTAATTTTAAGACACACAAATTCTGTGAGTTCTGGAACTCTTTCAATATTTATTTTGAAATGTTTGTCTGCAAATCGTAATTTACTTATTAAATGTATATGCCACCCATCTCACTTATCAGGTGACTGGGCAGCTTACAGCATGCTAAAAAACAACAGTATAAAACATTAGAACATTAATTATTAAAAATTAATAAAAATTAGCCAAGACCAATAAACAATAGGGTGGGGGCTAAAGTCTTTTTTAAAATTCACTAACAACCTCCATCAGGGTATGCCCCATTGGGCCCAGCCTAGACCAATCAGCAAAGCCAGGTTTTGACGCCCTTTCGGGAGGCTAGAAGGATAGGGACAGATCTCACCTCGAGAGGCACAATGTTTCAGAGAACAAGCCATGGCAGAAAAGGCTCTTCTGGACTCCACCAATTGGAATTCCTTGGCAGTTGGGATCTGCAGCAATAGTTGCGGATTTCCACAAGTCTTAAAGTTTATTTTATTTTGTGAGATTTATATACCGCCTCACAGTGCAAGCACTCTCTAAGCGGTTTACACCAGTAAGCAATGTATATTTAGATTGCCCTCAACAATCTGGGTCCTCATTTTACCTACTTCAGAAGGATGGGAGGCTGAGTCAACCTTGAGCCGGTGAGATTTGAACCGCTGACCTGCGGATCACAGTCAGCTAAAGTGATCTGCAGTACTGCCTCTAACCGATGCGCCACCTCAGCTTAAGTTGCCAAGTTTGGGGACCCCTGGCATAAGCAATGCTTACAAGTGTGCTCACACATAAATGCAGGTTCACCCAATCTCTTGGATATAAGATATTTTTCCTTATCAGAATGTTTTCTTAATTAAATTTTTATTCTGCCTATTTCTCCTATAAGCTGATTCTGGAGGTTATTTTCTTTATTCTTGCTACGTTTGCTTCAAGGTAACCTCAACCTTTGGATAGCAATGACAAATATCACTTTGTTAAAGTTGTAGTTTGAGTTGCAAGAGAATCTGTTTTACAGTTTGGTTTCCTATCTATCTGACGTATGCTTCGTTTTGAGCCTATACACAATGCAATGTTTCCATTGCAGCCAGAGCACATAAACTGATTCTAGAATTTTCTGACTTGAAGGAAAACCATTTCCTTTTTTCCTCTTTTAGTTGTTATTTCTCCTCCCTTGATCTCTACCTGTCCCACATTCCTCTTTATTTTTCAAAAGCTGCCATTTTAGCAAAGGTTGTTCTTTAGAATTATTCTGTGTTGCCAAGCAACACCATCTTCTGCACAGCTTAGTATCCACAAACTGTCAGGGAAGACTATCCTCCTTGAGTAATAGTCATTGCACAGTCTATGGTGTCTAATTTGAATATGTTGATCTGAATTAAAACGAGTCTTTACCATCTGGGGTCAGTCTTCATTTTTCACATTTATTTCCAGCATTTTAGAATTCACATCCTTGCTGGTATCTCAAGGCACCTAATGTCTATGGTAAAATACGCCGCCCTGAGTCCCTCGGGAGTAGGGCGGCATAGAAGAACCAAGAAATAAATAAATAAATAAATAAATAAATAAATAAATAAATAAATAAATAAATAAATAAATAAATAAATAAATAAATAAATAAATAAATAAATAAATAAATAAATAAAATAACCCATGGAAATAATAACCAGGAAAAGAAGATGGCATAGAAGACAACATACTTCTGTTTAAAAGAAAGACACAATACAACATACCAAAAGATTTAGATG
Organism: Diadophis punctatus similis; assembly: GCA_023053685.1. NCBI lineage: Eukaryota > Metazoa > Chordata > Lepidosauria > Squamata > Dipsadidae > Diadophis > Diadophis punctatus. The sequence goes on from JALIGW010000003.1 coordinate 182,705,071, forward strand.
CGTTTGATGCAGAGGTGGGTTCCTACCGGTTCTAACCGGTTCTCTAGAACTGGTAGAAAACCGCTGGTGATGTCACGGAGCCATGTCTGCGGTGCTGGTCCATGGCCACCGCCATCTTGTTTTTGGCTTTTTCTTTTCTTTTTCTATTTTTTGCTGGCTTTTGCTTCTCCGCATGTGCAGAAACCAAGTTTTCAGCACTGCGCATGCACCGCCATCTTGTTTTTGGCTTTTTTTGCTATTTTGCAATGGTTTTTGCTTCTGTGCATGCGCAGAAGCCAAGTTTTTGGCATTGCGTATGCACGCGTGCGCAGCATGGCCACACAGCGCGCAATGCGTGTGCAGCCCCGCGGTGTGGGAGGAAGTGAACCAGCGGCGGGGTAAGTTAGAACCCACCCCTGGTTTGATGGGCTGTGTTTTCACCTGAAACCTCAGCTTATCTGTAAAACTAATTACCCATAAAGCTTCTATGAAAATGGCATTCCTGTGTGGGAAATTTATCAACAAGCAGAGAATATCAACTTACCAAAGTTCTCCCAAAAAAATCTAGCTGGTGGTTTATTCCTTTTGCTCCCCAATAGGCCGTGGCTCATAGAATCACAGAAAGGGAAGAAAAACTTCTTTGGCCATGAAGTCCAAGTCCTCGCTTCTTGTGCCAGAATCCAAATTAAAGCCTTCTTGGCCAATGGTTGCCCAGCCTCTGCATCAGGGGTGGGTTCCTCCCGGTTTGGATCAGTTAGCCCGAACCGGTAGCGACCTGCTGGTGATGTCACGATGATGTCACTGACCCGGTTCTGTCGGTGCCGGTCTGTGGGCGCCGCCATCTTTTAAAAAAATTATTTTCGATTTTTTTTTCTGAATTTTTTTTAATTTATTTTTTCTTCTGAGCATGCGCAGAAGCTGAGTTTCCGGCACTGTGCATGCGGTCGCCATCTTTTCGGCTTTTTTAATTATTATTTTTTTCGGATTTTTTGGCACAAGACACACCCCACGCGGCGTGGGAGGAAGCGGTCCGACAGCAAGGTAAGTAGGAACCTACCCCTGCTCTGCATGGATACATCCAATTTTTTAAAAAAAACCAGCTATGTTTCTCAAAATTGTTGCAACTGTCAAAAACTCCTACAGTTGGGATTTCCTGCCCTCTCGACTTTGGTCTATGATCTTGTGGGACAGCAGAGAACATATCTGAATCTTCCATATGATTTCCTTTCAGGGTTGTTGTTGTTTTTAATGCTATCCCTGCTATCCTTAACCCTGCTCTCTCAATGTTGTCTTGTAAGATTTTATTTCCAGTCTCTTAAAAAAAAGGGGGAGCGGGAGACAGGTTAGGTTTTCTAGAATCCAGAGCAGCAGAAATTCTGTATTTCAAAATGTTTCCCCCCCAGCAAAGTCTTTGGAGAGAAGGAAATGTTAGGATGTTAAGAACGAAGGCCGCCTACAAAGGAAAGAACATATGTCCGTGTTTAGAAATATAACTCATTTTATTTGTGTACACAATCCTGACTCACCAGTTGCCAGGCAGTGGCTGTATGCTGCTAGGCCATTGTGTGGAATAGACATAATGAAAGATTCCACTTTCCGTAAAATAACCTCCCCTTCCCTAACTGACTCATTAAAATGCCACTATTAATAGGTTTTTGCATCAATATTGAAACAGGATGGTATCATCTTCATTTCCCATTTTCTCAGAACATGATTCTGTTGCACCATCCATTAGGAATAATTGTGTTCTTTCAAGAATGAAACTACTGCCAGCATCCTGGAAATGAAAGATCTTTTGTTACATACTAGTTCCTTTCACACGTCCTATTAAGCCACAATATGGTTGTTCAGTTATATGTTGTATGAATCCAAAGGAGAAGTTCAGACACACTGATCTGTGGTTTGTCGGCTGAGTTTAGTTGCTTAGTGTGATATATGAACTCAGCTACTTGTTCTAACATGGCTGGCTGGGGAATTCTGGGAGTTGAAGTCCAGACATCTTCAAGTTGCCAAGGTTGAGAAATACCGTACATATTGTAGGTTAGCACAATATTTGAATTTAGCTTGCATATAAATCTACTCAAAGAAGTTTATATATTATTATAAAAGGCATTTATTTGGAATGTAAGTGTGAATCTGAGGTAGGAGATCTCTTATCCTCCTGAGCTACTCTTCTACTTGGCTTTAGTTAAGCTTTCAATAATTACAAGCAGGATATAACTTTGCAAGTTGTCCCCATTTTACTTTCATCCGCAATTGATGGCCAAGTGAAAAGTTCTCCCAATGAGTTGGCCCCGGTGGCACTGTGCTGTAGCTTCTCATTTTTGGATGGCTCTGTCTTGAGAGTGGAAGGATTAACCTGGTAAAGTGTTCTGTAGAGATTCTCAGACATCCAGGTTATAGTTGTCCCAAAAAGATGCTTTTTCAGGAGACAACTGGACTTTCTTGTTTTTTCTTTTGAAGACGTTTCACTTCTCATCGAAGAAGCTTCTTCAGCTCTGACAGGATTCAGCTCCTTCCATTCTCCATTATCCTGTCAGAGCTTTCAAAAGAAAAAACAAGAAAGTCCAGTTGCCTCCTGAAAAAGCATCTTTGGGGCTGGTACAATGTTCTTTCTTTATGTGGCTCAAGGAGCCCTGGGGTTACCTAAGGTATTATATTAGCTATTGACCAGTTGGAGGCACTGCATAATAGATTTTGCCCTTAGTGGGTCTCTTCATTTCCTTCATGCTCCCTGGTTTATGCTCAACCCTTTAATGGGATTTGAACCTACAGGCTTTGTACTTGATGATTTAGCTTTAGAGCTGTTTTGGTCCCATCATTGGTACTTTGCAGGAAGAGAGTTCTCACAGAACCTAGGCAGGTATCTTTCTTTTTTTTATATGTTCTTGTACTAGAGGGAGTTGTTGTTATTTGCGAAGTCGTGTCCGACCCATCGTGACCCCATGGACAACGTTTCTCCAGGCCTTCCTGTCCTCTACCATCTACTGGAGCCCATTTAAGCTCATGCTGACTGCTTCAATGACTCCATCCAGCACTTCATTCTCTGTCATCCCATTCTTCTTTTGCCTTTAGTTTTTCCCAGCATTAGGCTCTTCTCCAGTGAGTCCTTCCTTCTCATTAGGTGGCCAAAGTATTTGAGTTTCATCTTCAGGATCTGGCCTTCTAAAGAACAGTCAGGGTTGATCTCCTCTAGGACTGACCAGTTTGATCGCCTTGCAGTCCAAGGGACTCGCAGGAGTCTTCTCCAGCACCATAGTTCGAAGGCCTCAATTCTTTGGCGCTCAGCCTTCCTTATGGTCCAACTTTCACAGCCATACATTGCAACTGGGAAAACCATAGCCTTGACTATATGCACTTTTGTTGGCAGGGTGATGTCTCTGCTTTTTAGTATGCTGTCTAGATTTGTCATAGCTTTCCTCTCCAGGAGCAAGCATCTTTTAATTTCTTGGCTGCAGTCCCCATCTGCAGTGATCTTGGAGCCCAGGAAAATAAAATCTGTCACCACCTCCATTTCTTCCCCATCTATTTGCCAGGGATTGAGAGGGCCGGATGACATGATCTTAGTTTTCTTAATGTTGAGTTTCAAGCCAACTTTTGCATTCTCCTTCTTCACCCGCATCAAGAGGTTCTTTAGTTCCTCTTCACTTTATGCCATTAGAGTGGTATCATCTGCATAGCTGAGGTTGTTGATATTTCTCCCGGCAATCTTAATTCCAACTTTTGATTCATCTAGCCCCGCCTTTCTCATGATGTGCTCTGCATATAAGTTAAATAGGCAGGGCAACAGTATACAGCCTTGCCAGACTCCTTTCCCAATTTTGAACCAATCAGTGGTTCCATGTCCAGTTCTCACTGTTGCTTCTTGACCCGCATATAGGTTTCTCAAGAGACAAATAAGATGGTCTGGTACTCCCATCTCTTTAAGAACTTGCCACAAGTTGTTGTGATCCTCATAATCAAAGGTTTAGCATAGTCAATGAAGCAGAAGTAGATGTTTTTCTGGAACTCCCTAGCTTTCTCCATGATCCAGCGTATGAGCTGCTGGACTCCTGGTTCCTCCGGTAGGTCTTCCGGCTCCATTCCTAAGAGGTCTGTAAGGGGTGTGCATAAGCGCACCATTGTGCCTACCGTCCCTGTCTTACTGTCCAAATTTACCTGTACCTACTTTGCTTTTGTTTATGTTTATACCATACTTGCTATCTTATACATGTTTTCACAAATAAAATAAATAAAATAAAAATAAATAAATTCATCCTCATTATTATTCTGAAGCATGGTAAACTATTTTTATATTCTTGCAAAAAAAATCAATGTGAACACAGACATGTGGTCAGCAGAGGTCAAGTGTGTTAGATTGTGGGCAAGGATCACAGGAGACAGACTTCAGAACAGCTTTTTTATTCAGTTCACTCAAGCAACCAGCAAAACAGAGTCTGACATCTAGCTCTTTTATAGAGGGCTGTCAGACACAACAACCAATAGCGTTTGAGCATTCAAACGCTGGACCTGGGTGAAAACATACAGTTCAGTTAGAGTTCAGCTAGAACATAACAAATCAGAGTTCAGTCAGAGTTCAGCTAGACATAACAAGTTAGAGGTCAGTTAGAGGTCAGTCAGAACACAACAAAGTGTAATTTGAAAACTTCACCTTTGCAGTCATAAGATCAAACACTTTGCAGTTAAGCACTGAAGATGGAAGTTATGAACTGAAGGCATAGTTATAAGTACCGTATGTTCCGGCGTATAAGATGACTTTTTACCCCTTGAAAATCTTCTCAAAAGTCGGGGGTCATCGACTTCCGGTTCCGGATCGCTGCATCGCGGACGCTCCTCGTTGAGCGCCTTTCCTTTTCCCCGTTAAAGCCGCCAGAACAGCTGTCTGGCGGCTTGAAAGTCTCTGCCCCGGGCAAAGGGGAGAGATGAGAGCCGGACAGGTGGGGTAGAGCCCCCCCTAGTGCCCCAAGTGTCAGCTAGGGGCGCGAAAGGTGAGGGCTCCCCAGCCAGCCTGTCTCTTGCTCCGGGGACTTGGAAACCTCCGCTTTTGCGGAGCAAGATGCTGTGACCACCCGCTGCTTCGTGAATGGGATTACAACTACTTAATTGTTTAAACAAGCAGACAGAGAGAGACAGGATTTTAAAGGGCAAGTACAGATTTTTTTTTTCTTTCAACTCCACTGCTGATTTTCACTTCGGAAGAAACTAAGTAACAGTTATTAGGCTACAACATGGCGATCGGAGAAAGTGGGAGGAGAAGTGAAAGTAACTTTCGTTTCCCTAGCAGCTTTTTTTCTTATGGAAATTTTTGATTTTGAAAGTTGGCTTTACTCTCTCTGTCTCCCGATTCTGGATTAAATAATAACTGACAATTTTTTAAAAATAAAATTCTATCTGGCTTTGGAATTTGAAAGAATTTTAAAAGAAATTTAAAAGAACTTTAACTAGAGGCTTGGCTTTTTCTTTGTTCACCACTGGAAATACTAAAATGGCTTCAAAATCTGGAAAGATGGTTTTGAATAAAAGAATGGATTATTCATCTGGTTATATTTCTAAAATGCAACTTACCACTGAGTTAACACCCCCAAAGTCTTTAACACCTGAAAATTTAATAAGTACCTTAAAGATTATGAAAGATGAACTTATTGTTGAATTTAACCAAAAAATTAGTGAAATAGATAATAAAATGCAGGCTGCTTTAAAGAATATTGACCAACAAATTAGAAATGATGTGTTGGAGGTATGTAAAGGTCTAGCAACAAATATTGAAGTTTTGGCAAACCGCATTGAAGAAAACAAACAAGTTTTGACAACTTCAGTAGAATACATAGATAAAATACAAAATGACATTGCAAATTTTGAAACAGAGGTGTTAATGACGCAATTCAGATCCATGGAATTTGCCATAAGGGTCAGGGGGTTGAAAGAAGGATTATATGAAGATTTGAAAGGAAGGATGGTGGAAGCTTTGGAGCAGGTGTCTGGACTGTCTAAAGAAGAACTAGCCAGGCAAATTGATAAAATATATAGAATCAACTCCTGGTATGCAAAACAAAAACACCTACCAAGGGATATTGTAATATACTTTACTACAAGAGCTTTACGGAATAGGATTATACAGGCGACGTTTAAGAATAACCTGCAGGTGAATGGCCAGGAACTGATGATATGGAAAGAAATTCCCCCTAAAATGCTCAAAGCCAGAAAAGATTATACCTTTCTGATTGATGAATTTAAAAGGTTAAATTTACATTACAAATGGGAAGCACCAACAGGAGTTGCAGTGAAATTTCTGGGAAAAAGATATCGGCTTAATACAACAAAGAAAGCTACTGAATTTTATGTCAACGTCTTAAAGGCTGATATATCCAAGATTCCAGAGGAAAGATGTATGAAAACAAAAGAGGAGGAGGAGGGAAAGCCATCCCTTCCTCTTCAAATCGAAACAGATTTACAAAATTTAAATGATTGGCAGAGCCAGACAGATGTCTACAGTGTGGAAAAGGAGATGGAAGATCGGGGTCAGATGGGAGGCGAGCTGACAACTACAAAATTATCAAGTTACAAAAAGATGCAACCATCATCAAGATACAACAAGATGCAGTGTTGAAGTTTATTGGACAGATGGTTGCCATTATGACTGTACTTTTCTTTTTCCCTTCTTTCCTTAATTTTTTTTTCTTTTCTTTACTTCTTGCATTCTTTTTTTTTCTTTTGTTTTTTTTGGGGGGCTTATTCAAAGTATTATTAATTCTTTTTAAAGATTTAGAACTTTTTTGAACCTAATAATTTAATACATAGTAACATTATGTTACTAATAGAGTGGTAGAATTTATGATGAAGTTTAAGGTTTTTGTATTATTATTTAGTTATTTTTTGTGTAATATCAATTTAAGTTTTATTTAATTGTGAGAAAGATTTGGAATTGTTATCTATCCAGTTATAAAATATTACAATTAGATTTAACATTTTTTTTTTGGGAGGAAGGTTATTTAAAGTTTGTAATTAGTGCTTATAATCTGATATATAGTAATAGTATGTTATTTATATACTGATTGATTTTATGATGAAGTTTAAGGTTTTTGTATTTAATACTTAGTCATCATTTATGTAATAATCATTTAATTCTTAGTTAACAGTGAAGAAATGTTGTGAAGGGTAGATGATTGAAAGGAGGAGGAAGGAATTTTTATTAGTGTACAATTTGGAGTTGAAGTTTTAAAAAAACAAGGTGGAAGTAAAAAATTTTTAATTTAATTTAAATTTATTTTATTGATATTATGCCCTGTACTCTCTCTGGGAAGTCCGGGGGGGAGGGGGGAGGGAAAGGGGTGGGTTAGGGGGGAGAAAAATTAAAAAAAATGTTTGTACTTTCTATTTAATGTTTAGCTATTATCTATGTAATTTTGTACTAATAAAACTTTTTGGAAATAAAAAAAAGTCGGGGGTCATCTTATACGCCGAGCTGGGGGGAGCTCAAAAACGGCCATGGCCGCATCCCTGCCGTTCTCCAGCCAAGCGGCTGAAGGAGCCCCGGAGCCCCGATGCCGCCCTGCGTCTCGGTCTCCTCGGTCTTGTCTGGCAGCCTGCTGGGAAGGCTGCGGCGCATGGGAGGGAAGGAGAGCGCGTGCTACCGCTGCTGCTGCTGCTATTGCCACTCTGGCGTGTCCTTCGCGCAAGGCGCTGCATGTGCGAAGTCTCCCCGGTCGCTGTGGCTGCACCAGGGAGCCTGTGTCCTGGTCAACGATGGAGACGCTGCACGCGCGGGAGGGACCGCGGAGCAGAGGTGCCCGGCGAACGGGGCAAGAGGCGTGGGGATGCCAGAAGTGGTGGCATTGGCAGCAGGCTCCTGCCCGCGTCTCCCGCCCGCCCGCCTCTTGCCTTAGCATTTAAAAGAATGCAGAAGCATTCCGGACGGGTGGGCAGAGCCTCCTGACGCCAGTGCTACCAGTTCTAAGAACTAGGCCGAACCAGGGGCAACCCACCACTGAATCAAAGGCTTTAGTATAGTCAATGAAGCAGAAGTAGATGTTTTTCTGCAACTCCTTAGCTTTCTCCATGATCCAGCTACGTTGGCAATTTGATCTCTAGTTCCTCTGCCTCTGTGGCTACAGAACATCAAAGCATGAGGCCAGTGGATCCAGCTCATTTTCCTTACTTCCTTAGAAGATAGCCCAATCTCACAATGGATAAATGAAATTAACCTTTATATTTTTTAAAGAAAAAAATAATATATTGTTTAAATATCCAACATGCAAATAGTCAAATAGGAGAAAAGGAGACATAACAAAGTTGTCCTTGCAGATTTCTTCCTTCCCCCTGCCAACTGGCACAAACTGTTCATTTTAATTCTTTAATTCGAGGCTAAGAAACTTTGAGGAGGAGGCCGTGTTAAACTGCTGAGTATTGGGGAGGAAGGGGGGAGGAGAAAAAAGAAGAAAGAAGAGGAAAAAGAAAAAAGGGGGAAGGAAGAGGGAGAGGAGAGGGAGAAAGGAGGAGCAGGGGAGGAGGGAAAGAAGAAGAAAGGTGAGGAAGAAAGAAGAAGGGGAGAGGAGGAGGGGGACAAAGGAGGAGGGGGACAAAGTGAAGAAAGAAGGAGAAAGAAGAAAGAAGAGGAGGAGGAGGAGAAGGAGAAAGAAGAAAGAAGAGGAGGAGGATAAAGAGAAAGGAGGAGGAGGAGGAGAAAGAAGAAAGAAGAGGAGGAGGATAGGGAGAAAGGAGGAGGAGAAGGAGAATGAGAAAGAGGAAAGAAGAGGAGGAGGATAGGGAGAAAGGTGGAGGAGGAGAAGGAGAAGGAGAAAGAGGAAAGAAGAGGAGGATAGGGAGAAAGGTGGAGGAGGAGGAGAATGAGAAAGAAGAAAGAAGAGGAGGAGGATAGGGAGAAAGGTGGAGGAGGAGAAGAAGGAGAAGGAGAAAGAGGAAAGAAGAGGAGGATAGGGAGAAAGGTGGAGGAGGAGGAGAAGGAGAAGGAGAAAGAAGAAAGAAGAGGAGGAGGATAGGGAGAAAGGAGGAGGAGGAGAAGGAGAAAGAAGAAAGAAGAGGAGGAGGATAGGGAGAAAGGAGGAGGAGAAGGAGAAGGAGAAGGAGAAGGAGAAAGAAGAAAGAAGAGGAGGAGGATAGGGAGAAAGGAGGAGGAGGAGAAGGAGAAAGAAGAAAGAAGAGGAGGATGATAGGGAGAAAGGAGGAGGAGAAGGAGAAGGAGAAAGAAGAAAGAAGAAAGAAGAGGAGGAGGATAGGGAGAAAGGAGGAGGAGGAGGAGGAGGAGAAAGAAGAAAGAAGAGGAGGATAGGGAGAAAGGAGGAGGAGGAGGAGGAGGAGGAGGAGGAGGAGAAGAAGAAGAAGAAGAAGAAGAAGAAGAAGAAGAAGAAGAAGAAGAAGAAGAAGAAGAAGAAGAACAACAACAACAACAACAACAACAACAACAACAAACAACAACAGCCGCCCTCCCCCCGACCAAACGGGGCTTCCTCAAGCCATCGCTTAGGCGGCGATTCTCCATCCTCCGCCAGCGAGCAGGAGCAGAGGCGGGGAAGGCGAAGCGAGGGGAACCCGTAAGCGGCGGGGCGGGGGAAGAGGGAGGGGGCGAGTGGGGGGGGGGGCAAGGCTGGCGCATCCAGGCTCGCGAGGCACCCGCAGCCGAAGGGCCGTCAGCGGCGAGGCAGAGCGCGCGGAAGGAGGCGAAGGCGAAAGGGAGCTGCTGCTGCTGCTGCTGCTGCTGAGCGGCCGGGGCCGGGATGGGCTGCGGCGGGAGCCGCGCCGATGCCATCGAGCCGCGCTATTACGAGAGCTGGACCAGGGAGACCGAGTCCACTTGGCTGACCAACACGGACGCCGAGCCTCAGCAGCAGCCGCTGCCTGCCGCCGGCCCGGAGAGCGGCGACGCCGATGCCGGCCTGAAGAAGAGCCCCGGTGAGTCGGGAAAGCGCGGGGTGGAGGAAGGCCGCCCTTCCGTCGCCACTGCGGCTGGCTGCCGAGCGGAGCGGATGCTGGGACTCCGCCGCCGCCGGGTTCTTCCTCCCCCCCCTCCCCACCGCCCCATCTCCTCAGTCTGAGCCTCGTAGCCGGACTGGGATCCTAATTGGAAGGAGCAGGGAGCAGGCTGCGAAAATAGCCGCCTTGCCTTCCTTTGCATCGCCCCAGGCAAATGCTGGCGTTGCTTTGGTACCTTCCCATTGCTCGCCTAAGAAAAGTCCCGGCTCTGCTGCCTGGGTGGCAATTTAGGCAAGGAATCTTGAGTTTCCCTCTTTGGGACGCTGCTTTCTGAGCTATCTCATGGCAGCAGGTAGTGATCCTAGGTAGAGGCAGATGCAAGGGTCTCCTGCTTGGGCAGGGGGTTGGACTAGATGACCTGCAAGGTCCCTTCCAACTCTGTTAATCTGATCTGATCGTCTTCCAGAAAGAAGGGGGGGGGGACGACTGGTGGCAGCCTACCTTGACCGCACATGCTTGCCTGGGGTTAACTTAGCCATAATTTACTCAGTGTAATTTGAGGGCTTCTTGTGATGCAGCTACAAGTTCATTGCACATTTGCCAGTTGGCTTTAATTCTAGGCCAGTATTTCTCAACCTTGGCAATTTTAAGATGTGTGGACTTCCAACTCCCCAAATTTCCCAGCCAGTAATGCTGACTGGGGAATTCTGGGAGGTGAAGTGCACACACCTTAAAATTGCCGAGGTTGAGAAACATTCTAAGGTAAAATATAGTTGACTAGATTGCAAATGATATTAAGACAGCCACAGCTCACCTTATGATATGTTAAATAGCTTGGGAACAGCATGTATATCTAGCTTTTATGTTTCTCTCTCTCTATCCCTGTCATGGGGAACGTTGAGAATTGTGAATAAAGTCATTCATCTGTTTGAAACCCTTAAGATGCAAGCTGTGTGCAAGATAGTATCATCTTATCTCCTCCACTAACATAATTAGTGATTCTTCTCAGGCCACTTTCAAATGAATGGAATGGAATGGAATGGAATGGAATGGAATGGAATAGAATAGAATAGAATAGAATAGAATAGAATAGAATAGAATAGAATAGAATAGAATAGAATAGAATAGAATAATAACAGAGTTATTCAGAGTTGGAAGGGACCTTGGAGGTCTTCTAGTCCAACCCCCTGCTTAGGCAGGAAACTCTATATCATTTCAGACAAATGGTGATCCAATTTCTTCTTTAAAACTTCCAGTGTTGGAGCATTCACAACTTCTGGAAGCAAGTTGTTCCACTGATTAATTGTTCTGTCAGGAAATTTCTTCTTTGTTCCAGATTGCTTCTCTCCTTGATTAGTTTCCATCCATTGCTTCTTGTCCTGCCTTCAGGTGCTTTGGAGAATAGCTTGACTCCCTCTTCTTTATTTATTTTTATTTATTTTGTGAGATTTATATACCGCCTCACAGTGCAAGCACTCTCTAAGCAGTTTACACCAGTAAGCAATGTATATTTATATTGCCTCCAACAATCTGGGTCCTCCTTTTACCTACCTCGGAAGGATGGAAGGCTGAGTCAACCTTGAGCCGGTGAGATTTGAACTGTTGACCTGCGGATCACAGTCAGCTAAAGTGACCTGCAGTACTGCCTCTAACCGCTGCGCCACCTCGGCTTTTTGTGGCAGACCCTCAAATATTGGAGCACTGCTATCATGTCACCCCTAGTCCTTCTTTTCATTAAACTAGTCATACCTAATTCCAGCAACTGTTTATATATTTTAGCCTCCAGTCCCCTGCTTATCTTTGTTGCTCTTCTCTGCACTCTTTCTAGAGTCTCAACATCTTTTTTACATCGTGGCGACCAAATGAGTGCCAGCAATTGTCTAAATAACCTCTACTCTAAATGTTCGTAGATAAGACAAAACCCTACACTGAGATCAGATGGTTTCATGATTAGCAGAGCTGTACTAACAGATGTACTGGTATGAACTGAAATCCAGCATAAACTATGAAATATTATTAAAACTTGCTCAATGCAAGGACAATTGCCCACATGTATACTTCACTAATGTGAAACAGATAGCCTGGCCTCAATCTTGCCTTCAAAATGAGCCCATACTTGTGATTTTCCTTGTACTGCTTTTTAAAAAACTTTTATATCGCCTATCGGTAGTCCTCTACTTATGACTGGTGATTTAGTGACTGTTTGAAGTTACAATACTCAAAAGATATTTATGACCTGGACCGAAATTCCAATGCTCCCCCCCCCACCAGTCACATGCAGAGATGGGTTCCTACTGGTTCTTTAGAACCGTTAATAAACCGGTGGTGACGTCATGGAGCCAGTTCTGTTGGTGCCTTGTTTGTTGTTTCTGCTTCTGCGCAGAAGTCGAGTTTTCGGCACTGTGCATGTGCCCGCGTGGCACGGCCACGTGGTGCACGATGCGTGCACAGCCACGGGGCGCAGGAGGAAGTGAACTGGTGGTGAGGTAAGTTAGAACCCACCCTGGTCACGTGACTGTATTTTGGGCATCTGGTAACCAGCACTTTTATGGCTGTTTGCAGCATCCCATGGTCACATGATTACGATTAACATTGTTTTTGCTCAAAACTAAGATATACTTCTGGCTTCCAACAAAAATGCCATAGGGCAAATACTTAAAAACTGTTGCAAAAAATATAATTGCCAGGTCCAATTATGGTTGTAAGTTGAAGACTACCCATATAAGATTTTTAAAGCATAATTCTGAATATTATTAAATCTTCACTAAAGGAACAATTTTCTGGAACTGCAAGATGCCCTCTTTTCATATTTTTAAAGTATTGTCACTGCTTATAGAAAGATACATGCTGGAAGATATTTCAGAATATAAATATATACCATATTTTTCGGAGTATAAGACACACCTTTTTACCCCCCAAAATAGGGTGAAAACTTGGGTGCGTCTTATACACCAAATGTAGCCCCACCCACCCACTCACCCATCCCCACCCTTTGGCCTCTGTCTTCCAGCAATTTACCTGCTTGCAGCAAACAGGGAAGAGCCTGTTAAGCCAAGCTAGTCATTAGCAGCTTCTCGACCCTCAGCTGATTTGCCACGTGCTAAAATGAAATGGAAACTAGCTGCAAAGAGGCAAATAGCTGGGAGAGACACACAGATTTTTATTTTCTGCTGAACTGGATGCAAGGGGGTAAGTGAATAACTATAAATGTCTGTAGAATGTTTAAATTATTACACTTATTTTTTAAAGACTGCTTTATTATTGTTCATTTAACAAAATGAAGAAGCTTTTTAAAATAAATGCTTGCCCTGAAGAGGCCCAGTGCTATTGCATCTTCTTTTAAATAATAGAAAATAATGTATACTTCCAGAAATTTTAATTAATTTTAACAGCTCTGTACAAGTATAGTCTGAAATGTAACAGTGTCCTGTTTAGTATTAAGATAAAGCAGCTGAATTAAATCCTGACTTACCTTGGAGTAGATCTGGAAGGAGTTAGTGTGACTACATTTAAGAAAACTTTCTGGCATAATGTACATTTCTCCAATTCTTTGCTATTTCTATGGGTCAGGCACACATGCACAGAAATACACAGCAAACAGTGTATATCATCTGTGCTGTTTGCTGTTTGGCAAATTGCTGGGGGGCAGAGGCCTTTTTTCCTTGTTTTCCTCCCCCAAAACTAAGGTGCGTCTTATACTCCGGTGCGTCTTATACTCCAAAAAATACGGTATATTATCAAGCAGCTGTGTAATGTAGAAAATATTAATATTTTCATAGGACATGAAATATGGTGGAGTGGCAAAAGTGTTTTGATTGAGAAAGCATATATGTACCATGAGAACAAGATCACAAAAAAAAGACTTAACAATTTGTTCAAAATAAAGTGTGTTCCTTAACAATACTTTTTAAAAAAACTATCCAAGACCCCAAATGTTCATAATATTGTAAGATACATTTTAAATTGGATGCTTGATTTGGGTTCCAAAGTGTCACTTACGTTGTGAAAGTGTTTAGAGTTTTGGAAGTTGTTAGATGACTCCTGTAAGAAGCTGAAATAAGTTTGAAAAGTGCATTACGAATCCTTATTTAAGGTTTTTCACCCCATGCTAAAAACTGCCTCACTGAATTGTATAGCACAAAATAATCCAGCTGACTTTCCACATTTGACTGTCTTGTGACAAACGCTTCCATAAAAACACAGTCTGATTGTTCATGTGAAAATTCATGTGTACAATAAAGAACCAGATAAGCAGAGATAACACCTGAACATCTTTAGATATTTCTTTTGGCTTCATTTTCTTTGTTCCCCAATTGTTGTTTCTTGCTTATGCATTGAGGGTTACTGCTGAGCTGTAATCAGATCTGACATATTGGAAGAATGTTTTATATGATCTATTGACCTGCTTGAAAAATATTTTATTTATTTGGCTTAGCCAAATAATATACCACCTTTGTAAAGCTTGTTTGGGTCGAAGTATTCCACTTTCTGACATTAACTTTTAACACCAGAGAAATAGGATTGTATTTTTCCCCTCTACTGCAGATAGGCTAGAGGGAAATATCAATCTGCCCTAATCAGAAAAGGGGTCCTTTGTAGGAAACATTTTTATGCGATCCTTTCAAAGCATAATCTCGAGTTGTTTGGTTTTCCAACAAATATCTGTATATTAATCCTTGTACGTGGATCTAAAATGGAAGTTTAAAAATTTAATAGAGATAAAAGTAGAATTGGATTTTTTCCCCCTTTTTGTGGACATATTAGTCTTTTGTGAGCTTGTCATAATGACGCACAATGTTGCTCTATATATCAAATAATGTTCTTTCTTCACCATTATTGGCTGTCAGTCTAGACTAAAGTAGTGTTCTGCCTGACTTGGAAAAACACTTTTCTTATTCCAGAGGGCAGAATATAAAGGGTGGTCTGAATGTCCTGAACAATCAATAACACCTCCTGTCTGCTTTTGTAGCTGCTGCTATCACTTGCAAAAAGTAATATTGACTTTAATTTTTCCAGAAGTCTCTTTAGAACCAAGAAACAAAACAAAGCAAACATTATAAGAAATATATGACCTTTATCAACAGCTTTTGCTTTGTACAGGGAACCTGAACTGATGGTTATCTTAACTTAGCCTAATAAAATGAAAAATGCACAAAAGGGGTAGATGAAATCATTATAATAGGTTGATGGAGTTAGAGGCAAGGCATTGCAGGATGCTAAGATGTCTGACTGCCTTCGCAGTGTTTATTGCTTTTTATACAGGTTTCCAAGCAGCAAAAGGTAGAAAAGAACAACAGCATTTTCATTGGTGAATTCTCCCCGCCAATCCTTAAGATCATGCTGTTGATACAACCTAGATGAGATCACGTACCAGTCAGGGATAATGTCCTAAATCATTCTGGCTATGTGAACTGGGTGAGATCATGTAGGCATGAGGTCCGGTAGAGGTAGGCAGTTTGCTGCACAAAACCTTCACATGACCTCTATCTCTACAATAGGCTGCAAACATTTATACTATAATCTTCCTGATTATGGCCAACATTGTTTTCCTTATCTCTACATCTCACTCTTTTTTATTTTGTTTGACAGTAAGAGGGGTTAATAATCAGGAGAAAATATCCCTGCAATTCCTTATACAGAGCATAAACCTAATCCTGAGGCAATGTGGGAGGGGATTTGGGGCAAAAAGCTGTGATACATATGTTGAAAAAGGAAGGAAGACACTGAACAAAGCAGCACCCACCAATCAAAATAACACAAACAATGACTAAAAACCGTAGGACATTTCTCAATAAGCCTGTGGGTAACCAAGCCCAAAGGCTTTCCCAACAAGATCCTAAAGTATCAATTTTCAAATCAGAGGCCAAATTGTTTAAAATATTGAACTGATGCTGGATAGTTCATGACTCATCTGAAAGGTTAAAACAACATAGTCCGTCAAAACTTTCACAACCTAAATGTTGACGCAAAAGCAAATAAGCAATAGCAGCACGATTTTGTAAAATAGTCCTTCTCAAAGCTTGCAGCTCATGGTTAATTGCTGAAATAGCTGAAGAAGTAGCATTAATTGTTTTTGCTAAATTATACACAACAGCGTTAATGTTAAGCAAGTGCTGGCACACCCACTATAGACACAACCAGTGCTACATATTCTGCTTTATTAAGTAATGCTGATTCGGAGTCACAAGTGCTATCTAGGGTGACCCCATGCCGAGAACGGCTCGAGGGAATTTGTTGTTTGGAAAGCAAAACAGGAATCAGCTGGCTGAGGCAACACTGCAGTTCACTAATATTAGCAGGAATATAATTAAAAGTTTCTTGACCACATGTAAAAAACCATCCTTGCGGTAGCCAAACATGGGCAAAATTAAAGGAAATCTCCTCAAACACGGTGCAGTTTAAATTGGGTGAGTTAATGCAAAGACAGTGAGGGTTTTTTATTTGAAGATGTACAATTAACTACTTTTACACAGGTTATATTTGCAGGGATTGCTACCACCGGGGTATACAAAGCAATTGCATCAGGGGGTAAATAATAAGCAGTGAACCCCCAATTAGATATAATCCCATAATTAAAATTGCCATTTAATAAAAATCCACCCAAGCCAGTGAAGTTTTGAATTACTGCAAAAGGGGTGCAAACAGGGACTAAACATGTAGTAAGCAAATTTTCCATATCATATGCTTCAGATAAGCAAAAGACATCATTTTGTGTGATGTTAGCTAGATGCACCCACAGGTTTTGCTTCATTCATTGTTCGAGTGAATGTTTGGGTGGGATGACAGCTGCTGTTGCCAAAGGGGAGCTATTGACAATCAAATGCAAACAAATGATGGCTATGGAATTTGCAGTTAAAACTGCAAAAATGGCAGCGAATAAGTTCTCGGGGGGTTGTTCTGCTTGCTGCTGCTGCAGCACTGCCTGCGCTTTGGTGGTCAAGTTCTTTACATCTTCTCATGTCACTGGACAACTGGCACAATGGGATCAAATTGGTCACTGTGCCATCTGGAGAGTCACCTTTGCCATTTCTGGGACTGGATCCAGGGACTGATGCCACAATATCCTTGGCTGGGTGGACGCAATGTGCTGGAATCCACAAAGGTCCTGTAGGAGCAAGCACAGTAGCATATCCTCGTCCCCACATTATCAGAAGGACCGGCCCCAACCATGTTTTATCTGGCAATGCCCAATAATATACTAGAGGGGGAGGCAAACTTGTTTTCTGTTGAAAGTGTCTCTGATAAGCGGTCAAATTTTGAATAGAAACATTCAATTGATTTAAGGTAAATAATACTTTTTTATCCTGTTGTGTCACCCACAACAAATTAGGTACTCGAGAGCCGTCCTTTTTTATTTGTTTGTGGAGGCAGTCCTTGAAGGACCGATTAGTACGCTCCACTATGGCTTGACCCGTGGAATTCTGAGGAGACCATGAGTAAGAACAATATTCCAGGTTGTGCAAAAGTGCAAAAAGGCCGATGAAGAATAGGCTGGCCCGTTATCAGTTTTTAAAGAAGAGGGCTTACCCAAGGCTGTGATAGCTGAAAAAAGATGAGAAATAACATGATTAGCTGTTTCCCCTTGTTGAGGAATGGCCCAAAGCACTCCTGAATAAGTGTCAATAGATGAATGAATGTACATCTAGGGAGCCAAAGAAGGAACATGAGTAACATCCATTTGCCATAGTTGATTAGAGGGGAAACCATGGGGATTAACTCCTGTGTCCCCCGAGGGGGATGCCCCAAAACATTGGGGACAGGATGAAACAATCTGCTTGGCTTGGTCAAGTGGAATATGGCAAGCTTGTGCCAACCCCCTAGCATTTTGATGAAAAAAAGAGTGACTAAAAAAAGGATCTGAAAATAAAGTGGGTAAAACATGAACAGCAGCATCAGCATGACTATTGCCTTCGGAAAGGGGGCCAGGAAGGGATGAGTGACTGTGTATGTGAGAAACAAAGTATAAATGTTTCTGATCTTGTAGCAGTTGCTGTAAAGTTAAAAACAGAGCCATTAAATTGGAGTCAATCCTGGGTGTAATGTAAGCACCTGGAAGATTAAAAATAAGTTGACACACACAATGAGTCAGAAATTAAATTAAAAGGTTGTTGAGAAAAGGTGTGGAAAGCTAAAATAGCAGCAGACAATTCTGAGTGTTGCGGTGAAGGCTGCACTGCAGTATAAGATATTTTCCATGTTTCATCATGAAGATCCTTATAAGCAATTGCTCCTCTCGTTCGCCCTCCATCGGAGAAAACAGTAGGAGCTTGTGACAATGGAGAAAGAGAAAGCAGTGGGCAGACAGGAAAGAAAGAAGTCATTAAGCAAGCAAACCGAGAATCTTTTGGCAAATGATATGCAATACAGCCTACATAATCAGTTAAAGCACACTGAAGAGATGTTATTCTGAAAATAAAATTGAAAATCAGATTTGGGGAGAGGATAAATAATATTCATTAAATCAGTCCCAGTTCTTTGGCAAGCTCGAGTACATCCCAAAGTTATTATTTCAGCAACGGCCTGGATAAATGGCAAAACATTTTGGGTTGGGGTATGGGGTAAATAAAGCCATTCAATACAATATACTTTCTGCGACTCTAATACAGCTAATACTCCCATAGGCAACTTACCAGTAGGGAGTATCAAAAGACTTAACTGACAATCTTTATGAGGAATACGATCCACAAATTGAGTATTCAAGATGTCATTAATTTGCTCAATCGTGGCAAGTGCTGCAGGCGGAACTACAATGAAATCTCCAGGTTGTTTCCCTTTAGTCAATAAATCAAATAATGGACTAAGTAAATGTGTAGGTAAAGAAAAATATGGGTGAACCCAATTGAGGGTGCCTAACAATTGCTGCAAATTGACCAAAGAAATAACCTTGGGTAAACTCAAGCGAGGAAAAACCGGAGCAGAATAGGATTGCAACATTTTATGCCCTAAATAAAGATAGGGAGAGTGCAGCTGTATCTTTCCCGGGGCAATCTGCAATCCATAAATACTTAAATCATTTTGTATTTCAAAAAGCCAATTAGATTGTATTTTTGGGGCTCCAATTAAAATATCATCCATATAATGATATACCAAAGCCAATGGATAACGTTTGCGAAAAGGGGCTAATGCTACAGCAACATAAAGCTGACATAATGTGGGACTATTCAACATTCCCTGTGGTAAAACTGTCCAGTGATAACGTTTATTAGGTTCTGAATGATTCACTGCAGGCACAGTAAATGCAAACTTTTCCTGATCAGGGGGGCACAGAGGAATAGAGAAAAATCAGTCATTTAAATCAGTTACCCAAACCCGTACAATTGATCAAGAATGAAAACTCCCCCCGAATGAAGGGCATGCACAGCACATTGGTGTTTAAATTCGCTGTTGCAAACTGCATATTGTGCTGGAGTAAGCAACATGCGAAAAGTAGTTTTCCAATCTTCAGGTACTAAGATATGATTTCTCATAGTGGCTTCCAGCATTCCCTGCACATAGGTACTTCCTAACCCCATGTCTCTAATTCCTTTTCTAAATTCCATTAAAATTGCATATGACAAAAGGCGATATTCCACTATTTGAACTCCATTCTAATCTACTTGTCCCGTGGCATGCACTGGACAAACAGAAAACATATCGGTAATTTCTTCTATATTCTCCTCCCCTTTGTCTAATTGTTCCTCTAATATTTGCCTTATGGAGGTGTACAATGGCTGTGGAGAAGCAAAAAAATTAGCCTCTCCAGGAGGAGCTGAACGTCCAATTGAGATGATTTCAGGGTGACAATTTTTATCTGATCGTAATCAGGTGGGGGGCTGGTAGTTAATTGTTCTCCTGCCAAAGCATCCAAGCCAAATTTTTCCACTGCTTGATGGCATTGATACCATTGATGTAATATCTGTACTGGAGCCCGGGGTTCAAGATGTAAAGTATGCCCTATCTTTATCCAATCCCGTAAAAGGAGCATCCCGCGCTCCGAATACAGAGGTAGGGACAGTGTTTCCCTACCTCCTCAACCAGCTTCCTTATATCTGCCTCAGGCGCTGCCACACTTGATTTATGTAACAGGAATCGGAGTTACTGTACATGCTTATGCTGGTGTTGAGATAGATTGCAACCCATACTTACCAGTGAGGTGTCCTGAAGCTGAAGGACAAAGGTGCACCTAGGGGTCTGTTCCAGACGATGGTAAGTATGTTGGCTGTTGCTCCATACGGTGGTGAGAGGGCCCCACCTTGGGCGCCAGATGATGGAGTTAGAGACAAGGCATTGCAGGATGCTAAGATGTCTGACTGCCTTCGCAGTGTTGATTGCTTTTTATACAGTTTTCCAAGCAGCAAAAGGTAGAAAAGAGCAACAGCATTTTCATTGGTGAATTCTCCCCGCCAATCCTTAAGAACATCATGTTGATACAACCTAGACGAGATCATGTACAAGTCAGGGATAATGTCCTAAATCATTCTGGCTATGTGAACTGGGTGAGATCATGTAGGCATGAGAGGCCATTAGAGGTAGGCAGTTTGCTGCACACAACCTTCACATGGTCTCTATCTCTACAATAGGCTGCAAACATTCATACTATAATCTTCCTGATTATGGCCAATATTGCTTTTCCTTTGGTTGATAGTAATTTGCTGAGATATCTAGAAATAGTATCACTTTGCTGTCCATAATGCACATATTTAACAGGATGATTATATATTATTGGCTTGCTTTTTAAAATATTCCATGAAACTTATTCTCCTGCTCAAAATCACCCAAAACAATTTGAACTGGTGAATAACAGAATGTTATTCGCTATGTCATCCCCAATGGGATGCTTAAACATCTCCAGCAAACAAGAGTACACTCTTTCTCAAGGAAAGTTTTGGGGGAAACAGTTCTTACCATTAGAGTTTTCCTGATACCCAATTGAAATTTACTTCCTTGTAATTTAAGCCATTTTTTTTCTTTTCTGAAACATCTTTGAAGAATTGTGCCTTATCTTCTTGAAGACAGCTACCCTGTCTCTCCACAGTCTTTTCCAAGCTAAATATATCCAACAGCTTCATCTGTTCCTCATAAATTTTTCTTTCCAGGTTGTTCGTCTTTGGATACCTTCCAGTTTATCAACATCCTTCCTAAAATTTGGTGCACAGAAGTGGACACAATATTATAGGTGAGGTCTGAGCAATATTTTAGATGCAGGATGGAAAGGAATAATGATTTTTCTTGATTTTGACACTGCTGTTGATGGAACCTAAGATTGCGTTTTCCTTTTTTTTGCTGTTGTGTCACTGTTGGCTAACAGTTTGTTATCCACCAAAATACTCAAGATGCTTTTTCTAGGTACCCAGCATGGTTCTTCCCCATCTTATACTCATATATTTGATTTTTTTTCTATCCAAAGATCAGTATACATTTATCTTGGTTGAAATTTAGCTTATTAGTTTCTGCCCATTGTCCCAGCTGGTCAATATACTGTCCTCTATACTTGTGCAAATTTCATAATATTTTCTAACCCCTCATCTATGTCCTTTATAAATATGGTGAACAGCAGAGGGCCTAAAATGGTATCCTATTTGACACTTGCCTTCAACCTGACACAGAGCTAGTGACATATCTTTGTTGGGATGATTATTCAACCAGTTTTATAGCTGTCCAATAATAGCATTGTCCAGACCCCATTTGCTCTTAAAACTGTTGGAATACCTAGTGAAACTCTGACTTCCACCTGCCAGTATCTTTTCCTTTTCCTTTTTGCCCAAGGATTCTAAACCATGCAATGCATTTTAAAAAAATAACAAGAGAGGGGAATGCTAGGCCCATCCTCACTATGCAACATATTCATCCACCAAGAAGAGGAGAAAAATCACACAAAAAGGAAACTAGCTAGACCAGTGTTTCTCAAATAGTGGGGCGGGCCCCCCTGGGGGGGCACGGAGTGATGTCGGGGGGCGCGTGTGACCCCCAGAGAACTTACGTGGTCCCTCTTGATCGATTCCCCCGGACGGGGAGTGTTTTCCCAGTTGCCCGCTGCTCCGAGCCCAGAAGAGAAGGTGGCCAGGCGGGGCGGCTGCGTGGGTTCTTGTTGTTCTCGGCGGGCACCGCGGTAGCCATGAACGGCGTGGCGAACCTGCTGCTGGACAAGGAGGAGCATCCTCTGCAGCTGGGCGAAAGCTTCGAATGGCACCCTAAAGCCTCCTTCCACACCGTTCGCTGTGAGTGCCCGGCAAAGGCAGCGCTTATGGGCCAGGCCGGCGACCCCAAAACATCAGCTTGATTAAGCTGGCCTGGCCCCGTGTCAAAAGAGGGCCCTAACTACGGTAGCCTATGCCTGCCTAACCGAAAACAGGCTCCACTGAGTTCAGTGTGACTTATTCCCAGGTAAGTGGGTAGAGCAGCCTTCCCCAGCCAATAGTTTGCTTGCAACTTATAATAAGTAAAATAATAAATATTAACACTAAAATTCCATTGGGGCCCAGATCAGAGACTTGGCCCCCCCCGAAATGTTTACTTCTTCCTAGGGGGGGGTGTAACAGAAAATAATTGAGAAGCACTGAGCTAGACATAGCAGTGCAGCTTTTCACCAGGATGGAGTTGAGGATAACAGCCAGCGGAGGGAGGGCTGGAGAAAAACAAGTCAAAACACGTAAAAGGTATGAGAAATTGTCTAAACCCAAGCAGAAAAGACAAAGTACACCAAGTACTTGTTACTGGCAGAGCTCCTTACTATAATTTTTAATGGCACCTAGAGTATTTTTTTTATAATTATCAGATTCTAAATATGTTTTGAATCCCTTGAAGATAAGCAGATCCTTGATTCTAATCATCTTGATTTCTCTCTCTCTTTCTCGTTACCTTGGGATTATTTATTGCAATTTGGATCTTTTCTTTCAGCTGTCCCTTGGGAGTCATTTCAAAGGCTGCTCCTGTATGTTTTTTGAGAGGTTTTCATTCAATGAGCCAATTATTCAGGTGGTTTTTATTTTCTATATTATTTTCAGATGGAAAATGAAATGGGTACCACTAACAAATGGCCTTTGGTGGATGCTGATTATTTTCCCTGAGGCGTCTTGTTGGGTTTCGATTAGAACAGAGCTATAAATTAGGTTAGATAAATGACATAAGATTGTAGAGTGCATCTTTTTGTTGCAATAAAACCACATGATATCAAGCTGATTTATCCGCTCCATTGTAATAACACATTTTGGCTCCGTCATCTCCCAAACAGTGCTAGTAATCATGTCTCCTTTCCTTTTGATTTGCTGTTTTTGTTCTCGAGTACTGCTAGTTCTAGTTTGCACTAAGGGCTTTCTTGCTTCTAGTGTTTTGCCCTCAGCATATTTGCTTTGCAGCATATGATTCTTTATCTATATTCCTGTCTAAAGTGTATTTCTGTTGACTTACAACAAGTAACTAGGTTGTACCTGGAGATTCATTGGCAATAGGCAAGCTCTACAAAGGTATACCGTACATTTCTCTCCTTAATTGCTGAATCTTTGATTTGTTCTGCAATCTCTTTGTGGAAGCTTTGTATAATTGAAGTGGCACCATGGGAGAAAATTGCAGGGCCTAGTTATTTACTTTTTGTTGTGAACGTAAGTAATTTGGGAAATACGTCATGTAAGGGAAATTAATGATTTTTCTCCTTGTACGCCCTGGCTATTTACAACTTTAAGTGATCGATAACTGACTAAAAATCACTTCTAATTCACCTGAGCCATTTCAGTTTAAGGCAAATATGGGTTTCACAACCTAACTGCCTACCTGTTTTCACCTGTAGCACCCAGAATATGTGCCTTGGAATATTCCCATTATCTAAAAGATGTTGCTTAAGTAAGGTGACCAGACGTCCCTCTTTTGGCGGGACAGTCCCGCTTTTTAATAATTTGTCCCGCGTCCTGCGGCGTTTCAAAAAAGTCCTGCTTTTTTAATTTGAATTTGCCCTGCACACCCCTCTGCCTCCTACCTCGCCTGCCTCCTCCTGCCAGGCGGGGAGGGAGGGCAGTGAGAGGGGCAACAGCAGTCTTGCCTGTTTGTCGCCGCAGAGCTGAAGAAGCTGGTGGCGTTCGTGGCGCGGGGCTTCCCCTGCCTGCTTTCCCCGGCCGCCGGGACGCCGCCATTTGCGTTCTTTTGCCCTCTTGGGCAAACAGAACGCTTTGCGCATGCATAGAGGGCAAAAGAACGCAAATGGCGGCGTCCCGGTGGGCGGGGAAAGCGGGCGGGGGAAGCCCCGCACCACGAACGCCACCAGCTTCTTCGGCTCTGCGGCGACGAACAGGCAAGCCCGCACCGGTAGGAACCCACCCCTGGCTGCGATGAAGGGGAGGGTGTTTGGGGGGGATGCACAAAGCTGCAGGATAAGAGAGACGGACCCCTCCCGTCTTGCTCCCCTAGACCCCCCCCGTCAATGGTGTCCCACTTTACAAATATTAAAATCTGGTCACCTTATGCTTAAGTAGCCATAATTTTAAATTGTTCCCCTACCACTCCTGCAGCCTAGGGTTGTCATCTGCAACAACTTTGTTTACCTCTGTTTGGAGACATACATAATAAAAGCATCCGTGAAGGAAGTTATTATTATTTCTTCCTATTTTCTTCCACAAAACTTGAGAGCCAAGTAACTTGTTTAATTTCTTCGGAAGGTCTATGCAGGAGAGGTGAAAACATGTACTGTATACAGTCACGTCTGAAACACGGCAAATAAGGTTTTGTATTCTGTGTGTGTCATAACATCCTATTGATATATTAAGTAATATTTCTTTAGCTAGGCTTGTCATTAAAACACGTCCCCAAACAATTGGCAAACTTGGCAACAAAAATGAGAAAAATGAACAATAGTAACCAGATCTTGGTTACTGAGGTCTTTCATTCTTCTCCACAGTTAGCATTTTTCCCTTTTGACTTTAATTAATATACAGAAAGAAAAAGAAAAAATAATTAGCATAGTGAAGGGAGGAAAAAACTAATGCAATTACCACAAGATAAATTGTATATATAAGGGCTTTTTGTGCATAAAGGATCATTTGACCTTTTATGACCACTCTTAGACTGCAAATTTGCTTTCTTGAGGTAATGGGAATCCTTCCATGTAATCCAGATGACCATAAGATGGCAGCAAAGATTTGGGGTGGTGCCATTACCGTCACTCTGGAATTTTGTGGCCCAGACACAATTACTTTAATTTAAGGAACAAATACACAGATATCACACACACACACGTGCACACACGCTCTTTTTAATGGGTCCAGTAATGTAAGGCTGTATATTTTTTCATAAAAGATACTGTATATTTCTACATGGTGCTCAAAGGACAGGACAATAAGGTATAGAAAATTATGCTTTGTACATATCTGAAAATCATTATGACCACATGAAAAATTTAGAGCAATTTTGAGAGTAACTCATGCTGCATTCTGTGATCAAAGAAATAATATTGTATGGAAATATTGATGATTGCATGAAGTGCACACAAACCTTTATGAGCCGAGGTGGCGCAGCGGTTAGAGGCAGTACTGCAGGCCACTTTAGCTGACTGTGATCCGCAGGTGAGCGGTTCAAATCTCACCGGCTCAAGGTTGACTCAGCCTTCCATCCTTCCGAGGTAGGTAAAATGAGGACCCAGATTCTTGGGGGCAATATAAATATACATTGCTTACTGGTGTAAACCGCTTAGAGAGTGCTTGCACTGTGAGGCGGTATATAAATCTCACAAATAAATAAATAAATGAATGTTGATTTTTCTTGTTTCGTTACTCAATTTGATGCAGATTTTCACAAACAGCAGGGTAGTCTTATGCACTAAATTGTTAAAAGAGAAATATTAACTCAGGATTACTGTTAACTCAGGATTACTGTTAACTGAGTTAACATTTCTCTTTTAACAATTTAGTACATAAGACTGCCCTGCTGTTTGTGAAAATCTGCATCAAATTGAGTAATGAAACAAAAAAAATGCAACATAATTGCATCAACATGCAAACATCAATATTTCTATACAATTTTATTTCTCTGATCACAGAACGCAGCATGAGTCACTCTCAAAATTGCTCTAAATTTTTCATGTAGTCATCATGATTCTCAGATATTTACAAAGCATAATTTTCTATACCTTATTGTCCTGTCCTTTGAGCACCACACAGGCTCTAGAAATGGTTCTTGCTAACCACCACATTTGACTGACTGCCAGTGTGTGTTGTTACGAATTTTGAGTCTTTCCACAGCATTTTATTTTTTTTATTCTTGCTAAATTGTTGAGTTACTGTATTTGGCCATGAAATCATCTTTATACATTTTATAGTTGGAATAGCTAGAAAACTGTCTGATGAGGAGGAAGTTGGAGCCAAGACGAACCAAAAGGAAGAAGCAGGGAACAAAAGGATCTTATACTAGAAATATTGTTGGTGTCCTTCAGAAATCTCAGGGTAGTGATCAGGATCTAGAACAGTGTTTCTCAACCTTGGCAGTTTGAAGATGCGTGGACTTCAATTCCCAGAATTCTGGGAGTTGAAGTCCACGCATCTTCAAACTGCCAAGGTTGAGAAACACTAATCTAGAAGTAGGGGAATAAAAGGTGCTAAAGTGGAACAAAAATTGAAGGCATATAATTCAGGAACCAAATGCTGAAAATTCAGGATCTGAGTGAACAGCAATGAGGATGGATAGTATGCCTCTTGTCAGCTCTTAGCCAGCTCACTGTACAGGTAGTCCTCGACTTTCAACCACAATTGAGCCCAAAATTTATGTTAAGTGAGTTTTGCCCCATTTTACGACCTTTCTAGCCACAGTTGTTAAGTGAATAACTGCAGTTGATAAGTTAGTAACACGGTTGTTAAGTGAATCTGGTTTCCCCATTGACTTTGTTTGTCGGAAGGCTGCAAAAGCTGTTCATATGATCCGGGACACTGCAACCATCATAAATATGAACCAGTTGCCAAGCATCCGAATTTTGATCACATGGCCATGGGGGTGCTACAATGGAGTGAAAAATGGTTGTAAGTCACTTTTTCCAGTGCTGTTGAAACTTTGGTCACTAAATGAATTGTTGAAATGAAATGAAAGCCGAGGACTACCTGTATTCCTGTTCCTAGAGCCTAGGACCAGAGATGTGAGTTCTGGCATCATATCTCCAGTTATTGCTGTTAGATACTAGGACTGAAGCACATAGGCTTCAGTCAGGTCCTCCATTCCGGCGGGAGAATACTGCGTACTGATTGGCTGAACCATCTGACAGCTCCCTATGTCCGACAGCTCCCTAAAGGGTTAGCTGTCAGAAAAAACCTTCGCTGGATTGTAAATAGTTGCAGAATAAAGAGCTGTTGTTTTGAAGCCACTTCTGTCTGCCTCGTCCTCATATCTAACAATTGCTACTTCTGGAGAAGAATTTGCCACCAGCTTGTCCTGAGAATTGGCTGTGAAGAGGTACCAGCTGTTCACATCCCATTAGAGGATTAAAGTCCTGAAATTCTCAATTTATGCTGTTGAAATTCTCAATTTATGCTGTTGTCCTGGATTCGCTACTCCGTAACCCTGTGGTTCTATGGAAAGCAATCCAGGCAGTTAACCTTTCTTGCCATTCAATAAAGGAGACAGTATTCCATCATCTCAACTTTACTCAATGCTGAAATATCTGGTAAAATTAGGAGAGAATTAACAATGGCATATGATTATAACATGATTACATGTGGTAATAATTAGCAGCCATGCTCCATAGAAGAGGCCCTGTGCTCGTAGCTACAATATGGCCTACTTACTGTCTAGACCAAAAATATATTAAGCCCCTATAACCCGTCAGGTCTTAAACTGCCTAAAGGTGTGTAAGGATACATTGCTTACCTGATGGGTTGGATTGCAGCTGAAAAACTGTGAGTGGCTTCTCTGAATGGAAGATGGAGGCTGGAATGGCCTCACTTCCCTTCTCTTTCCCATCAATATTTGTAACAGAAGTGAGGAGACAGGAAAAGGGTAAGTAATAATCCCTGAACACTTCGCTATGAAGGGAACATGCTACACCTCCTTTGGCCAGCAAGGTCAGGGTTGCCAAGCTTACTTATAATTTATTTTATTTTATTTTATTTATTTTGTCAAGCGTGTATAAGATTACATACTAAGTATAAACATGAATATGAATATATAAGAAGTATAAGCATGGTTTTGAGTATATGATATTTTACGAATACATGGGGACTTTAGGACAGGGATGGTAGGCATGCTGGTGTGCTTATGCACACCTCTTAGGAATGGGGTGAGGTCAACAGTAGACAGTCTAAGGTTAAAGTTTTGGGGGTTTGGGGAAGAAACTACAGTCAGGTAATGTATTCCAAGCATTGACCACTCTGTTGCTGAAGTCAAATTTTTTGCAATCAAGTTTGGAACAGTTTACATTACGTTTGTATCTATTATGAGCTCGTGTGTTGTTGCGGTTGAAGCTGAAGTAGTCATTCACAGGTAGGACATTGTAGCAGATAATTTTGTGTGCTACACTTAGGTCAGATCAAAGGCGGTGTAGTTCTAAATTTTCTAGGCCCAAAATTTTAAGTCTGGTGGCATAAGGTATTCTGTTGCGAACAGAGGAGTGTAGTACTCGTCTCGTGAAATATCTCTGGACATTCTCAATTGTATTAATGTCTGATATGTAGTGTGGGTTCCAGACAGATGAGCTGTATTCGAGTATTGGTCTAGCAAATGTTTTATATGCTCTGGTTAGAAGTACAATATTACCAGAGAGGAAGCTACACAAGATTAGGTTAACCACTCTTAATGCCTTCTTAGCAATGCTGTTGCAGTGGGCTCTCGCACTTAGGTCATTAGAGATGAGTACTCCAAGGTCCTTTACTTAGTGAGGATTGTCAACAAGGTCGTGATCATCTAGTTTGTATTTTGTGTTCTGATTATTTTTGCCAATGTGTAAGACTGAGCATTTGTTGATTGAGATTTGAAGTTGCCACTTGTTTGACCATTCTGATACATAGTCGAGGTCTTTTTGAAGGATAGTAGTATTGTATAAGCTAGCTAAACAGAAAGAAATTAACTCATCCTACCGGAGCAGCAAATGCTCTGGGGACGAGAGTCCTACTGTACTGATTGTTGTAGCAGCACAGGGGTGTCAATTTCTCATTGACTTTGCTTGTCAGAAGGTCGGTAAAGATGATCACATAACCCCAGGACACTGCAACCGTCAAAAATATGAGTCAATAGCTAAGCATCTGAATTTTGCTTATGTGACTATAGAGATGCTGCAATGGTCATAAGTGTGAAAAATGGTTGTAAGTCACTTTTTTCAGTGCTGTTGTAACTTCGAACCATCACTAAATGAACTGTTGTAAATCGGGGACTAGAGATGACTAACTGGGCTTTTTAAATTATCTTCAATGAAGGCCAGTCACTTCCTCACAAGCAGTTTGGCTTCAAAGCAGTTGAAGTGTCGATTTCATTGAGGGCCACATCAGGGTTGTGTTTGACCTCAGGGGGCTGAGTGGGCGTGGCCAGATTGACGTCCTGCAGCCCTCTGGGCCGCAAAAACAGGCCCTCCCGAGCTGTTTTTGCTGGCAGAGGCACTGTGGGCTGCCCCTTCACCGTTTCCAGGGCGACCCCACGGGCCAGATCTAAGCACCTTGCGGGCCTTGAGTTTGACACCCTTTCTGTAGCAGATTTTGATCCCAAAGCTTTGGCTTTCATTATCTTTTGACTTTCCTTGTGTTCTCAAGCATAATGATTTGGTTTTATTTATTTCCTGGGTATATCTCCATGTTCTGTCATTTGACTGGTTTTCATTGTTTTCTGTCTCCCCCCACCCCCATCAAGTATTTTATAAGAAAACATTGCAGCTCCGTCGTCCATTTCTTCTCCATTTCTCGTATGTTCTCATGATGTCAAAGCCATTTGATCAATACCTACTTGACTGCAAATTGCTGACCTTGTCTTTCTGTTGACGAAGTGGATAAATATACCTGATGTGCTTCAAAAGGATCCTCATATTTTTTTTTGTAATGTACAGGGACAAAGTCTTTTGTCTCAACTTGTCATTTTTACGAATTGGTCTATTGTCTTTTCTTTGAAATAACAGTTCAGGTAGTCCTTGACTAACCTTGATTCATTTGGTTTGAATGGTGACCGTTTGAAGTTACAATGGCAGTGAAAAAAGTGACTTATGACCAGTTTTCACACTTATGACTGTTGCAGCATTCCCATGATCACGTGATCAAAATTTAGGCATGGCAACTGACATGTATTTATGATAGTTGTGCTGTCTTAGGGTCATGTGATCACCATTTGTAAACTACCAAGCTGGATTCTGAAAACCAAAGTCAATATGGGAAGCCAGATTCACTTAATGGCCACACAATTCACTTAACAACTGCAGCAATTCACTTAACAATGGTGGCAAAAAAGGTCATAAAATGGGGAAAACTCACTTAACTGCCTTGCTGTGCAATG
Source organism: Diadophis punctatus similis (assembly GCA_023053685.1). Taxonomy (NCBI): domain Eukaryota; kingdom Metazoa; phylum Chordata; class Lepidosauria; order Squamata; family Dipsadidae; genus Diadophis; species Diadophis punctatus. Next base: position 182,735,392 of record JALIGW010000003.1, read on the forward strand.
GAAATTTTTGGTTGTGGTTATAAGTCAAGGACTAACCTGTATTGTTTTGCCTCTATTCTTTCCAAGCCTTTCAACAGTGTTGGAGCATGGATGGCATGTATATACATATTGAAAAGGCCACTGTCTTTTGCAAGAGTTGTTCCTATTTTCAGGGAGTACAAAATGGCCTCAGTGTTTCCTCTCAGAGATTTTAAAATATGCCTTCACTGCTGTAAACGTGTCCGATGCCCGTAAGGAATAGTTTTCTACCAGAAAACCATCCTTCGGTTCCAAAAATGAGGGGAAGCTTATTTCTATTGCTGTGTGAAGTGCTCACCATCCCAAGTTTGGGATCACAAGGTTTTGTTTTGTTTTTACAAATACCCTAGAATTTCAGGAGGTTGACTCAGCCTTCCATCCTTCCGAGGTGGGTAAAATGAGGACCCAAATTGTTGGGGGCAATATGCTGACTCTATAAACCGCTTAGAGAGGGCTGTAAAGCACTCTGAAGTGGTATAGTATATAAGTCTATGTGCTATTGCTATCTCACGTGGCTAAGTCATTTCTTATCATTTGCTAAAAGTCAATAGGCAAATATCTATGCAAACACTTGGTGTCTACATATGAAGGGGAGAAGAGGTATAAGGATATGTAAATGTAATGTAATGAATCTTATGTTAATTTTTTCATGGACAAAACATCCTTTTATAAAACAGAATAATTTTGTCAATTTTCTTTTCAGCTGAAAAATACCATATGTAAACTAATAACAAATATTTTGGCTTTCACTCTGCAATTTTGTTTTTTCAGGAATTTTGGAGGACAGCAAATCAACCCAGACCTGCATGGCAAAATCTTCAATTTCAAGTGGCATGGCTATTCCCGAAAAAAGAGATCATTGTGCTACACAGTGTACAAAACTATCAACTCACACCACTGGAAATGCAGCCCAGAAGCCACAAAATAGCTTTAGAACCTCAGAGGTGAGTGTAGGATTACGTTCTGTTTATGTGGCAAAATATTAATTGTACAAAACCGAAACCAAATTCAAAGGCTTCCTGACCACCCTCACTGCTATTCCACTACTGCATTTAAAAACCCTTGTGAATTCTAAAAGTAAAACAATTTTTCCATTAGGTACTTTGTAATGTGGTTTTATGTTGCTATAGCAACTGGATTGAGGGAGTAGAGAAGGCAAGTTCTAAACAACACAGATGGCTAAACACAAGGTCCAGGAGCAGGAAGGATCCCAAACCTTTTAAGAACAGGAAGTCAAGCATGAGAAGAGAATGATGGCTGGCTTGAGGCCAGGAGATGGGAGGCAGAATGAAGCAGAAATTTCTGCCAGTGGTACCAACAATTGGCACCAATATATACAGCAAAATCCTTAGAGCTATAGTCATTTACAAAACCTACCACCTTTATTGCAGCTGCCAATCAACTGGTGCAGAGAAAAAATACTTAGCTCCCTGAAACAGGCGATAGTGTGACACCAGAGCCAATCCTCAGATTCTGCAGAAGGGCCTTTACTCAATTCTGCAGAAGGGCCTTTACTCAAATGCAATTATGCTCTACAGTATTTTTGCAGTTGCAGGAAAACAGTATTCAGCTAGGCATTTCTCCCCCCCCCCTCCATTGGCACAATTATCCTTTATGTTCAGATCTTCTCAGGTTGAAGGAGACAAAGGGTTAATTCCCCCCACCATTATAGCCAGATTTAGTTAGAATTAATCTGTATAAAAACTCTGTTTTTTTCTTCAGAGGACTAAAGAGCTAAGCCTTGTCACACATAATGTTTTCAGGCAGATCGAGAATATCGTGTGATTTTAAATGTGATGAAATGCTGAGCCATTCCATTTTCTAAGAATGGCATTATGCAGTGTATCCTTGACGTTATTGAAGGAAGGGGTGGGGAGAATGTTATTTATTCTCCCCATAAACTATTTCCATTTATAAGTATTGGTTGCTCTTTTACCATCTTGTACAGTTATTTATTGAGAGCAACCAATATGTTAAGAAGGCTGGAAAGGAAATGATAGGAGAAATGCTTGAAGCCGCTGAATCAGTGGTGGGTTCCTACCAGTGCGGTCCACTCTATAGCACCGGTAGCGGCCCGCTGGTGATGTCACAGTACCGGTGCGGTCGGTTGCCGGTGCCTGGGCGCCACCATTTTTTCAAAAAAAAAAAAAAGTTTACATTAAAAAAAAATTTCTTCTGCGCATGCTCAGAAACCTGACAATTAAGTCTTTCCCCATCCCTTCACTTGAAAATAATAAGAAGCTCGCATTTGACACTTTTCCTTTGCTTTTGCCTAAAGCTTCCCAAAGTGGGCGTTTTCCAAAAGCTTAACCTTTTATACTGTTAATTTTATACAGTTTTATACTGTTATTCTTTAGACGAAAACATTGAGGACTGTTAAAAGATACTGTTCTTTTAACAGTCCTCAATATTTTCATCTAAGGAATCCATGACTGAAACCAAAAATGCTGTATGAGACTTGCTTGTCTTTTAACTATAGCATTTTCTGCATATAAAGGTTGCTGTGTTGCCATGGTGTAACAAGGACTTTGTATGCAAAGCTTTTCATGTAAGCTATAAAATAGCAAAAATAGTAGTAACATCTCTCTGAAATAACTAATATATGACCAGCAAGCCATGCCCACCCGGTCACATAGCCGGCAAGCCATGCCCACCCGGTCACATGGCTGGCAAGACACACCCACAAAATAAGCCACGCCCACAGAGTGGTAGTAAAAAAATTAGGAACCCGCTCCTGCGCTGAATGTGTTTAGTCTGCAGAAAAAAGGCTGTGAAAAGACATGATAATTGTCTTCTACTATATTCTTACTATACTCCTACTCTCTGAGGGATTATCATATCCTTCTGAGGAATTCTTCAGAGCTGTTTGAGAAGACAAAGCAAGAAATAATAGGTGATTTACATAATAATATGTAAGTAGATCTCAGTTAGACATCAAGCAATATGTTCTAATAGTAACAGTTTGATGAATAAGTGTTACTATTACAACATATTGCTTGATGTCTGAGATCTAACTTCAACTGCTTTGAAGCCAAACTGCTTGTGAGGAAGTGACTGGCCTTCATTGAAGATAATTTAAAAAGCCCAGTTAGTCATCTCTAGTCCCTGATTTACAACAGTTCATTTAATGATGGTTCGAAGTTACAACAGCACTGAAAAAAGTGACTTACAACCATTTTTCACACTTATGACCATTGCAGCATCTCTATAGTCACATGAGCAAAATTCAGATGCTTAGCAACTGACTCATATTTATGACGGTTGCAGTGTCCTGGGGTTATGTGATCATCTTTAGCGACCTTCTGACAAGCAAAGTCAATGAGAAAGCCAGATTCAATTAACAACTGTGTTGCATTACTAAATGTAATAACTGCAGTGATTCAACTTAGCAACCGTGACAAGAAAGGTCGTAAAATGGGGCAAAGCTCATTTAACACTTAGCAACACAAATTTTGGGCTCAATTGTGGTCGTAACTCAAGGACTACCTGTAGTAGTACTGCACTGGGCTAGACTAGATGATATTCAAGGTCCCTGGTAACTCTTTACATTCTGTGATTGTTTTCTGAACTAAAAAGCTCCACATCTTTTATAGCTTTCATTCTCCCATGCCCACTCAGAAAATTGTCAGTTTGTTTTAGGTTTGATTTTTGCAAATTTTGAATTGAAATTATTATATTAATAGGTTATGATACCTAATTTAAGACTAGAACCTAGGGGTCATTCAAGAGAGTTACTTCTAAAGAATATATTCTAAGCATAAATTATATTTTATAAACTCCTTTTCAAACAGGCTAAATGGGACAAGAAAAGAGCCACAAAAGAAGTCAGTAGTAACACTGCCAAAACAGACAAATACAAACAAATAAATAGCAACAGAAGAATCGCAAAGAATGGTATCAATTAAGGAAGCACTGAAAAAAGGTGAATGAATTCTGCAATATCTTGCTGCACTTTACCTGACTGCACAATGCAGGGATCTGGAATTTCAACGTTGACGTTATGCTGAATGTGGACAACTGATGCTGAGTGCCTTTGGAAAAATGGTGAACTTTATTAGTTCTGCAGTTCTGTCAGCACTGGAAGCTTGAATACTTTTTCTTGTCCTGTACTTGATGAGCTTGGCCATCAATTAGGAAGTAACTGGTTTGATTTTTACTTTGCCACTAGCTAAGTAACTAACTCATGGTAACTTAAGTTAATTTCCTATGAAGAAAAATGTAAATCAAATGATCCAGGGACTCTAGAAAAACTTCTCAGAAATTAGGGCTACATGCAACATAAATTTTTAGAGGCATGAAAGCTGTTCATTCATACAATCAGGTATTGATTGATTGATTGATTGACTGATTGATTCATTATGTGCCATCAAGGTAGTGTGGACTCTTAGAGACCACAAAGACAATTTTTTCCCAGGATGATCCTGGCCTGGCTCTTCAGCTCTTCTGATGGTGCACAGTTATCATCTAGATTAATTCAATTTTAATATTAAATGTGTATCATCTGAAACCAAAATGTGATCACAGCAACCGCTGTGTGCAAAATGGGTGATCTTGTCATTAATGTGCTGAGATACCACAAGAGAGTTCTACGTTACTATTACAGATAACTTGCTGCTACCTAAAATAGATGGCCTAAAATTGTGTCACTGTAAATAACTGCGTGACAGGTGTAAGAATGCAGTATCCTGTTTGGCCATATAGGAAGTTTGTACTGGGCTGTTGTGCTATAATAGTTAATTATACTTGCTCATTTTGGGGGAGTCAATTCCCTCTGCCAATGTGCCACAATGTGGTGTGCGCGGCACACAATGTGCCACACAGGACAGGCCTAATTCAACTGTCAGTCTCATTGGCAGCTGCCTAAAACCAAAAGTGATTCTTTCTCAAGAATAATTCCCACAAAGTTCCCTAGCATGAAATGAAAAGGAAGAATTGCAACAAACCGTGAATTATATTCAAAGTTGAAATAACCTGTATCCACCAACATTGGGGCGGACATTTTCTGATTTTCTAACCATTTCTCTATGGTTCAGAAAGGAGGTGGTCTCTGCATTGATAACGAGGAAAATTTCATCTGACCGTATAATCAAAGCTCAGCTTTGATACTACTTTGATAACACAAAGCCTGACTGATCGTCTGAGTTTCACATTGCCTTTGCATTTATTCCTGCTGAAAATCATGCTGCTATAAAATAGTAAAAGTTTGCCAAATTCACTGTTTATTTATTTATTGTTTTTGTAAGGCTACACAATTTAAAAAAAACCTGAGTGCCATATAGCAGTGGCTTGGTTTCGTGTGCTGCTTGCATCTCGTGGATGGGGCTTCGCTTGTTTGAGCAGCCTGGTTTCTACCATGCCACGGACTGGTGCCAGTCCATGGACTGGGGATTGGGGACCCCTGCCATATAGGATTTAAAATAGATTTTAAAAATTGACTAAATATGACAACATAAAAAGATAGTTTTGATTTCACTTGAAAGGCAACTGATGTAAAGTTCAAAATGCTTAATAGCGATAGAAGATATTTTTGATGGTCACAGAAGGAAAAAGTAAGTTTTAGGATGAAATTACATGTGACAGTGAAAGGGAAGTGCATATCTTTTTAATGAATTTCCATTTTTCATATCTGCCTAATATACACTTCCCCAAGTGTTTAATTCCTGCCCTTGTGGTAAAAATCCTTTTTAACGTACTGTACACTTAATAAGAGCTTCAAATAGAGGGGTGGGGTGGGGAAATTATCTCTTGATTGTGTGTTTTCAAAAGAGAAAAATTGTATATACTGTATTCGAGTCTTTAATTTCAATGGAGAAGCAGAACTGTTTTAAAGCAGGCCCAATTTTTCCAAGCAGAAGTCTAATCTATAAATTAATAAAATATAAATCAGTAAACAAATTAAGTGACCAGATTACTGGAGAGAATCAAAGCTGAACAATTATCAATGTATTGAATGAGAACCTTAATTAGCACAGAAGAGAGACGTTTTGGAAATGTAACTAGAAAAAATGTGTACTATTAAAAGAAATTGCTTGATACAGAAATCCAGTGTTTGAAATCTATATTCAGTTTTTAGTCTTAATTATAGCACTGCAGGATTGCATAAGTGAAAATAACCTTTGAATCGTTCTTGGCATTACTTAAGTATGTACACCCAAGCTTTAATTCAAATGGTGTGTGTATGTGTGTGTAATATACCTAATTAGAAAGGAGTCCTGATGCTTCAATAGAGCTTGCACTCAAGCATGCATTAACTATTTTCATTTTCCTAGGAATAAGTCTCAATTGCTTCTGAGCAAGTAGTATAGTGTTTGGTTTTCTATAGATCATCCCCTATCTGCTAACCTAGTCTGTAATCTGTTCACAGCCTCTTAAGTCTCATTCAATTTAGTAACCTTTTTATCAGACATTGAATTTCAGAACAAATGACGTACTACCATCTGTGGAGGCCTCCAAAATGAACTGAACATAAGAGAAAGAGCTGGCAATTGCACACTCCATAACTGCAATATTAACATACTCAATACTCTTATGTCTGCTCTTTCTATTGGGGCATTTAAATGCCTGCCTGCCTGTCTATGCCTGGATATATGCACACAGATTCTCTGTTGGTTAAAAATCTTGCATAATTAAGGTTTACGCACACATGGGAAATTCATACATAAACCCTATGCTATAAATCTGAAGTGAAGCTGCTTCGGAATGCCTAGACTGATGTACCCCCAATACATTGCTCCCCCACTTTCCCCCACATCACCCAAATTTAAATCCTACGTACGTCTGGTCCTGCCAACTTAAAGATGCTGACTTCAGTTCCCAGAATTACTCAGCATGATGGCTGGGAAATTCTGGGAGTTGAAGTCCAAACATCTTCAGGTTGCCAAGGTTGAGAGATGCTTGGCTAGCAACTCTATACATTTCATGAACTGAGCTGTAATCAGGGGTGAAATTCAGCAGGTTCTGACAGGTTCTGGAGAACCGGTAGTGGAAATTTTGAGTAGTTCAGAGAACCAGGAGCAGAAATTTTGAGTAGTTCGGAGAACCGGCAAATACCACCTCTGGCTGGCCCCCGGAGTGGGATGGGAATGGAGATTTTGCAGTATCCTTCCCCTGCCACGCCCACCAAGCCATACCACGCCCACCAAGCCACTTCCACAGACCCGGTAGGGGAAAAAAAAATTGAATTTCACCCCTGGATGTAATCCATAAAAGCTTACTCCTTTTAGTAAAATTTGTTAGTCAGAAAAGGTGCTACCAGATTCCTGATTTTACATAGCTGTATAAGAATGGTGCCATCCTCTGGTAAAGAAATGATCAAATTATTGTTTTATTTAATATAAGAATTATATCACTTTGATTAAAGCCTTGTGGATATACCGGAATACAAACTTCCATCATCTATGCTAGCCTTATTTCTTAGCCATGCTGGGAACAGTGAGGTGTGTATTTTAATATATTTGAAGGACATTTGGTTGAGAAAGAATGCTAAGACAGTAAAATGTTATGTGAGTCACAAAATATTTTTAAAATGAGCAATTTTAATACCTGTTAAGTGATCATAGCAGTCTTTAAGTAGCCTCCAGGAAGACTGAACTGCTGCAGTCATTTGAAGCCAATCATTTGAGTTTCCTGGCCTGCACTCCTTTTTTAAACAAATTCTTGATTGCAAATAACATTCTTTTTATATCAGCATTTAAGTGGCCAATGTTAAGTACATACCTGTAAGACTGTCAAGGAGCTGTGAAAAATTCCAGAGTTTGAAAGTTAAATACAATAGACTCTTCAAAAGTTCTCTGTGTTCTAGAAAGTACTTGGAGTGCAATCAGTGAACTGGATCACACTTAAGGCTAAATCTGGGTTTATTAATTAAATCACAATAGGCTAGGTTTATAAAATATAATTTCTGAGTGCATATAAACAGAAGTTTAAACAAAATAATGTATAAATTCAGTATTATTAATGTCTCAGATGTGGAATTAATCCAAAACACAATTTGGTAAGATAACAGAAACTGGGTTCCAAAAGAAAGAATGAGAGGTCCTTAGTGCTCTCTGAGCTTGCTTGTTTTCTTGCAGACATTTCATTACCCTAACTAATAACATCATCAGTGCTAGTAAGGAGTGCTGCTTGCTGTCATTTTATATTCTGGTGTCTTGCCTGTCTGTGCAGGTAGAGGTGGTCTTAGAGATTGTTTAAATAGCCCAACCAAAGAATATCTAAGGCCGCCCCCACCCACACAGACAGGCAAGACACCAGAATATAAAATGATAGCAAACAGCACTCCTTACTAGCACTGATGAAGTTACCTAGTTAGGGTAATGAAATGTCTGCAAGAAAACAAGCAATCTCAGACAGCATCAATGATCCCTCATTTCAACCCTGAACTACAAATATTCTCCTTTAAGGAAAGAATATAATGATTGGGCTTAACTCCACTAATCTAACCCCTTCTTGGATGAGAAGCAAAATGTCTTCAAAGAAAAACCAGAAAGTCCAGTTGCCTCTTGAAAAAGCACCTTTGGGACAACCAAGACCTGGATGACTGAGAATCTCCATAGACATTCAAGTAATCTAACTACCGTAATATAAGGGCTGTTCTTGTCAGTTTATACTTGGTTTAAAAGCACACCAGTTATTATCTTAATGCCACTTAATTCTACAAACTGCAAGATGTTGCCAAAGAAAATGCAGATGGTCAAATCTTAGGAAGATACAACTCAATATTTATGCTACGCTCCAAAAAAAAAAAGGACTTTTGGAGAAAACAGATTCATGCTTTTTCACACAATTTAAAATAAATGTTTGTTCAGTCACACTAATTTCCTTTCTAGAGTCAGAATTACCTCTCTGGCTACCAACGACCTAGCAGAACAGCTGGTGGTCCACAGCAAATTTTGTTTTACTGCAATTCAACTAGTGTAGGATTTTAGTCAGTCCCATTAAAACAAGACTGAATTCCCAGAGCTTCTTATTACTTCTGATTCAGTGAGAAATTATAAGTAGAATACATGGTTTTTTCCAAACTCATTTGGAGATACATATATAAAACTATAACCTTTTAAATAATATGTTTATATCCTGAGTTAAAAAACAGATGGAAGGAGTATTTTTTCTGTGTTGAAAAAAACAATTTGCAATATAATTAACAGTTTTGTTTTATTTTATCCAGTTATTTTTTAAACTTTATTTTACATTTTTACAGATACATTGCAATTCTCTGAAATTCTTGCCTCCAACACAGTTGGAAATAAACCGTTGACCCTGCAATGGGGCAGTGAAATGCATCAAGGGATACCCATACTTATATACCAATGTACATATGGTTCAGAGTTTCATCTTAGTTCTTAAGGTCTATATCCGTGGTGGCGAACCTATGGCACGCGTGCCAGAGGTGGCACGCGGAGCCATAGAAGCCGGCACTTCCGGTTTGCCGGTTTCGTCGTCCCAGGCTCCGGTAAGCCTTCGCGCGGGGGTGGGGGTTTGTGCGCATGCGCAGGGGGCAGCATGGGGGGGTGTTGTGCGCATGCGTGGGGGGGAGGGAATGGGTATGGGCATGCGAGCGCGCGCAAGCGCGCCCCCCCCTTTTTGGCATGCGAGCCTAAAAAGGTTCGCCACCACTGGTCTATATAATGCTTCACTGGTTTTATTACCACATGCTAACCAAGTTGGGTACCCCACTGGAAGTTGATAATATATAATACCGTACTTGCACGACTTAAAAAATTATCATAAATGTTTCACTTATGTGATACCTCATATGTCTTAAGCAAAAGAAAGGATGCAGAGGGTAACTTTTGGAATCCTTCCCAATCTACTCACCAAGAATGTCCACTGGAAGTTTCTATATTTCTTCTCTATAACGAAGCAATGTGTTGTGTCTGTGTAGATCTACTCTCCTCATGGGGAGCCTATGTATACATGTGTATTGGGAAGCAGAAGGCAGGCTGCTACACTTTGCTCCATGTTATGTGATCAAGGAAAAAGAGGGAAAGCATAGAAGAGAGCAGTCAATAACCTTCTAAGCCGCAGACAATCACCTCTTCCATTGGGTGTCTGGGATCTGACTAAACATTGAATTCAATCTTTCTGTTGCCAGCTACTCCCTATACCCAAATTTGGGTCTGGTTCTCTTTCAGTTTTCATTCCTGCTGATGGACTGTCAATAGTGTGTTGGCCCCTTTATATCCATTTCTTCCAACATTCTGTTTGGTTGGAAACAATAATATTGATAAGTTAAGGAAAGTAGGCAGAACATGGCTTGTGGGATTCTTACCAATAGCTTCATAATAGCTCCACTCTGGATCATGTAGCCAGGAAAAGAAGGAGGACTTAGAATGGAACAGTCATCAACTTTCCAAGCAACTGCCCAAACGCCTTTCCTATAGGGGTGCACTGGAGGCATTTTTTTCCTTAGCAATAGCACTTAGACTTATATACCACTTCATAGTGCTTTACAGCCCTCTCTAAGCGGTTTACAGAGTTCAGCATATTGCCCCCAACAATCTGGGTCCTCATTTTACCGACCTCAGAAGGATGGGAGTCAACCTTGAGCCGGTGAGATTTGAACAGCTGAACTGCAGTGCTGCATTTTAACCACTGTGCCACCTTGGCTTCTCGCCACCTTGCTGCTCCCAAGAAAATATGGCCCATTTTTGGTGGAAGATTTTTCTTCCACCAATTTCTCCCCCAACATCAAGTTTGGTCCTTTTCTAATTCAGTTTTTGGAGAGTTATTCTGCTGGTAGAGTGGCATGATGCCAAGACTCTGTATATGATTCTGGTTTCCACATTCTGTAATCTAAGGGACTGGTTTGAACAAAACTCAGCAGCACTTTTTCATGTAGCTGTTGATAAAAATAGGATCGCCAACGTGATCGCCATCATCCGATGAGGGATATGGCACAAGAAGAAGGATTCTAGGTGGCTGGAAAGAAAAAAAGACCAAAGTGCTTGATTGTCTATGTACTACAGAAGTCTTGGTAATATAGAAATAGCCTGCTATTGCTTTCTAGAGTTTTTTTTTTTAAAAAACTTCCCAGTCTAGCTCACAGAATTGGCATTTTCTGAAGGCTTCCCAGCCAGGTATTAATTCAGGGCTGTTAAAACTCCCAGCCCCTGGGCCGGATGCATCATTTGCTGGCCACGCCCACGCCTGGTTTAGCGAACGGGAAAAAAGTCCTGATACATCACGTGACACTGCCGTGACGACGTGAGTTTGACACCCCTGTATTAGTTTTTTTTTAGATCAGTGATGATAGACCAATTGTTGTGACCTAACTGGGCTCTATATGCTTAGATTATCAACTGAACAATCTTAAAAGTCATTTTTAGTACAGTTCGGTACATGCAATGACTTGAAGCTAACAGACGGAGCCAGCGGAGGTTGTGAGAGTCCCAACACTTGCGACCTTCAAGGAGAGACTGGACTGCCATCTGTCTCAAATGGTGTAGGAACTCCTGCTTGAGCAGGGGGTTGGACTAGATGACCTACAAGGTCCCTTCCAACTCTAATAATAAATCTAAATCTAAAAGACCCTGAAGAGAGAATTGCTGTCATGGTTCTGTGGCTCTGCAAATTACCTTGCTTAGAAACATTTCATTCTACTTGCTGGAGTTCAATTATCCATGTTTGGTATAAGAGTGAGGAATGAAGTCCCTGAATGTTTTCTGGGAGAGGTACTGATACCAATCCTATTGTCTCAGTGCTTTCACTCTCAGCTTGTAATTATGTGCACCTCTCAACACAATTTACTTACACTAATGAACACTTGCAAGAATTTTAAATATTACGACTATCTACATTTCGTAAAGGCAAAGCACAGCTTTTGTATGACTGGCTCAAGGCTACGTAACAAGTTTATGTCACAACTGGCCCAGCAACAAAGACATTCTGAATTATAGTTTCAGTTGCACAGTAATAATGATGACAGCAACAAAAACATTTGTTGCTGACTTTTTTCTGAGAGATTTAAATGTTAGTCATTTTCAGTTTCTAATAACATTCTAAATGACTTTATAACAAAGAACTGTAAATTCATAATGGTTCAAATTGGAAATAGTTTGCCCAGAACTTATGGCAAACCTTATCCAGAATCCATAGACAGGTATTTTGACTTTAAAAATATTTAAAATTAATTTTCAAATTGTTTTTCCTTTGATAGTATTTACCCTGGGAACAGGAAACTGGGAAATCACTCACATTTGACAACAATGCAGATGTTTATTTGATTTTGACACAGCCCAACATTGACAAAATCCAATCACTCTACCTATTCTTCATATATTCTTAGTGTTCTAAACAATATATCATTATTTTCAACAATGGCGGGAAAAAAGCAAGGGAAATTTCTTTTATTTTTCTCCATGAGCTTTTTTCCTATTATCTACCCAAAAGTCTCTTGTTTTTTTTATCATAGACAATCAGATTGCTTATTGATCGGTTCCATTTCTGTTTCTACACATGAACAGATTTATTTATTTATTTATTTATTTATTTTTGTCAAGTACGGTACGTGTTGGTAATATACATAGATATAACATTGTTTATATACATAAGATGAGTACTGATAAGAGGGAACATTAGGACAGGGATGGTAGGCACGCTGGTGCACTTATGCACGCCCCTTACTGACCTCTTAGAATTCTTAAAATTAAAATTAAATTAAAATTAAAAAACTCTTAGAATTCTTAAAATTCTGATTGAATTTTATTTTCAAAACAACAAATCTAAGTAGATGTCCACCAAACATGCCCCATACTCCTTCATTCTTGAGGCCCAATTTTTATTTTCTATATCCTACCAAGTTTGTCATCTAATAGAAAGAAAAATTCCTGCTGGATCACAGTCATTCAGGAGGTTAGGGTTATTTGTACCCTATGACAATCATTAAGTATTGTACCTCATGATTCTTGACAAATGTATCTTTTCTTTTATGTACACTGAGAGCATATGCACCAAAGACAAATTCCTTGTGTGTCCAATCACACTTGGCCAATAAAGAATTCATTCTATCTATCTACACAACTGCCTTCAAAGGGCATTGCTGGTCCTTCCATTATCACCAATCAATAGAGTGTAATGCAACTAACTTATGGATTCCTACTTTTATACAATAAGAGATGACATGACTACCAATTTTTAAGACATGGTTTAGCCCCTTCATACATAATTCCACTTACATCTTTACTCCCCTGCACCTATTTACCTATTTATCAACTCCATCCCCTAAGATTGGGCCAGATTTACTACTGCATCCTACTCCTTTCCCACTACATATTTTTCCTACTATTTTTCCTTTAATTACTATTTATTCCTATTACATGCCAACTTGCAATTTCCCATATGGTAAATTACGCCTTTCACATAAGTAAGGAAAAATTACTTTGCGGAATAAAAGCTCCAAATTTAAGTCTAAGGGGCGTGCATAAGTGCACCAGCGTGCCTACCGTCCCTGTCCTAATGTTCCCTCTTATCAGTACCCATCTTATGTATATAAACAATGTTATATCTATGTATATTACCAACACGTACTTGACAAAAATAAATAAAATAAAATAAAAATAAAGTCCTCCTTACCTGTCTAAACTTTTCCGCCGGAGAAAAGTTTTCGTCTCTTTTAAAGCAAAGGGTAAAACGTTACTTTGGACCCCTCCACACAAGCGGGCTCATCTTTCCAGCCACGCGCGCAGAGGATCCACGTGGGGGGAAAGGAAAGGATGCGCCTTTGGAACGGCCCGGGAAAAAGGGAAGCGGGAGGAGATTCAGGTGATGGGGCGGGGGAGGTGTGTCCACGCGGCCCCCCCTTCCGCCGCCCGTTCAAATATCGCGCGACTGGCGATTCTCCTCGTTTCCTTTCGGCAGGGGGCGGAAAAAAAAAGTCACATCCTACCGGCGAAGGGAGTGGGGCGGCGCGGCTATGTCCTCCCCGAAGCCGGCCAGGTGCGGCGCTCGCCCCCTCCCCCACCCCCCGACTGGCGCAGGTGAGGTGAGGCGCGCGGCCTTCGCCTCCCGCTGAGCCTCGGCGCGCGGCCGTTTGACGCAGCCTTTCCGGGACGGCGCTGGCACTTTTCTCCCTCGGGGACGGCACACAAAAAGGGGAGGCGGAGCCCGAGTTGGCTGGCTGGGCTCCGCGTTTTCCTCCCGCGACGGGAATCCCACGGGCAAAGCCTTCAAAAAACCTCGGCTTTGCGTCCGTGCTTAGAGCCGCTCTTCGCGCTCTTCCATTGCTCGGGTTTCAAGTCGCGGGGCGTTTTGTGTGTGTGTGTGTGTGTCTCCGGATTGTTGGGGAGGGGGAGGGGGAAGAAGGGGGGGAGGGGAGGTCGCAGCTCGCAGGAGGTGTTTGAAAAACTCGCCCCGCTTTTTTTCGCCCTCAGACGCGGGGAAGGGAAACCGCCACGCATCGGCGGCTCCCGGCTTTGCGCGCTTGGAAGAGTTCGCCGCTTGGGGCTTTTTTTTTTTTGCAGGCTCCGCATCGGGGGGGGGGGGGAGTCCGGTAAGAGGCGTGAAAAGCTGGTAGGACCCGCAGCGCTTAAGAGTCGCAGGTGGCCTCGAGTGCGGCAGGAAGCGAGCAAACGGCCTCCCGAGCCTGGTTTTGTTGGGAGTTTTCCTTTTAGAGTTTATCTCTCCCTTTTTCACGCACGCCTCTTTGCGCGCATGGGAGGACGGAGAGCTTTTGGGAATACTTGCAGCAAGGAAGGTATCGTTTGGGTAGCAACAGGTTTTTGGTTTTTTTTACTCAATCCCGGGCCGGCTGTGCGGAGGGCTACGACGAAAAAGAGCGTCTGTTGACAGTCCATAGTATATCGCAAACATAAAGCGGCTGTGTGACCTCCGTGGGGAAGTTGCTAGTGATTTTACATTTGATAATCGGTTTGATTTTAAAGTTTGGATGGTGCTTCGCTACAGCTTGGAAGCCTGTGCGCGTAACTATTGGGAACAAATAATTTCTCCGCCTGGCTGCCTTTCTTAACACTCGGGGAGTATCTCGCTGCATGCAGTGGAATGCTGCTGAGTAAACATGCAGAGGCTTGTGTTTTTTTTTTGTGTGTGGTAGTAACTGGTTTTTAGCTGAGCTCCCTCGTTGAAGAGAGTAAATCCGGTATTCTTTTGTCTGGCCTAAATGGAGAAGGAAGCTTCCGTTCTAAAGTACGATTTTCATTTCTGTTTAATGTTTGCAAGATTCCTGATGCAGTTAAAAGCGGCTATCAATTAACTTCTTTTGGTTGCTTTGCAGTTTGCAGTCGGGGAAAAATGTTATCTTTAAAAGCACGGCCGATACAAATATGAAGAGAAACAACAAATGTAATATCTGAATGTCAATATTCTGCTTGAGAGAGAAAGCAGGACTCCCCACAAAACACATCCTTATGGTGAAGCTGGAAATATTTGGGAAGATGGGGGTCTTTGTTTTCCTTCTGATCTGGAGTTTAATCTTAAACTTGACCTATGGACACAGTTTGTTCACATGTGAGCCTATTATCATCCCAAGATGTTCTGGAATGACTTACAATATGACATTTTTTCCTAATATGATGGGACATTATGATCAGGACACTGCAGCTTCCCACTTGAAGGTGAGTTTTGTCCTTGTACATATTTATAAGCAGTTTTTCTGTAATGCAGATACATTTTGCAGTACAAAAATGTAAGATTATTAGTTTTTATCCTGCGTTTATTACTTTTATAAATAACTCAAGGTGGTGAACATACATAATACATATTATTTCTCCCTCCTGTTTTCCCCACAATAACAACCCTGTGAAGTGGGTTGGACTGACACAGAGTGAGTGGTCGAAGGTCACCTAATTGGCTTTCATGCCTAAGGTAGGACTAGAACTCATTGTCTCCTGGTTTCTAGGCCAGCATCTTAATCACTAGACCAGTGGTTCTCAACCAGGGGGTTGCGACCCCTTTGGGGGTCGAACGACCCTTTCACAGAGGTCGGGACACTTCACCCGGACGCCGCCATTTGGGTTCTTTTACCCTCTGCGCTTCGCCCGGACGTCGCCATTTGGGTTCTTTTGCCCTCTGTGCATGCGCAGAACGCTTTGCGCATGTGCAGAGGGTAAAATAACCCAAATGGCGGCAAGACGGGGGTTGCAGCGGTGGGCACGGCGGCAGGGTGGGTCGCGGTGGAGTCGCGATCGCGGGTCGCACCATTAGGAAGGTTGAGAATCACTGCACTAGACCATACTGCTTACTGGTGTAAACCGCTTAGAGAGTGCTTGCACTGTGAGGCGGTATATAAATGTCACAAAATAAATAAATAAATAAATAAATAAATAAATGCTGGCTCTTAATTTATTATTTTAGAAACCTTAATTACTGGTAATTCAAGAAACAGTTTACAGCATCCATTATGTGTGTTAAGCAGTTAATGCAGTGAAAATATATGAGGGCTTTCCCTATGATGTTTCCTTTTCAATCTGCTTTTAAATATATTTTCTGATTTTGTCTATATCTTGACAGCTTGACTCAGTTCCATTTTCAATGTTTTTATTGTTTTAGGAGCAAGAGCTGGTAATTGAGTTTTCCAGAGCCTTTTTCAAGATATGGAAACATAAATAAATGTCTGCATTTGGTTGCTTGGGTACATGAATGGAACAGAGCCTTTATTTCAGGCTCTGCAAATTGTGATCCATTAGACCAGGGGTGTCAAAATCAAGGCCTGGGGGCTGGATCCGGCCCGCGGGGTGCTTAGGTCTGGGCCGCAGGGAAACAGCAAAGGAGCGGGCCACGGTGCCTCTGCTAGCGAAAATGGAGCTTGGGAGGCTCCATTTTCGCTGGCAGAGGGTTGCAGGAGGCCGTTGCAGCTGAAAACGGAGCTTGAGAGCCTGTTTTCACTGGCAGAGTGCTTGGGCCACCACAGGTACCCCTGACACAAGTGATGTCGAGCTGGCCATGCCAACCCCAGCCCCCCAAAGTCAAACACAACCCTGATGCAGCCCTCAATGAAATTGAGTTTGATACCCCTGCATTAGACTACTGTAAAATATTCTGCATTTTACTTTTGAAGAGTGTTGGGAAGATGCAGTTGATGAAAAAGGCAGTATTTAGGTTGCCAACTGGTATATTATAATTATGATCATTATGATATTGAAAGATCTGCCCTGTTGCCTATTAAGTTTTATACACAGGTCAAGGTGTTGATTTAGCCTTAATGGTTTAGAGTCTAGCTGTCTGGGGACTGTCTTGTTATGAGTTAGCTCTGCATAAAAGGATTGTGTTAAGCATCCATTGAGAGAAGTGTGATTGTCAGCTGGATTAGGCCTTCCCCTGGGGAATGCTTTCATTTCAAAATTGACAGCTATTCTTTCAGTTTGCTTCTTTGAAAGTATAATTTTTAAAATTATTGACACATCTTAATTTTTCATATATAAACTGCATCTTGTTTTTATAGAATTACCTAATTTGTAGTATGAGATAATTTTTCTTATATTTTCTTTTTCTTATACTTAAATGTCAATTCCATAAGTCATTGAAATCAATTTAAAATAAAATATTTTAATGTTTTAAAAATCTAATTAATAATTCTTAGCTATCCAGAGATAAGCTTTCCTCTGAAATAGTTTCAAAAACAGCTTTTTATGTATCCTGCCTGAACCTACTGTATTTTTCGGAGTATAAGATGCACCAGAGTATAAGACGCACCTTAGTTTTTGGGGATGAAAATAGGGGAAAACAATCTGCCTACCAGGTATTCATCTGGCTAGCATCCTTAGTCTGGTCAGCTTCAGCACATTATTTTATCCCCTGGTTAGGACTTAAAAAAACCTTCTTCTGAGAGAGTAACAATGAAAGAGCCTGCAAGCCAGTAAGAGCTGGGAAGATCGTTAGCACCTGGTTAGGGCTAGAAAACAACTTCTTTGGAGCAAGTAGAGCAATGAAAAAAAAACCTGCAAAGACTTAGGGCTGGAAAAACATTCTTTGGAGAGAGTAACAATGAAAAAGCCTGCAAGGTAAGAGCTGGGAAGATCTGTTAGCACCTAGTTAGGGCTGGAAAAAAGCTACATTCAAAGTATAAGACGCACCCAAATTTTCAGCCACTTTTAGGGAAGAAAAAGGTGCGTCTTATACTCCAAAAAATACGGTATGTTTAATTTTCTGTATTGGCTTCTCAACTGAGGTATTTTAATCTTCAGTCTAATAGCTTCTAGGTTTTTATAGCAAGTAGCCTCTTATGGGATCTCCTCAGGCCTTCAAGCATCTGCCTGCATAAAAACTAATTGCTATCTATAAAGGTCTAGATGTGAATTGCAGTTGATCTTTTTTTCTGCTATATATCTATTCAAATCTAGTAGAAATGTGTCTGATGCATTGAAATCATCTGCCCATTAATCATGGCTATCTACTAAATATGTATATTTGCATGTAAGGGAGAGTTTTGCAGAAGGGGGGCATGCTGGCAATTGAAGGTGGACACGGGATGCTAGTGCATGCCTATATTAACAATTAAAATTATTTGAATAATTGTTTCAATATAATTATAAAGAAGTCATGTACACATGCACAAAAATAAATAGCATTTGAGCACTCACTTTATACCTTGTACGGTAACTGAGGCAAGTCAACACATGTAGAAACGAAGATGAAAGATTAAGCATTGAGCATGCTTTTTAAAGCTGCAATTTTAAGTACAATTATACAGGAGTAAGTCCAATTGAATTTGGCAGGATTTGCTTGTAAGGAACACTTTAATCAGCAAAATGGGGTGCCTTTAAGGTACCTCTTGGGTTAAGGATTAATGTAGGTATTGCATCAAAAAGTCCATCCCCCATTCCCCAACTTAGGCTGCTTTTTACAATTGGGAAGATTTTAAGAACCAAAATTGGCATTTTAAATAGGTCGGGGCAGGGAACTAGATTCAGTTTAGATGTTGAATCCACACTAGCAGTGGGTTCTAAAACCTGTTACTACCGGTTCGCACGCACGACGCTTCTGCGCATGCACAGAAGCGTCCCAGACAGATGGGTGGAGCCTCCTACCGCCGCTACTGGTTCGTAGAACTGGGAGCAATCCACTGCTGATCCACACCTGTGGAAATTTGGTCAGGGAGTTGAATGGGAGGAAGAGACAAAAGTGATAAAAGGGCTGTGTTTTTTGAGGGATTGTTTGCAGAGCTGGGGAGAGGAACACACTTGAATATTTGATAGGTCCTGGGAGCTTCTGATTGCCTATTGTAGAGACTGGCTGACTGAGTCCTGCTTATGGAACAGCTTAAGGTAGATATAAGCTGGATAGATTCAGGCAGGAGTGGCTGAGTTAACAGAGCTAGCAAGAATTTACTTGAAGAATTGGAAGTCCTTGTAAGTTTAGAGTTTGTATTTGAATAACATGGAACAGGGCCAGAGCAAGGAATAAAAAATGCAAACCTCTCTATTACTGTTAGCAGAAAGAAGAATGACGAAAAAGTGAAAATGTTACTGTGACATCCATGCTTCTGGCATCTTTATCTTCTTGCCCTGAAAACAACTAGGGTTGTGTTACAGCAAGTGAAGAAAAAGACCCTTGAAGAAAAAGACACAAGATTGGAGCAGCAAGTAGCCACGTTCAGTTTATGAGAAATGATGTGGATTTATCGTTTCAAAGAAAGGAGGCTTTGCAACTGAAGCACAGTAGAAACAACTCTCCGTAAAAAAGACAAATAGAATAGCAAAGCGAGCGGATGAGAATAACAACCAGAAACAAGATACACAGAAGGTTTTCTGTAGTGCTCAAACTCTTAACAGCTTTCCAACCTTCGTAGATGAAACAGTCTGTGGGTGTTTAAGGGAAAAGATGGTGCAGACAGGAGAGTTCAGAAAGAATGCAATTATGCAGTATAAGAAGATGAGAAGATTCACTGTTAGGAGCTATTGAAACAAGGGTATATAGGCAGATCCATCAACTCATGAAGCAAGCTGTCTTCTAGGAACAAGTGTGTAACAACAAGTTCCAAGTGATTCAACTGATAATTATCCCTTTCTGCTGACACACTTGGGGATAAAATCATATTGCAAAGAACAGCTACAAAAGATCACCATAGACTTTGAAAATCTTGGAAAGAGACTGAGCTTGGAAAATACAAATATATATTTGTTCCACCTTACCCCATTTTCCATAGATCCACCTCTAAATCTTCAGCTCTCCTTATAAACTAGCAAAGGTCCAATAAAAGTTACCAGACACAAATAACAGCAGTCGACCTTTCATTTAAAGAACCTCCAATCCTTCACTTAATGATCAAAATCTAACCACAATTATAAATTAGAAAAAGATAAACTGTTAAACATTACCAGCAACAGTAACCTCTTATTTATACATGAAAAGTAGTAACATTTCTCTATATACGGGTAAAGTTCAATTTGCAACCACAATTGGGACCAAAATTTCAATCATTAAGCTAATCACCATGGTCATTAGGTGAATCACATTGGTTATTAAGTGAATTCAGCTTCCCCGATTAATTTTGCTTGTCACAAGTCAGCTGGAAAAGTCGCAAATTACAATCACATAACCTCAAGACACTACAACCATTGTAAATGCAAGCCAGTTGTCAAAAATGTGAATTGAGATTTATGCAATGGCCATAACTTTAAGGATGGGTTGTAAGACACATTTTTCAAGGCTGTTGTAACTTTGGACCACTATTAAGCTTCAGTTGTAAATCAAGGATTACCTAAAACTTGTGTCTGTAATCTTTAACTGGTGAAACAGTTCATAGGCCAAATCTTTTTCAAGCAGGCTCCCTCAAACAACTTACAGAATGCATCCCAAATCTGGGACCCATGACTCCTTTAGAATTGAAATTTGGAAAATTTTATAAAACATGACAAAATGATCAGAAACCATTTTACTGACACAATACAACATGTCATAAAAGATTTCCTGTGGCCAACTGCTTACTGTATGTTTGACTCTGCTATACAGTTCTGTAGGGCTACTTTCAAGACTGGTATACTTCTGAATACCTCCCTACATTTTAAAAACTTTTCCAGTTCATTACAAAATCTGTCATAGTTGAACGCAATTGAGGAATCTGATAATATATATCTGAAATATATCTCAAATGATGATCCAGTTGGTCACAAGTTGTTTAATAGGGATTATAAGCTAATCCATTACACCCCATTAAACATTTCCAGAAACAACGAACCAAGACAACCACAGGATAGATGGTTTTCTAATCCACTTTTCTGGTCTATGGAAGAGATTTAAAAAGAAAAGAATCCTGTAGACAAATGATTGACAGTGCAAATCAGTCAGATTTGTTTTCTTGTATCATGGTCTGATTTATCTAGCATAAACTGCTAATATGAGTTGGATTGTACCTCACAAAAACTGGTAAAATGGGCAAGATTCTTTAGGCAAGCTTCAATGTGAATCATGCGGAAAATAGAAATGAATCTTTTAAACCAGATTCTGGGTTAACAAATTTAAACTTTTCAGGCCATAGAACCTGTTAATTAAAAAAAAATCCCAGGACCTTGATGAAGAGATATAATGAGAGAAAATTAACTGCATTTGTGTATCTGGTGTGTGTGTGTGTGTGTTTATGTACACTACGTACGTACGTACGTACGTATGTACGAATGAATGAATGAATGAATGATGAATGACACTATGAATGTATGTATTGCCCTTAGTTTCTCATGGATCACTTGAATTTTGCAGAATACAGTTTGAAAACCTGTTGAGCCACTGAAAAAAGCTGAACATTTACGACCTTTATTATCTAGGCATTAACGTATGGAAAATCAACAAAATCATCTTAAGATGTTAATGTAGAAGGGAAAATAGATTTAACAGATGAAACGGAAACTCTCATGACTGATAGATAACTCATAGATAACTCAAACAACATTTGAAGAATACTTTTTGTTTCAGTTGGAGTCAGTTTGATGTAGTGGTTAAGGCACCAGGCTAGAAAGCTGGAGACCGAGAGTTCTAGTCCCACCTTAGGCACAAAGCCAATTGGGTGACTTTGGGCCAATCACTTTCTAAAATTCTAGAAAGGAGGCAATGGTAAACAATGTCTGAAATCCTAGACGGGACTTGATCAGTCTGTCTCTAGTGATCAAAGACACTTGAAGGTGTGCGCACACACGCACAAAGACACACAAAAGAACAGAAGCAGCTAATGCTTAAGAGCTGAAGTGGCGCAGTGGTTAAAATGCAGCACTGCAGT